>CM053027.1:538071887-538671887 GCA_028564925.1 Lithobates sylvaticus | reverse complement strand
ATGTTGAATAAATATTTGAAAAAGTGAAATTTCCTTTTGTATTTTTATTTTAGCATATCATCTTTAATGAACATCTAAGGTTTGCCTTTATCAAAATGTGAAAAAGTTAAAATTTTCCACCATTACTATAAATATATATATGCGGTAAAAGTCAAAATTTTTCATGGAGTGTACTTACATGACTATGTATACTCTACATATATGTAATTTTTTTTCCACTACATTTACAATAGCAAAGGTTTGTATACATCCACGGCTTTCCACACAACAGTACAGTATATACTGTATATAACCAATATAAAACAGCACAACATCATCTAAAAGGCTGCCAACCAGCTTCTAATTGGGCAATTAGTGCTAATGTTGCATAGTGTTGACTCTTTCGTTACTTCATATTGTATACAGAACTAATTGTGTTGAAAGCAAATGAATAGGTAAGATGGAGAAACAAGGCACTAGAAAATAATTATTTGGAGTGTTTCTTTATAGTACCTGTACTGTCTATTTTATTTTAGTCAACAGCCAGCAAAACATGCAGAAATAGTGGTATTTGTCGTGTTCATAGAAACTTGATAATGGCATTAATTTATCTTAATGGCCTGTTCTATTGTTATAAATAGTAAAATTAGCTCAAATTGTCTTGCTTTTGCTGGTTTGGATGGCTTTGGATGGCCCCACGTAGCAGATGAGTAGATAATTTGGTGTGCTTGACAGATATCCAATAATTTGCTATGTGGAACATGAGTAATGCTAGTGCCATTAATGTCCATTTTCCTCTAAATTCATTACTGGCCTTTTCCCTTTTATCTTTTTAATGCTTGGGCCATTTTTCTCTGTTTCAAGTGGCTTCACAAAGCCTATTCATATTATTCAGTCAGCTATTAACATTCTGTACATGGGGAAGAGTTTGCAGAAAAACAACTCTTTATGGAATGATTAGCTTGGTGACGGTTTATGGCACAGAGAGGACATGATGGTTTGCTTAGAGTTATTGCAGCTTCTAGTTCATGTTAAACAGGCAAATGTGACTAAATTTATAATGCTTTTGTTTGTCTGTGAAGGAAGGAATGTTATGTTATGTTACATTTTAAATGTCATCTGTTCTAATAATCTCTTGCAAAGGGTACATGCACTATATTATTATTAATATTATAATAATATTCTTTAACGTTAGTACCATGTATTTTACACAAACCAGTTTATGAAGAATAAATGAATTTTGTACAGTGGCACAAGACTTCAGCATACAGATCTCCCTGCCACTGCAGTGACATTGTCTAGTGTTACATCTAATAGTATTATCACTCAGTCCATGCTGAGGGAGGAACCCGGAGCAGAGCAAGGAACACTAACACAAGAGTAAGAGAGCCAGAACCTCAGGGGAGGGACTTATAGGAAAAAACGAGATAAGCTAATAGATTGTCAAATATGTTTGGGTGGCCTTAACTTTAAAGTGGTGTTGCCACCAAAAAAAAATTTGCTTAAAAATCATAAAAATAAAATAAAAAAAAGGATTGGAAAAAAATTATTTTTTTACTCACCTCTAAATGCCTGTTGCTAGGGGGTCCCTCGTAGTCTGCCACCTTCAGTGCCCGGGCACTGACATCACTTCCCCTCGTCGCCGCACAGTCATCTGAGACCTGTCACGTGTCCCAGATGACTGAGCGTCGTATCGCAGCGCACGGCACCGCTCGCACATGCACAGTGGGTGCCCGGCTGTGAAGTCACAGCCGGGTGCCCACAGTAAGGATTCCGGCGCCTCGAGCGGAGCGGGGAATGAAGGGGGGCTTCATTCCCCCGCATCGCTGGACCCTGGGACAGGTAAGTGTCCGATTATTAAAAGTCAGCAGCCGCAGTATTTGTAGCTGCTGACTTTTAAAAAAAATTTTTTAGTGGGCACTCCTCTTTAAAGAAGAATGCCAGGTACAGCATTTTTACATAGTTACATTGGTCTAGCTTGGACCAATGTAGCGTATACCATACCTTTGGGAACCCTCTAGAACAGGGATATGCAATTAGCAGACCTCCAGCTGTTGCAGAACTACAAGTCCCATGAGGCATAGCAAGACACTGACAGCCACAAGCATGACACCCAGAGGCAGAGGCATGATGGGACTTGTAGTTTTGCAACAGCTGGAGGTCCGCTAATTGCATATTCCTGCTCTAGAAGCTGGAAATCACTGAAGTAGACACTACTACTCCAATAATCTCCACTAGCTTTCTCAATGAATTCCAAGCATTTTCTGGTTGAATGAGGTGGGGTGGTGATGTCATGCTCTCCACCTCATCCAATCAGAGAATGCTTTGCATTCTTTGGGAAAATGCAAAGCAACTTGGTGCCCGGGTTTGAGTGGCCAACCTCCTATACTCAGAATGCAGCAGTGCAACTGCTCAGCACTGGACCCAGAAGCCAGCAGAAGGCACTGGAGTAGTGGTGTCTGCTACAGTGATTTTCAGATTTTAGAAGGATCCCACAGGTATGGGCTATGCATAGTTACCTGCCATCAGAGAAACGTGGATGCTAAGCTTTCCTCCTGAAAATGCTAGTTGCCAGGCTGTAAGGTTGAACTAGTCATCTGAATCAACGGCAGCCACTATAACTAAAGCTCTACTTCAAAAGACAGAAGTCTTTCTGTTCTTTCCTCTGAATGGCACTTCTGGTGCTGCTTCCCTCTCAGCATTAAGGCCTCTTTCACACTTGTGCGACTTGGGACTGCAAAGTCGCATGACAAGTCGTACCCCATGATTTCCAATGAAGCAACGACTTCAAAGTAGTCCCTGTACTACTTTGGTCCGACTTTCATGCGAGTTACGCAGGCATTCTCTGAAATCTCATCAAAATCGCATAATAACCACATAAAATCGCAGCCGGTAAAGCACGTTAAAAATCGCACGGCTTTGAAGTCACGGTAGTGTGAGGCCCCTTTCACACTTGTACGACTTGTCCTACGACTCGGGACTGCAAAGTTGCATGACAAGTTGTTCCCCATGATTTCCAATGACACCCATTCCTATTAGTAGGACTTCAAGTTGTGCCGACTTCAAAGTAGTCCATGCACTACTTTGGTTCGACTTTGATCCTACTTCAGCCCATTGAATATCACTGAATTTGGATCAAAGTGGGATCGCCGTCTTAACTAATCCGACTTTGGAATGCGACTTGTGCTCAGATGATCTTGAAGGGGAACTCCACGCAAAATATAAAAAAATGGCATTGGTTCCCTCTCCTAGAGCATTACAGGCCCTTCGGTCTGGTATGGATTTTATGGATTCCCCACAAAATCCATACCAGACCCTTATCCGAGCAAACAGCCCGGCAGGTCAGGAAAGGGGGTGGGGACGAGCAAGTGCCCCCCCTCCTGAACTGTACCAGGCCGCATGCCCTCAACATGGGGGGGGTGGGTGCTTTGGGGCAGGGGGAGGCCCTGCGCCCCCCACCCCAAAGCACCTTGTCCCCATGTTGATGAGGACAAGGGCCTCTTCCTGACAACCCTGGCCGTTGGTTGTCAGGGTCTGCGGCCGGGAGCTTATCGGAATCTGGAAGCCCCCTTTAACAAGAGGGCCCCCAGATAACGGCCCCCCACCCTATGTGAATGAGTATAGGGTACATTGTACCCCTACCTTTTCACCTAAAAAAAAAAAAAAAGTGTCAAAAATAAAACACAGTACACAGGTTTTTAAAGTAGGGAAAAGCAGGGCAAAGGCGGATCCACAGTCGTACGACTGTCGTGTCATACAAGTGTGAAAGGGGCCTAATGCCACCCAATGACTGAGAAGTTTCAGTGGTTCTCGACAGTAGTGGAAAATGCATGGTGGACTACAGAAGCTGGGAGCTTGCAAGTTAGATTAAATGCTTCACTGGGACACCCAAATACACGTGTTTTGTTATAAACTATATAGAAAACGCAACCATGCCTTGTGCATTCCTGTTGCACATCTGTCAAAGTGCACACATGGGGATTTATTTACTAAAGGATATGTGCATACAAGCATACATCAACCCTGTGCAAATAGGACATTGCGTGCTCATAGAACTTACTGTCCACCCACAATGTACACAAACATGTGGGGACAGTGTATGTTCCCCCTAAATACACACAGGGGTTATTTGCCATGGTATGTACACTCCAGCATCAGAACATACACCTGCTAAACCATTTGGTATTTAAAAATTTGACTTTATCTAATGTTAGCAATTTAAATTGTTCATAACATATTGGAATAAAATAGAATCATGCTTTCATAGTAATCAATAAATTCTGCAGAAAAAAAATAAATCAAAATTTTAAAAAGCCTTAGCGAACCATACAGGGGTATTGTACTGCACATGTGCAGATCTGTCGGTGCATGCACAGAATTTTAAAACTAGTCAGTATCTGAGATTCCATACGCCTACACTTAGAATATGGATTCCAATAATATGTCCCCATACATAAGCTGCCTTCTTCATATAACTATTTATTTTGAAGGGGATTTTTGATATTCCATTTAGTTTGGCACATGCTTGTTTCATTACTAAGTGATCCAGTCATGTTAGTTCCTTTTCTATTTTAGTTTGCTTTTCAGAATATATGTGTGTGTTTGTGCAATTTGTGATGCAACTTTTAGGAACAGAAGGCACAAATTCATTGTTGTTTGAATAACAAAGCAGGGAAAAAGGCGCTTCTAAGTGCAGTAATAAAGCACTTTAATGACAAGGAAGGGTTAAAGACACTTTAACACGTCCAGTGAGATGCTTCCTGGGAGTAAAGACAGCTGCATGTGGAAGTTCCAGCCGACCAGCGGTGGTAAACACTATGGGGTTTATTTACTAAAGGCAAATTCACTTTGCACTACAAGTGCACTTGGAAGTGCAGTAGCTGTAGATCGGAGGGGGATATGCAAGGAAAATAAAAAAACAGCATTTTTGCTTGTATATGTGTTGCGCCCACCACGTTTAGGTAGGTGCTAGATAGGTAAGTGTTAGGTAAATTTGCCAGGGCCTTGCATTCTTTAGGCCTGGTTGTTGTTTGGGAGAGGGGAGTGACAGAGTAGAGGGAGGTGTGGCCACCTACACTCTTACCCTGAAATATCTCCCTTACCTTCCATTGGAAATGTTCTGGAAGGAAGGCAGACTGGGGACTGGGGTGCAGGCAGCTTGTATGGAGAGCTCTGGACCAATAATTGATTTGTGTTGGCAGGGGCAGGACTCACATATAAGCTGGGGTCACATGCTTCCAGGGGAGGTGAAAAAGGAGGAAAGATGTAACGAACACGGAGCAGGCTTGAAGGCCTGGGGGTTCAGAGACCCCAACGCTGGATAGTAGGAGGGGGCTTGTAGGCCTGAGGGTTCAGAGACCTCAGCGCTGGACAGTCCCAGAAGCAACAATGTAATCCGGAGAAGTGGACCGGGCATCCCAGCCTGGGATGTATCCGACCATGCGGAGCGGGAAGTAGCTGCAAAGAGGACGGAGTAGACTGGGATCGACTTTCTGTGGCAATCATGGACTGTCAAAGGTAGAGAGCAAAGGGAGTGCAACCCAGCAGTGCTTATCCGTCAAGGACACTTTCCTGGACTGACGCCGCCGAGAGGATTTCAGAAGTCAAGATAGGCAGGTGAGGCCTGGGGCTTCCAGCATCCACATACCACAATGTCTTTCAGAGGGGCATTGGTCAGTTCATTACAGGAAAGGACATTGAATATAATCAGGAACCAGAAAGTAAGAGGCAGCTCATATTCCCAGACCAGAATGTAACATACTGCAAGCAAGCAAATAAAAGTTTCTTAAAAGTTTATGGACTGTCTGCTGTTTGTGAATTTGTGCAGGGGTGGAAGAACGGAAGCAGTTAACAGAAAGGCATGAACCCTTGGACCTACAGCGACTGCAATTCCAAGTGCACTTGTAGTGCAGAGTGGATTTGCCTTCAGTAAATAAACCCCTATGTCTCTGATCCAAGATGGAGAGCCGTGCTGTCAGGACCAGCATAGAATCCAGGCAACCGAAAGTGACATCGGAGTGGGTGGGACCATGCCACGGACCATGCCCAGTCACTTCTTCTTCAAACCAAGATTGAAGAAGGAGCGTCTGGGCATGCCTCGAAACATGCCCCACCCACTCTGATGTCACTTCCAGTTGCCTAAATTCCATGCTAATCCTGACAGCACGGCTCTCCGTCTTGGATAAGAGACACAGTGCTTACCACCACTGGTCGGCTGGAACTTCCACCTGCAGCTGTCTTTTCTCCCAGGAGGCATCCCGCTGGACATTATGGATTCATTGATATGCCTGTTTTTCACTTCCAGGAGCCACATTGGGGGCAAAGACTTGGCTCTGCAGGGGCAGGCCCAGAGATGGTTAAAGGGTAACTCCACTTTCGTGGGGAAAAAAATTTGCAAATAAAGAAAAAATAATAAAGCACATATAATTGCCACACTAATCCTAATGTAATTGAATGTTATTAAACATTTGCTTTCTTTTTCAATCTGCAGCGGCTATAATTTTCTCAGAATGCATTGCAATATGGCTACCCGGGGTTGTTCTGTACACAGAGTATGTACTGACCACTCCCCAGAAACATAATTTCCTGCTTGTGTGATCAGCTCACCAATTTCCCCAGAAGTCTGCCTAAGATACAAGTCAGATTTAAGGCATCCCCTGCAACAAAAATTTCATTTTTGGAGAGATACTTTCAATAGGAACATGTCCCTAAAGGGATGCAGGCCCAGCAGATTTCCTCATTAGTGCCCTGCAGCTGCACACCTGAAAGTTAATTATGAAACCACTCCCATTAGACCCACTCTGTACAGAGGCATAGGCAAACACACATGGATTACTTCAGAATAACAAAAGGTAGGAATCTCCAACAAAGGTTGTTATAATCCTTGTAATGTACAGAGATTACCCAGAGGGGGAATGTTTTTTTCTCAACAAAAGAGGAGTTAAGCTTTAACCTAGCTGCTTGTTTAGCCTCCCCGGTGTCCTTACAGCTGGTGGTGATGATGCCAGAGCTGTCCCCTCCACATCCTCCTACTCCTCTATGCCTCCCCCTACTGAGTCGTCCTCTGATCCACCAACTTACCTAACGCATTCAAGAGGCTATTCTATGTACCATGCAGTGCTGCGGCTGATATGTGCAGAAGACAGAAACCGCACAGTTAAGAGATTCTTTCAGCTAGTGGTTGTAGATACAGTGAATGTTTGCCAAAATGGAGTCCATCCTGTGCTCTATAGGAATTTTTCTGTGGAGTTACAGTGTTTGGGTACCACCAGCACCCAAAACCCTATTTGTTGCTTGTTAAAGCTGGGTTCATCCTGTGCAATGCAGACATTTTTCTATAATGTTACCGTGGTCAGGCACCACCAACACACAAAGACTATTTTTTTGCAGCTGTGTAATAGTTGCAGATAAAATGAATATTTGCTAAAGCAGGGTCCATCCTGTGCAAGAATTTTTCTGTGGGGTTATGTTGGTTGGGTACCACTAACACGCAAAACCCAATATTTTTGCAGCTGTGTGATGGTAGCACAAAACATGCTATTTTCGGCCAGGCTCCTCCACAAGAATTTTCATATTGGGTTATGGTGCTTTGTCTCTAATAATACACACCGCCTAATTTTTACAAACTTTCTTCAACAGATATAGAAATTGTTAAATTTTTGTGGCTTGGTAAATACTGTGTTGATAGTTATTTATTTGGTTGAATTTCAGCGCATCATCATTAAAAATGGACAACACATTATGTTTCCTCATGCTGATCCTCAGTTGTAAAATTTGGAGTACTAAAACTAAATAGAAGACCACAACAAGCTATTCTCTGTACCTTGTTTTGACCCTGTTTGGCGAAATATATGAAGTTGATAGTAGGGATGCACCAATATGTCGGCCTCTGAAAAATATCATCCGAAAATGAAGTTATCAGCGATTTGTTGATAGAAAAAAAAAGGTGCTGTTAACCCCCCGGTAATCCCGAGTCTGGCTCGGGGCGGGATCTTCAGTACCAAAAGCGGTAACCCCGAGCCAGACTCGGGCTGCATTGCAGGATACAGGGGGAAGTTACTTACCTTTTCCCCTGGATCCTGCGATGTCTCCCAGCTGTGTGAGCGAGCCGTCTGCTCGCTCGGTTCACATGTGCCCGAGTGCCGCTGATCTCCGTTCCCTGCGACGTTACGACGCACGGGAGCGGAGGTTGGCGCCAAATTCAAAAAAGTTTAAAAACACAATACACATACAGTACTGTAATCTTACAGATTACAGTACTGTATACAAACAATACACATCCCCGTTGTCCCTAGTGGTCTGTCCAGTGCCCTGCATGTCATTTTATATAATAAATAGATTTTTTTCTGCCTGGAAACTGGAGATTGTCCATAGCAACCAAAAAGTGTCTCTTTATGTCAAAAGTGTTTTTAGACCAGCTAGAAAACAGCAATAATAAATTAGAATCACAATTCATCATCAAACACTAAATTTAATGACAGCGACTATTCTGCAACTGAGCAAATTTTTGTGTTTTTGATTTGATTACATTATTGAATAATTTTTATATATATTTTTATTTTATTATAATTTATGATTCTGTGTTTCAAACTTTATCATACCCGGGATGTCTACTAGACTCTGGTTCGGACAGATTTAAGTGAGTTATTCATTAGAATTGCATGCCTACAATATAAAAACGCAAAATTTCCATGCAAAAAAATTGTACCGCTTTCATCACAGAATTCCAGACAGAATTATACCGCCAGGGAGGTTAATGGCCGGCGATAATTATTGCCCGAAAATAGAGTTATCATCAGCGTTTTGCCGATAAAAAAAAAGATGCCTTTCATGGCTGAAAATAAATTCATATACATCTAAATTCATGATATTAATTAAAAAGTCAAATATAATACAATTATTTAAAAATGATATATATATATATATTTTTTTTAAACTGTCCATTTTGGTTTTTCGACCGAGTGCATCCTGAATTTTCGGCTTTGGTCCAGAATGTTAATTTCAGTACACCACTAGTTGGTAGCTTTAGCTTTTTAAATTATATATCTTAGGTTAGTTGCCTGCATTGCCTCTGCTACGTCCAATGCTCAATTGTTACTCAAAAATATTATTTTTGTTTGCCAAATCTTTGGCATAGTGGGTTGCTGTTTCTCTACATAAGCACAGCAATTATGTAAAAGTAATTTAAATGAACAAACATGCAATTTATGTAAGGCCAAAATACGGTGTCATTGTCCCTTACAGTCATAATGTTCTGTATTTCCACTTACAGCTTAAAAGCATTCCCCGAGGATGTTATTTAAAGGAATTTCATATTTTTGTGCTGCTGTAAAATGGTTTTTCAGCGTTGAACGATAACGTTTAAAAATGTGTGTTTTCCTTTAGTACATATCTGGGTCAGTGCTCAGACCTCTATGCCCTTTCCTTGTCAATCCCTTGATTTTCAGCTTAACCACTTAAGACCCCTTTCACACTGCGGGCGTTTTTCAGGTGCTACAGCCCTAAAAATAGTGCCTGTATATCGCCTGAAAAAACGTCTCCATTCTCTCCAGTGTGAAAGCCCGAGGGCTTTCACACTGGAGCAGTGCGCTGGCAGGGAGTCAGAAAAAGTCCTGCCAGCAGCTTCTTTGGAGCAGTGAAATCAATGGGGCAGTGTTGCTATACCGCTGGCAAAACGCAGATGCGGAGGCATTTTGTGGGCGGATTTAACCCCCTTTCGGACGCTAAAACGACGGTAAAGCAGTGGTAAAATAGCGCCGCTTTATCACTGACACCGGTGGCCACACAGTCTGAAAGGGGTCTAAGGACCGCCTAACTTATATATACGTCGGCAGAATGGCTCCTATATATACGTCGCATTTAAGTAGCAGCATTGTGGGCTCACAGAGAGTAAGAACGGGCTAATGTAAACAAGCATTTCCCTGTTCTGCCTAGTGACAGGACACTGATCACAGCTCCTTGTGATCAGGAGCGGTGATCAGTGTCGTGTCACACGTAGCCCATCCCCCCCACAGTAAGAACACATCCCTAGGACACACTTTTTTTTGGGGGGGAAAATTATTTTTATTCACAGTTTTTTTTTAAAACAGCAACAAACAACAATGACAGAAACCCACATAAATTCCCCCCTCCCTCCTCCCCATTGTGCAATGTCCCAAGTATAACAGGCAGGTAAACACAATCACGTGCCCTCCGGCCTACTCAAATCATTTTACAGTACATGCTCAGGTAAAACAATAATCACAATCACCTAGTAGCTATACTGCCTGTCTCGTCTTTTCAAGCAGTGCATGTTTCTTTCATATAAGATTTAACCCATCACTCATGCAGTAACTCAAACAGTACCATCCGAAGAGAGCCAGCACTGCCATACCTTCTCAAATTTTTTGGGGCACCCCCTACTTAAGTAGGTGGCTTTATATAAAGGTAGTGCTTTATTCACTATGCCTTTCCAGAAGGCCAAGGATGGGGCCTCAGGTTTTTTCCAGCATAAAAGGATGGCTTTGCGTGCATAAAACAAGGTGAGAGAGATCATAGTTCTTTGTGCCCTAAGTGGTGCTACCTCCTCCACCAGGCCCAGCATACATACTGATATCGTCATGGGGACAGGTAGCAGGATCAGCTCCTGGATGGTCTTTGTGACCCCTGTCCAAAATACCTGTATGGACGGACACTGCCAGAATACATGATCGAAGTTCGCCCCTGCCGCGTTACAAAGCCAGCAGGTGGCGCCATTCAAACCATAGATGCTGGCTAGTCTCACTGGGGTATAATATACCCTGTGAAGTATCTTAAATTGGATGTACCTGTCACGGGCCGATACTAGGACCTGAAAAGGGTGGTCCCACATATCGTCCCAGTCGTCTCCTTGGAAATTGGGGACTAGTGAGCTCCATTTCTCTCTACATTTACTGAGTGCCGGAGGCCTTTCTGCAAATAGCTCTTTATATGTTTCCGACAGCGTCTTCCGCACAGACTCATCCCAGAGCAACTGCTCTAAAGGTGATGATTGCAGTAACACTGCTCCTGTGCCAAACTGTGCAAAAAATGCATGCCTCAGCTGCAGATAACGGAAAAAGTACCAGTTTGGGAGATCATGTTTACCTTTCAATTGGTTAAAGGATAGCAGCTCCCCACCCCTAGGACACACTTAACCCCTTCCTGGTTAACCCCTTCACTGCCAGTCACATTTACACAGATATCAGTGCATTTGTATCGCACTGATTGCTGTATAAATGACAATGGTCCCAAAAATGTGTCAAAAATGTCCGATGTGTCCGCCATAATGTCGCAGTCACAATAAAAATCGCTGATCGCCACCATAACTAGTAAAAAAAAAATTATTAATAAAAATGCCATAAAACTATCCCCTATTTTGTAAACACTATAACTTTTGCGCAAACCAATCAATAATCGCTTATTGCTATTTTCTTACCAAAAATATGTATCGGCCTAAACTGAGGGGAAAAAAAATTCTTATACATTTTTGGGGGATATTTATTATAGCAAAAAGTAAAAAAGAATGCTTTTTTTTTCAAAATTGGTGCTCTTTTTTTGTTTTTAGCGCAAAAAAAAAAAAACCGCAGGGGTGATCAAATACCACCAGAAAGAAAGCTCTATTTGTGGGGGAAAAAAAAAAGTACATCAATTTTGTTTGGAAGCTACGTTGCACGACCGCACAATTGTCAGTTAAAGCGACGCAGTGCCGAATCACAAAAAGTGGTCTGGTCTTTGGCCAGCAAAATGGTCCAGTCTGAAAGTGGTTAAACCGTCTTCAATAAAAGTGTCAACAGAGTGCGGCTTTCCAGTCTTTTCTTCGATTCATTTAAACCAGGGGTCTCAAACTGGCGGCCCTCCAGCTGTTGCGAAACTACAAGTCCCATCATGCCTCTGCCTGCAGGAGTCATGCTTGTAACTGTCAGCCTTGCAATGCCTCATGGGACTTGTAGTTTCGCAACAGCTGGAGGGCCGCTAGTTTGAGACCCCTGATTTAAACTTTGTACACATAAGCTTCAAAAAAACAGGACTAGGAACTGGCGGATGGATTACTGGATTAGGTGCAGGTGGCACTCAACTTCAATTTTTGAAAATTTTAGATAGAGTAGGGAAACTATAGAGTGTTGCTCGATTCTCCAGGGAAAAGCTGGAGTCAAAATTACTATGATAAGTAACCATCCAGCTGCACTTGTGCTACTTGCCAATTACCTAATATCATGTTCTCCGAGGTTCTAAGTCACAACAGCACCAGGTCTAATATTTTGCTGCCTCCACAATGAAATTATTCACATGTGTAAATTATTCTCTGAATCAATTAATAACAAATACCATGCCCCCATGAACATATCTATATTATTTTGCACCTCTATGTCCAGCTATTCTTCCTTTATTTACAGTTCTATGAGAGCAGTTCCATTAACCCCATTGGAGATGTTCATACACAAAATGTTTCACCGTGTATTAGACACATTATGTTACTATTTGATACATGGATAATCTCTTAAACTACTCTAATCCCCGGTATGAAGTGCCTTGTTTTGTTCAATTAACTGCGCTCTGAATCAACTTGGGACCGCTGTTATTAATTTCCGTGCTCGGATGAAATGCAGTACATCATCTATAATTGCAGGGTCACAGTGTAAAAAGCCAGTAAAAGCTTTTAATCAGAGGTATTTTGTGATAGGAATGATCCAGGGTACATCTGTCAAAGTCATATCAAGGTGCATATTTTACAAAGGAATAGAGAACATGTGCGCTCATCCTGAGATCCAAATGTATTTCTACAGTACCAAGCTATGGATCAGACTGCTGTGTAGAAATGATGTGAGATAGCCAAATGAGTATTAATAAAAGAGAAACAAAAGGAAAACTGGTGCAAAAATATAGAGGAACAGTTCAAATCATTAAAAGCACATCCAAGTAACAACACCAAAAACAAAAGTGAAGCCACTCAACTTCTAAAAGTCCAAAGTAGATTTATTAGTGTTATCCAGTACAGTGGTAATCCACCGGCATTTCTTATGCATTTCACTCTGCTAGATGCTTAGTCATGGAGTGTGGATTGCAGGAGAAGTTGATACTAGGGATGGGCCCGGTGCTCGATGCGAACCCATGTTCGCATCGAGCACCGGGTGTTCGCTCGCTCGGCGAGCCCAGAACTATTTTGGCCGCTCGCATCACGTTCGTGTGATGCGAGCGGCCCCGCAATGCATTGCGGCCGGCGCGGCCGGCGCAGTGCATTGCTGGCTGATGATTGACCAAGCATGCACTGTGACCCCGCATGCTTGGCCAATCACAGCGCCGTAAACTCGAAGAGCCATAATTGGCTACAGGCAGGACGCCTGTAGCCAATTACAGCTCAGGGGCTTTAGTACACGCCCCCTCTTATAAAAGGCTGCCACGCCGTCGGCGCCGGTCACATGCGTTCCGGCGTTAGAGAGATCAGGATCATTCTGTGTCACTCTGCTAGATTCAGTTAGAAAGATTTAGTTAGAGAGATTTAGTTAGAAAGATTCATTTAGAAAGATTCATTTAGAAAGAGGGGCTTGTAGTGTGTTCGTGGCAGGCAGGCACTGGCAGGCAGTGGCAGCAAACAGAGCTCCTATATTTTGTTCCCAGAAGCACCTATAGGACTTGTAGTGTGTTCGTGGCAGGCAGGCAGTGGCAGCAAACAGAGCTCCTATATTTTGTTCCCAGAAGCACCTATAGGACTTGTAGTGTGTTCGTGGCAGGCAGGCAGTGGCAGCAAACAGAGCTCCTATATTTTGTTCCCAGAAGCACCTATAGGACTTGAAGTGTGTTAGTCCCATCACACAGAGCTATATTTTCTTCCCAGAAGCACCTATAGGACTTGAAGTGTGTTAGTCCCATCACACAGAGCTATATTTTCTTCCCAGAAGCACCTATAGGACTTGAAGTGTGTTAGTCCCATCACACAGAGATCATATATTTTGTTCCCAGAAGCACCTATAGGACTTGTAGTGTGTTAGTCCCATCACACAGAGCTATATTTTCTTCCCAGAAGCACCTATAGGACTTGAAGTGTGTTAGTCCCATCACACAGACCTATATTTTCTTCCCAGAAGCACCCATAGGACTTGAAGTGTGTTAGTCCCATCACACAGAGATCCTATATTTTGTTCCCAGAAGCACCTATAGGACTTGAAGTGTGTTAGTCCCATCACACAGACCTATATTTTCTTCCCAGAAGCACCCATAGGACTTGAAGTGTGTTAGTCCCATCACACAGAGATCCTATATTTTGTTCCCAGAAGCACCTATAGGACTTGAAGTGTGTTAGTCCCATCACACAGACCTATATTTTCTTCCCAGAAGCACCCATAGGACTTGAAGTGTGTTATTCCCATCACACAGAGATCCTATATTTTGTTCCCAGAAGCACCTATAGGACTTGAAGTGTGTTAGTCCCATCACACAGACCTATATTTTGTTCCCAGAAGCACCTATAGGACTTGAAGTGTGTTAGTCCCATCACACAGACCTATATTTTCTTCCCAGAAGCACCCATAGGACTTGAAGTGTGTTAGTCCCATCACACAGAGATCCTATATTTTGTTCCCAGAAGCACCTATAGGACTTGAAGTGTGTTAGTCCCATCACACAGAGCTATTTTTTCTTCCCAGAAGCACCTATAGGACTTGTAGTGTGTTAGTCCCATCACACAGAGATCATATATTTTGTTCCCAGAAGCACCCATAGGACTTGAAGTGTGTTAGTCCCATCACACAGAGCTATATTTTGTTCCCAGAAGCACCTATAGGACTTGAAGTGTGTTAGTCCCATCACACAGACCTATATTTTCTTCCCAGAAGCACCCATAGGACTTGTAGTGTGTTAGTCCCATCACACAGAGATCCTATATTTTGTTCCCAGAAGCACCTATAGGACTTGAAGTGTGTTAGTCCCATCACACAGAGATCATATATTTTGTTCCCAGAAGCACCTATAGGACTTGAAGTGTGTTAGTCCCATCACACAGACCTATATTTTCTTCCCAGAAGCACCCATAGGACTTGTAGTGTGTTAGTCCCATCACACAGAGATCCTATATTTTGTTCCCAGAAGCACCTATAGGACTTGAAGTGTATTAGTCCCATCACACAGACCTATATTTTCTTCCCAGAAGCACCCATAGGACTTGTAGTGTGTTAGTCCCATCACACAGAGCTATATTTTGTTCCCAGAAGCACCTATAGGACTTGAAGTGTGTTAGTCCCATCACACAGAGATCCTATATTTTGTTCCCAGAAGCACCTATAGGACTTGAAGTGTGTTAGTCCCATCACACAGACCTATATTTTTCTTCCCAGAAGCACCCATAGGACTTGTAGTGTGTTAGTCCCATCACACAGAGATCCTATATTTTGTTTCCAGAAGCACCTATAGGACTTGAAGTGTGTTAGTCCCATCACACAGACCTATATTTTCTTCCCAGAAGCACCCATATGACTTGTAGTGTGTTAGTCCCATCACACAGAGATCCTATATTTTGTTCCCAGAAGCACCTATAGGACTTGAAGTGTGTTAGTCCCATCACACAGAGATCCTATATTTTGTTCCCAGAAGCACCTATAGGACTTGAAGTGTGTTAGTCCCATCACACAGACCTATATTTTCTTCCCAGAAGCACCCATAGGACTTGAAGTGTGTTAGTCCCATCACACAGAGATCCTATATTTTGTTCCCAGAAGCACCTATAGGACTTGAAGTGTGTTAGTCCCATCACACAGACCTATATTTTGTTCCCAGAAGCACCTATAGGACTTGAAGTGTGTTAGTCCCATCACACAGACCTATATTTTCTTCCCAGAAGCACCCATAGGACTTGTAGTGTGTTAGTCCCATCACACAGAGATCCTATATTTTCTTTGCAGAAGCACCCATAGGACTTCTAGTGTGTTAGTGGCATCACACAGAGCTCCTATATTTTCTTCTCAGCAGCACCCACAGGACTTCTAGTGTGTTAGTGGCATCACACAGAGCTCCTATATTTTCTTCTCAGCAGCACCCACAGGACTTCTAGTGTGTTAGTGGCATCACACAGAGCTCCTATATTTTCTTTGCAGAAGCACCCATAGGACTTCTAGTGTGTTAGTGGCATCACACAGAGCTCCTATATATTCTTCTCAGCAGCACCCACAGGACTACCGACTACAATGGCTGGAAGACCGCCAAGGGGAGGCAGAGCGTGCAGAGCCAAGAACACAGGGCAGGCAGGCTCTGTTTCTAGTGGACGTGGCCGTGGCCGTGGACGTGGTCGTGCATCGTCATCAGCACGTGGCCATGGGACACGCGCGTCTTTGTTTTCGGCAGCTGGACATGTGGAGCCGCATCATGCTGAAGGCTTGGTAGAATGGATGACCAAGCCCTCCTCATCCTCCTCATCCTCTCTCACCCAGGCTCAGGGTACTGGCAGAGCAGCTGCCAACGCGTACTCAATGGCATCATCAGCCACCCCTTCCCTAGACCCACCATGTCCTCCTGAGGAGTCCCCCGAACTCTTTGAGCACAGTGTTGGGTACATGCTCCAGGAGGATGCCCAACGATTCGAAGGCTCGGATGATGATACCCAGCTTGAGGAATCTGGCAGTACTGTTCCACCAGCTGCAGCTTACTGCCAGGTTTGCTCTAGTGGTGAAGAGGGAGGGGATGATGAGGTCACTGACTCCACGTGGGTGCCTGAAGGGAGAGAGGATGAGGAGGAGGACGAGGAGGAGGAGGATGCGGCGTCACATGTCCAACGAGGCAGGATGCCCCCTGGAGGCCAGGTAGAGGCCAGCACAGCAACTGTACAACACCGCAGAGCTCCGCCTGTGCAGGGCGCTGCCTCTGCACGTTATCAGAAAAGTTCTTTGGTGTGGGCCTTTTTTGAGACGAGTGGATCAGATCGCACCACTGCTATTTGCAATATTTGTCTCAAGCGTATCTCGCGTGGCCAAAACATCAGCCGCTTGGGCACCACAAGCATGACCAGACATATGTCGACCTGCCATGCAGCTCGTTGGCAGGCACACATAAAAGACCCACACCAAAGAACTAAGCGGACCTCTCCTTGCTCCTCATCAGCTGGGATCTCCATCCCCACTACACCTTCAGTCCTCTCTGAAAGCTGCTCTGAGAGGACTGAAGGTGTAGAATTAGGTGTGTCACAACCAAGTACTTGCAGTACACCGACGTCCGATTGCAGCAGGCAAATTTCCCTGCCCCAGCTGCTGGACCGTAGAAAGAAGTACACTCCCAGCCATCCACATGCCCAGCGGTTGAATGCTAGCTTGGCTAAATTGCTAGCACTTCAACTGCTGCCTTTTCAGTTGGTAGACTCGGCCCCCTTCCGTGAGTTTGTTCAATGTGCGGTTCCTCAGTGGCAGGTTCCCAAACGCCACTTTTTCTCACGGAAGGCGATTCCGTCTCTCTACCGGCATGTGGAAGGCAATGTCCATGCCTCGCTGGACAGGGCGGTCAGCGGTAAGGTGCATATTACCGCTGACTCATGGTCCAGCAGGCATGGACAGGGACGGTACCTTTCTTTCACGGCCCATTGGGTCACTCTATTGGCAGCTGGGAGGGATGCAGGACAAGGTGCAGTAGTGTTGGAGGTTGTTCCGCCACCACGCCTCCAAAACGCTACTACTGCTACTGGTTGTGACACACCTCTCTCCTCCACCCCCTCCTCTTCTTCTTCCTCCAGTGCTCTGTCCTTGGAACCAGCGGTGCTCCGTAGGCGTACAAGGGGCTACGCAAGTACGCAGGCAAAAAGATGCCATGCCGTGCTTGCGCTGGTGTGTTTGGGGGACAGGAGCCACACTGGGCCAGAGGTTCTGGCAGCTCTGCAGGGGCAGGCCGAGAGGTGGTTGACGCCACGTCAGCTTAAGCCAGGAATGGTCGTTTCTGACAATGGCACCAACCTCCTCTCCGCCCTGCGTCAGGGGCAGCTCACCCATGTGCCCTGCATGGCTCACGTCCTCAACCTGGTGGTGCAGCGGTTCTTGGGCAGGTTCCCAGGCTTACAGGATGTCCTGAGGCAGGCCAGGAAAGTCTGTGTGCATTTCCGCCGATCTTATAATGCCAGTGCTCGGCTGACTGAGCTGCAAAAGGAGCTGAACTTGCCCAAGAACCGCCTAATATGTGACATGCCCACCAGGTGGAACTCAACGTTGGCCATGCTGCAGCGACTGCACACGCAGCAGAGGGCCATCAATGAGTACCTTTGCGACTACGGCACCAGGACAGGGTCAGGGGAGCTTGGTTTTTTTTCCCCACGTCAGTGGAGCATGATCAGGGATGCATGCACTGTCCTCTCACCATTTGAGGAGGCCACGAGGCCCCCTTTATCCGGACAGTGTTCCTTCTGTCCCACCCATCACACAGGAAGAGGATGAGGAGGAGGAGGAGGATTGTGTGAGCATGGAGGTGGAGCCTGGCACTCAGCATCAGCAGCAGCAGTCTTTTAGGGATGATGTACAGTCCCAACAAACCAGTGGACTTGTACGTGGCTGGGAGGAGGTGGCTGGCGATCATGATATCCTCAGTGACCCAGAAGACTCCGGACCGAATGCCTCAGCTAATCTACGCTGCATGGCCTCCCTGATCCTGCAAAGCCTGCGGAAGGATCCTCGTGTTCTTCGGATCAAGGAGAGGGACCATTACTGGCTGGCCACTCTCCTTGATCCACGGTACAAGGGTAAGGTTGCGGACCTTATCTTGCCGTCGCAGAGGGAGCAGAAGATGAGACATCTCAGGGAGGCCTTGCAGAAAGGTCTGTGCAACGCGTTCCCAGAAACTGGGAGGCTACAAACTCCTGGTCCTGGGCGACGAGTTGCTGAGGCTTCGGTCAGTAGCAGAAGGAGCGGTGGGGAAGGTGGACGTCTGACCGATGCGTTCAGACAATTTTTTAGTCCGCAGCCCCAAGGTATGATCGGTTTCCAGCAACCATCGCCAGCGTCTGATATACATGGTGCAGGAATGCCTTGGGGCAAGGTCAGACTTGGACACCTTTCCCACCGAAAATCCTCTGGCTTACTGGGTCCTGAGGATGGATCACTGGCCAGAGCTTGCACAGTATGCAATTGAGCTACTGGCCTGTCCTGCCTCCAGCGTTCTTTCCGAACGCACATTCAGTGCTGCTGGAGGATTTGTCACCGATCATAGGGTGCGCCTGTCCACCGCCTCGGTTGATCGACTGACCTTCATCAAAATGAATCAGTCTTGGATCACCACCAGCTACCAGGCACCTGAAGCGGATATAACGGAATAATTTATAATGTCACATCCCTTCAAGACTGCCTATGCTGATGCTGAGTGACTGTCCTCTTATGTTCACTGACTATCCTCTTCCTCCTCCTCAATGATCCATGCCACCACACCAGTGCCTAAGGCACAATTTTTCAGCCCCTGTTTAACAGGGGCGTGTACATACAATTTTTTAAAAAAAATGCTTCGCAACACGTGTGACTGCTGTGCTCCAAGTACAGTATCTGTGAGGGGTTGCAGTGTTGTGGCACCAGCACCAGTGCCTAAGGCACAATTTTTCAGCCCCTGTTTAACAGGGGCGTGTACTTACAATTTTTTAAAAAAATGCTTCGCAACACGTGTGACTGCTGTGCTCCAAGTACAGTATCTGTGAGGGGTTGCAGTGTTGTGGCACCAGCACCAGTGCCTAAGGCACAATTTTTCAGCCCCTGTTTAACAGGGGCGTGTACTTACAATTTTTTAAAAAAATGCTTCGCAACACGTGTGACTGCTGTGCTCCAAGTACAGTATCTGTGAGGGGTTGCAGTGTTGTGGCACCAGCACCAGTGCCTAAGGCACAATTTTTCAGCCCCTGTTTAACAGGGGCGGGTAATTACAAATCTTGATCTAATAGTTCACAGCAGGGCCCATTCCTGCGCCCACCAAGAGTAACTATGAGGGCCTACAGTCTTGTGGCAACACCGTCCACCACCACCGCCAAAGGCCCAATTTTTCTGCCCTGTTCATCAGGTGCTTGCAATTACAAATCTTGATCTAATAACTCACAGCAGGGCCCATTCCTGCGCCCACCAAGAGTAACTGTGAGAGCTTACAGTCTTGTGGCAACACCGTCCACCACCACCACCACCCCCAATTTTTCTGCCCTGTTCAACAGGTGCATGCAATTACAAATCTTGATCTATTAACTCACAGCAGGGCCCATTCCTGTGCCCACCAGTCTTGTGGCTACACCAACATCTAATAGGGCAAATTTCTGCAGAGTATATACGCCAGGCCCCTACTTTCAAACATCCAACTTACAAACGACTCCTACTTGCAAATGGAAAGAGAAAACAGGAAGTGAGAGGAAATCTACCCCTAGGAAGGGAAATTCTATCCTGTTAGATTTAATTTGGGAAAAAGGTATCTCCTCTCTATTGATACTTTATCACCAATCCTTGTTTCAATTAAAACCCCACTTTTCCAAAAACATTTGTCATTGGGACGGAAAGTGAGGTGACATGTTCTGAACAGATGTGCAAAGACAGCAAATGTTACAGGGGTGATAACCCCTCCCTATGTTCTCCAAAAAGCTTAAAAATAGATTTTTTTGGGATGGAGCTACACTTCATAATGTACCTGTTCAGATTCTACTTAAGAACAAACCTAAAGCCGCAAGTGGTTTTAAATGGCTTCTTTTTTTCCTTTACAAATGTCATTTTGTGCAAGGACAGTTCTAAACACGGGAAACACATGCCACTTCACAGGCATACTTTAGACACCCCCCAGGTACCATATTTAAAGGAAAATTTCACTTTTTTTTTTTTCACTTTATGCATCATTAAAATGACTGCTCCCGAAAAAACGTTAGTTTTTAAAAGTTCTTTTTGCATTGATATATGTCCCCTGGGGCAGGACCCGCGTCCCCAAACCTGTTTTATGACATTAACATGCATATTGGCCGTTGTAATTAGCACTTTTGATTTTGAACGTTCGCGTCCATTATAACGTATAGGGTTCGAAAATTCGCGCGAACTTTCGGTCCGTTCGAAGGTTCTGGTGCGAACCGAACCCGGGGGTGTTCGGCTCATCCCTAGTTGATACCTTTATTACAGCCTAATTACATACACTATATTGTCAAGAGTATTGGGACGCCTGCCTTTACACGCACATGAACTTTAATGGCATCCCAGTCTTAGTCCGGAGGGTTCAATATTGAGTTGGCTCACCCTTTGCAGCTATAAAAGCTTCAACTCTTCTGGGAAGGCTGTTTACAAGGTTTAGGAGTGTGTCTAATGGAATGTATGGCCATTCTTCCAGAAACGCATTTGTGAGGTCAGGCACTGATGTAGGACGAGAAAACCTGGCTCGCAGTCTCCACTCTAATTCACCCCAAAGGTGTTCTATCGGGTTGAGGTCAGAACTCTGTGCAGGCAAGTCAAGTTCCTCCACCCCAAACTTGCTCATCCATGTCATTATGGACCTTGCTTTGTGCACTGATTCAAATCATTTGGTGGAGGGGGGATTATGGCGTGGGGTTGTTTTTCAGGGATTGGGCTTGGCCCCTTAGTTCCAGTGAAGGGAACTCTTAAGGCGTCAGCATACCAAGAAATTTTGGACAATTTCATGCTCCCAACTTTGTGTGAAGAGTTTGGGGATGGCCCTGCAGGCCAGTCAAGTTCCTCTATCCCAAACTCGCTCATCCATGTCTTTATGAATCTTGCTTTGTGCACTGGTGCACAGTCATGTTGGAACAGGAAGGGGCCATCCCCAAACTGTTCACACAAAGTTGGGAGCATGAAATTGTCCAAAATGTCTTGGTATGCTGACGCCTTAAGAGTTCCCTTCACTAGAACTAAGGGGCCAGGCCCAACCCCTGAAAAAAAAACCCACACCATAATCCCCCCTTCACCAAATGATTTGAATCAGTGCACAAAGCAAGGTCCATAATGACATGGATGAGCAAGTTTGGGGTGGAGGAACTTGTCTGGCCTGCACAGAGTACTGAACTCAAGCGATTGAACTCCTTTGGGATGATTTAGAGCGGAGACTGTCAACATCAGTGCCTGACCTCTCAAATGCACTTATGGAATAATGGTCAAACATTCCCATAGACACATTCCTAAACCTTGTGGACAGCCTTCCCAGAAGAGTTGAAGCTGTTATAGCTGCAAAGGGTGGACCAACTCAATATTGAATATGCGTGTAAAGGTAGGTGTCCCAATACTTTTGACAATATAGTGTATATGTGTCTGGCAAGGGATGCACACTAGGGGAACCAGACTCCAGCTAATTAGTCGGATACAATGAAACCTACTACAAAACCCTTTTCAAGAATGATCCCAAGTTAAAAAAAAGTAGCAACATGTCTAAAATATGCAACATAGTAATCTTTCTATGGGCACATAAAGCTATGTTAATGTAACCCAAGTATGTGAATATTCAACAATCCAACCAACTGGTTGTAATGAATATGTCATAGCACATTACCACAGCAAATCATGTTAAATTTATATGAATGATCATATAATGTATATGCACAATGTATGAAAACATCACCCAACATCAATGTTATCCATATATGTACAGTATATACTCATATTCCTATTTACACCTCCAAAAACATTCTACCTTCCCTCCTACCTCCGCCACCAATGCTCCAATGAGCGAGTGTAAATTACTTACAAAGACATAGATGTGGTCATATGGAAAATGAGATATATGAAAAAGTTTCATTAGACAGTACAAATTATATTCGGAGTTTGAAAAATTACAACATATTTTTAAAGTAGAACTCCAGACAAAAATAACAAGACAAAAATGAATAGCCCATTAGGCCCTGTTCACATATCGCGATTTGGGAATTGCTGTCAATTGCACAACATGCTGTACATGTTTGGGTGCCATTATCCTTCGATGGGACCCCAAACATGATGCGATTCTGCTACGATTGTTGCACGACAGGAATGCGTGGCAAACCGTACCTTCACAAATCACTTGAAGCTTGTTGCCCAAAAAGGAGCAAGAACTTTTTTTTGGGTGACAAACATGCATGGGGCAGCCCATTTAAGTGAATGGGTTGCCCTATGCGACACAGAGAATTGCGCAAAAATTGCATATGTGAAAAATAATAATGAAACCAGCTTCTGCTTCAAATAAGAGATTTCCTACCTTGAAATACCTGTGATGGACTTTGTTTTTTGTACCAAGTTTTCATAAGCTGTATGTTTTTATATTTCAAATAAAACATGTTTGATTTAAAAATAAGAGATTTCCTTCACAGAACTTTTTTTTTATTTTTATTTTTTTCAAATATATATTTTATTAACGCCTACAACGGGCCAAAATATATCATTACAGATGATATAAATACATTGAACATCTTCATAAACATTATATATCTGTCCATTCAAATATCTACAAAAAATATTCAAGAGGGTCTAGTATAACTTAAACATCATATATACTTTCATATTTACTCCCCTCTAATATCAAACCAAAAAGAAAAAACTTAAATACTGAATTCAACATTACCCGCCTCCTTTTTCTCATTTTCAGACAACAAATAACACAATACAGAAAATAAAAACAACCAACCCCAAAAAAACAAAAACGAAAACAAAAAGATAGGGGGGGGGGGGGGGAAGGTCATCGTTGGCTCTGGATAGCTAAAGTGCTCCAAATGTATATTTAAAGTTAACTTCCATTACCTAGGAGGGTCAAACCTTCTGCAGATAGAACATTTTTTTCCCACAATTTCCAATTTGTCATATATCTTGTTGTTGTTGTTGTGTAGCTAATACTAATTCTTCCATTTTACTTGTCTCTTCTACTTTATGTAGCCAATCCGCCATCGTCGACGGTGCCTGTTTCTTCCAATAAAGTGAAATACAAGACTTTGCGGCATTTAGGAGATGTCTTACTATAGAATTTTGGTAACTTTTAGCCGAAATAGTAGACACATATAAAAGAAAGAAAGCCGGATCACCAGATATCTTATAATCTGTAAACTTTTGAGTCACTTCTTGGACTGTCGTCCAAAAAAGGGACAATTTGGGGCATGACCAAAATATGTGCAATAGAGTTACTCTATCATCTAGACATCGCCAACAGCGATCAGTGGAATCAGGATAATATTTATGTAGAAGATGTGGGGTGAGATACCATCTTGTCAAAACTTTATAATTAGATTCCTGAATCTTTGTGCAAACTGACGAATTTAAGGCAAATCTTAATATGGGTTGTATTTTGTACGATGTAACCTTCCGTTGAAGATCTTGTTTCCACTTACCGTATCTAAAAACGACAGATGTGGCATGGCCACTGGGCAGTTTAGTAAAGAATACATTTTAGAAAGTACCTGTGTTATGACCCCTTCCTCGAACAGTATTCCTCTAACTTCGTCAAAAGACAGACAAAACACATGGGGTCAGGCAAGATATCCAGAAAATGTCTCAACTGAAGTGCCGGACAAAAAGACAATGTATATGGTCCTGGCTTCTGCATCAGTTCCTCTATAGAAGGCCATCTACTCTCCATTCTAAAATGGGAAACTTGGGTTTTGCCCCTCTGTCGTAAGGTTTTGAATGTATTAAAACAAAGACCTGGGGAAAAACTTGGATTTCCCAAAATAGGGAACAGTGGAGATTCTGGAGAGATAAGAGAAAATTGCTTAGTGACATGTGATCCTATGTGGAGCGTCGCTCCTATTATAGGATGATTTTTCCCACAGAATCCCCGGTAGTAGAACCTGTGTCTGAGCTTGTTCTATCTGAGCCCATAATTTAAATTTACTATGACAGCACCAATCTATAATCCTACTCAAATGAGTTGCTTGATAATATTTCCGCACGTCTGGCAGAGCCAAACCACCATATTGTTTAGGCAATGTCAGTAAATTAAAGGAAAGGCGTGATTTCTTATGTGCCCAAACAAACTTAACAAAAAGTGAATTAACCTGTTTAAAGTATCCCAAAAGGATCTTGATTGGAAGGGCTGGAAATAAATAAAGAAACTTAGGTAGTATAGACATTTTTAATAAATTAATTCTGCCAAACCATAAATCTAAAAGCAGACGAATTCCAGATAATAATGGCGGAAAATTAAGTTCAAATACCCGTGATAGGTTTATAGGGATATATGTGCCCAAATATTTTAAGGCCTTTGTCGTCCATTTAAAATTAAAGTTCAATCTAAATACAGATAGAAGATTAGCAGATATCCCACTTCCCATTGCCTCCGATTTGTCCCAATTTATCTTCAGGTTAGAAAAAGACCCATAAAGTTCAAACTCTCGTAAAAGATTAGGGAGCGAAATAGCAGGGTTTGTCAAAGAAAAAAGTATTTATCCCCGTGTTCATAACTGATCTTCCTACATCTCTGTAAAGCCGCTTTGGCCCTATATTGTAACAGATCATTAATCTGGATACAAAGTGCAGTAAGTCCCTGCTCTAGATCCACAGAACTTTTTTTTGCCACCTTACATTTTCAGTCTGATGGCCAGCATCTTTCAACTAACTTCCTCTAAACCTAGTAATCATCGACTTGCCCCAGCCGGTGACTGGACAGTGAAAGAAGAAACAGGAACGTGATGAGCTCATCTCCCTCTCACTCTGATTTCTCCTTCTATCAGCACATGGAATGATTGGCTCCTCTCACACTCCAATCCTGCTGTACAGGGACTGCAAGAGGCTGTTACAAGTGAAACTCAGGTATTTATACTGCTTGCATTAATAAAATACATCTAATAGAGTATTAGAGACTACAAAGATTCATTAATTTATATCTTCTATATCTATCTAGAGTTCAGCTTTAAAGCTGAATCCTAAAAATGAAAAAACACCTCTACATCGAACATAGCTTTAGCAATTTAAACATGGAATTAAAGAATGGTTTCTATCAGATAAAATCTCAATTTGATTTAATAGAATATGAAAGGTTTACTAAAGCCTAGGATTTTCCGCAAACAATCTGCAATAAAGTGGACAGAATGAATAATGTTTCTGGGGAGTGGTCAGTACACACTCTGTGTTAGACATGTGCAATTCGTTTCGTTTTTTTTTCTTTTTTTGTTTTTTTCGTTCGTTCGTTTTCATACGAATGAACGAATCGTTCGAATCGTACGAAATCCTATTAACGAATCATTCGAATCGAACGAATCCGAAAAAAACTAATTAGAAACAACGAATGTACGAATGAAGAAAACCCGAAAAACGAAAACAGGAACAACGAAAATGAACTAAAAAATTTGTACATTTGTAACTTTTTTTTTTTGTTGAATTGGTAATTTTCCGTGTCCCTTACAATGGTGCTGCTTAATGTGCTTCGAATGGATTGAACAAAAAAATTCGTACATTTGTAACTTTTTTTTTCGATTCGTAACTTTTTTTTCGATTCGTAACTTTTTTTTTTTTTTTTCGATTCGTAATTTTCCATGTCTCTTACAATGGCGTTGCTTAACGTGCTTCGAATGGATTGAACAAAAAAATTTGTACATTCGTAACTTTTTTTTCTGATTCGTAACTTTTTTTTTCGATTCGTAAATTATTAAAATGTAATAATAGCATACACATTACATAAAATTATGAATTATGCTCCGATTACGAATCTACGAATGTTACGAATGTTATGAATGTACGAATAAATACGAATGCGTCCGAATTTCGAATAAACGAAAATTAAACTAACGAAAAAACGAATCAACGAAAAATAACTCTTACGAATGTACGAATCGTTACGACTACGAATACCGACGACTTACGAATGTACGAATCGTTACGAATACGAACACTGACGACTTACGAATTTACGAATCGTTACGAATCAACGGAAACGAAAAAAACGAAACGAAAATAAACTAATTTTTTTCGGAAACGAAAAAAAACGAAACAAAAATAAACTAATTTGTTTGTTGTGCACATGTCTACTCTGTGTACAGAACAATTCCATGCAGCCATATTACAATGCATTCTCAAAAAATTACAGTGGCTGCAGATTGAAAAGGAAAGGTAATTTCTAATAACATTCGATTACAATATGATTAGTGTCTCAATTATATGTGCTATATTATTTTTGCTTTATTTGCTATTTTTTTTTCCCCACGAAAGTGGAGTTACCCTTTTAATCTGAAGGGTTTTTGCCTCAGAGTATTGACCCGGAAAGTATTGAAGTCAGAGACAGCAAGGCAACTAGGAGGTCAGCAAAGACCACCCCCACGTATTCTTCCCTTAAAGTGACCCTGTCAGTACAGCAACATTTGTTTTTGATAACCTACCTGCTAAAAGAAGAGTGAAATTACTTGAAAAGCCTCTCTGGCCCCTTCACGTATTCCACACTTCTGGGTGTATGGAGTTTCTCCACCAGCTCCTATATTGCTACAGCAGTATATTGGAGAAAACACAGTGCACAGCAGGGTAGACTGATATTCCATGGTCCAGATGTGGGATACTTGCAGCGAAGTAGCAGCATTTAAAGAAGTGCTGACTATATTCATTTTTTCTTTTAGCAGGTAGGCTTTTATATTCAAGTGACACTGATGACAGGGTCACTTTAACCACTTACCCACTGGGCACTTAAACCCCCTTCCTAAACAGACCAATTTTCAGCTTTCGTTGCTTTCACATTTTGAATGACAATAACTCAGTCATGTAACTCTGTACCCATATAAAAAGTTTGTCCTTTTTTCACACAAATAGAAGTTTCTTTTGGTGGTATTTGATCACCTCCCGGTTGTTGTTTTTTTGCGCTATAAATGAAAAAATACCAAAAATTTCTGTAAAAAATATATATTTTCTTTGTTTCTGTTTATAAAATTTTGGAAATTTGTAATTTTTCTTCATAAATTTTCGACCCAAATAAGTGTATATTATTTTGTCTGTGTGAAAGTTATAGAGTCTACAATCTATGGTGCCAATCATTGAAAATTTATCACACCTGATGCACTATGTCACCATGACAGCCTATCTCAATTCTTGAGACCCTAACAACCCAGGAAAGTACAAATACCCCCCAAATGACCCCTTTTTGGAAAGTTAATTCCAAGGTATTTATTAAGAGGCATGGTGAGTTTTTTGAAGTTGTAATTTTTTTCCCACAATTCTCTGCAAAATGAATATTTTTTTTATTTTCACAAAATTGTCATATTGACAGGTTTTCTCACACACAGAATATGCATACCACAAATTACACCCCAAAACACATTCTAGTATTCCTCCTGAGTATGGCGATACCACATGTGTGAGATACCACATGTGTCTTTTACACAGCCTGGCTACATACAGAGTCCCAACATGCAGCAAGCACCGTCAGGCGTTCTAGGGACATAAATTACACATTTAATTTCTTGCTACCTCTCACACCTTTGAAGGCCCTGGATCACCAGATCAATGGAAACTCCCAACAAATGACCCCATTTTGGAAAGCAAACACCCCAATGTGAATCTTATGAGGCATAATGAGTCCTTTAACCACATGCCGACCGCGCTATAGTCGAAAGACGTCTACTGCGCGGTCGGCTTATTCTAAGTGGACGTCCTATGGACGTCCTCCCAGAAACTTGCTCCCGCGCGCCACTCGGGAACATCCGTGACCGCCGGGTCCCGAGGACCCAGCGCATCACGGATCACGGTAAACAGCCGCTGATATCGGCCGTTTACCACGTGATCGCTCCGTCAAATGACGGAGAGATCACATGTACACAAACCGGCGTCACGTCATGGCGTCGGTTCCTCCCTCCCCTCTCTGTAACGATCGATACAGTGAGGGGAGAAGCGGAAAGGGGGAGAGACGGGACCAGCGCTGTGGGCTGGATGTGTAATGCCCACAGCGCTGGTCAGTGCCTGCAATACACTGCCACCACTGTGCAATAATCTGCAACCACTGTGCAATGCTCTGCAACCATTGTGCAATGCTCTGCAACCACTGTGCAATACTCTGCAACCACTGTGCAATACTCTGCAACCACTGTGCAATGCTCTGCAACCACTGTGCATTGCTCTGCCACCACTGTGCATTGCTCTGCCACCACTGTGCAATACTCTGCAACCACTGTGCAATACTCTACCAATACTCTGCCAATACTCGCCAATACTCGCCAATACTCTGCCAATACTTGCCAATACTCTGCAATAATTTTTAATAGAAACAAAGAATTTTTTTTTTACTGAATTTTCAGTATTTTTTGATTTATAGCGCAAAAAATAAAAAACCCAGCGGTGATCAAATACCACCAAAAGAAAGCTGTATTTGTGTGAAAAAAGGACACAAAATTCATTTGGGTACAGTGTTGCATGACTGAGTAATTGTCATTCAAAGTGTGAGAGCACCGAAAGCTGAAAATTGGTCTGGTTAGGAAGGGGGTTTAAGTGCCCAGTGGTCAAGTGTTTAAACATGTAATTTTTTTTCTACAAGTTTTTGGAAAAAACACCAAAGTTGTCCATTTATACAATATTTCTAACACATAGCGTGTACATAGCCAATATTACACCCCAAAATATATTCTGCTATTTCTCCAGAGTATAACGATACCACATGTGTGAGAGTTTTACACAGCCTGGTCAAATACAGAGGCCCAACATGCAGGGAGCAACATCAGGTGTTCTAGGGGCATAAATTTCAAATCTAATTTGACTACCTATTACACTTTTGTGAGGCACTGATGGGCACTGTAGTGCCATGGATGTGGCACAGATGAGAACTGATGTGGCATAGATGAGTCGTGGATGGGGATGGATGAGCTGTGGATGGGGATGGCTGAGTATGGGTGGGGGTGGCTGAGTATGGGTGGGGGTGGCTGTGAGTATGGATGAGATGGCTGAGCATGGATGGGATGGCTGAGCATGGATGGGATGGCTGAGCATGGATGGATGAGTGTAGGAATTGATACAGAGCAGCGCTGTGGGCACTACAGATCCAGCCCACAGTGCTGCTGCAACCAATCTCTCCCCCTCTCCTCTCACACTGTACTGATCGGTACGGAGAGGGGAGAGATGAACCGGGCATACACCAGCTTGTTTAAAACTGATTGCTCCATCATTTGATACTGCTACTCCTAACAAAATGAGATTTACTTTTGCTTAGGGATAATTTGCACGGGACAGAGAACCAGCCACTTGAACAAATCAATGACATGCTGTGGCTGTACTCCGAAAACCACATATCCCCGTATTTACTTGCATATAGGAAAAGATGAGCAGTCCTGGACCCAAACTGTCTATGTTCAGGGGTGCACATCTGTCCCTGTACACAACTTAATGCATGGACAACCATAGCCTGTCATTGATTTGTACAGGTTGTTGTATGCAAACCCCTTTCCATCACTCCCAACAGTCCCAGATGGGACTTTCCTGAATTTTTACCTTTGTCCCATGTACAGGGGCTTTGTCTCCTACAGCACCCCATCCATTCATTAGACACGAACATCTTTGCACCTGCCATATCTCTGCCCCATATTTCCCCACTAGGTTCATATCTGTCTCCCCACTTGCCTTCTTCTGCCTCCACCAGTCTTCCATCTTTCTCCGTCCTCATCTCTCATTACAATATTTATATTTCCATCTGTCTTCAATCATTCACATACCTAATCCACCCCGGTATCTGATCGATTCTTCTTCACACATCCCCACCTATTTCACATCTCTCCCATCCCTCCCTCAAGCAGCGATTACCTGCAAGTATTCAGTCCTGGATGCAGACTGTCTGCTCCATGAGCAATTATATGGTAGTGCCTGCAATTAGCTGCAGGAGTTGTCTACCCCTCGTTCCTCATGAAGTGATTGGAGGGATTACCTGCAATGATTGCCCTTGGAGGCAAGGCTTTCAGCTAATCGCCAGGAACCTTCACTGGGGTTCCCACATGTAATTGTACATGCCAATGTGAGAATGGAAACTAAGATCTACTATTTTACATCCTAATATTCTAAGGCCTCATGCACACTTGAACCCCTCCTAAATACTCGTTTTACAAGTATTTGAAGTTTTCTTTTCTGCCCCAAAATTCCCCTGCATATGCCTATGGATCCATGCATACATAGCCATTTTAAGGAGTTCAGAGACAGGGGTGTTTAAGGGCACAAATCTGAACGCATCAAAAAAAGTCCCGGAGATGAGCGTTTAGCCACAAAAAAAAAATTCCCAATGCGTATTAATACTAGACTTGTTTAGCACTTGAGTGTTAATTCATTTCAGTGGACAGGATAAATACTTTTTCTGGCCAATGAAATTAATTGATGCCCAAATGTGGTACACGCATTCAGAAACATCAAGTGTGTTTTTCCTGATGCCAGAAGATGGACATCTAGGAGATTTGGCCAAAGCGTCCGGTGTGCATGAGACCTAAAGTGCTTTTTATTCCTACCAAGGTTTTTCTCAGGTTCTAATACAAAGCCAAGCTGATTGTGTCTCATAATAAGCAAATGTGCCTTTTATTTTATTTTTTTACCTTCATTTTACAAATGTGATCTCCCTTATTGAATGTAATCCCCTCTATTTACATCAATTGTTTTGTGTGGATTGATTTACATTTAATATTATTAATATTATAATTAATTGCTATCTTTAACCCTTTAGCTTTAGTCGTACATACCTGCCTGACAACAGTGGATTTTATACATTCCCAGTGGCTACAGCCACCAGGATTGTGTGTAAAACTGACAACCAGGCTCCTGCCTGCAAGATGGAAGCATTCGGGTGGATATGCTGCCGCCCGACTGCTTTACCACACCCGTGGTAATTGTGCCGGTGTAAAAAACAAATGTTTTAAATTGTAAAAAAATAGTACAATAGTTTGTATGCACACAAATTCAAGGTTTGACATGTTGGGTATCTATTTACTTGGTGCAAACTCATCTTTTATATTTTACCAAAAATTCTGTCATTTTATTGCACTTGTGTTCCTGTAAATTAATTGTAGTGTATTTTTAACTGAAATTTTGTGATTCATATTGCCTTTGCGGTAATATCGCGTGACATAAAAAAATTGGAACTACTACTGTTTTATTCTCTAGGGTGTCTGCTTTCAGACAATAAATAAATAAATATATATATATATATATATATATATATGTGTGTGTGTTTTGATAACCTTTCAGCATAGCCAGCATGCTTTCTCTTAATGGCATACTCCTCCCTGAGAGCCCATAACACTTTTGCTCTGCAGATATTAAAGCGGTTCTGCACTCACTTTTATAAAGTTAATGTCACTGCCTTTTAAATCCTCCAAATAGTGCTCTATGGACGTGTTTTTTTTTTTTATCTTACCTTGCCATCGACATTCTCCTATCTCTGCGGCTGTGGGCGGGATCTGCGGGGATCCGCATCACTTCCTGGGATTGCCGCACTGTCTCCTGGGATCTGGTGTTATTCATCCCAGGAGTCAGTGCGGTAGAGCCGACGCAAAATCTCACGTGATTTCACGGACGTGACGTCATTACGCACATCACGTTTGGAGTTTCACAGCACACAGCAACGCCGCCCGTTGTCATGGCTACATTTGTTTTGACCCGCTCGGCTCAGTTGCCACTGAGCATGCTGGTACTTCCAATGTTGTGGAACCAGGAAGTGATTGCTTGTGGGTTTCAAATGCCCACAAGCAAAATGAAAACTGCTATACAATATTTTTAGTGATGAAGTGATGATTTGAGATTAAAACTGACATGAATAACGGAAATCCACGCTAAAAGTGAGTAGAAGGTTATTATATTAGTAGTTTGAAAGTATAAAAAAAAAAATTACTTGTGTGCAGAACCGCTTTAACAATTATCCAGGCAGAATTGGGAGAGCTGCTGTCCGGAGCAGTGGTGAGCACCCCATTTTTGTAGAATGGACTGATCCAAGAAAAAGCTGTGATCAGATTGGAGGTGGCCGAAGTGCGCACAGCTCTGCACCTATTCAGACCTCTCCTTTTGGCCCATTCCTGTGCAGATGTCACCCTCTGTGATGAGCTCTGTACAATTCCATAACGTGTGTGCTTATGTGATCTGTCATTACTGATCCAGGGTTGTCATCCTCCTCCTGAACCTTACTCCTCCCTCATCACTCCCCTATAATAAGCGGGCAGACAGGTCTGATCTCCTGTCCTACATGCTTCTTACAGGTGATAAGGATGACAGCACTTTTCTAAATATATCATTGGTGGCTTCCATATTTTTCCCTCATAATGTAATAACTGATAGGGACACAGACAGCAATAAAAACCTGACAGGTGTTCTAATCCCTCCCCATTCAAAACTAAGAAAAAGTTTGGACATTGTTGATGGGGAAAAATGAGCAACCTGTGGTGGAAGGAAAGAAAGTTGCAAAATCTCTGGCCTACTTAAGTTCACCTTTCCCAGAATCTGATGAAGCCAACTGTGTACTGTGATTAAAGCTGAATTATGCCCCTTCTGTTGGTGTAAGCCAGGGGTAGGCAACCTGGGGCCCTCCAGCTGTTGTGGAACTACATTTCCCATGAGGCATTGCAAGCCTGGCAGTTACAATTGCTGCCATAGGCATGATGGGACTTGCAGTTCTGCAACAGCTGGAGGGCCCCAGTTTGCCTACCCCTGGTGTAGACCATTTACTTACCTCTCAGAGATGGTGCCTACCCTGTCCTGCGTTAAAGAGGAAGTAAAGCCTTCCCCAAAAAAAAAAAAAAAACGGAACCTGCAAGGCAAAGGCATAATGAGCTAGTATGCATAGCATACTAGCTCATTATGAATGACTTACCTGAGAACGAAGCCCCCGAAGCGACCCTCATCCACGATCTTCTACGCCGCCATCAAGCCCGGAGTGACTTCCGGGTCTCGCTGCTCCAGCGCTGTCAATCGCTGTATCGGCGATTACGTCACTCCCACGCATGCGCACGAAAGCGGCATATCGCCGTAATCTCGGCATGTGCATTGTGCCTGCGCGCCGTAGACAGCGATGCCTCTTTTTTTCTTAAATATCTCCTAAACCATGTAGGTTTAGGAGATATTTATTGGACCTACAGGTAAGCCTTAATCTAGGCTTACCTGTAGGCCAAAGTGGTTTGTAAGGGTTTACAACCACTTTAATGCTAGGATATTGCTAAGATAATTCCTGTGCATGTGTTGTTTGTGCTCTCCTCAGTCAGAGGAGCACTGAGCTCAGAGCTGCTGTCACCAGGAAGAGGGGGTACACATGTGCAGGGATTTGGAAGTGCAAGCAGTAATGCCAGGGATCACCCTAGCAACGTTCTAGCAGCAAGGCACACAATATTAGCACAACTGTTTATCAATTTTCAGTAAAAATACACTACTACGAAGTTAAAAGTAAGTTCTCGCTAAAGGTGCTAAAGATACTAAATGAACCTTCTGTACACAGCTATGTACTCTTCTAGCAAACTTTACATAAAAATAGGGATTTTTAGTTCACATGCATTGCAATGCATGTTTAAGCTGGCCAACTGCGTCAAAGTAATCCCTCTCTGGCCAGGCCCTACACTACTCTGTACTAATCTACACTACACTACATTACACTAATTTACTCTACACTAATCCTCTCCACCCAGCCCTAATCCTCTCCACCCAGCCCTAATCCACTCCACCCTGCCCTATAACCCAGCCCTAATCCACTCCACCCTGCCCTATAACCCAGCCCTAGTCCGCTCCACCCTGCCGTAGTCCGCTCCACCCTGCCCTATAACCCAGCCCTAGTCCAATTCACCCTGCCTTAATCCCCTCCACCCTGCCCTATAACCCAGCCCTAATCCTCTCCACCCTGCCATAACTCACTCCACCCTGCCCTATAACCCTGCCCTAATCCACTCCAGCCTGCCCTATAACCCTGCCGTAGTGTGCCCCACCCTGCCGTAGTCCGCCCCACCCTGCCGTAGTCCGCCCCACCCTTCCGTAGTCCGCTCCACCCAGTCGTAGTCCGTTCCACCCTACCCTATAACCCATCCCAAATCCACCCTGCCTTAATCCCCTCCACCCTGCCCTATAACCCAGCCCTAATCCTCTCCACCATGCCGTAACTCACTCCACCCTGCCATATAACCCAGCCCTAATCCACTCCACCCTGCCCTATAACCCAGTCATAGTCTGCTGCACCCTGCTGTAGTCTGCTCTACCCTGCTGTAGTCTGCTCTACCCTGCTGTAGTCTGCTCTACCCTGCCGTAGTCTTCTCCACCCTGCCGTAGTCTGCTCCACCCTGCCGTAGTCTGCTCCACCCTGCCGTAGTCTGCTCCACCCTGCCGTAGTCTGCTCCACCCTGCCGTAGTCCGCTCCACCCTGTCTTAATCGTCTCCACTCTACCCTATAAACCAGCCAAAATCCACCCTGCCCTATAACCCAGACCAAATCCACCCTGCCCTATAACCCAGCCAAAATCCACCCTGCCCTATAACCCAGACCAAATCCACCCTGCCTTAATCTCCTCCACCCTGCCCTATTACCCTGCCCTAATCCACCTTGCCTTAATCTCCTCCACCCTGCCCTATTACCCTGCCCTAATCCACCCTGCCTTAATCTCCTCCACCCTGCCCTATTACCCTGCCCTAATCCACCCTGCCTTAATCTCCTCCACCCTGCCCTATTACCCTGCCCTAATCCACCCTGCCTTAATCCCCAACACCCTTCCTTATTACCCTGCCCTAATCCACCCTGCCTTAATCCCCAACACCCTGCCCTATAACTCGAATAAAGCCAAATGCAGGCCAAGCCACTGTCCCGTCCGGATCGCTGCGGTTCCAACATTTAGGAGCCAGTTGCTTATCGCCGCTGTCATCAGGGCATGGCAGCCTTGGGACAATGCTAGACAGAAATCGGGAGACAAAGCAGCTTTGGATGGAGGGCAGGGACTGCTGGAATTACCATGTTAAGAGTCCCAGCAGGTGATTGGTTGTTAGGATGAACAGCGGTTCTAGCAACCAATCACCTGCTAGGACACTTGAAAAGTTAACCTCGTCAGTGCCTGCCCCTGCCCTCCATCCAAAGCTGCTGTGTCTTCCGCTGTATAGAGCTGAGTGGGGTTGCGCTGTGAATGGGGTATAGAGTTGAGGGGGCTGCACTGTGAATGGGGGGACAGAGCTGTGGGATTTTCTGTAATGTGAATGGGAGAAGCAGAGCTGAGGGGGCCTGTAATGTGAAATAGGGGAGCAGAGCTTAGAGGGACTGCATTGTGAAGGGGGGCAGAGCTGAGGGGGCCTGTAATGTGAAATAGGGGAGCAGAGCTTAGAGGGACTGCATTGTGAAGGGGGGCAGAGCTCAGTGGAGCTGCAATGTGACTGGGGAGCAAAGCTTAGGGGGACTGCAATGTGAATAAGAGCAGAACTGAGGGGGCTGCAATGTGATAGGGAGGCAGAGCTGAGAGGGGCTGCAGTGTAAATGGAGGAAGCAAAATGGGAGGCTAAATAGCTAAGGGGGGCTGCAATTAGGGTTGCCACCTGTACGGGATTCACCCGGACAGTCCGGGTTCTGAATCATCTGTCCGGTTTTCAGACTCTCTGAAACCCGGACAGACCATTCAGATAGGGGGAGCTCCTCTAGCATATTTGTCACTTTGGAGACAGCAGCAGTGTCACTGCTTCTGCATAAATACACTGTGCTGGTCTGTTTGTTATAATCTAAAGCTCATTGCTGACCCCCCCTCCCCCAGGCTCCTGTAGGGTCTCTTATCAGTGACTTAATCCCCCCCCCCCTCTGATCACTAGTGCAGTGTCCCGGGAGGCGGAGCTGAGGAGGAGAGGATGTCAGGAGGAGGAGATGATGTCGGGCTGGCTCTACTCACACAGGGAAGAGGTGAGCTGAGAGTTTTTGTCTGAGTGGGGTGGAAAGCTGACAGGACTTGTTTTGCAGTAGTTGCTGTGAAGGGTTAAGGTGACAGGAGTATCGTTCTGAAGTGTGTCAGATAGCTGTGTCTTTACAAACATCCCCCATCCTCAGTCCAGATAATGTGCAGTCATTTATGACCATTCATTAACCCTGTGTGTGGAGAGTGTAAACTTCTGATTGTACAGAGCTTGGACAACACAGGGTTATATGAATGGTCATACATTACATTCACATCATCTGTACATACAGAGTGCTGGGAGCCGGCAGTTTTCATTGTTGTAAATATTAGTGGATGAGTACAATGGCTTTTGTTTTTTTATATATATATATATATATATCACTATTTCTCAGCCCCCAACTCCCCCGAGGGGCATCCCCCCCCCCAGACCACTTCATATATCCAGCTGGCATCATCCCCTCCGCTCTCCTCACCTACTGCCCCCACCATCCCCTCCGCACTCCTCTCCTACTGCCCCACCATCCCCTCCGCACTCATCTCCTACTGCCCACACCATCCCCTCCGCACTCCTCTCCTACTGCCCACACCATCCCCTCCGCACTCCTCTCCTACTGCACACACCATCCCCTCTGCACTCCTCTCCTACTGCCCACACCATCCCCTCCGCACTCCTCTCCTATACATACTGCCCACACCATCCCCTCCGCACTCCTCTCCTACTGCACACACCATCCCCTCTGCACTCCTCTCCTACTGCCCCCACCATCCCATCCGCACTCCTCACCTACTGCCCCCACCATCCCCTCCGCACTCCTCTCCTACTGCCCCCACCATCCCCTCCTACTGCCCCCACCATCCCCTCCGCACTCATCTCCTACTGCCCCCACCATCCCCTCCGCACTCCTCTCCTACTGCCCCCACCATCCCCTCCTACTGCCCCCACCATCCCCTCCGCACTCCTCTCCTACGGCCCCCACCATCCCCTCTGCACTCCTCTCCTACTGCCCACACCATCCCCTCCGCACTCCTCTCCTACTGCCCACACCATCCCCTCCGCACTCCTCTCCTACAGCACACACCATCCCCTCTGCACTCCTCTCCTACTGCCCACACCATCCCCTCCGCACTCCTCTCCTATACATACTGCACACACCATCCCCTCCGCACTCCTCTCCTATACATACTGCACACACCATCCCCTCCGCACTCCTCTCCTACTGCACACACCGTCCCCTCTGCACTCCTCTCCTACTGCACACACCATCCCCTCTGCACTCCTTTCCTACTGCACACACCATCCCCTCTGCACTCCTCTCCTACTGCCCACACCATCCCCTCCGCACTCCTCTCCTATACATACTGCCCACACCATCCCCTCCGCACTCCTCTCCTATACATACTGCCCACACCATCCCCTCCGCACTCCTCTCCTATACATACTGTCCACACCATCCCCTCCGCACTCCTCTCCTACTGCACACACCATCCCCTCTGCACTCCTCTCCTACTGCCCCCACCATCCCCTCCGCACTTCTCTCCTACTGCACACACCATCCCCTCTGCACTCCTCTCCTACTGCCCACACCATCCCCTCCGCACTCCTCTCTTATACATACTGCCCACACCATCCCCTCCGCACTCCTCTCCTACGGCCCCCACCATCCCCTCCGCACTCCTCTCCTACTGCCCACACCATCCCCTCCGCACTCCTCTCCTACTGCCCACACCATCCCCTCCGCACTCCTCTCCTATACATACTGCACACACCATCCCCTCTGCACTCCTCTCCTACTGCACACACCATCCCCTCTGCACTCCTCTCCTACTGCACACACCATCCCCTCTGCACTCCTCTCCTACTGTACACACCATCCCCTCTGCACTCCTCTCCTACTGTACACACCATCCCCTCTGCACTCCTCTCCTACTGCCCACACCATCCCCTCCGCACTCCTCTCCTATACATACTGCCCACACCATCCCCTCCGCACTCCTCTCCTATACATACTGCCCACACCATCCCCTCCGCACTCCTCTCCTACTGCCCACACCATCCCCTCAGCACTCCTCTCCTACTGCACACACCATCCCCTCCGCACTCCTCTCCTACTGCACACACCATCCCCTCTGCACTCCTCTCCTACTGCACACACCATCCCCTCCGCACTCCTCTCCTACGGCCCCCACCATCCCCTCTGCACTCCTCTCCTACTGCCCACACCATCCCCTCCGCACTCCTCTCCTACTGCCCACACCATCCCCTCCGCACTCCTCTCCTACAGCACACACCATCCCCTCTGCACTCCTCTCCTACTGCCCACACCATCCCCTCCGCACTCCTCTCCTATACATACTGCACACACCATCCCCTCCGCACTCCTCTCCTACTGCACACACCGTCCCCTCTGCACTCCTCTCCTACTGCACACACCATCCCCTCTGCACTCCTTTCCTACTGCACACACCATCCCCTCTGCACTCCTCTCCTACTGCCCACACCATCCCCTCCGCACTCCTCTCCTATACATACTGCCCACACCATCCCCTCCGCACTCCTCTCCTATACATACTGCCCACACCATCCCCTCCGCACTCCTCTCCTATACAAACTGCCCACACCATCCCCTCCGCACTCCTCTCCTACTGCACACACCATCCCCTCTGCACTCCTCTCCTACTGCCCCCACCATCCCCTCCGCACTCCTCTCCTACTGCACACACCATCCCCTCTGCACTCCTCTCCTACTGCCCACACCACCATCCCCTCCGCACTCCTCTCTTATACATACTGCCCACACCATCCCCTCCGCACTCCTCTCCTACGGCCCCCACCATCCCCTCCGCACTCCTCTCCTACTGCCCACACCATCCCCTCCGCACTCCTCTCCTACTGCCCACACCATCCCCTCCGCACTCCTCTCCTATACATACTGCACACACCATCCCCTCCGCACTCCTCTCCTACTGCACACACCGTCCCCTCTGCACTCCTCTCCTACTGCACACACCATCCCCTCTGCACTCCTCTCCTACTGCACACACCATCCCCTCTGCACTCCTCTCCTACTGTACACACCATCCCCTCTGCACTCCTCTCCTACTGTACACACCATCCCCTCTGCACTCCTCTCCTACTGCCCACACCATCCCCTCCGCACTCCTCTCCTATACATACTGCCCACACCATCCCCTCCGCACTCCTCTCCTATACATACTGCCCACACCATCCCCTCCGCACTCCTCTCCTACTGCCCACACCATCCCCTCCGCACTCCTCTCCTACTGCACACACCATCCCCTCCGCACTCCTCTCCTACTGCACACACCATCCCCTCTGCACTCCTCTCCTACTGCACACACCATCCCCTCCGCACTCCTCTCCTATACATACTGCCCACACCATCCCCTCCACACTCCTCTCTTGTACATACTGCCCCCATTATACCCGTGGTATAGTGTGGTACTCCTTCTGCCACTCTGCATGTTGCCGAGCTTGGTGCCTCTATGCATTGGCCTGCCACAATAATGTTGGCTCCCATGAGACAGCCATCTTTAAACCTGGGGAACCCATGATCTTCAATTGCCCGGAGGCCCCATGAGTTTTCAGGCCACCCCTGGCCCAGACTGCTCACTGCAATTGTAAGCCAAGAGTGTCAACTTTGTTAACTCTGAGGTAAAGGGGGACTCTTGTGATTAACTCCATATGATTAGAAATGTTATTTAATCATAAAATATATGTATAGTGTATACTACATAAATACATAAAAATTGCCTTGCATTGTACAGAGGTAATGAATTTAATGTACTAAAAAAAAAAAATTGCCGTGCGCTGCTAATGTGTTCGGGTTTGGCTTGAAGAAAAGGTGGCAACCCTAGCTGCAATGTCAATGGGGCAGAGCTGAGGGGGCCTATAATGTCAATGGGGACGAAGCGTAGGGGGGCTGTAATATGAATGGGAGCAGAGGACATTGCTGTGGGGGGGATGTGAAGGTGGGAGCAGAAGACACTACTGGGGGGTCAATGTGAAGGGGGGACAGGGAACACTACTATTGGGGGGAGTGATGTGATGGGGACAGAGGACACCACTGTCAAGTGAAAACTGTGGTGTTAAAACGAGATTGTGATTTCAAAAGAGGGGGCTGTGATGCGAATAATCTGTTATTGCACAAACAGGCGATTCGTTCGGACCTCAGGTGGAAATTTTCTTTATGGATTGGACCTCTGTGAATTTAATTTCAATACCCCTGGTGTACACTATACTATAATCCGCTCTACCCTGCCCTAATCTGCTCCACCCTACCCTAATCCGCATGTTGTAACATATATACACTTTTATAAAGATAAATCAATATACATTTTTATAGAGAAGTAAATATACATTTTTATAGAGATAAGCAAATATAAAAGAAATTTTTGCTACAATATATATATATATACACTATACTATAATCGTCTCCACTCTAAACTAATCTACTCCTCCATGCCCCGCCGGGCCTGGCTCCATCTGCCTAGTGCCCCTCTGGGCCGCACTCCATCTGCCTAGTGCTCCTCCGGGCCGCACTTCATCTGCCAAGTGCCCCTCCTGGCCGCGCTACATCCGCTTTGTGCCTCTACGGGCCTGGTCTACATCCGCCTAGTGCCTCTATGAGTCTGACTCAATTCGCCTAGTGCCCCACCAGGCCTGGCCCCATCCGCCTAGTGCCTCTACGGGCCTGGCTCTATCTGCCTAGTGCCTCTACGGGCCTGGCTCTATCTGCCTAGTGCCTCTACGGGCCTGGCTCTATCTGCCTAGTGCCTCTACGGGCCTGGCTCTATCTGCCTAGTGCCTCTACGGGCCTGGCTCTATCTGCCTAGTGCCTCTACGGGCCTGGCTCCATCCGTCTAGTGCCCAGCCGGACCTGCTACCATCTGCCTACTACCTCTATGGGCCTGGCTCCACTTAGTGCTTCTACATGCCTGGCTCCATCAGCCTAGTGCCTCTACGGGCCTGGCTCCATCCGCCTAGTGCCCAGCCGGGCCTACCTCCATCCGCCTAGTGCCTCTACGGCCTGGCTCCGCCTAGTTCCTCTACATGCCTGGCTCTATCCTCCCAGTGCCTCTATGGGCCTGGCTCCATCCACCGAGTGCCTCTACGGGCCTAGCTCCGCCTAGTTCCTCTACGGGCCTGGCTCCATCGACCTAGTGCCTCTACGGGCCTGGCTCCATCCGCCTAGTACCCAGCTGGGTCTGCCTCCATCCATCTATTGCCTCTACCGGCCTGGCTCTGCCTAGTGCCTCTACATGCCTGGCTCCATCTGCCTCGTGCCTCTATGGGCCTGGCTCCATTCGCCTAGTGTCCAGCCGGGTCTGGCTTTATCCACCTAGTGCCCCACTTGACCCGGCTCTATCCGCCTAGTGCCTCTACGAGCCTGGCTTCATCCACCTAGTGCCTCTACGGGCCTGGCTCCATCTGCCTAGTTCCCCACCGGGCCTTGCTCCATCTGCCTAGTGCCTCTACGGGCCTGGCTCCATCCGCCTAGTGCCTCTACGGGCCTGGCTCCATCCGCCTAGTGCCTCTACGGGCCTGGCTCCATCCGCCTAGTGCCTCCTATGGGTCTGGCTCCATCTGCCTAGTGCCCCTACGGGCCTGACTCCATCTGCCTAGTGCCCCTACGGGCCTGGCTCCATCTGCCTAGTGCCCCGGCAGGCCTTCCTCCATCCGCCTAGTGACCCCACCGGGCCTGGGTCCATCTGCCTTGTGCCTCTATGAGCCTGCCTCTGTAGACCTAGTGCCCCGCCGGGCCTGCCTCCATCTGTCTAGTGCCTCTACGTGCCTGGCTCCATCCGCATATTCCCCCAACGGGCCTTGCTCCATCCGCCTAGTGCCCCGATGGGCCTTGCTCCATCCTCCTACTGCCTCTACGGGCCTGGGTCCATCTGCCTCGTGCCTCTATGGGCCTGGCTCTATTCGCCTAGTGCCCATCCATGCCTGGCTCCATCCACCTAGTGCCCCGCCAAGCCTGGCCCCATCTGCCTAGTGCCTCGCTGGGCCTGGCTCCATCCGCCTAATGCCTCTTCGCGCTTGGCTCCATCCGCCTAGTGCCTCTACTGGCTTGGCTTCATCCACCTAGTGCCTCTACGGGATTGGCTCCATCCGCCAAGTGCCTTTACTGGCCTGGCTTCATCCGCCTAGTGCCTCTACGGGCCTGGCTTCATCTGTCTAGTGCCTCTACGGCCTTGGCCCCATCCGCCTATTGCCTCTACGGGCCTGGCTCCATCCTCCTAGTGCCTCTACGGGCCTGGCTCCATCCTCCTAGTGCCTCTACGGGCCTGGCTGCATCCTCCTAGTGCCTCTACGGGCCTGGCTCCATCCGCCTAGTGCCTCTACAGGCCTACCTTCATCTGCCTTGTGCCTATATGGGCCTAGCTCCATCCGCCTAATGCCTCTTCACGCTTGGCTCCATCCGCCTAGTGCCTCTACTGGCTTGGCTTCATCCCCCTAGTGCCTTTACGGGATTGGCTCCATCCGCCAAGTGCCTTTACTGGCCTGGCTTCATCTGCCTAGTGCCTCTACGGGCCTGGCTTCATCTGCCTAGTGCCTCTACGGGCTTGGCCCCATCCGCCTATTGCCTCTACGGGCCTGGCTCCATCCTCCTATTGCCTCTACGGGCCTGGCTCCATCCTCCTAGTGCCTCTACGGGCCTGGCTCCATCCTCCATTGCCTCTACGGGCCTGGCTCCATCCTCCTAGTGCCTCTACGGGCCTGGCTCCATCCTCCTAGTGCCTCTACGGGCCTGGCTCCATCCTCCTAGTGCCTCTACGGGCCTGGCTCCATCCTCCTAGTGCCTCTACGGGCCTGGCTCCATCCTCCTAGTGCCTCTACGGGCCTGGCTCCATCCTCCTAGTGCCTCTACGGGCCTGTCTCCATCCTCCTAGTGCCTCTACGGGCCTGGCTCCATCCTCCTAGTGCCTCTACGGGCCTGGCTCCATCCTCCTAGTGCCTCTACGGGCCTGGCTCCATCCTCCTAGTGCCTCTACGGGCCTGGCTCCATCCTCCTAGTGCCTCTACGGGCCTGGCTCCATCCTCCTAGTGCCTCTACGGGCCTGGCTCCATCCTCCTAGTGCCTCTACGGGCCTGGCTCCATCCTCCTAGTGCCTCTACGGGCCTACCTTCATCTGCCTCGTGCCTATATGGGCCTAGATCCATCCGCCTAATGCCTCTTCGCGCTTGGCTCCATCCGCCTAGTGCCTCTACTGGCTTGGCTTCATCCACCTAGTGCCTCTACGGGATTGGCTCCATCCGCCAAGTGCCTTTACTGGCCTGGCTGTATCTGCCTAGTGCCTCTAGGGGCCTGGCTCCATCCTCCTAGTGCCTCTACGGGCCTGGCTCCATCCTCCTAGTGCCTCTACGGGCCTGGCTCCATCCTCCTAGTGCCTCTACTGGCCTGGCTCCATCCTCCTAGTGCCTCTACGGGCCTGGCTCCATCCTCCTAGTGCCTCTACGGTCCTGGCTCCATCCTCCTAGTGCCTCTACGGGCATGGCTCCATCCTCCTAGTGCCTCTACGGGCCTGGCTCCATCCTCCTAGTGCCTCTACGGGCCTGGCTCCATCCTCCTAGTGCCTCTTACGGGCCTGGCTCCATCCTCCTAGAGCCTCTACGGGCCTGGCTCCATCCTCCTAGTGCCTCTACGGGCCTGGCTCCATCCTCCTAGTGCCTCTACGGGCCTGGCTCCATCCTCCTAGTGCCTCTCCTGGCTCCACGGGCCTGGCTCCATCCTCCTAGTGCCTCTACAGGCCTGTCTCCATCCTCCTAGTGCCTCTACAGGCCTGGCTCCATCCTCCTAGTGCCTCTATGGGCCTGGCTCCATCCTCCTAGTGCCTCTACGGGCCTGGCTCCATCCTCCTAGTGCCTCTACGGGCCTGGCTCCATCCGCCTAGTGCCTCTACGGGCCTACCTTCATCTGCCTCGTGCCTATATGGGCCTAGATCCATCCGCCTAATGCCTCTTCACGCTTGGCTCCATCCGCCTAGTGCCTCTACTGGCTTGGCTTCATCCACCTAGTGCCTCTACAGGATTGGCTCCATCCGCCAAGTGCCTTTACTGGCCTGGCTGTATCTGCCTAGTGCCTCTACGGGCCTGGCTCCATCCTCCTAGTGCCTCTACGGGCCTGGCTCCATCCTCCTAGTGCCTCTACTGGCCTGGCTCCATCCTCCTAGTGCCTCTACGGGCCTGGCTCCATCCTCCTAGTGCCTCTACGGTCCTGGCTCCATCCTCCTAGTGCCTCTACGGGCATGGCTCCATCCTCCTAGTGCCTCTACGGGCCTGGCTCCATCCTCCTAGTGCCTCTACGGGCCTGGCTCCATCCTCCTAGTGCCTCTTACGGGCCTGGCTCCATCCTCCTAGAGCCTCTACGGGCCTGGCTCCATCCTCCTAGTGCCTCTACGGGCCTGGCTCCATCCTCCTAGTGCCTCTACGGGCCTGGCTCCATCCTCCTAGTGCCTCTACGGGCCTGGCTCCATCCTCCTAGTGCCTCTACAGGCCTGGCTCCATCCTCCTAGTGCCTCTACGGGCCTGGCTCCATCCTCCTAGTGCCTCTACGGGCCTGGCTCCATCCTCCTAGTGCCTCTACGGGCCTGGCTCCATCCTCCTAGTGCCTCTACGGGCCTGGCTCCATCCGCCTAGTGCCTCTACGGGCCTACCTTCATCTGCCTCGTGCCTATATGGGCCTAGATCCATCCGCCTAATGCCTCTTCGCGCTTGGCTCCATCCGCCTAGTGCCTCTACTGGCTTGGCTTCATCCACCTAGTGCCTCTACGGGATTGGCTCCATCCGCCAAGTGCCTTTACTGGCCTGGCTTTATCCGCCTATTGCCTCTACGGGCCTGGCTCCATCCTCCTAGTGCCTCTACGGGCCTGGCTCCATCCTCCTAGTGCCTCTACGGGCCTGGCTTCATCCGCCTAGTGCCTCTACGGGCTGGGCTCCATCCGCCTTGTGCTTCTACGGGTCGGGCTCCATCTGTCTAGTGCCTCTACGGGCCTGGCTCCATCTGTCTAGTGCCTCTACGGGCCTGGTTTCATCTGCCTAGGGCCCCACTGGGCCTGGCTCCATATGCCTAGTGCCCTGCCGGGCCTTGCTTTGTGCCCCACCCGCTCTGTGCCCCACGGGGCCATTCTCCATGCCCCCATCGGCTCTGTGCCCCACTGGGCCCTTCTCCGTGCCCCCATCGGCTCTGTGCCCCACCGGGATGTGCTCCATGCCCCGTGCCACCCCGGCTCTGTTCCCCACTGGTGGTGCTCCATCCATCCTAATCGGGTGTTCTCTGCCCTCCCCACAAATATAAAATGTTTTCAATAACGGCAAATATAATTTTTTTTTTATATAGTACACAGTACTACACTACAGGAGCAAGGTAGTTGGTGGTCCTGTTTTCCTCTTTATAGCGGTCTTAGTAGGTGTCATCTGATTTCCGGTATCTAAACAAACAGAAGAGATGTTACACATAGAAAACTAAGTTGAAATTGCCAAATTCATCAATTTCATAGAAGAAACCAAAGTTGATGGCGTCTTCCCCACGGAGGAAGAGTATGTCCCAGAAGTCGATCCTCCGGATTTCTCTTCTGTCGACATCCTGCGGAGGAAAAAAATCCATTACTGCTCTGCAAAGAGGGCAGGTATTGCTTTGTGCCCTCCATGTTTCGATGCAGTTTGAATGAAATTGGTGGGAGCAGGGTAAGGTAGTGTCTTCTCCCACTTCAATTTCACTTAAACAGATGGTACATGTGGGCAGCGCATGATACTCCCTGGCCGGTGGTCTGGCTGGTGCTGGCTGGTCCTCAGCAACGATGCGGTCTCTTGGAGATCGACTTCTATTGGACCTGGCATTCTCCTGTTGCTGTCGGCGAGCTGTCCTAGACCGTGTGCGGTGTGCAATGGGTGAATCCATGCCTGTAATAACAATGTCAGAGATTTCAGCATTTCTGTCATGTATCCCATTCTATCACAGTTTTAATCATTAAATGATTAAGGCAATTTTTAACAAATTTCAAGTGCGCATGTGGTTGTCTCATAGATAAACAAGAAAATGTGATATTATTTAAGACTTAAAGTGGTTCTGAAGGCAGGTCTTTTTTTACATTAATATGTCCTCTGCGCTAAGGTAAAAAAAAAAAACTTCTGCATACAGCTCTTCCCTTTATGCTTACCTGAGCTTGATCTCAATGCAGCTCTGTGCACTAGATCAGAGGCTCCTGTAAGTTCATTTTAGTACACAGTATGATACCGATATTTATTTTTATTTTTTTCATATAAATATAAATGTTTCTTTAAGTAAATCGATATCAAACGTCAAGATTTAGAAGTGCAGTACCTGTAATGTTCCATAGACAACACTTGAAAAGCCTTTACAGGTTATCCATTTAGAGTTATATATATAAAAAGGTCTGGTGTCACCAGTGACACACCTCCATCAGTAAAATATGCAACAAAAAGGAGAAATCTCACCCTGGGACTTTACATGAGGTGGGCACCGCTAAGCCAATAAAAGTAACAACTGTAAATACAGTATATATTTATTCAGTAAAAGTAATACATGCATTAATATCATCAGAGAAAGACAATTCATACAGAGTACATATAAATGGGTAGAATAAAAATGATAATAGTAATAATGTTACATTTGTGTATGAACAATCACATAGCATACAAACATCAGGTGTACCCGGCATGTTTTGTGAGTCCCAGCTCGCTCTTCCGGGGTAGATGTGTATGAATTGTACCTAAGGTAAAAGGATACAGATTGGGTATATGGTGTGATATTGGCATTTTAAGGCAGAGGGTAAGAGGGGCCTAATGAGAAAAGGCCCCATACTTACCACTACACATAGCCAAACCAACTGGTGTGCAGCCTCCAAACAGCGGCAGCAGGAGCTGAGGAGGCGGCCAGAAGGAACCCACACAGGGCAGATTGGAGGGAAAGCATCGCATGGATGGAAAATGTGTATCCCATCTGATGAGTTGCTTTCTGCTGTTGGCAGTTTTGTTTGTTTTGCTTTGGGAGCTGCGATGAGTATTAAAGGGGGATTTCTTGTCCCCTGCTGCCCCTGCCTGCTCTTTCGAGTGGGTGGGACCACCTACACATCGGCGCCATGTGTATGCGCCAGCCATTCAAATGTCTGCGATTTTGCAGCATTTTTACGGTTGCACGCACTGTGCCATCTGGATGACTTATAGGAGTGCTTGCACACTTCCCGATGATGGCGGGCACTATCTGTGCTCGTACGCCAGTCATCCACACATGACGTTGATCCTTTCCTGGATATAACTTGGAGGTTTAGCACTGCATGGATTCATTTTCAGCTCTTTCTTTCACTGAACACACATGCTTGTGGATGCCTCTTGTTGGAACCTACTACCAATGCAATTATACACTTATTTCACTCAGGTGTATTCATTTGTTCTTTCCACATGGTACTCTCAAGTGCTCACCTGCAGCCTGTCTCTGATCACTCAGGCTTTTTCCTATACTTGCACTTCATTTCTTACTTATCTTTCTTTTTTCCTCCCTCTTCCTGTTCACCTTTTGATTTTCACTCATGCTAGTATCTGGTATCTCCTTAACACATCTCCCTACAGTCCTTATGTCCATGTGATTCCTGGCTCTAGTCTTATATTTACATATAGATTTGTCTCTGTCATTACTTTTGTATTTTACCTACTACTCCAGATTATCTGACCTACACCTTTATGTTTACAGCCAATACTTACCTTCGACATAATGAGACCAATAGGGATACACATTTTCCATCCATGCAATGCTTTCCCTCAAATCTGCCCTGTGTGGGGTTCCTTCTGGCTCCGCCTCCTCAGCTCCCTGGCGAGACACCTGCTGCCGCTGTTTGGAGGCTACACACCCGTTGGTTTGGCTATGTGTAGTGGTAAGTATGGGGCCTTTTCTCATTAGGCCCCTCTTACCCTCTGTCTTAAAATACCAATATCATGCCATATACCCAATCTGTATCCTTTTACCTTAGGTACAATTTATACACACCTACCCCTGAAGAGCGAGCTGGGACTCGCAAAACATGATGGGTACACCTGATTTTTGTATGCTATGTGATTGTTCATACACAAATGTAACATTATTACTATTATCATTTTTATTCTACTCATTTATAGGTACTCTGTATGAATTGGCTTTCTCTGATGATATTAATGCATGTATTACTTTTATTGAATAAATATATACTGTATTTACTGTTACTTTTATTGGCTTAGCGGTGCCCACCTTATGTAAAGTCCCAGGGTGAGATTTCTCCTTTTTGTTCCATTTAGAGTTACATGTGAGCTCTGGCTCTAGAATTATTGCTCTCACTATGAGGTTCACAGTGATACCTGTATACATGTATGATGCAATCACGGTTTACATATGCTTGCCAATCTATATGTGTGATTGCATTTGCATTGAGGGAGGTGCTTTACATTTTTTTTTTTTTTTGTTTTGTTTTGCTTTACATTTTAAAATCGTTTTTTTCCCCGTACAACTTTATTATAAGCGCATAGACAAGACCCCTTGTGATAGCTTTGAGCAGTGACAGGTACTCTTCATAGAGAGATCAGGGAGGCCTCCTCTGCTCTCCAGGACAGCTGATCAAACAGAAGTTTGAATTTAGTACACAGAAACACAATATAATACCCAATCCAAAAGATTATGCTGTGTCGAATAAATCAATAACAAAACCCTTTTTATGATTTAAAATTGTGCACACCTGTGAAATGGTGATGTCTATGGTACCTAAAATTGGCCATAAGCAATGCTTTTAAAGCCTTTACAGGTTATCAGATTACAGTTTAACGTGAGCTCTAGCTTTAGAATTATTATTCTTTGATGTTTGCGTCGGTCCCTCATGTGTAATACAATAATTGTTTACATATACGTGCCAGACCTACATGCGCATTTGCATGGGGGACAGCGGTGGTTGAAATTTGTTTCCTTTTATTTTATAAATAAACAAAAGTGATTGCGCGGCTGTAAAATTTGATACTTGTAACATGGTTGCGGCTACACCCATTAACCACTTCAGGACCGCCTCCTGCACATTTACGTCGGCAGAATGGCACGGCTGGGCAAAAACGTCCCCCTTAATTGCCCAGCCGTGGGTCGCGCGCACGCCGCCGGCGGCACGATCGCGACCCAGTTCTGAGCTCCGTGACCGCGGCTGCGGGACCAGCAGACACGATCGCCGCTGGTGTCCCGCGATCGGGTCACAGAGCTGAAGAACGGGGAGAGGTCTGTGTAAACAAACCTCTCCCCGTGCTTCCTACACTGCCTGTCACTGATCGGCTGTTCCCTGTCATCGGGAAAGCCGGTCAGTGACGTCAGACGTAAACCCACACCCCCCTACTGTAAAAAAAACACCCACGTCACAGACCCAACCCCTCCCCGCCCCCTAGTGGTTAACTCTTTCACTGCCAGTCTCATTTATACAGGAATCAATGCATTTAAATAGCATTGATTGCTGTATAAATGACCATGGTCCCAAAAATGTGTCAAAAATGTCCGATGTGTCCGCCATAATGTCGCAGTCACAATAAAAATTGCTGATCGCCGCCATTACTAGTAAAAAAAAAATATTAATAAAAATGCTAAAAAACGATCACCTATTTTGTAAACGCTATAACTTTTGCGCAAACCAATCAATCGTTAATTGCGATTTTTTTTTTTTTTTTTTACCAAAAATATGTAGAAGAATACGTATCGGCCTAAACTGAGGAAAAAAAACTTTTTTTATATATTTTTGGGGGATATTTATTATAGCAAAATGTAAAAAATATTGAATTTTTTTCAAAATTGTCGCTCTATTTTTGTTTATAGCGCAAAAAATAAAAACCGCATAGGCGATCAAATACCACCAAAAGAAAGCTCTATTTGTGGGAAAGAAAGGATGCCAATTTTGTTTGGGAGCCACGTCGCACGACCGCGCAATTGTCAGTTAAAGCGACACAGTGCCAAATCGCAAATTGGTCCAGGGCTTAAGTGGTTAAAAAGGAAGTACATTTTCATTTTTTAATTTTACCTATAGGTAAGCCTATAATAAGGCTTGAAAAAATAGATTAAAATCAAACGTGTAATGAACTAAAGTGTTTGAAAATATAATCAAGCGGCGCTCAATGATAAAAAAAAAAAAAAAAAAAAAATTATGATGAAAAATGTGTGAAACCTCTCTGCACCTCTGCTGTTGGGGACTTTTTTTGAGAGGATCCACATCAGGAGCAGCCTGTGGGGATGTGGTGAGATCTATTTCAATAGAATTTGGCATCTTTAAGTGACCATATCTGCGCTCAGCCAGTCGTCTTTCCATTCCAGTTTGCTGTGGAGTTTTACTTTGATTTTGCTGACTTTCACTGTGAAAAATGTGAGTGTAATTATTGAAGTGTGAGTTTGGCATTGTTTTGAATAAACCGTTTTATAAGTTGAATTATGCTATGTGGAGCACTCTTTACTTTATATCTTCACATATGGAGAGTTAGATTCGGAATTGATCGTATCAATAACCCAGGTGTGGTTAAATTGATCAATTGCCAACCACGAGAGTGGGAGGCAACACCATCTGGTGAGTGCGGTCTCATTGGGAGAGGGATCACAAGACACGTCGGTGTGGTGGAAGATAGAAAAGATTGTTTATTGGATATATTGTGGTGGACATATTTCCTTTGAAGATCGATTTATTTTTCAAACACAGTTATCAATGGACTTTTATGTGTATTCACTATAACATTATTTCACGTGGTGTTATATATTTAAATAGTTTCATTTCACTATGTTTACTATGTTTATCATTTGTTTCACACATTTTTCATCATAATTTTTTATTTTTTTTTCATTTTTATCATTGAGCGCCGCTTGATTATATTTTCAAACACTTTAGTTCATTATACGTTTGATTTTAATCTATTTTTTCAAGTATATACACCTTTAAAGTGGCAGCTGGTACACTACACTAGTTTAACAGATATAGTGGTGTTTCTCATATATACGCACTTATCTACACCTTGTTGGAATGATTGGCGCGGTGGAGGTATGATAGTTTAGTAGCGGCAAATTGGAATACCAACCAACCAGATATAATAAGGCTTACCTATAAGTAGTGTAAATATCTCCTAAACGTGCACTGTTTAGGAGATATTTACTGTACATGCAGCCAGTGATATCACTGGTGCATGCGCTATGAAGGAACTGACATGTGCAGTCCACCGGTGAGGCCGTCTGTGTCGGTGGACTGGGTGCGCGTGACGCCGCTCCGACGTGCAAGTGTTTCGCACCTGCACGGTATGGGACGGAGCAGCACGCATCCACTCCAAGGGGCCCACAGGGATCACCATACATGCCTCTCTATCCCCGTCAGCTGTTCGCAATTACTTGCGCCAGCTGATTGGGGAGAGAGCTGTATTTAAACAGTATCGGCGCACTCCATACACAGCAGTAACTTGCTGAGTCTGAGGACGTGCAGCCGAACAACTAAATACTAAACCTAAGGTAAGACTAAGCCTATACATATACAGGTCCTTCTCAAAAAATTTGCATATTGTGATAAAGTTCATTATTTTCTGTAATGTACTGATAAACATTAGACTTTCATATATTTTAGATTCATTACACACAACTGAAGTAGTTCAAGCCTTTTCTTGTTTTAATATTGATGATTTTGGCATACAGCTCATGAAAACCCAAAATTCCTATCTCAAAAAATTAGCATATTTCATCCGACCAATAAAAGAAAAGTGTTTTTAATACAAAAAAAGTCAACCTTCAAATAATTATGTTCAGTTATGCACTCAATACTTGGTCGGGAATCCTTTTGCAGAAATGACTGCTTCAATGCGGCGTGGCATGGAGGCAATCAGCCTGTGGCACTGCTGAGGTGTTATGGAGGCCCAGGATGCTTCGATAGCGGCCTTAAGCTCATCCAGAGTGTTGGGTCTTGCGTCTTTCAACTTTCTCTTCCCAATATCCCACAGATTCTCTATGGGGTTCAGGTCAGGAGAGTTGGCAGGCCAATTGAGCACAGTAATACCATGGTCAGTAAACCATTTACCAGTGGTTTTGGCACTGTGAGCAGGTGCCAGGTCGTGCTGAAAAAGGAAATCTTCATCTCCATAAAGCTTTTCAGCAGATGGAAGCATGAAGTGCTCCAAAATCTCCTGATAGCTAGCTGCATTGACCCTGCCCTTGATAAAACACAGTGGACCAACACCAGCAGCTGACATGGCACCCCAGACCATCACTGACTGTGGGTACTTGACACTGGACTTCAGGCATTTTGGCATTTTCCTCTCCCCAGTCCTCCAGACTCTGGCACCTTGATTTCCGAATGACATGCAAAATTAGCTTCCATCCGAAAAAAGTACTTTGGACCACTGAGCAACAGTCCAGTGCTGCTTCTCTGTAGCCCAGGTCAGGCGCTTCTGCCGCTGTTTCTGGTTCAAAAGTGGCTTGACCTGGGGAATGCGGCACCTGTAGCCCATTTCCTGCACACGCCTGTTCACGGTGGCTCTGGATGTTTCTACTCCAGACTCAGTCCACTGCTTCCGCAGGTCCTCCAAGGTCTGGAATCGGTCCTTCTCCACAATCTTCCTCAGGGTCCGGTCACCTCTTCTCGTTGTGCAGCGTTTTCTGCCACACTTTTTCCTTCCCACAGACTTCCCACTGAGGTGCCTTGATACAGCACTCTGGGAACAGCCTATTCGTTCAGAAATTTCTTTCTGTGTCTTACCCTCTTGCTTGAGGGTGTCAATGATGGCCTTCTGGACAGCAGTCAGGTCGGCAGTCTTACCCATGATTGCGGTTTTGAGTAATGAACCTGAACCAGGCTGGGAGTTTTTAAAAGCCTCAGGAATCTTTTGCAGGTGTTTAGAGTTAATTAGTTGATTCAGATGATTAGGTTAATAGCTCGTTTAGGCTGGCTTCACACTGGGGCGGTGCGGGGCGGCGACGGTAAAGCAGCGCTATATTTAGCGCTGCTTTACCATCGTTTTACCCGCGGTATGCGGCCGCTAGCGGGGTGGTTTTAACCCCCGCTAGCGGCCGCAAAAGGGTTAAAAACCTCCGCAAAGCGCCGCTGCAGCGGCGGTTTGCGGGCGGTATCCCCGCGGTTTCCCATTGATTCCAATGGGAAGGAGCGGTATAGGAGCGGTGAATACACCGCTCCTTCACCGCTCCAAAGATGCTGCTAGCAGGACTTTTGTTGCGGTCCTGCTAGCGCACCGCTCCAGTGTGAAAGCCCGCCGGCTTTCACACTGGAGTGAATGGGGCCGGTTTTTTTCAGGCGGTATACAGGCGCTATTTTTAGCGCCGTACCGCCTGAAAACCGCCCCAGTGTGAAAGGGGCCTAAGAGAACCTTTTCATGATATGCTAATTTTTAGAGATAGGAATTTTGGGTTTTCATGAGCTGTATGCCAAAATCATCAATATTAAAACAAGAAAAGGCTTGAACTACTTCAGTTGTGTGTAATGAATCTAAAATATATGAAAGTCTAATGTTTATCAGTACATTACAGAAAATAATTAACTTTATCACAATATGCTAATTTTTTGAGAAGGACCTGTATATTACCAACACTAACCTTGACTGCAGGATTTGTATAACACTCCTATTTTCCCTACATCATTTTATTCCCTCCTGAGCTTAGATCTAATATAATGATTATATACAACAACTCACAATGAAGTCAATACATGTGCACGCTTTACAGCTATCATAGACTCTATATTAATCTTTAATCTATATTCATCCTTATTTTTATATATATATATATATATATATATATATATATACAGTATCTCACAAATGTGAGTACACCCCTCACATTTTTGTAAATATTTTATTATATCTTTTCATGTGACAACACTGAAGAAATGACAATTTGCTACAATGTAAAGTAGTGAGTATATAGCTTGTATAACAGTGTCAATTTGCTGTCCCCTCAAAATAACACAACACACAGCCATTAATGTCCAAACCGCTGGCAACAAAAGTGAGTACACCCGTAAGTAAAAATGTCCAAATTAAGGCCAATTAGCCATTTTCCCTCCACGCCATCCTGTGACTTGTTAGTGTTACAGGGTCTCAGGTGTGAATGGGGAGCAGGTGTGTTAAATTTGGTCTTATCACTCTCACTCTCTCATACTGGTCACTGGAAGTTCAACATGGCATCTCATGGCAAAGAACTCTCTGAGGATATGAAAAAAAAGAATTGTTGCTTTACATAAAGATGGCCTAGGCTATAAAAAGATTGCCAAGACCCTTCAACTGAGCTGCAGCACGGTGGCCAAGACCATACAGCGGTTTAATAGGACAGGTTCCACTCAGAACAGGCCAACCAAAGAAGTTGATCAGCGTCATATCCAGAGGTTATCTTTGGGAAATAGACGTATTAGTGCTGCCAGCATTGCTGCAGAGGTTGAAGGGGTTGGGGGTCAGCCTGTCAGTGCTCAGACCATACGCCGCACACTGAATCAAAATGGTCTGCATGGCTGTCATCCCAGAAGGAAGTCTCTTCTAAAGATAATACACAAAGCCCACAAACAGTTTGCTGAAGACAAGCAGACTAAGGACATGGATTACTGGAACCATGTCCTGTGGTCTGATGAGACCAGGATAAACGTAATTAGTTCAGATGGTGTGAAGCTTGTGTGGCGGCAACCAGGTGAGGAGTACAAAGACAAATGTGTCTTGCCTACAGTCAAGCATGGTGGTCGGAGTTTCATGGTCTGGGGCTGCATGAGTGCTGCCAGCACTGAGGAGCTACAGTTCATTGAGGGAACTATTAATGTCAACATGTACTGTGACATACTGAAGCAGAGCATGATCCCCTCTCTTCAGATACTGGGCTGCAGGGCAGTATTACAACATGATAACGACCCCAAACACACCTCCAAGACAACCACTGCCTTGCTAAAGAAGCTGAGGGTAAAGCTGATGGACTGGCCAAGCATGTCTCCAGACCTAAACCCCATTGAGCATCTGTGGAGCATCCTCAAATGGAAGGTGGAGGAGTACAAGGTCTCTAACATCCACCAGCACCGTGATGTCATCATGGAAGAGTGGAAGAGGACTCCGGTGGCAACCTGTGAAGCTCTGGTGAACTCCATGCCCAAGAGGGTTAAGGCAGTTCTGGAAAATAATGGTGGCCACTCAAAATATTGACACTTTGGGCCCAATTTGGACATTTTCACTTAGGGGGTGTACTCACTTTTGTTGCCAGCGGTTTAGACATTAATGGCTGTGTGTTGAGTTATTTTGAGGGGATAGTAAATTTATACTGTTACACAAGCTGTACACTCACTACTTTACATTGCAGCAAAGTTTCATTTTTTCAGTGTTGTCATTAATACTACAAGTCATTCTGCAAATGTAATCATATCTGGTATCTTTATATAGTATTTTTTACTATCTATATACAAGTGTTCTATATTCATCTAATGATACTATATTTGGTTTATATAAAATGATTATATATTAATTATATATAATATTATACATACACCATCTCCCTTTATGATTAATTACCACACATACTGTCTGAACATTGAACTATCTTTCTGATATCAATCATTAATAAATCATCATTATATATCCTGTAGTCTTTGTCGCCCCCCTCCATTCTCTGCGGCTTTTTCTACTGTGATTATATACACCCATCTTATCCAGGTTTACTTATACTTATTATATTAAGGAAATTATACAACTGCTTAGATATATGGAAAAGGAATAAGTACATTACTATACCCCAGTTTACAATTGGGGTTACTATCTGATTTGTCCTTCATTTCAGGGTCTTCCCACTTGGGCCCTAGCACATCCCGCTGCCCAATCCCTTGCTGGGAGAGAAGCGTTCTTACCCCTCTCCTTGGGGATGACTCACAAGGTCCCAGTCCACCCACTCTAATGACTGCCCTTGATATCTAGATGCTATACATTGGTGACTATACAGATCCAGCTCCTATTGCTTTCTCTTGTTTTTAATGTTATGGAATGTTGAAACTCCCTCTGCTATCAAGTATTATGTAAGTGTACAGGATAAACCCTTCTACACATCTGCCTATTTTGATCATAGATTTTGTACTATTAAGAAACGTATTGTTCTTTAACTATGTTATAGATGCAGTTTTCTCTTCACCCCTGAAGGAAAAAAACTATACTCCGAAACGCGTTGGATTTAAAGAGGACTTCACATGTGTTGTTAATATGTTGATAACATACAGCTCTGTTTAAACATTCCATCCCTCTAGATTTGTAAATGTATAATTTTTAGTGACAATGTTTGAATATTAATAAATATATTTTTGTACGATAAACACCCTATATACTTTTTTAATTATACTACTTATACTCTCTTTTATGTGCCTTTAACCACTTAAGCCCCTGACCATTTGGCTGTCAAAAGACCAGAGCACTTTTTGCGATTCGGCACTGCGTCGCTTTAACTGACAATTGCGCGGTCGTGCGACGTTGCTCCCAAACAAAATTGGCGTCCTTTTTTCCCCCACAAATAGAGCTTTCTTTTGGTGGTATTTGATCACCTCTGCGGTTTTTATTTTTTGCACTATAAATAAAAAAATAGCGCCAATTTTTAAAAAAACACATTATTTTTTACTTTTTGCTATAATAAATATCCCCAAAAAATACATAAAAAAAAGTTTTTTTCCTCAGTTTAGGCCGATACGTATTCTTCTACATATTTTTGGTAAAATAACCGTTTATTGATTGGTTTGAACAAAAGTTATAGCGTCTCTAAAATAGGGGATAGTTTTATGGCATTTTTATTAATAATAATAATTTTCTTTTTTTACTAGTAATGGCAGCGATCATCGATTTTTATCGTGACTGCAACATTATGGCGGACAGATCGGACACTTTTGGTGCTATTTTGGGACCATTCACATTTATACAGCGATCAGTGTGATTAAAAATGCATTGATTACTGTGTAAATGTGACTGGCAGTGAATGAGTTAACCACTAGGTGGCGCTGTAGGGGTTAAGTGTGTCCTAGGGACAGTGTTGGTCATCTGACTTTAAAAAAGTAATTAATTAAGTTACAAATTACTTCTCCCAAAAAGTAATTGCGTTAGTAATTCAGTTACTACATTGGAAAAGTAATTAGTTACGCAGCAAAGTAACTGTGACCTTTTTTTTAATATTCTTTACGTGTAACTAAGGGGCGGGTCTAGTATCACTGTAAGCAAGGGGCGTATTTATTATTATTGTTATATATTGTGTAACCAAGGGGCTGCTCTATTATTACTCTAACCAAGGGGCAGATCTGTTATAGCGTGTAAGCAAGGGGCGGGTCTATTATTATTATACCGTGTAAGGGGTGGATGGCTACAGAAGAAGGCGAATGTTAATTTAATGGGCAGAGCTCGATATATAACAATAATAATACATGCGCCCCTTGGTTACAGTAATACTAGACCCGCCCCTTAGTTACACGATAGACACCCCTTGCAGAGTAGCACGAGCATCAGGAGTGTGCAGCATCGCCTCGTACAATTGCGCAGTACAGGGGGTCCTTATCCAGCGGGGGAACTTTTTCGACAGGACACCGGAATTACACTACTGCCATCTGGTGGCGGTAGATGTAATTGTGGTAACACCGCCCAAATAATGGGAACTGCGTTACCATGAGGGGAAAAGTAATCAGTTAGATTACTCGTTACCCTCTAAAGTAACTGCGTTAAATAACTCTGATTATTTTAACTTAGTTACTTACATCACTGCCTAGGGAGTGATTCTAAGTGTGGGGGGGAGGGGCTATGTGTGTCAATGTAGGTTTCAGCTCCCTGTAATCGGGAGCAGTGATCAGTCACTAGGCAGAATGGGGAAATGCTTGTTTACATTAGCATTTCCCCTTTCTTCCTCTCTGTGAGATATTCCGCGATCACACTCACGGAGCTCGTGGCGGGTGCCCGCAAACCGTTTCTTAAAGGGCAACGTACAGGTATGTTAATATGCCTTAGCACATTATGCCTATGCATTCCAGGTAAGGAAAAAAAAAAGTGCAGTGGTTTACAACCGCTTTAAAAAATAGTCATTTTTTTACAAGGGTTTAAAAAAAATAGAAAAGTTTGTTTGTAAGTTTAACTGTATATTTTTAAGACCTTATGTACCAGCACCAAAAAAAAACTATTCCTGACGATTGCGGCGATACCACATATGTGTGTGATTAGTTTTTGTGCCCATAGTAGGGCCTAGAAACAATAGTACTTTTTCTTTTTCTTTTTTTGTCCTAGCTAAACACACTGACACTAAATATAAAACATTTTTTCTTTCCTATAACACACTGACCATAACTCTGCCACTGAAACCTACATTGACACCAACACCCTCTACACTAGGGTTCCCACGTGTCCCGGATTGCCCGGGATTGTCCCGCAATTCGCATTTGTGTCCCGTGTCCCGGGCACCTTCATTCCGGGACAATACAGTGTCCCGGAATGAAATGAGGACACATAGCCACCCTAATAGAAAATTGCCAAACTGGTTGCTAGGGCCACCCCGCCTGGCATCTAGCAACCAGTGACGTCACATTCGCAGAGTCTCAGAGTGAGGACGAGAGGAGCAAGGCCTTTACCCAGTGCTGCCCTGTGCTCCGAGTCCACCCCCCTCCTCTACTTCTCTGGCCTCGGCAGCAGCACCCAGAGAGAGCAGCCAGAGCGTCTTCACTGTGTCTCCTGGCTCCTCCAGTCTTCAGTGACCTCCCGGAGGGTGGTAGCATTCTGCAGTGCTGGCTGGCTTAGATCCGACTTCTCCTCCTCCCACCCACGCCCCATCTTGCCCAACAGCCTGGAGTGGGAATAAACAGGGAATAAAGACTGGCACTCAATCGCTCACCACACCAGACCAGTCCAGATTAAAAGGTGAGCAAATGGAACCTGATTGGAGCAGGTCTGGTGATAAGGCGGGGCACACGGGCTGGGGACAGAAAAGTAATAAATAAGGCTGACAAAGTGGAGCAATGCCCAGGGGGGGGGGCAATAAAAAAGAGGCTGACAAGTGGGGGGCAATAATAAAAATGAGGCTAACAAGTAGTGGGCAATAAAAAAATGAGGCTGACAAGTGGGGCAATAAAAAAATATACATGTAGATAAACTTTTTTTGGGCTGGCGCAAGGGCGTGCATGGGGAAGGGGGGGGGGTGTCCCTGAATGGCAATTTGGAAATGTGGTCACCGTTACTCAGCGGTTACTCTACACTAGATCAAGCCCTAAACAAATTAATTTATTTATTAACAGACATATTTTTATTTTTTTAATTGCAGACACGTCATCTAGCGAGGAGGAAAAGTTGCACTGTATTATCATCTTCTCTTAGCTAGAGGGAAAATGTGGTGTTTATCCTGTTCACAGAAGAAAACCAGAAAGGAGCAGACTACAGATTGGATGATCACTGTGATAGCCAATTAGAGGCTATCGCAGCAATCATGTGATCGGGATCCAGTCCCCCCCCCCTCAGCTCCCAGCCCCATCTCAGTATAGATACAGTATATGCAGTGTCCAGGTTTAAAGCCCACTTCCTGGACACCTCCTATATGTCTAACACGGTCATGAAGGGGTTATTATGGTATAAATGTCATACCTGTTGGGTCCACCGCACATGATGGTCTTTCACGGTTGTTGCGCCGTGGACGTGGCATCCTGATGGTATAAGACGCTGATGGAGCTGAGTCAATGGTGTGCCTAGAAAACACTAAAATAATCTAGAATAAAGCAAAAGAATGTATTATAATAGTATATATTCGCTGGAAATCGCTGGGGTTGAGCTTCAGAGACTGCTCGGGGGAGGTCCTCTTGTCTGGCTAGAGAGAGACTGTTCAATATGTAAACAACACTGGGCCCTCTCACCTCACAACAGCTGCCCTGATCATTTGCCTGACAGTTATTGGGTCATACAACACAGTACCCTAATGAACTGGTACCATTTTTATTAGACAAATACAATTTAAATATTACTTTAGTATTTAATAAACACTGGGGTTTATCTTTTCACTGTTTAAAGGAACTGTGACAGTTGCTCTGGTATCAGGCAGTGAGAAGGACAGACTGGGGAGTCTTTGTGGGGTTGTAGGGGAACCAGGAAGTGGGTTATGAATGGAGTTGGGCTGAATGTTGATCCAGTCAGTACATATATCTGTGTTCTGTGTGTGTAGTACTGTGTATGGAGGGGACTGGATCACTTCTGTCCGCAGGCAGGCTTGGCTTTCATATTGTGTGGTGACTGAGCCCTTCCATGTCTGAGAGAGGGCTGAGTGTCACTGGTAACCATAGCAACAGTGTATACACTTCATCCCTGTGTGTACTACATAACCCTATGTGTGTGTATAGAGACCCCTAAAACATACATACCTAACTGTATACTGTGTGTATAGAGCACCCAGATGTCTACCTTCCTGTATACTGTATATATAAAACCTGCTTCTGTATACCTACCTGTATCCTGTGTTTATAGAGCCTACTCATATATGTATATGTTCTATAGGAATGGGTGAGACGTGGCAGGTCACAATGTCAACATCACCCTAATCCCCCAGTGTATACAGGAGGGCAGCGTTTATACAGAGGGGACAATGTGCACAGAGGGGAGAGGGACAGTGTGTGCAGATCCTGAAGTGGGGGGATTTATACAGGGGGGGACAGTGTATACAGAAGAAAAGGGGGGCCGTGTATAAGGTGGGGAGGGGGGTTGTGCTGAGTAAAATTGTGGCAATGTGTACAATCAATTAATTCATTTTTTTTGTTGTAAAGTTATAAGGTATGATGTCACTCCCGGCCATGGTACATTGTACCGATAGCTGCACCCATGTAAATAAGTTTTCTTTTTTTTGCTAACATTCAGATGTACCACCAGAGCAACAATATAATCTGCCAGAGTAGTGCTAGGGATACATGTGCAATTTAGAACATGTATCCCTTTACATGTTCCTTTGGTATGTGTAGTTCATCTGTTTATATATTTGCCAGTTCAGCTTGAGCCTCGGTTCACACTAGATGCGGTGCGAACCGATTGGGGAGTGTATGTTGAGTGTATATTACCGACACCCCGCAATCGGTTTGCAAAATGCAGCATGATTTGCAAATCAGATCGCATAAGTGTGAACACCCAGGCGATCAGATTCTGGTGCGGACAAAAAAAGATCCTGCACCAGTTTGGTGTGAATGCAGTGCAATTTAAGCCATAAAAAACCATGGCTCAAATCGCACCCCAGAGACACTGCATATAATTCGCACGGCAATGTGCTGCAATTCCTGTGCCATTTACATGCAATGTCTGAACCGTAGTAGTGTGAACCCAGGCTTAGACCTAATGAAAATGTTCAGGGCCACGTCCCTGGTTAGTAATAAAAAATGCATCAAAACTGATAAATGCATGAGCGATTCAGAGGTGGCCATTTTTGTTTTTTCAATAATGTGGCTTATTTGATACGCAGTGAAGTCAACCACAATGACGTCCACTAACCCAGCATAGCCAGTCAAATTTCACTGCTGTTAAACAACCACTTATTGAATTATCATGGTTTTCTATGTTTCTACTTTGTGTATATGTTTGTGTGTTTATTGATCCCTCACTAATTTTATTCCTTCCACTTTGAAAGTCCTATGGATGGATTATTTTGTATGTATATGTTTGTGTGTTTATTGATCCCTCACTAATTTTATTCCTTCCACTTTGAAAGTCCTATGGATGGATTATTTTTCTTTCCTGAGCAGGCCATTGATGATGCGCTTCCGTGGTTGCAAGAAAGAAAGTTCCATTGGAGCTTTTGTGTTCTCCCTGGGGGGGGGGGGGGGGACGTTGGTGTGCAGGTGGGCTCTCTGAAACAGGAAAGTCAACGAGTGGCAGCCGACTTGAAAACTCATCTGAAAGAGGTAGAGAATGGCATAGACTGTATTCAGCAAGAGGTGAGACGGCAGTATTGAGCAAACTGTGCTTAGTGCGTTGAAGGACGATGGGATTGGAAGAGCCATGCAGGTCCAAGAACCAGTAAGATTTCTTTAGGCAGCTGAGGACAGGGATCATCCTTCATCTCACTGTAAGAAAGTTATGAATCACCTGTACTTTCATTGGTTATCTGGAACTATGGATTAGTCCACCCATTATATAATACATGTGGAACTGACTACATGATAGCATGAAGAGCAGAAGCCCTGCTAAATAAAGAATGGAAGTGTCTCTTTTAACCACTTCAGCCCCGGAAGGGATTACCTCGGGCCATTTTTTGTGATACGGCACTGCGTCGCTTTAACTGACATATGCGCGGTCGTGCGACGCTTTACCCAAAAAAATTGATGTCCTTTTTTCTTCACAAATAGAGCTTTCTTTTGGTGGTATTTGATCACCTCTGCGGTTTTTATTTTTTGTGCTATAAACAAAAAAAGAGTGACAATTTTAGAAAAAAACACAATATTTTACAAATATTTACAAACATTTTTTCCTCAGTTTAGGCCGATAAGTATTCTTCTACATATTTTTGGTAAAAAATCGCAATTAGCTTATATTGATTGGTTTGGGCAAAAGTTGTAGTGCCTACAAAATGGGTTATTGATTTATGGCATTTTTATTATTTTTTATTTTTTACTAGTAATGGCGGCGATCTGTGATTTTTAACGGGACTGCGACATTGTGGTGGACAGATAGGACACTTTTGATACTTTTTTTTTTTTTATAAATAGCCACTGATTCCTGTGTAAATGTCACTGGCAGGGAAGGGGTTAACACTAGGGGGCGATCAAGGGGTTAAATGTGTTCCCTCAGTGTGTGTTCTAACTGTGGGGGGATGGGACTGACTGGTGTAGAAGACCAATCGCTGTTCCTATATACTAGGAACACACAATCTGTATCCTCTCCCCTGACAGAACGTGGATTTTTGTGTTTACACACACAGATCCCCGTTCCTGCTCTGTCAGGAGCGATCGCAGGGTGCCAGGAGGACATTGCGGCCACTAGGCCGACGTACAGCCTTAAAGAGGCCAATGTACAGCTACGGTGATTCCCGCAGGGGAGCCATACTGCCGCCGTCAAACAACGGTCGGCGGTCAGCATGTAGTTAAATTTCCTTCTTTAACCACTTCAATACAGGGCACTTATACCACCTTCCTGTCCAGGCCAATTTTCAGCTTTCAGCGCTGTCGCAATTTGAATGACAATTGCGCGGTCATACAACACTGTACCCAAATGAAATTTTTATAATTTTTTTCCCACAAATAGAGCTTTATTTTAGTGGTATTTGATCACCTCTGTGGTTTTTATTTCTTGCACTTTAAACAAAAGAAGAGTGACAAGTTTGAAAAAAACACAATATTTTTTACTTTTCGCTATAATAAATATCCGTCATCGCCTTCCTGGCCCCCCAGGGGGCGCGCACAACCGACACATCACTGGGGACCCGATGCGTGTGCCCGGTGGCCGCGATGTCTGCCAGGCACCTGAGATTGCCCAGTAACAGAGCAGGACTGTGGATCCGTGTGTGTAAACACACAAATCCATGCCCTGTCAGGTGAGAGGAGACCGATGGTGACCGATGGTGTGTTCAGGGGGGAGGGGGTGCAGATACCTGTCTAATACAGGTATCTGCACCCACTTCTGGGAATAGACTCCTGCGGGAGTCACGCCCCTTACCGCACCACCCCCCCCCCCCTGGTGTCTCCTGGGAAACACAGCGCAGTAGGGAACCAGGAAATTAAGCCGTAACGCTTCACTTCCTGATTCCCTCACGAGAATGGCGGTGGCAGCAGCCGAGAGCCGATCGTTTGCTCGGCTTCGGCTGCTGACATCGCTGGACTCCAGGAAAGGTAAGTGTCCATTTATTAAAAGTCAGAAGCTGCAGTATTTGTAGCTGCTGGCTTTTAATAATTTTTTTTTTAGGTGCACTCCCGCTTTAATATTATATACACATGCTTCTGGCAGTCGGTGAGTACATTTTTCACTGTCTTGCAGAGGTGTGAGCACTGCGGTTTTCTGACACTTTAGGTGCTGGTACTGGTTGACTGGCTGCCATGCTGATTCTTCATCCTCAAAAACCTGAATCTGTGACCTGGAACAAGCATGAAGATCAGTAGTTCTGACTTGGTTCCACCTTAATGAAAACCGTGCAGGCCAGAAAACTATCAATGTTAGAAGGTCAGCAGTGACCGCTTCCATGGTTCTGTTGGTACAGGTTTCTGTTAGGCCCCTTTCACACTGGGGCGGTTTTCAGGCGGTACGGCGCTAAAAATAGCGCCTGTATACCGCCTGAAAAAACCGGCCCCATTCACTCCAGTGTGAAAGCCGGCGGGCTTTCACACTGGAGCGGTGCGCTAGCAGGACCGCAACAAAAGTCCTGCTAGCAGCATCTTTGGAGCGGTGAAGGAGCGGTGTGTTCACCGCTCCTATACCGCTCCTTCCCATTGAAATCAATGGGAAACCGCGGGGATACCGCCCGCAAACCGCCGCTGCAGCGGCGCTTTGCGGAGGTTTTTAACCCTTTTGCGGCCGCTAGCGGGGGTTAAAACCACCCCGCTAGCGGCCGCATACCGCGGGTAAAACGATGGTAAAGCAGCGCTAAATATAGCGCTGCTTTACCGTCGCCGCCCCGCACCGCCCCAGTGTGAAGCCAGCCTTAATGCCATAATTTTGGCAAATCTTGAAGGGGGTCAGAATGTCTAACCATTCAGGAATTAGAATTCATGGAAATAGGTCCTTATCCGGCAAGGAAAATCACTAACCCTGTGACACAGAATTTAATCTATAGTCAGTTGTATTATTGTGGGTTTTGTTTTTATTTTATTTTATTTTTTACAGCTGTCCTATATAGTATAATATGGAAGAGCCCTGGGGCCATCATAAAAAAAAAAAAAAAAATACAGAATTATGTTTATGAAATTTTTTTTTTTACAGAATTCTGAGTTTGAAAGTCAGAATTCTGAGTTTGAAAGTCAGAATTCTGAGTTTGAAACTCAGAATTCTGAGTTTGAAAGTCAGAATTCTGAGATTAAATGTCAGAATTCTGAGATTCAAAGTCAGAATTGTAAGTTAAAAAAAAAAAAATTCTACAGAATTCTGAGATTCAAAGTCAGAATTCTGAGTTTCAAAGTCAGAATTCTGAGTTTAAAAGTCAGAATTCTGACATAAATCACCCCATCCAAGAAGGTTCTACAGAGAATTTATCTAGTACATTTTTAAAAACTCTTGCTCTAAAAGAGGGAAATCTAGTCAATAAGATAAAAACACAATTTCAAGTACCATATTTATTGGCGTATAACACAGACTTCCCCCCCCCTTAAAATGGGGGGGGGGGGGGATTGTGTGTGCGTGTTATATGCTGATATATATGCTGCCACCAAGGGGAAGGAGGGGACGAGCGCCGCCGAAATAGAGCTGGATCTCCTGTGTACTCAGCTCTGCTTGCAGTCATGCTCAGTCCCGCTGGACCGCTCCTAGTATTGACATCCCGGCATTGGACCGGCGTTATGTCCATCATAGGATCCAGGCCAAGGGGTGGGACTGGGCGTGACGCCAAGCAGAGTACATGGGAGATCCAGCTCTGTCTATTTCGGCAAGGCTGCAGATGGACACTGATCAGGCTGCAGTGAGGAGCAATGCTGCAGATTGGCACTGATCAGGCTGCAGTGAGGAGCAATGCTGCAGATTGGCACTGATCAGACTGCAGTGAGGAGCAATGCTGCAGATTGGCACTGATCAGGCTGCAGTGAGGAGCAATGCTGCAGATGGGCACTAATCAGGCTGCAATGAGTAGCAATGCTGCAGATGTGCACTAATCAGGCTGCAATGAGTAGCAATGCTGCAGATGAGCACTAATCAGGCTGCAGTGAGGAGCAAGGCTGCAGATGGGCACTGATTAGACTGCAGATGGGCACTGATAAGACAGCAGTGATGAGCAAGGCTGCAGATGGGCACTGATCAGGCTGCAGTGATGAGCAAGGCTGCAGATGGGCACTGATAAGACTGCAGTGATGAGCAAGGCTGCAGGTGGGCACTGATCAGGCTGCAGTGAGGAGCAATGCTGCAGATGGGCACTAATCAGGCTGCAGTGAGGAGCAAGGCTGCAGATGGGCACAGATCAGGCTGCAGTGAGGAGCAAGGCTGCAGATGGGCACTGATTAGGCTGCAGATGGGCAATGATTATGCTGCAGTGAGGAGCAAGGCTGCAGATGGGCACAGATCAGGCTGCAGATGGGCACAAATCAGGCTGCATTGAGGCTGCAGATGGGCACTAATCTGGCTGCGTTGATGCTCACTGACCATTATTTTGGTTCAAAGTGGTTTATTTTAACCACTTCAGCCCCGGACCAATTGGCAGCCAAAGGACCAGGCCCCTTTTTGCGATTCGGCACTGCGTCGATTTAACTGACAATTGGGCGGTCGTGCGACGTAGCTCCAAAACAAAATTGGCATCCTTTTTTTTCCCACAAATAGAGCTTTCTTTTGGTGGTATTTGATCGCCCCTGCAGTTTTTATTTTTTGCGCTATAAACAAAAATAGAGCGACAATTTTGAAAAAATTCAATATTTTTTACTTTTTGCTATAAGAAATATCCCCAAAAAATATATAAAACAAATTTTTTTTTTCTCAGTTTAGGCCGATACGTATTCTTCGACATATTTTTGGTAAAAAAAATCGCAATTAGCGATTATTGATTGGTTTGCGCAAAAGTTATAGCGTTTACAAAATAGGGGATAGTTTTATAGCATTTTTATTAATATTTTTTTTTTACTAGTAATGGCGGCGATCAGCGATTTTTATTGTGACTGCGACATTATGGCGGACACATCAGACATTTTTGACACATTTTTGGGACATTTGTCATTTATACAGAAATCAGTGCTATTTAAATAGCACTGATTCCTATGTAAATGACAGTGGCAGTGAAGGAGTTAACCACTAGGGGGCGGGGAGGAGTCAGTGTGACGTGTTGTGTTTTTTTTACAGTAGGGGGGCGTGGCTGTACGTCTGACGTCATTGATCGGCTTTCCCGATGACAGAGAACAGCCGATCAATGACAGGCAGAGTAGGAAGTGCGGGGAGAGGTTTGTTTACATAGACCGTTCTTCAGCTCCGTAACCCGATCGCGGGACACCAGCGGCGATCGGGTCCGCTGGTCCCGCGGCGGGGTCACGGAGCTCCCGACCGGGTCGCGAGCGCGCCGCTGGCGGCGCGCGTGCGACCCACAGGCAGGCACATGCACGATCACGTACAGGTACGTGATTTTGCCTGCCCGTGCCATTTTGCTGCAGTATATCTGCGTTAGGCGGTCGGTAAGCGGTTAAAGGCATTTTTTTTCCTGAAACTTCCCTCTTAAATTGGGGTGTGTGTTATATGCAGGTGCGTATTATATTATAATTTCCAACCAAAGGCTCACATCGGACTTTTGCTGGTGGAATTTCCGATCGTGTGTACGGGCATTAGTGTTTTAAAGTGAACCTCTACTATCTCCAAATCTATTAAGCTAAGAGTAGTTCAGGAAAATAGGCACCATCTCATTCCTGTTTGTTTGTTTTGAGTACAAAGCCCCTTGTTTTTGTGCGGGGAGGCATCTTGAACGCAGATTTACATTTACTGAAATCCTCAGTGTGGGCATCTACTAGTCTCCTGGCATCCCACAGTGCAATGTGGGAGATGTAGAGATCAGCCATGAGGACCTTAGATTCCTTTCTTTTTTAACCACTTGACCTCTGGAAAATTTACCGCCCCTTCATGACCAGGCCATTTTTTACTATCCGGCGCTGCGCTATTTTACTGACCATTGCACACTCATGCAACGCTGTACATAACTGATATGTATGTAATTTCCCCCACTGTTAGAGCTTTATTTTGTTGGTATTTGATCACCTCTGGATTTTAGATTTTTGTCGCCATAAGCTAAAAAAAAATAACTACAATTTTGAGGAAAAATTTTTTTTTTAACTTTCTGCTATAAAACCTATCCAAAAAAAAAAAATCGTATTTTCGTAATTCCCATTAAGCGTAAATTGATTGGTTTGCGCAAAAGTTATAGCTTTTACAAACTATGGTGTATATATACTGAATTATTTTTTTTTTAATACTAGTAATGGCGTCGATCAGCTACTAACGCAATAAGCGGGATTGCATTTTTGCGGCGAACAATCTGACACTGACACTTTGTGGGAACCAGTTACACTAATACAGTGATCAGTGCTAAAAATATGCACTGTCCGTACACTAATGACACTGGCTGGGAAGGAGTTAAATATCAAGGGCTCTCAAAGGGTTAAATGTGTGCCTAACCAGTGTTTTTGTTTACTATGTGTGGTACTTTCACTAAGGCTGGTTTCACACTGGGGCGGTGCGGGGCGGCGACGGTAAAGCAGCGCTATATTTAGCGCTGCTTTACCATCGTTTTACCCGCGGTATGCGGCCGCTAGCGGGGTGGTTTTAACCCCCGCTAGCGGCCGCAAAAGGATTAAAAACCTCCGCAAAGCGCCGCTGCAGCGGCGGTTTGCGGGCGGTATCCCCGCGGTTTCCCATTGATTTCAATGGGAAGGAGCGGTATAGGAGCGGTAAATACACCGCTCCTTCACCGCTCCAAAGATGCTGCTAGCAGGACTTTTGTTGCGGTCCTGCTAGCGCACCGCTCCAGTGTGAAAGCCCGCCGGCTTTCACACTGGGGTGAATGGGGCCGGTTTTTTCAGGCGGTGTACAGGCGCTATTTTTAGCGCTGTACCGCCTGAAAACCGCCCCAGTGTGAAAGGGGCCTAAGGGATATGATGGATTTTGTTCTCTACTTGGTTGTTCTTTCATCATTTACAAACTTTCATGAACTTCTTCAATCACCTATTTATTGATTTATTTAACTTTACAATTACTTATTTATGGAGTTATTTATTATACTTCACTTTTATATGAATTGTGTACTTTATATTTGTTTATTGTTTATGGTGCTAGTTATATTATGTATTTTATAGATTTTATGGTGGGGGTCCCATTATTTATTATATGGCAGTACAACACATTTGTTTTGGTGGTATTCTTTGTATTATTGTGTGTAGATACAGTGAGTACTGCTGTCATTTGTTGATATAATTTTTTGTGATTTCTGTTATTGACACTTTAGTGCAGGATATTTTCCCCTGCTGAATCCCGGAGCCTAGTGCCGGAATGAATTCCGCACTAAGCTCCAGTAACTGGCCTGACCAGTAACTGACTAGACAGAGCATGCTAGCATAGACACCCGGAAAACCTACCCTGCATCTCTGGCAGGGTGTCTGGGGTACCACACTCTGCTATTTGCCCCTCCTTGTACAACACACCGCAGAGTGAAGCCGCTTCCTCCTCCTCGGCGCTGACATTCTCATGTACACAGAGAAGAGGAGGATTCGGGAAGGAGCATTGCCGCTCTGCATGAGCTGCCTTAATGAGTTTATTATGTATGGAGACTTACAGAGGAGGGGGGCACAGTGACAGGAGGTGGAGGGGGAAGATAACAGTGGTGTACACTTGGAGGAGTGATTTGGCCAGTGGTAAGAGGATATTTGCTGGGGGGAGCTTTTGGAGGGGAGAGGACTTGTGCTAGAAGGGGGGGTTGGATTTGATATTCCCCACCCCCACCTTCTAGCACAAATCCTTTCCCCTCCTGAAGAGCCCCACTCAAATATCTGCCCCCCCACCTTCTAGCACAAGTCAACTCCCCTCCCAAAGCACCCCCAGCATATATCTGGCCACCCCACCCCACTTTCTAGCACATGTTCTCTCCCCGCCTAAAACACCCCCCCAGGACATGTCTGACCCCCCTCACCCCACCTTCTAGCACAAGTCCTAAGCCTGGGTTTTGTTTAACCATACCTTTTAAGCCTCTTCCACTGTGAAGTTTGACCACACCCACTTTTTGCCACAGCGTGCATAGTGCGCCGCAGGTCTCTGCCTCCCTCAAGTGTTTCTCATTCTCAAGTTTGAAAGTTTGGAGGTATGCTTTAAGTCAAGTCATGCATTTATATTTTGGGACTTTTTTCATACTGTAGGACTTTAGTTCACTAATCATAGTGAAGCGCTGCACACCCCCTGTTGTTTTATGAGTGCAGGGCATGGTGGTGATGTAATTTCAGAGGACAGTCCAATGCAGGGCCGGTGCATTGCCATAGAATGAGATTTGCCGTCGGATGAGATGCTCCGCCTCCATCACATCCTATTGGCTCACACAGGTCACGTTCCCCCCTCGATATCGGTTTCCCCTGGCTCTCGGCTCACATCGGAACGCCGCCTGTCCAGCCCTCTGCACTGCTGTTCCGCCTCCTCTACCCCGAATGCAGATCACACTTCTACTGTCCCCGCCCCCCCGAATGCAAATCACACATCCTTCCATATCTAAATACTCCATACATTATATATATATATATATATATATATATATATATTTTATTTATTTTTTGTTTATTATTTATGTATTAATATATATATATATATATATATATATATATATATATATATATATATATATATATATATATATATATATAGTGTAAGGAGTAATAATATTGTAATAGAGGAGGCGGAACAGCAGTGCAGAGGGCTGGACAGGCGGAGTTCCGATGTGAGCCGAGAGCCAGGGGAAACCGATATCGAGGGGGGAACGTGACCAGTGTGAGCCAATAGGATGTGATGGAGGCGGAGCATCTCATCCGACGACAAATCTCATTCTATGGCAATGCACCGGTACAAGGGGTGGGCGGAAGGGACGGATGCCCTGGGCGGAGCAATTTATTATAGGAAGGGGGGCGCAGTGCTGGCAGTGTGCTGGTATACTTTCTGGGCAACAAGGGACTGTGGCTGCTGCCGGCCGCCCCTACAACATTGCAGAGCTGCGCCTGCTTGCAAAGATGTGCCGAGTGCGCTCCTGCACCCGGCACAAGCAAACGACCCGGTCTTCCCTTCCCTGTCAGGCAGAGCAATCTCCGCCTGACAGGCACTTCCGAGTCTCGGTGAGGCGTGACGTCACGAGAGGCCGGGCGGGAGGAGAGAGGACCATAGAGAGCTTCCGGGCGAGAGGAGGAACCAACCAGGCAGTCAATAACAAAGTAATCAAATGGGCATCTATGAATAAATGAATCAGCTAACGGTGGTGGTGGGGGGGGGGGAGGGGGAGGGTTTTAAGGTGAGAGGTGAGGTGAGAGAGAGAGGTGAGATTAAAAATGGTTTTCCAATGGTATTTGCAATATGCAGCATGAGGGGGTTCATGTATTGCCACTGGTCACTAATGCAATACATAATGTATTGCCACTGGTCACTAATGCAATACAGTGGCAATACAGGAACCCCCTCATGCTGCATATTACAAATACCATTGGTAATTAAAGGGTAAGTTCACCTTTATAGAAAAATCTGTAAAGTGAACTTACACAAGACGCCCTCCTCACTCCCCCCCGTTCACGCTGACCTGGAGCATGGCAATCACCCGCTATGAGACATCGCTGCCTCACTTGCCCGGGGCTTAATCTCCAAAATGTACCTCATCAGCAGGTATGTTTAGGAGCATATGTATGTTTAGGAGCATTCTAATTGGTCGGCGTCGTCACCTGGGCAGCGCCGACAAATCAGAACCCACATAGCCCATCCTGTCACCGCGGGCGAAGAGGAGGGAAAGCCGTGGGAATTTCAAATCCCCAGACAGGTACAGCGGCGATACCAGCTGTCAGTGTGGGGGATTGCTGGACTCCAGGTTAGTGGGACCAGGGGGGATGGGGATGGGGAGGGGGTCCAGTGTAAGTTCACCTTACAGATTTTCCAAATTGCCAACCCGCCACAGTACATATACTGCCAGGGGGCTGCAGCTACAGTATTGTATTGTTTTAAGTGTTTTCTGGTTTTGAAAGGACACAGACTCTTTCTTTATAACGGGGGAGGGAGGGGCGCAGTTAGCCATCTTTGCGCTGGGCACCAGATGGCCTTGTCCCGGCACTGGTCCAATGACACCTACACTAACAGCAGATTGTATGTCACTGAGTATCATTCAACCTTGAAAACCGAAGACGCCTAGTGGTGGAAAGGAATGACTGCAGGTCACTGAAAAGATGGTGGAAGAGCTGCTTTTTTGTTTTAAAAGGTTCCTGGAGGGCTATTTTTTAAACATTTTTGCCTGGAGTTGAGCTTTAAAACGCACAAGCTAAAACAATGACTGCAAGGACATTAACTAATGTCCTTGCCAAGTAATACAACTTTTAAAAGACAAACCTCCAGATCTTACCTGTTGCCAGGTAAGGATGTGGTATGTACTGAAGGAAAAGAAGATATCTGATCAAAACACAAACACACCAATGATGTCATAAGTAAAGTCATGCAAGGAAAAAACATGTTCAACAGCTGGGCCCTGACATAACAACAATAGACTGGTTACACAGTCTGGTGCACTGAAGCCACTCTAAGGTGTTGATTTTAAAAATGTGAAATATGTATATAATTATGGTTACTGATCATCCTATATTCGTTTAGTATAATATACACATATTTTGGCATTGCTCTTTGGAAATAATGGAGATGTAATATATTTTCGTGAACACTAGGTGGCACCATCAAGTCAATGTGTATAATGGTATGCTGGGACTTCCAGGTTGAGTTTGTAATTAATGATATATTAGCTTTCTTTAGCTATTTAGCAATACAGATTTGCTTTAACAGCGTTAGCAATACAGAATTAAAATCTATACGTGTGTCTCCTGACAGTCTCCAAGCACAAAAAACAACACTATGTATGCTGATCTATCTTTTTAAAGATGTTAGTTGCCTGGCTCTCATGTTGATTCTCTTGCTTTAAAAGAGAAGTATCGTTTTCTTTTGGCTATTTATATTAACCTAGGTGGATACAGCATCAGACTGATGCTGCATCTGTCCCCCACCACCTCTTTACTGAGAACCGAGCGATCGAACACCGCCGATGGCTTGGTTTTCTCACCTCCCCGAGCGGAGAACTGCTGCCTGTCAGTCAGCATCTCTCCTCTTTGCTTCTCCATAGTCACTGGAGCGCTGAGCTCTGGAGGGGTGGGGAGTGGCTGTCTCAGCAGATCGATGAGAGGCTGAGACTGCCATCAGTCCAGGCAGCTGGCAGATCCAGACTTCCTAAGTCGGGATGACGTGCTGCCTGGATTGATTCCAGTGATGTCAGCAGAGAGCAGACTTCAGAGCGCGCTCCGATGAAAACGGGTCACGGGAGTGCAAAACGAATTGCACTCCTGTGACCCGTAGGAGAAGCCCAGCCTAATAAGCTCAGGCTGGACTTCTCCTTTAATACTTTGAACGGCTACTGAAACAAGAATGTAGATAAGGACTTATGGAATTCATCTTACTTTCATGATTCAAAATATATAAAAGTCAAAGGGTCATCATAACAACCAGACAACTAGCATTTTCAGAGGGATTTCAGCAATGGAATCCACTTTACTTTTGTCACAGCTGGTTTAATTTACTCATATTATAATAGAGGATGTAGATATTGCACAGTTTGTATAGTACTGTACTAAATGAAAGGACATAGTACAGCAGGGGTCAGCAACCTTTTTCCACTTAAGGGCCAGATTCAATGTATGTGAATGCATGGAGGGCCGCATTCACCTGCTAATAAATGAAGATAATAAAAAATATAGTATTATTTTTTCAAAATTGTCGCTATTTTTTGTTTTTTGTTTATAGCGCAATAAAAACCGCAGAGGTGATCAACTACCCCCAAAAGAAAGCTCTATTTGTGGGGAAAAAAAGGATGTCAATTTTGTTTGGGTACAGTAGCGCACGACCTCACAGTTGTCAGTTAAAGCGATGCAATGCCGTATCGCAAAAAATGGTCTGGTCATTAAGGGGGAAAATCTTCCGGTCTGTAAGTGGTTAAGGTGCTTCACTAATACAAAGTCAGTTCACCCTGAGGGAGTATCTAGCTGGGGATTCAGCTTTTACTGCCCACCATCTCCCATCCTGGCACCCAAGGGTGGCTGACGCCAGCCCTGCTAGCCAGCATGGTCTGGAGATGTGGTTCCTGTCCCTAGGGGAAATGGGGTTCCTGCCCTTAGGGGAGATGGGGGCCCCATCCCAAGGGGTGATTGGGTCCCTGTCCCAAGGGGAGAAGGAGTCCTTGTCCCCAGGGGTGATGGGGTCCCTTTGCCCAGGGGTGAATGGGTCCCTGTCCCAAGGGGTGTTGGAGTCCCTAAAAGGGTCCCCCCTATTGCAGTGTCCTCTGTACCCCTATAGCATTGTCCTCTGTCCCCCACACCATCCTCTGTCCCTAGGACCCCCCCCCCCCACTGTAGCTTCCTCTGTCCCCTGCACCCCCACCATAGTGTTCTCTGTCCCCTGCACCCCCCCACTGTAGTGTCCTCTGTCCCCTGCACCCCCCACTGTAGTGTCCTCTGTCCCCTGCACCTCCCCACTGTAGTGTCCTCTGTCCCCTGCACCTCCCCACTGTAGTGTCCTCTGTCCCCTGCACCTCCCCACTGTAGTGTCCTCTGTCCCCTGCACCTCCCCACTGTAGTGTCTTCTGTCCCCTGCACCTCCCCACTGCAGTGTCTTCTGTCCCCTGAACCCCTCCCCCCCCCCACTGTAGTGTTCTCTGTCCCCTGCACCCCCCACTGGAGTGTGCAGTGTCCCCTGCACCCCCCCCCCCCCTGTAGTGTCCTCTGTCCTCCACCCAACAAACACACACTGTGTAGGTAGAACTTTCCTACCTTACACAGGTGTACAGTAAGCAGAGCAGCAGAGATCGATATCCCAGGGCTAGATGGGGGTGGGAACTGCTGAAGTAAACTTTTCGCATTAACAACTTGCCGACCAGCCGCCGCAGTTTTACTGCAGCAGAATGGAACAGCTGGGAAAAATGACGTTATGTAACTTTGCTTCGCCCTGTGGCCACTAGGGGGGTGCGCGCCCTCGCTGCTCGCCCCTGGAGCCGATGCGAGTGCCCGGTGGTTGTGATCACTGCCGGGCTCCCACGATCGCTGGTTACACACTGAGAACCGGGATCTGTGTGTGTAAACACACAGTTTCTGGTCCTCTGAGGGGAGAAGAGACATATCGTCTGTTCATACAAAGTATGAACAGTGATCTGTCATCTCCCCTAGACAGTCCCCCCCCCCCTTCAGTTGGAACACAGAGAGGGAACATAATTAACCCCTTGATTGCCCCTAGTGTTAACCCCTTCCCTGCCAGGGACATTTTTACAGTAATCAGTGCATTTTTATTGCACTGATCGCTGTATAATGGTCCCAAAAATGTGTCAAAAGTGTTCGATGTGTCCACCATAATGTTGCAGTCCCGATAAAAAACTCAGATCGCCACCATTACTAGTAAAAAATGTATTAATAATAAAAATGCCATAAAATGATCCCCTTTTTTGTAGACGCTATCACTTTTGCGCAAACCAATCAATATACGCTTATTGCGATTTTTTTTTTTTACTCAAAATATGTAGAATACATATTGGCCTAAACTGAGGGAAAAAAACATTTTTTAAATATTTTTTGGGGGGATATTTAATATACAAAAAAGTCAAAAACATTGAGTTTTTTTTCAAAATTTTTTGTTTATAGCGCAAAAGATAAAATCCCGCAGGGGTGATCAAATACCACCAAAATAAAGCTCTATTTGTGGGGAAAAAAGGACGTCAATTTTGTTATGAGTGCAACGTCGCAATTTTCAGTTGAATCGAAGCAGTCGCAAAAAGTGCTCTGGTCAGGAAGGGGGTAAAATCTTCAGGGGCTGAAGCGGTTAACAGGCTGGTGATTGGTTGCTAGGATCGCCTGGCAACCAATCACCTGCTGTTTATGAAAAAGTAAGCTCCAGCAGTTCCTGCCCCCATCCAGCCCTGTAATAAGGGCTGCTCGGTCCATGGGCTGGGTGCCCGTGAATTAATCACGGGCATGGGCACGGGCATGGGCACGGGCCAGCGGTGGCGGGCTGCGGGTTGCCGACCCCTGTAGTACAGTTACAAAACAATAGAAGACAAGAAGGTTAGGGGGTTCTGCTCATAACAGCTTGCAATCTAAAAGATCTTTAGAAATCTAGAAAAGGAAATAGCTGTGTGTTGATGGAGAAAGTTCAGTTCTTAGGTAGAGGTGAAATAGGCTTCCCTTAAGAGATGAGTTTTCAGGGATCACCAGAAGGCAGAGTAGGATATGGAGAGATTGGGGTAAGGAGTTTCAGAGGATGGGAGAGGATCTGTAGTTCTAAAGGGAAGCATGCAGTGGCGGCTGGTGCTCCAAATTTTTGGGGGGGGTGCAAACAAAGTGAAAAATTCTGAAAAAAAAACCCTATCAATTGCAGCCTCACTGTACCATCAATCGCAGCCACTGTGCCCATCAATTGCAGCAACTGTACCATCATACACAGCCACTGTGCCATCATACACAGCCACTGTGCCCATCAATTGCCACCACTGTACCATCAATTGCCACCACTGTGCCCTTCAAACGCAGCCACTGTGCCCTTCAAACACAGCCACTGTGCCATCAAACGCAGCCACTGTGCCCATCAAACACAGCCACTGTGCCATCAAACGCAGCCACTGTGCCCATTAAATGCAGCTACTGTGCCCGCTATGTATAGGGGCAGGACTCAGCAGTGTGCTACGTAAGGGGGGCTGGACTCTGGAGTGCTCTACATACAGGGGGCAGGACTTAAGATTGCGCTACATACAGGGGGCAGGACTCTGGAGTGCGCTATGTACAGGGTGCAGGACTTAAGATTGCACTATGTACAGGGAGCAGGACTCTGGAGTGCGCTATGTACAGGGGGCAGGGTACAGAAGTGTGCTGTATACAGGGCGCAAGGCTCAGGAGGTCGCTACGTACAGGGTGCAGAGTTCAAAAGTTTGCTGTGTACAGGGTGCAGGGTTCAAAAACTCGTAAAGTACAGGGTGCAAGGCTCAAGAGTTCTCTATGTACAAGGTTCAAAGTTAAGTACTGCATGCTTAACAAGGAGCTGCCACCGGGACAGTAGAGCTGTCATACACATTGCCCGTCCTCTCCCTCTCTCATAGAGATACTGCTGGGCAGTGGACATTTTTCCCGATCTCTTCCAATTGGCCAACGCTGCTGCTGGTCAGTCCTATGATCGATTTAGTTGGTCAGAAGAGATGGGGCGGGCGGTGTCTGCAGTGTTGCCTGTCGGGGGCACTGTGACCCGGAGCGGCTTTGTGTGCTGTGTCTCAGACAACTCCATGTATGCAGTGTGGCTCAGCCCGCACACACTGCACAGATATGAATGATGGGCTGCTGGTGTCACCCCTCTGGCGGGTGTCACCCGGGTGCGGTCCGCACCCTCCACCCTCCCATAGCGATGCCACTGGCTCAGAGTTATGGATGGCTTGGCATATTGTTAGTGTTTTGAATTTCATTTGTTGGGTGAGTGTAAGCCACAATATTCATGAAAGAGAGTTAGGCCAATGAGAAGGGAGATAACAAGGGAGTGAATTAGTAGCTTGGTGCTGTCATTGGTTAAGAAAGGGGTATTATTCTTTATTTGACCAATCACATTTCTGTTAATGTTACTGGAACACATAGTTACATAGTAGGTGAGGTTGAAAAAAGACACAAGTCCATCAAGTTAAATCTGTGTGTGTGCTCTTATGTCAGTATTAGATTGTATATCCCTGTATGTTGTGGTCGTTCAGGAGCCTATCTAATCGTTTTCTTTTTAATTATCGGTGCTCCCCGCTGAAACCACTGCTTGTGGAAGAGAATTCCACATCCTTACCGCTCTCACAGTAAAGAACCCTCTACGCAGTTCAAGGTTAAACCGCTTCTCTTCTAGTTTTAGTGAATGGCCGCATGTCTTTTTAAATTCCCTTTCGCTGAAAAGTTGTATCCCTATTGTGGGGTCACCAGTACGATATTTGTACATTGCAATCATATCCCTTCTCAAGCGTCTCTTCTCCAGAGTGAACAAGTTCAGTGCTCGTAACCTTTCCTCATAACTAAGGTCCTCCAGTCCCTTTATTAGCTTTGTTACCCTTCTCTGGACTCTCTCCAGTTCAGGACTGGTGCCCAGAACTGGATGGCATACTCCAGGTTCGGCCGGACCAGAGTCTTGTAGAGTGGGAGAATTATCGTTTTATCTCTGGAGTTAATCCCCTTTTTAATGCATGCCAATATTCTGTTTGTTTGCTTGCATGCCACCGCTGAGCCTATGATCTACTAGGACCCCCAGGTCCTTCTCCATCCTAGATTTCCCTAGAGGTTCTCTCCCTAGTGAGTAGATTGCATTCATATTTTTGCCACCCAAATGCATTATTTTTTAATTTGCCATGTAGTTGCCCAACCCATTAATCTGTTCAGATCTTCTTGTAAGGTTTCCACATCCTACGCAGAAATTATTGCCCTGCTTAGCTTTGTATCATCCACAAATACTGAGATTGAGCTATGTATCGCATCCTCCAGATCGTTTATGAATAAATTAAATAGGATTGGTCCCAGGACAGAACCCTGGGTGACCCCGCTTTTAACACCGAACCATTTCAAGCCCTTTCCATTTACCCCTACCCTCTGAACTCGCCCCCGTAGCCAGTTTTCAATCCATGTACTCACCTTATGGTCCATGCCGACATATTTTAGTTTCTACAGTAAACGTTTATGGGGAACTGTATCAAATGCCTTTGCAAAATCCAGATACACCACGTCTACGGGCCTTCCTTTATCTAGATGGCAGATCACCTCCTCATAGAAGGTTAAAGTGGTTGTAAACTCTTGTTTACAACTTTATGTTACAGGTAAGCCTATATTAAGGCTGACCTGTAGCTAACAAGGATATCTCCTAAACCTGCACGGTTTAGGAGATATACCTGTATTTGCATGTGCCGACGTCATGCGGCACATGCGCACTTGAGACAACTGAAGCAACGGCGCTATATGCCGATGCTTCAGTTGTACTGTGCCGCTCTCGTGCGCATGCGCGGAGTGACGGCACTGCGGCTCTGGCAAATCACAGCGCCGGAGCCGCGATACCCGGAAGTCACTGGGAGAACATGTCGGCAGTCGGAGGGGGAGAAGAGGACCAATGCGGGGGCTTCGATCTGAGGTAAGTGATACATAATTAGCTAGTATGCTATGCATACTAGCTAATTATGCCTTTGTCTTGCAGGGTTTTTTTTTTTGTTTTTGTTTTTTTTTTGAGGGTTTACTTCCTCTTTAATAGATTGGTTTGGCAAGAAAGATTCTTCACGAATTTATGCTGATTACTGCTAATGATACCGTTGTCATTACTAAAATCTTTATAGTCCCTTATCATCCCCTCCAAGAGCTTGCATACTAACTAGTCTGTAATTCCCAGGGAGGTATCTTGGCCCTTTTTAAAATATTGGTGCTACATTTGCTTTTCTCCAATCAGCTGGTATTCCAGTCAGTAGACTGTTCGTAAAAATTAGGAACAATGGTCTGGCAATTACTTGACTGAGTTCCTTAAGGACCCTCGGGTGCAAGCCATCTGATCCTGGTGACTTATTAATGTTAAGTTTTTAATTTCTATTTCTAATTCTATCCTCTGTTAGCCATGAGGGTGCTTCCTGTGACGTGTCATGAGGATAAACATTGCAGTTTTGGTTACAGAAGCCCCCCTGTTTCCCTTGTGAAGACTGAGGAGAAGAATAAATTTAACACCTTCGTCATCTCTTCATCCTTATTAACCAGATTCCCTTCATCATTCTTTATGGGACCAATATGATCTGATCTCCCTTTCTAACTATTTATATACTTAAAGAATTACTTGGGATTTTTTTTACTCTCCTCCTCTATGTGCATTTCGTGTTCTATCTTAGCTGCCCTGTATTCTAATACCCTTATTTAATATGCTCTAAAAGCATACCAATTTTTCCTCCGTGTTCTTTGTTCCTAAGATTTTATGCCATTTAGTACCTTCTAGCAAGGATCGTAGTTTGGGGAAGTTGGTTCTCTAGAAATTTTGTGTCTTTGTATTCCCCTTATGTTTCCTATTTGTGTGATTTATAGTGAAACAAATTGACCTGTGATCGTTATTTCCTTGATTTCACAAGTGGCTGCATATGACTGGCACAAGTGGCTGCATATACTGAGCACAAGTGGCTGCATATACTGGGCACAAGTGGCTGCATATACTGGGCACAAGTGGCTGCATTTGATTGGCACAAGTGGCTGCATTTGATTGGCACAAGTAGCTGCATATGATGGGAACAAGTGGCTGCATTTGACGGGCACAATCGTCTACATATGATGGGCAAAATTGGCTGCATATGACGAGCACAAGTGGCTGCATATGACGGGCACAAGTGGCTGCATATGACGGGCACAAGTGGCTGCATATGATGGGGGCACAAGTGGCTGCATATGATGGGCACAAGTGGCTGCATTTGATTGACACAAGGGGCTGCATATGATGGGGCACAAGTGGCTGCATATACTGGGCACAAGTGGTTGCATATGATGGGCACAAGTGGCTGCATTTGACAAGCACAAGTGGCTGTGTTTGATGGGAACAATAGCTGCCTTTGATGGGCACAATGGCCTTTTCATTTTAGAAAAACACACACACTATAGTTAATGGCAGCCTAATCCGGAGGCGAAACATAGTGACTTTACAAACACTTTAACTGTTCAAAAGCATATTTCTCTGTTCTAGGGCTGAGCCTTATGTAGATTAGATACATATATATGCAGGCTAGATACTATAGGCATGTTCTAGGCTAAACACTATATATATATATATATATATATATATATATATATATATATATATATATATATGCAAGTTTTAGGATAGATAACCTATTTTTTATAACAATAGTGAATGTATGTAGGTTCCAGGACAGATACTGTAGTTAGCAGGTTCCAGGATAAATGCTGTAGGTACTGTATGCAAGTTCCAGACTAGATATCTTATGGATGCTCTAGTGGATTCTCCAATCTCCATCTCCAGGCCTCACACCTGAGCGCAGGTGGACGGCTGGATCATTTTCTTCACATAATGGTAAGTTATTCCCATACTTTCTTGGAATTCTCCTAAATGCAGACTCCCCATGTATCTAACAGCTGTACAACCTATCTCAATCCACTAACCCATAACAATCGGGGATTGACTGGTCTTGGTAAATATTCATAGCAGCAATGGAGGTAAATACTGCCCAATTCACCACATATAGGATTGTCTGTTTTGTGCTTATTGTAGTTTAAACAGAATCAATTATACGGTAGTCTTTTGGAATAAAAAAATGAATTAAAAGTTACATAAGGAACAAAAAGATTGCCTGTCCAGATATCCACGATTGCTCCCAGTGCTGCAGCTCGGTCTGACATAGCCTCCTGAAATGTGGCAGAGGTGTGCATTTCTTAGGGAAAAAAGTATTGTGAATATATATATATATACTGTAGTTAAGGCCCTTTGGCTAGAACAGTTTAACAGCCATCAGGAAGCACCAGCCCTATATACTAGATACATATAGAAAGGTAATATGGGGGAGTTGGGCATTAAATGGTGATTCCCTGATGATATAGTGTACACATATATTGGTTAAAAACAAATGTTTATTCAAGTGTAAAAATTCTCCCAGAAATACTACTGCTAAATGGATTATTTTTCTCCATCCTACAACCTAGACAGGTACTTTAAGTATAACATACTTGGGGGGGGGGGGGATTAAAGATTTGTGCAACGCTTGTGTAGTGCTTGCACCACTGTTCTAAACATAAAATAAAAAAATGAGCAGATACTGGTCCTAATTAACAAAGGTGCCTGCCCCCTGGTTAATTAGCAATGTTCAGTTCTCAGTTGTACCGTGTGTATGAAAGGCAGCACAGAAAATGGAAAGCTGGAGCTGCATTCTCCAATCTCTCTGCCATCCCCTCCACCCCTTCGTTTAACTCAGAGTGGGAGAGAGGAGGAGGGTTGTTAACCCTGCTGGCTCTGCTCATGTAATGTAATCACTGCACAAGCAGATAGAGGGTTGTAAGCTTAAATCACGTACAACAAACTCAGACCTGGAAAAAATCTGTTGCAATTTTCCCTCTGCTAATTAGGGGCAGACTTGTGCTAGTTTCTATTTCACACTGAAATAGAAACTGCCACAGGTAGATTTTAAAAAGGTCTATCTGCTTGGTAATGTGGTGCACACAACTTTTGACAGTTTCCTGTGTCATTATAATGGCACAATAAGTTAGTTAACTCCCCAGTTAGTGTGAGGGTCGACACCCAATTTAGGGTCCACAAATCTGTGCTGGGGATTCACAAATATGATCTATACAATAGGAAGATTATAGAATTATACTATTTAGAACTCCAATAGAAATACCTGTGCCATAGGTATGAACTTTGCAAGTTCAGTTGCACTTATTTTCCCCAAAGCTTAGTGAATGTGGTGAAGCTTAATTTTATAAAGAACACCCAATCAGATGCAAGGAAAAAGGAAATCGGCAGAACTTTACTACATTCACTAAGCTCTGTGAAAAATGTGTACAATTGCAGTTGCAGAATGCAACTGCACTTCCAAAGTGCATAGTCTATTTGTCTTCATATATAACCAGATTGTATTAAGTAGCCATTGATTTTATGTGGGACATAAACTGTAGATAAAACATTTTTTATAATATAAAAAAATGTTGTATTTATGTCAATTAAACACACAATAAAAGAGTGTCTGCTTGGAGGTTCACATACTGTATAGATTCAAGATGATCCACATGTAAACTTGACAAGTTTCAAATGATCTTCCTCAGGAGTACTTGTAAATAAAATCAATATGATGGAACCCACGGTTGATCTCTATCCATTATGCTGCTGGATTCATTTGATGCATATATGACCTCTTGATCCATTTAGATTTTTGACCTCTATAATGGAGATGAGTCGGGAATCTTTGCTGCTTTTTTGAGATACATGTGCTTCTTACCCATATAAAGGGATGGTGCAAGAACACATATGGTTTCCCACAGTTGAGCTCTAATATCATGGAGAAGACCCTGGTCATTAGATCTCTTGCTGAACCGCTATAAGATTGAAAATTGTGGCTCCCAACTCGCCTAATGCCAAGATATGCGCCTGTGGGAGAAAGATATTTCACCTGATTCCAGCTGATTGTGTTGCTTCTCTTTGCTTTTTAAACTGTGGGTTCCATCATATTGATTTTATTTACATGTACTCACGAGTAAGATCATTCCAAACCTGTTGAGTTTACATATGGATCATCTTGGATCTATACATTATGTGACCCTCCAAGCAGACACTCTTTTACTGTGATGTTTTAATTGACATGCAATACAATTTTTTTTGTAATATACAGTGCAGTATTCATGTTGTAACTACTGTATATGTTCTACATTAAGTCCATGGCTACTTAATACAATTTGGTTATATATATTGACATACAGGGACGTGGACTTATAGCGCACACAGTATTGGTTCTAAAATATTATATTGATCTATTTGTCTTCAGTAAAGCCATTCCGTAAAGATTAACTATGAAAGATGAAAAACAAATTCTGTATTGCTACCATAGTACCCATGCAGGCCTATAGTTTCAGTGTCTGGCCTGAACCTCCCAAAGCCCTTGGCTCTCAATACATGATAAAGCAGGGGTTCTCATCCACATCACTTTGCATCATTTGTTGGATATGAACTTTTATGTTATGTTATTTTATCTTAATTTCACTTTTTGCGCTGCACATTTTTTCTTTTATATTACACTGTGAGGGATTTTGTGGTTTACCTTTTTGTGTTCAGCTTGCATTTGTTAGTTTTAATTAATTTCAGGTTTGCGCTGATTGTTCCTTATATAAGGGGGACTAAATGACCCTGATTTACACACCTGTACCCAGGAAACCTGCAACCTGTGCATGTGTGGGGATGGCAAGCGGTCCCTACTTTGTTATTACATAGAGTGGTATAGTTCTAAAGATGCACCTTTTTTAAACCACATTATCATTATCATTATCCAACATTAGGGGTACAGTGTTCGCCAGCACTACAGAAGAAAAAGATTTGGGGGTACTTATTTCAGATGATCGCAAAATGAGCAGTGTGACCAGGCAGTAGGTAAAGTGAGAGATCACCAGCAGGAGGAAGGAGGTCCTGATTCCCCTATATAGATCTTTAGCGAGACCTCATTTAGAATACTGTGTCCTGTTCTGGAGACCTCACCTACAAAAAGCTATTGATAAGACGGAATGAGTCCAGAGTTGGGTAACAGAAATGGTGAAAGGTCTGGGGGATAAAACATATCAATAATGAATTCAGGAACTTAATATTTACAGTCTGAGGAAAGAAGGGAAAGGTGAGACATGATTGAAACCTTCAAATACATCAAAGGGGCGAATAAGGTTCTGGAGGGTAGTATTTTCAATATGAAACCAAAATCAAGAACATGGGGACATGACCTTAAACTAACTAGAGGAAAGTTCAAAACTAATCTTAAATCTCGTACACACAATGAGAATATCGGAGAAATGATTGTCTGTTTTCTTTGTATGCTAATCTCATATTCAAAATGAAGGAGTTGCTCAACTTATGAAAACTCTCGTACGACAGAATACAACTTCAGAACTGATGAACTGTTTTCTTTATTTAACCTTACCATCTATGTAAATATGATGTAATGTATTGTATTGTATTCTTTTGTTTCCGAGCATGCGTACTCTTGTTCTTCCGATTTTATTTCAGACGAAAACTGTACTGATTAAACAAAAATCTTTGATCTGATATCATACGGAAAAAATCTTTGTGTTTGTCCCTTTGGATAATTTCGGATGAACGGTCATGATCGGCTCTCTGAAGCTGTGTTAGTAACGATCAGATTATCGTACGATCGCTTAGAAATCAGTATTTTTCATCTGATTTTCTGATTGTGTGTACTAGACTTTTGGAAGTATTATTTTACTGAAAGGGCAGTTGATACTTGGAATAGACGACCAGCAGAAGTAGTAAGCCAGTCAACAGTAAGTGGTTTCAAACACGCATGGGACAAACATAGATCTACTCTATACTCCGACAAAAAAGTTAAAGAAAAAAACTACAAAACATGTATTAAAAAAAAAAAAAAAATGGGTGGGCAGATTTGATGGAGCACCTGGTCTTTTTTCTGCCATTGCTTTTCTATGTTTCTATTATATTCACTGGATTGGGTTGCATTGCCCATATATCTGAAATTCCCATTGTTTGATGGAATTTTAAGGTCCCAGTAACATTCAACCTACTCGGGACCTGATTGTATTTTTTATTAATGCCATACTTTGTAAATTGCAGACACTATGGCTTAACCCCGATGAGTGGTTGTGAAGGACCATATTTTCCTTCTCCTTAAACAATGCCCTTTTTTTTTTGTTTTTAGAAATTTCTTTTACTTTCTCTTAACCCAAATTTAGTTTTTTTTTTTGATCAGCAGGAATAAAATGTTTAGAAAGGCTCTGCAGACTGAATGTTTCTGCTACTGGCAGATATAAAGATATTAACTGCCTCTTAAGAATACCTGAAAAATGGTGGCTTTGAGCCTCATTACTCTCTTTGATAAAGGAAAACCTTCATCAAGCTGCTGGATGGGAAACATTATAATTTTGTTTATCCAGCTACAGGTCAATGGTGATAGACCACCTGCCACCACCATACAGTGCCATAAAACAACTCGTATCTTCCAAATTTCTGAGTGTTCAGACTCTGTTTGAAAAGGAAATGGGACTTCTAAGTTGACATTCACTGTCAGTGATTTTTTAAAGTGTATTTTTATTTAACAAGTTATAACAAGATATGTCATAGAACAGTATGCCCATAAAGAACGACACTACAGGTTCTGCATAGGTGGGGATTTTATTCAAATTCATTTAGTGGTAACATAACAGTCTCTGCTCAGAGCAGCGTTTACTCTGGTGTCCAGTTCTCCTGCTTCTTCTTTGTGGATTCCATCTATGTATCTATAAATTTCCCTTACTTTCTACCTTATTCTTGTAAGAAAGGGATTTATGCTTTAGTACTTTCTCACCAGACTGCAGGTGTTCTTCCACTACTACTCCACTAGTTATGACTTTACCTCTGACTCATTAAGTTGTGGCTATAGACTTTACTAATTGTTTGTCAAGAACAAACAGGTAGACATGTGAAATGGAGTCTGGGGCTCCATCTGCTGACCGGATATCAAATGTTTACTCAATTTTAATTATTTTTTGTTAGAGAGGTCCGATTTACATGTACTGTCTGTGGAATATTGCTTGTACCTAGGACTATGAAATTAGTTTTTCCATATAAAACCATTTTTGTTTTGATTGTTTGATATTATTTTATGAAATTGATATTTAGATCACATAACCTCAGTTCCAGGTAACTCATTTTGTTTTGGTCTCACATAATACTGCATTTATATTTTCAACAAGTACCCAATAAAAAGAAGAAACATCTGTGTAACTGACCCACTTTGAAGTTTATTTAAGCATTTTTGTACATCATTCAGATTTTTGTCCAGTCAACACATTAAAGAAATATCCATGCCTAGATGAACAACATACAAGAAAATAAAGAGGCCTAAATATGAACACGGTTTTATTCCCTATAAATATATACCCCATATTAACTGCCAAGGTAGGTGGCATTTAATCTTTGACATTCAGTTGGAAATAGCAAAATAGTTTTTTAATTTTTTTTATAACCATGCTTAATTTATTATATTAAATGGACCCTGCCATAACATTACTAAGGCCAAAGTCCTTAGCTGGATGCAGCCGTTGTCTGACTCCTGGACTACATTCTAGTTCTAGGGTAGTGATGTCACTTGCAAAGAAACTACACTTTATGGCCAAATGTTTATAGAAGCCTGACCATCACTTGTTAGACATCCCAATCAAAACCACAGACATTCATAAAGAGTTGACCTCTCCCCATAACAGCCTCTGCTCTTCTAAGAAGGCTTTTTACAATATTTTTAAGTGTCTGAGGGATTTTTTTGCATTAATTCAAAAGAGCGTTTGAAAAATTAGGTATTGTTTTGGATGAGAAGAATAACCCCTTGGCGCCGGCTGCACACAAATATGTGGCCTCTTGGTGGGTGGGCCTTGGTGCAGAGCAGCTGCATATTTGCCTGAATTTGGGTGAATGCAGCTGTGCTGAGAGCATGTGCCCTGTGCGCTCCCAGCACAGTTACCGGTGGGTAACGGAAAGCTACCAAACACTACTTCCGATTGGGAGCTTTCCGATCATGTGACCGCCGTGACAGCCAATCACGGTGGTCACATGATCATGAACCCCGCCCCCAGCATCCAAAACCTCTTAAAGGGCCGGGAGGCACCAGCGCATAGGGGTTAAGCCTACAGTTGGCATTCTAATTCATCCCAAAGTGTTCAATAGGGTTGAGTTCATGGCTGTGTTCAGGCCACTCAAATTCCTCCACAACAAACTTGTCAAACTGTTTGTTTATGGAAATGGCTTTGTGCATATTCATGCTGGAACTGAGAAGGACCTTCCTGAAACTGTTGCCAAAAGGTTGAAAGCACACAGCTTTAAGAATGCCTTTAACAGTACTCTTCACTGGAAACAGCTGAATGTAGCACTTTAGAGAGGTGTCCGCATGCTTTGGGTCATATAGTGAGTGTGATGGTGAGGGGTCCATACCCTTTTGGCTATATATAGTGCAGAATACGATAAGGGAGTCAGATAATGGCTGTTTCTAGCAGAGGGCATTAGCTTTGTCTCTGCCAGATATCATGCGGCATGGCAGGGTCACATTAAAGAGCACCTGTTGCCTATACATTAGGCTTACCCAAAACTTATGGCAACTTGCTTTATTAATACTAGAAGCCATGAATGTAGGGCTTGTTTGAAGAGACACCTAATGGGGAAAATATGTACCATTCCATAGTTCATGCCACTTTTCTTGCTTCCCATACCTGTATATTTGTTTATAAGAAAATGTGTGCTTATTGGTTTTATCATTCTATAGATATTAAAGATACACTTCTGCCAAACATGAACATTTTACCTCATTCAAGGAACACAGCCTACCCACCAAACTGCTGTCCCAGTCACTCAATAGCTATGGCTTCCATTATTATAATTTTTTAAAAGACCACAAAACCAAGCCTGTGAAAATGGAGACTGGTGAGTTGCTAGATTTCAGCACCACCCTCGGTAGTTCTAAGAGTGGTAGCTTCCAAGGCAGGGGCATTGATAGGATTGTAATTGACCTTTCACACTAGGGAAAGGGGTCAATGGCAGTGTGCATAGTGTGCTGTAGGAAAATGTAGGTGTCTATATAGTAGCCCCTCCTAGTGTATAGCAGGCATCCACTAGCAACTTACCTCTTCTGCTCCTATTTGCCACCATCAGTAAATTTACTGACAGTTTGTAAAAATCAGTGATTGTTTACAACTGCCAGTAAATATCAGGGGCTGATAATGTCATGCTGTGTTGACTTTTTAAGTGTAAATCAAGCAAATTACTTTGTTATAGGTATTGTCAGTGTTTTCATATCATGTTTATGCTGTTCAAATATTCACTGTGTTAGTTTTCAATAGGAGTTCTGTAATTTCTCAGTTTGACAGTAAAAAATGTGCTCCGCCAGTAATTTTTCCATTTTTTGTCAGTAAAAAAATGCTGCAGGACGTTGGCAACCCTGGCCACCATGCACCCTACTTTAGACAAAATATTTTTCTCAAAAATATTATGGCTATAGGGGAACATGTGATGCATCACTCTAACTTGCCACAATGCAGTGCTTGATGTCTGAGTGGCCTGCTTGGTGTCACATTGGTTGAGGAGAGGCTGCCTTGCAGCGTGCATAGCCAACCATCAGTTTATTGTCAGTCCAGAAATTATGCAGAGGCTGCAAACTGGATCAGGACCACAGACAAAAGACTAATTATAATACTAGAAGAGAGTGTCTGTTATACACTTGGAGGACTAGTAATTGTTTGGAAATAGCACAGTTCAGTTAAATGGAAATGATTAAATAACAACAGAGCCATCCATTGCAAGCTGTAGGCACTGTTCTCACATGTTCCATACAAGACTGGAGCCAAATAGCACATTTGCTATTTGATGTTGTTGGCTTGTGCCCTGGTGATTCAGTTAGCTTTTCATATTGCATGATTCTTTAAACCCAGCATAACTTAAAAAATGCCTCATATCAATAAATAACAGATTTGAGCACGCCAACAGTTTTCCAATTTTATGGAAGCTACAATTCTCGGTCTTACCTGAAGTTTAAGTGTGGTAAAACCATAAAAATACAGTACTTCCATGGGCTCTCTACATTGGGATGTAGGTTACTAAACATCAGGGCATTACATCTAAACTGGCAGTTTCATTAACGTTGCTGCTTCTTGAGAAGTGCTCCATCTTTAATGGCAACTACACGTTGGATTCCTTTTCCCAAGATACCTTGCAGTAGCTGTAATACAACTTCTGGCAGTAGTGTGTAGGGAAGCTCAAATTCCTTTCTTGTTTTATATAGAACACTAATTCAAACTGTCTTCATGTTTACCTTTGTAAAAATTTCACAATCACAAGCACATTATCTTAGAAATATTGCAATAAAAATATCAAAATTTGTGTATGCTAACAAAAACATTCATTATCAGGAAGATGAACCTTGCAACGAATCCCCGTTTAACGTTCTTACAGGCTACGTTGTGTATTAAAGTACCCCTTGACAAACGAAGAAGGGAAAAAAAGAAACATCTATTATTGCACAGTATAAAATCCATTCTGTGAAAGAGTTGGCTTTGGCCCCCTGTTTTTAAGTAAAAGGGAACACGAGCAGATGATTGATATTATTTTAAAGAACATATGTTACTGGCAATGTTCCTGTGAGGTAAACCAATACCAGCCTTATAGCAGCACAATATTCTGACTGCAGTGGGAATCCTTTTTTCACACTGACAAAGAGGATGGTACGATACTAAAGCTGGTCATACTGCAGACATGGCGACATGGCCATTGAGCGCCTTGTCATCTTGGCACACACACGCGCTTTATTCTATGGCTTTACACAATCTTCACAGCAAAACTTTATGCTGACAGCGTTGCACAAGGTACGAACTACAGACTCATCACAGGGTATTTTCAATGGCTGGAAGAGAAGCAAGGGAAGGTCACAGCTAGCCCAGCGCAGGTAATGGGTGAGTTTGGGCCACTCCAGTGATAGTTTCGCCTCTTGACCACAGACTCACTTATCGGTCGCCTTGGTTGCTGAAGACAGGTGACCCAACTGTTCGCCAGTTCTGGAGCACAGGAGATATTTGAAGGCAATGCTCTTGTGTAGAGCGATTTACACAAGACTTCCAGGCCAAGAGATCACACTAAGGGTGACTTTGCTTCTTTGTTCCTTCAGCATTGGGACAAGAGCAGAATGGCTCATTCCCACCGTAGATAAACCATTCACAGCAACAATCATATCTCCACATCTGTAAGCAGAAAGTTCAACTCATATTAATATACAAACAAAGAAGCTAGTCAATAGTTTAGCTGTGTTTAAAAGAAAGCCAAGCACACAGCTCTGAGGTGTTAATGAAAACCTGGACATTCTGTAAAGCTGCTTTTTCAGTTGTCTGTAGCTTCAGTGTATTCTGAGTCACTAACACAGAATAAGTATGCAACAAGTAAGAACTCCTGATCTACAGTACATTCTAGTTCTGGATCAGTGCCTCAACTGTTATTAAAACCACTGACAGCCAGGTAACTAATATTTTTTAGAACAAAGGCTACAATGGCTACCCAAGCATGTCTCTCATTACATATTTCCTTTAAAGAAAAGTATGGGAATCCCTTTTTTTAAAATCACACTTACCTAGCTGGATGCTCTCAGCGGCTCACTGAGATGCTGAGCTGGGTGCCAGTCCAGGCATGTGGGCAGATCCCGACTTCATTGTTGCGATCTTGCCCAAGCCTGGACCGGTTCTGTAATGTCAGCAGACAGCAGACTGCAATCCAAAACAATCTGCACTCCTGTGATCCACAGAAGTACAGCCAAACAAGCTTTGGCTGTACTTCTCCTTTAAGCTCTTCCCCTACTGCAATATTTATATTAATGTTCCTCTACCTGATGCCCCTTGAAAGCTACCAGGTGACACTTAGGCCGGATACACACGAGCGGACTTTCCCGCGGGAATGTCCGGCGGACTCTAATCCGCCTGTGTGTGGGCGCCAGCGGACTTTTTCCTCCCAAAAGTCCGGCCGACTAAGTTTTAAGTTCAGAATTAAAATTGTCCGACAGACTCTGCAGTCCGGCGGACAATCCCGCGGTCTGTGTGCTAGTCCGCGGGACATTTGAAATGAACGTACTTGCCTCGCACACGGAGGAAAGTCCATTCATTTAGAACGTGACTCCAGGTAGACGGGACTAGCGAAGGCAGTGAATGCCGCCGCGCTAGCCCCGTCACCTGGTATAGATTTAAAGGGGAATCCCTACGCGAGAAAAAACGGCGCGGGGGTCCCCCCCCAAATCCATCTCAGACCCTTATCCGAGCACGCAGCCCGGCCGGTCAGGAAAGGGGGTGGGGAAGAGCGAGCGCCCCCCCCCCCTCCTGAGCCGTCCCAGGCTGCGTGCCCTCAACATGGGGGGTTCCCTGCGGCCCCCCACCCCAAAGCACCTTGTCCCCATGTTGATGAGGACAAGGGCCCCTATTTCCGACAACCCTGGCCGTTGGTTGTCGGGGTCTGCAGGCGGGGGGCTTATCGGAATCCGGGAGCCCCCTTTAATAAGGGGGCCCCCAAATACCGGCCCCCCACCCTATGTGAATGAGTATGGGGTACTATGTACCCCTACCCATTCACCTAAAGAAAAAAGTGTAAATAAAAAAGACACAATTTTTTAATATATTTTATTGCACAGCTCGGGGGTCTTCTTCCGTCTTGGGGGGTCTTCTCGCCGGACTCCTCCGCTATCTTCTGCTCTTTTACCTAGCTCTTTCACGAGCGGGAGGAGCCCGGCTTTCTCCTTCGTCGCCGCCGTCGTCATCTGGGGGTCTCGTTTTTGTGTCGTTTTTTTTATTTACACTTTTTTCCTTAGGTGAATGGGTAGGGGTACATAGTACCCCATACTCATTCACATAGGGTGGGGGGCCGGTATCTGGGGGCCCCCTTATTAAAGGGGGCTCCCGGATTCCGATAAGCCCCCCACCCGTAGACCCCAACAACCAACGGCCAGGGTTGTCGGGAAGAGGCCCTTGTCCTCATTAACATGGGGACAAGGTGCTTTGGGGTGGCCGCAGGGCCCCTCTTTCCCCAGGGCACCCCCCGTGTTGAGGGCACACGGCCTGGTATGGCTCAGGAGGGGGGGGCGCTCGCTCGTCCCCACCCCCTTTCCTGACCGGCCGGGCTGCATGCTCGGATAAGGGTCTGAGATGGATTTGGGGGCATTTTTCGGCGTAGGGATTCCCCTTTAAATCCATACCAGGTGACGGGGCTAGCGCTCGGAAAGTCCGGGGGAACTCCGCTGGAAAGTCCGGCGGTTTGTCCGCTGGACTAGGTCCGACGGACAATCCCACAGGAAAGTCTGAGCGTGTGTACGCCGCATTAGTGGTGGTCAAAGTCGTCAGACAGATTTAACAGCTAACATACACACTAAGGATGCCAGAAAATAGCTAGTAGCCAATAGCCAATAGCTGCCGTCTCGTTCTTGCTTCAGAGCATGCGTCGTTTTTGGTCTGTCTGAACAGCATACAGACGAGTGGTTTTCCCGATAGGAAGTGATTCTGTCGGAAATATTTAAAACCTGTTCTTTTTCTAGGTCCGTCAGATTTAAAAAAAAAAAAAAAAAAGTCTGATGAGGCCCGCACACGAATGGAATATCCGATGATAAGATTCCGTCTGACTTTTTCTGCCGGAAAGTCCGACCGTGTGTACGGGGCATTACTGTCTGATAGAAGCAGAGTTTTTTGGCATGTGCTGAATTTCTGCTCTCCTTCCTGGAGCGTCACTCTGAAGCAAATGTGAAATTTTGGGATGTATTTCATAAATATGTTAAAATTGCCATATGGTGAACCAAACACTATTCCCATGAAGCTTTGATCGCATTTATTGACATGTTGCACTGGATGTAAATTTGTATCCCATTACAGAGTGAATGAGGGGGCAAACCTAGCAAAGTGTTTGCACTGACAGATGCAAGAAATGATTGTCCACATATATGTCTCAAATAGTGACAGAATGTACTGGAGAGACAGCAAGCCATAATTGTTACTAGGTTTCTATAAAGTAAAAGAACGTTGAAAGATTTACATCTATATAAACAACATTTTTAGGAGGTGACTAAAAGTTAGATGATTGAGAATAAAGAAGAATTCATCTAAACAGTATTTGCATCTACAATAGCTACATATAGTTTTGGGAAATTGTCAATTATTTCAGAAAAACAAATGTTTATTGAGTTCTAATGATGTCTATTACTCACTTCAGTCGCCCATCGTAATATGCTGGCGTCCCGAGCACGATGGTCTTAATAAAGAAAGGCTGGTTTGTGTGATTCTCCTCATAACCGCCAACTATGCTGAAGCCCCAGCTCCCCATATTGCTCCTCCGCAGCACCACGTCATGGCAGCGATGGAGACAGCTAAAAAGGAGACATAATTAGGCAGTTATAATCATCAGTAACATTTCACTAAATGTTCAGTACTTATCATCAGCAGCTCATATTTATGCACAGGTACCATGTACTTCACAACCAATGATGTGACCGTTTTGGGAATAGCTACAGTCAGGTTGGCAAAGGTTAAAAAAAGAAGATAAATTTGAAGACCCATAACAAAGCTGCAAAATGTTAAAATTTAAATTTTAATATAATCAACTAAAACACTGCTGCACATATTTTATAATTCAGCTGCATACAACAGCCTGTAATGCTTAAGGTGCCCCTGTCAGGCTAAGGAAAGATCCTATAGGAAGGTTCTTTCAGTAGAAGAGCTCTTATGCTCAGCTCTCTGGTTGCATGTGCCTCTACCTTCTTTCCATTCTAGAACTACAGTCTCCATCAGGCTCCTCAGCATTTGGCACTTCTAGAAATTTCGAATGCCTGTGTCCCCCACAAAAAGCTTAGATTCTATTTAATGATTTCTACATCAATGTTGTGTCCTGTAGTGACATAGGGGTTGGTGGATGGAACCACAGCTCATGGTGGGGGGGACACTGGCACCTGACATTCACAGAACTGATAAATGCTGAAAAGCCTGATGGAGACTAGCACTGGAATGGTGTGCACATGCTGCAAGGGAGGTGAGCATAAGAGCTCTTCTATTACAAAGATCTGCCTTTGGGATTTTACTTGGATTGGACAGGCCTGGTTTCCTACATAGAAAACATGGGCATAAAGTGCTGTCAGGAGTGGCACACAGCCAATTATCAATCATATTGTTGACTCTTAATATTATAATTCAGTGACAGTTGCAGTCCAGCTCCTCCGCTTGCTAACCTGCTATACAGAGCTCACTAAGAGTAGCAGCATATCAGAACAAAATGCATTGGCATTGTGCTTAAAGGAGTAGTGACTGATGTCATTCGTTTTATGCTTAGATTGGACAGAGCTAATAACAGCCAACAATAGATCACTAAAATGGCTGAAACACACCTTTGGGGAGAAATCCTTTTCCCATCTGTTTTGCCATAGAAAGAGTGCATCGGGCCCCACTGAGGGCCCCTCCAACAGGGCAGTTCCCTAGACTACTGCTGGCTCGATTCCTCTACTTCAGGGATAAGGAAATAATCCTGCAACATGCTAGAAATATGCCTGAATTGCTTTATAATAACAACCGTATTACTATCTTTCCCGACTTCTCTTCGGCAACGCAGAACCAGCATTCCAAAGCATCAAACAATGGCTGCGGGAATGCAATCTGCCATACAGCATGCTATATCTGGTCAAGCTTCCTGTGGTATACAAGGGTAAAGCTCAGTTCTTCACTTCACCTAGAGAAACTAACGGATGGCTGGAATCCCTGGGGAGCACCTAATTTCCATTACTTCCGTTTTCTTATTGTATTAAGCTGGGGCAGTGTGTTATGGCCCCCTCTCTCAGGTTTACATATAGTTACATAGTTACATAGTAGGTGAGGTTGAAAAAAGACACAAGTCCATCAAGTCCAACCTATGTGTGTGATTATATGTCAGTATTATATTGTATATCCCTTTATGTTGTGGTTGTTCAGGTGCTTATCTAATAGTTTTTTGAAACCATGGATGCCCCCTGCTGAGACCACCGCCTGTGGAAGGGAATTCCTCATCCTTGCCGCCCTTTCAGTAAAGAGCCTTCTATGCAGTTTAAGGTTAAACCTATTGTCTTCTAACTTTAATGAGTAGCCACATGTCTTATTAAACTCCATTCAGAGAATTTTTTTTTATCCCTATTGTGGGGTCACCAGTATTGTATTTGTAAATTGAATTCATATCTCCTGTCAAGCGTCTCTTCTCCAGAGAGAATAAGTTCAGTGCTCGCAACCTTTCCTCATAACTAATATCCTCCAGACCCTTTATTAGCTTTGTTGCCCTTCTTTGTACATACAATTTGGCTTGACGGAGGTTTCGCTCTCCCCTGCTACGTTGGAGAAACTTATGTTTGAAGATGATCACTCAAAACTTATTTCTAGATATTTTTTTCTTCTGACCTCCTCCTCCTCTAGGATGGAGAAGATCGCTAGTCAGTGTAGGGAAGACATTCCATTACTGACTGATGAATCATGGTCAGAGGTGGTAGACTCTATGCTGCCGTCTATGATATCGGCTAGGGACAAATTAATACAATTTAATTATCTGCATAGAACCTATTTTACCCCTGCATATCTATATAGGATGGGCAGAGTAGACTCACCTGAATGTCACCATTGCCATGCAACACCCAGAGATTTTTTTTCATATGATTTGGCTGTGTCCCGGGGTTGGGAAATTCTGAAGGGCAATCCTCGTGTTTCTAGAGGACAGGTTGGCTCTCCTAAATTTATACTCCCCAGCTAGATGTCTCTTAGGTGACTTCGGAGAGGAGGAGATTTCCAACTCTAAAAAGATCCTTCTACAAATAGTATTTTTATATGCTAAAAAAGCCTTGTCACTTAAATGGAAGGATCCCCCCTTTTCATGCCATTTTGGGTGGAGCTGGTTAATAAAGCGTTACCACTGTTCAAACTTACATATGCATCCATGGGACGTCCCAAAAAATCTGACAAAATTTGGGCAGGATGCATTACTTCGGTATCTGGTGATTATTGATGTATAAAGACACACTGTGATGTTATATATCCTTAATTTCCACCCAAAAAATAGCTTAAATATCCTAAAAAAAATTAATAAAAAAAATTAGAAAAAAAATCCCCTGCATCGCTGGACCCTGGGACAGGTAAGTGTCTGATTATTAAAAGTCAGCAGCTGCAGTTTTTTTTTTTTAGGGGGCACCCCACTTTAAGGGAGGAGGGCTGATATGGATTCTTCTCTTTTCTCGGTGTGGAAACAAATTTTATAGCGATTAACCCCGTTTTTTTTATTTCATTGGTTTTGTTTTGTTTGCAGTTTGTCTTTTTTTTCTTTTTTTCTTTTTACTATCTTTGGAATATTAGGCTTCACCAGTAATGTCTAGCTTTGATACAGAAATTCTCAGATTTACGTTTCTTCATATAATCCACATATACAAATGTACAACTTGTAAGATGTTTTGTTGTTTCGTGTTTCTTTGTCCAATGGTCCTGGTACCTGTATCCTGATCCACGTTTTGTATTATATTGATGCTGTTACTATTGTTCTGTGTAATATCAATAAAATGTACCCTTTAAAAAAAAAAAAAACAATAGATCACTAGATCCCTCATAGAAGGGAAAAGAGTAATGTATTGCATTTAATACATTATAATTAAATTGCTACGTATAAAAATATAAAAAAAAAAATATTGGGCCGCACAGTGGCTAAGTGGCTAGCACTTCTGCCTAGCAGCACTAGGTTTGACAGTTTAAATCCCAACCAGGAAACTACCTGCCAGCGTTTGCATGTTCACCCTGTGCCTGTGTGGGTTTCCTCTGGGGAACTTCAGTTTCCTCCTACACTCCAAAGACAGGCTGGTAAGTTAATTGGATCCTAGTATATAGCGATGGATTTTGCCGATTTTGTACGTTTGCCCAAGAAATTATCAGTCTATAATTTTAATGGTAGGTTTATTTTAACAGTGAGAAACAGAATAACAAAAAATTTCCAAAAAAAAACGCATTTAAAAAAGTTATAAATTCATTTGCATTTTAACCACTTCAGCCCCAGAAGGATTTACCCCCTTCCTGACCAGAGCACTTTTTGCGATTCAGCACTGCGTCGCTTTAACTGACAATTGCGCGGTTGTGCGACGTTGCACCCAAACAAAATTAACGTCCTTTTTTCCCCACAAATAGAGCTTTCTTTTGGTGTTATTTAATCACCTCTGCGGTTTTTATTTTTTGCGTTATAACAAAACAAATGTCAATTTAGAAAAAGCAATATTTTTTACTTTTTGCTATAATAAATATCCCCCAAAAATATATAAAAAAACATTTTTTTCCTCAGTTTAGGCCCATATGTATTCCTTTACATATTTTTTGTAAAAAAAAAAAAAAACGCAATAAGCGTATATTGGTTTTGCGCAAAAGTTATAGCGTCTGCAAAATAGGGGATAGTTCTATGGCATTTTTATTATTAGTAATTTTTTTTTATTAGTAATGGCAGTGATCTGCAATTTTTATCATGACTGCAAAATTATGGCAGACACATCGGAGGCTTCTGACACTATTTTGGGACCTTCGTCATTTATACAGCGATCAGTGCTAAAAAAATGCACTGATTACTGTGTAAATGACACTGGCAGGGAAGGGGTTAAACACCAGGGGGCGATCAAGGGGTTAAGTGTGTCCTAGGGAGTGATTCTAATCTCAGCTTGTTACCTGTATAAAAGACACCTGTCCACAGAAGCAATCAATCAGATTCCAATCTCTCCACCATGGCCAAGACCAAAGAGCTGTCCAAGGATGTCAGGGACAAGATTGTAGACTTACACAAGGCTGGGATGGGCTAGAAAGACCATCGCCAAGCAGCTTGGTGAGATGGTGACAACAGTTGGTGCGATTATTCGCAAATAGAAAAAACACAAAATAACTGTCAATCTCCCTCGGTCTGGGGCTCTATGCAAGATCTCACCTTGTGAAGTTTCAATAATCATGAAAATGGTGAGGAATCAGCCCAGAACTACATGGGATAGTCTTGTCAATGATCTCAAGGCAGCTGTGACCATAGTCACCAAGAAAACAGTTGGTAACACCCTACGCTGTGAAGGGCTGAAATCCTGCAGCACCCGCAAGGTCCCCCTGCTCAAGGAAGCACATGTAAAGGCCCGTCTGAAGTTTGTAAATGAACATCTGAATGATTCAGAGAAGAACTTTTTAAAAGTGTTGTGGTCAGATAAGATCAAAATCAAGCTCTTTGACATCAACTCAACTTGCTGTGTTTGGTGGAGGAGGAATGCTGGCTATGACCCCAAGAACACCATCCCCACCGTCAAACAAGGAGGTGGAAACATTATGCTTTGGGGGGTGTTTTTCTGTTAAGGGGACAGGACAACTTTACTGCATCAAAGGGACAATGGACGGGGCCATGTACCGTCAAATCTTGGGAGAGATCCTCCTTCCCTCAGCCAGAGCATTGAAAATGGGGCGTGGATGAGTATTCCAGCATGACAATGACCCAAAACACACAGCTGAGTTAACAAAGGAATGGCTCAAGTAGAAACACAACACATTAACCACTTAAGGACAGAGCCTCGTTTTGAGATTTGGTGTTTACAAGTTAAAAAAATTTTTTTTTGCTAGAAAATTACTTAGAACCCCCAAACATTATATATATATATATATATATATATATATATATATATATATATATATATATATATATATATATATATCTTTAACACCCTAGAGAATAAAATGGCAGTCGTTGCAATACTTTGGGTCACACCGTATTTGCGCAGCAGTCTTACAAGCGCACTTTTTTGGGAAACAATACACGTTTTTGAATAAAAAACGAAAACAACAGTAAAGTTAGCCAAATTTCTTTTATATTGTGAAAGATAATGTTACGCCGAGTAAATTGATACCTAACAATATTGATACCTTCAATATTGCGCCCGCTCGTGGAATGGTGAAAAACTTTTAACATTAAAAATCCCCATAGGCGATGTTTAAAAAATTCTACAGGTTGCATGTTTTGAGTTACTGAGGAGTAATTATTGCTCTCGCTCTAACGATTGCAGGGATACCTCACATGTGTGGTTTTAACACCGTTTTCATATGCGGGCTCTGCTCATATACGTGTTCGCTTCGGCACATGAGCTTGGCGGGACGGGGCGCATTAAAAATATTTTAAATTTTTTTCTTATTTATTTTAACTTTTTTTATTTTTACATGGTTCTTTAAAAAAAAAAAAAATGTGTCACTTTTATTCCTATTATAAAGAATGTAAACATCCCTTGTAATAGAAAAAAACATGACAGGACCTCTTAAATATAAAATCTGTGGTCAAAAAGACCTCAGATCTCATATTTACACTAAAATGCAATAGAAAAAAAAAAATATTGTTTGAAAAAATTATTTAAAAAAATGTCCCTTTAAGAGTTATGGGCAGAAGAGACCTTTTGACGTCGCTTCCGCCCTGAAATGGTATAAAGCAGAGTGGGGGCCATCTTCCCCTCAGTCAGCTCCATACCACAGACCGAGAAGGATCCGATCGCCTCTGCCGCTACCGAAGCGATGGAGAGTACCGGAATCTGCTGCAGAGACCACTTTTATCTGAAAGTTGACTGCCTGTTGAAGAAGAGGATACTGTGGTTATGGCAGCTAGCTGCGGCCATAACAATGATAATCCTCTTCAAAGAGCCGACATATAAGGACGGCAGGCGGTCGGCAAGTGGTTGGGGTCCTGGAGTGGCCTAGACCTTATCCCATAGAAAATATGTGGAGGAAGCTGGAGGTTCTAGTTACCAAAGGTCAGCCTCAAAACCTTAGTGACTTTGAGAGGATCTGCAAAGAGGAGTGGGACAAGATCCCTCCTGAGATGTGTGCAAACCTGGTGGCCAACTACAAGAAACGTCTGACCTCTGTGATTGCCAACAAGGGTTTTGCCACCAAGTACTAAGTCATGTTTTGCGAAGGGGTCAAATACTAATTTCACTCATTAAAATGTGTTTTTTTGTTGTTATTGTGTCTCTCCCTGTTAAAATAAGCCTACCATTAAAATTATAGACTGATCATTTCTTTGTCAGTGGGCACACGTACAAAATCAGCAGGAGATCAAATACTTTTTTCCCTCACTGTATATATGAATGTGACTTAGGTTGTAAGCTCCCTGAGGGCAGGGACTGATGTAAATGTACAATATATAAACAGTATATAGTATACAGTATAACAGCAGGCTCGATGCCATTTGGAATTTTAATGATCGCAAACTTGTAAAAATGTCGCCATTGTTTCTGTCCGCACAAATCCAACTGGATCTTAACTTATTATTAGCCTAAGGCCCCTTTCACACTGCTATTGCGCTAAAAATATCGCCTGCAAACCGACCTGAAACAGCCGTTGCTGTGTCTTCAGTGTGAAAGCCTGAGAGCTTTGACACTGGAGCGGTGCGCTTGCAGGACCCTGAAAAATGTCCTGCAAGCCGCATCTTTGGTGCGCTGTAGGAGCGGTGTATTTGCCGCTCCTAAAGCGCCCCCTCTTATTGAAAACAATGGGGCAGCGCTCTGAACCCGCCCGCAAAGTGCCGATGGAGCGGCGCTTTGCAGGTGGTATTAACCCTTTTTCGGCCACTCACGGGGGGTAAAACCGCCCCGCTAGTGGCCCAAATGCGCCGCTAAAACGACGGTATAGCGGCGCTAAATATAGCGCGTGTGAAAATAGCCTAATAGTTTGCACAGACTGGTAAGATTTTCTTGTGCACATCGCATTGCAAGGATAAAAATCTTTCCTAAATTAAAACTAATAGAAGCTGGGGGAGAGAACATGTCCCAAAGCAGTATTCTGGAAGGGCACCAGTTTGTCCAGAATAAAACCTTATTGCTGTGGCTGATTCCTAGGTCGTTATAAAAGGCAAAGTAAAGCAAAGCTCCAACACTTTTGGCTCCCTTTCCTATCTCCTACAATTTCCTATTGACTAGTAATCCAATAGGTCTACCTGGGGATGGGATGGAGCCATAAACTTCAACACAACCAGGGATTGTCGGAGCTTTGCTAAAGAAAACAAAAAGGATTGGGCTGTAGCCACAGGGTCCTTGGTTACATAATATTTTTTGAAAGCATCATTTTAAAGTAGATATCCATTTTCCACTTTGAAACACATGAAGGTTTTACAGGTGGGAAGTGGCCATTATTGCAATCTGTAAAGACAGGAGTCGCTTGTTTTTAAATGCATTTGCTGCTCAATGGTTAATCGGCAGCCAGAAGCATAGATGTAGAAACACTGCTCAGTGGGATGTTAAATCTAATTCAATATATATTTCCTGGAACAAGTAAATGGAATGTATGAATGTATGTAAAAATGAGCAGAGGGGAAAGAAACAAGAGTAAAACTGAACAAAATATTCCTGCTTATGCTGCAGTTTATGGTTTAAGCTCTTCACTCAGTTAAATGGAGAGCTAAACAGTGCAGACTGCTGTGCTACAGCTGGCTTATAGGCAAATCATATGCTAGAGTTCTGTCTCATTTACATACTTCACCATCTTCTCTTATGTAGCAAGTAAACAAAGCGTTGAATGTGGAATAAATGCAAATACACTGCAAACTGTGTTACCACCATAAATTCAAACTGATGTGGAAAAAAATGTGTGCACCTATCATGCCATTAGATGGGAATTGTCCATGCTAGCCCTATTGCTATGTACCCTACAGGAATAATCTGTATACATAACTAAAAACAAAATAGAAGTACAAGTAATAGAAGGAGCTACAACTAACTACTGGGAGTAAGCTATAGGCCCCCTAACCTGAGGGAGGAGGGAGAGACGGATCTCCTATCACAATTTGGATTAGCAGCAAGGATGGGAAGTGTTCTCATAATGGGGGATTTTAATTATCCAGACATAGACTGGGCAGAGGGAACCACGCATTCATCTAAGGCTCACCAGTTCCTAAATGTCTTGCAGGACAATTTTATGGGTCAGATGGTAGATGCACCAACTATAAATAAAGCATTACTGGATCTACTGATTACCAACAATACAGACCTGAACACGGATGTGGAAATACGGGGCAATTTAGGGAACAGCGATCACAGGTCAATCGGCTTCCGTATAAATCATACAAATAGGAAACATAAGGGGAATACAAAGACACTGGATTTCAAAAGTGCCAACTTCCATAAACTACGAACCTTACTAGAAGGCATAAATTGGGATAAAATCTTAGGAACAAAAAACGTGGAGGAGAGATGGGTTTGCTTTAAGAGCATATTAAATAAGGGCATTAGCCAATGCATCCCATTGGGTAATAAATTTAAAAGCGAGAACAAAAGTCCTGGATGGCTTGAGGGTTGAGGGATCATCATCAGCATTCAGACTTTATAAAGAATGCAACAAGAAATGTAAGGGTGCAGTAAGGACGGCTAAGATAGAACATGAAAGACACAGGAGGAGGAGAGCAAAAAAAAATCCCAAGAAATTCTTTAAGTATGTAAACAATAAAAAAGGGAGGACAGACCATATTGCCCCATAAAGAATGAGGAAGGACATCTGGTTACAAAGGATGGGGAGATGGCAAAGGTATTGAATTTATTCTTCTCCTCAGTCTTCACGAAGGAATCGGGGGGCTTCAGTAACCAAAACTGCAGTGTTTATCCTCAAGACACATCACAGGAAGCACCTCCGTGGTTAACAGAGGACAGAATCTAAATTAGACTTGGGAAACTTAACATTAATAAATCACCAGGACCAGATAGCTTGCACCCGAGGGTATTTAGGGAACTCAGTCAAGTAATTGTCAGACCATTGTTCCTAATTTTTAGTGACAGTCTACTGACTGGAATGATACCAGCTGATTGGAGAAAAGCCAATGTAGCACCAATATTTAGAAAGGGCCCAAATTACATCACTGGGAATTACAGACCAGTTAGCCTAACATCAATAGTATGTAAACTCTTGGAGGTGATGAGAAGGGACTATATACAAGATTTTAGTAATGAGAACGGTATCATTAGCAGTAATCAGCGTGGATTCATGAAGAATCGTTCTTGCTAAACCAATCTACTAACCTTCTATGAGGAGGTGAGTTGCCAGCTAGATAAAGGAAGGCCCGTAGACGTGGTGTATCTGGATTTTGCAAAAGCAATTGACACAGTTCCCCATAAACGTTTACTGTACAAAATAAGGTCCATTGGCATGGACCATAGGGTGAGTACATGGATTTAAAACTGGCTACAAGGGCGAGTTCAGATGGTGGTGATAAATGGGGAGTACTCGGAATGGTCTGGGGTGGGTAGTGGGGTCCCCCAGGGTTCTGTGCTGGGACCAATCCTATTTAATTTGTTCATAAACGACCTGGAGGATGGGGTAAACAGTTCAATCTCTGTATTTGCAGATGATACTAAGCTTTAGGGCGGCACAGTGGTGTAGTGGTTAGCACTCTCACCTAGCAGTAAGAAGGGTCGCTGGTTCGAATCCCAACCACAACACTGCCTGGAGTTTGCATGTTCTCCCTGTGCCTGCGTGGGTTTCCTCCAGGTACTCCAGTTTCCTCCCACAATCCAAAGACATGCAGGTAGGTTAATTGGCTTCTGTCCAAAAAATGGCCCTGGTATATGAATGGGGACCTTGGATTGTGGGCTACTTGAGGGTAGGGACCAATGTGAGTGTGCGATGTACAGGAATAGGGACAATTGTAGACACTCACTCAGGTTGAACTGGATGGACCGGTGTCTTTATTCAACCTTACTAACTATGAAACTATGAAACTATAAGCTAAGCAGGGCAATAACTTCTCCGCAGGATGTAGAAACCTTGCAAAAATATCTGAACAAATTAATGGGGTGGGCAACTACATGGCAAATGAGGTTTAAGGTAGAAGAATTTAAAATAATGCATTTGGGTGTCAAAAATAGGAATGCAATCTATACACTGGGGGGGGGGGGGAGAACATCTGGGGGAATATAGGATGGAAAAGGACCTGGGGTCCTAGAAGATGATAGGCTCAGCAATGGCATGCGATGCCAAGCTGCTGCTAACAAAGCAAACAGAATATTGGCATGCATTAAAAAGGGGATCAACTCCAGAGATAAAACAATAATTCTAAGCTAATAAAGGGTCTGGAGGATATTAGTTATGAGGAAAGGTTGCAAGCACTGAACTTATTCTCTCTGTAGAAGAGACACATGAGAGGGGATATGATTTCAATATACGAATACCATACTGGTGACCTCACAATAGGGATAAAACTTTTTCACAAAAGGGAGTTTAACAAGACTTGTGGCCACTCATTAAAATTAGAAGAAAAAAAGTTTAACCTTAAACTACGTAAAGGGTTCTTTACTGTAAGAGCGGCAAGGCTGTGGAATTCCCTTCCACAAGTGGTGGTCTCAGCGAGAGGCATTGATAGTTTCAAGAAACTATTAGATAAGCACCTGAACGACCGCAACATACAGGGATATACAATGTAATACTGACATATAATCACACACATAGGTTGGACTTGATGGACTTGTGTCTTTTTTCAACCTCACCTACTATGTAACTATGTAAATGGGGTGAGGTTTGACAACAGGGAGTGGTGGGGCAGAAGATATTTAAGAATTGTGCAGGTTAGTTGAAAACTGTTTGTAACAAATGGTTTAGTACTTCTAATTTATTTAGCATACACTATACAATTTTCTTGTACAAGTTTCCTTTAGATTTACCAAAACCATATAATATGACGTCAAACCTAAACACTTTGAATTTGTCAGGATCAGGCAGGCCCCTGCACTACATAGTTGAAGGTAAATCTAAAGGAAATTGAATAAGAAAATTGCATCATGTATTGCCAGCCTTAGGGCCCAATTGCACCAGGGTGGTCAACTGAAGTGCCCCATTAAAGCGGAGTTCCACACATTTTTTAGTTTATTAAAAGTCAGCAGCTACACTCACCTCCCCCTCCTCTCTCCTGGCGGCGTCATAGCCACTGTGGGCACCCGGCCGGGATAGCTTCTGGTTTCACGGCCGGGCGCGCACTGCGCATGCGCGAGTCGCGCTGCACTCTGCTAGTGGCCAGGCAAACTTCTGGGACCTGTCACGTGTCCCAGAAAATTGCTGGCAGGGTAAGGCCGCCTAGGGGGAGAGGAGGAGTCGCCTAGGCGGCCAAGAGCAGGAAAAAGGAAGTGGGACAGGAAGTCCCACTCTAAACAAAGTACCCACTCCCCCCCAAAAAAATCACATGCCAAATGTGGCATGTCAGGAGGTGAGGAGTGCTTAAAGCGGAAGTTTCCACTTTTGGGTGGAACTCCGCTTTAAGGCTTGTTGAATGGGCTGCCCAAGGAACCACAACAAATCAAATAATATATAAACGGGAGGTAAATCATTCCAATAGAAATCCCAACTACCCTATAAAAGGAAAATTCCAAAAAGAGAACAACCTTACCTTTGAAATACTAAATAAAGGGTAATGATGTATTAAGTTCCAGCTGTCGTCCAATAATCTCACAAAAAATAATGAGAAAAAGCTGTAAACAGCAATCCAAAACTGTCAAAATATCAAAAAGCTTTATTCAAATTACTTTACCCACATACCGTACAACCAATGGTGGCCCGCCCATTAGAAGCGCAGGGGCGATGCCCCCCTAATCCATGCGCCCAGCCCTTAATCTCCATGCAGGGTGCCAGACGCATAGATTTCAATGTGGGTTTTTTTTTTTTTGAAGCATGTGATTAGAGCCTGAGGCTCCAATTTGCTTAAAAAAGGGCGGGCTCGGGGCACAGAGCTGCTTCTCCTCCTGGCCAATCAGGAAGCGTGTCCTGAGACCCGATTTGCCAGGGAGACTTAGGAAGGGTAGTGTTTGCCGCCGCCCCCCCCCCCAAATATTGAGCACCAGCCTCCACTGCATACAACCCATGATAAGACCCCTGGTGGATCTATTTTAACCAGTTTCCGACCTGCTCACTTAGATATACTGCTGCAGAATGGCTCTCCTACGAGTATGGCTTACCCTTTAGAAGCTGCCAGAGGGTGCGCACCTGCTGCACTAAGGGAGACCCAATGTGCGTGGCCGGCGGGCCCCATGCACGAGAGCCACCACTGTGATTTGTGTGTGTAAACACATAAATCTCTGTTCTGTCAGGGGAGAGGAGACGTATCGTTTGTTTCTACTAAGTAGGAACAACGATATGGCTCCTCCCCCAGTCGGTATACCAGCTGGTTAGTAAGTTGAGCCGGGAATTTTTCTTTGTTTTTGTTTGGCATGTGTTGCCCTTCCATGTGCTCCTTGCTGTTAAGGCCAGTTATATTTTGGGACAGTTGCCATTTGTTTGTACTGTTGGTTATTTGATGAGGGGACGCACTGGACACCTTTGTTGCCATTTGCTGGGTGTCCAGTGGGCCCCTGTGCCCTTAAGGAGGAGTGGACTCCCGCCAAGCATACCTGCCCTCAATCTATCCATTACTATATATGTGCTCATATTATGAAGGCTCTCAAAATTTATAGAGTTAGGACTGCAGATAATACTGGGGTGCCTCTGCAGCTTACCCGTGTATTTGCAAATATGTGCAAACTAAACCCCTGTTTTCAATGTAAACTGTTAAGATATGATAATTTGAATTGTGGTAGGCTGGCTGTTAAGTTGAGCTGAGAATTTTTCTTTGTTTTTGTTTGACATGCGTCGCCCTTCCATGTGCTCCTTGCTGTTAAGGCCAGTTATAGGTTGGGGAAGTTGCCATTGGTAATGAAGAAGTCTTTGTCTTTAGTACATTATTTTTTTTCTCCCAAAACCTGGAGTTTCTGACACTACTTTGACAGAGCTATACTAAAATCTACTTATCACATATGCAGTAAAACATGTAGTAGATGTGGCTGTTGTCATCTAAAACCTCATTAAAACCTAGTGCTCCGGAGCAATCACCTGTAAATGGTTTCCACACCCCAGTAAGATATATATTTATTAGTTAACACTGGATTTCTGCACCATAGGCAGAGGGGCATAGGTTGGCAGGGGTGAAATCTTAGTCACCCTGAAAAAGAGATCTCTTTGGCACAGTTCATTGGCATAGTGGTGAGCAAACAGCTTGAACCCAGCAGGTATTAAAGGGGTTGTAAAAGTTAGTTTTTACGCTCTTGGCGCTCTCTCCCTGCCCAGGGTTCTCGGCTCTTGATTGGATATATTGATAGCAGTGCAACCATTGGCTCCCGCTGCTATCAATCAAATCCAATGACGCGAGCGCCGGGGGGTGGGGCAGAGTCCTGCATTCGGCCTCTATGGACGGCGAATGCTGGACTCAGAAGCACGCTCGCAAGGTAACCCCCTCGGGGAAGCGCTTCTACGAAGGGGGTTATCAGATGTGGGGTGGAGCCGCAAGAGCCGCCGGGGGACCCCAGAAGAGCAGGTTCGGGGCCACTCTGTGCAAAACGAGCTGCACAGTGGAGATAAGTATATTTTTTATTTTTTTTTAGTTTACCTTTACAATCACTTTAATTAAGCTTTTCACCATGCTTCCTCATTACCGGTCTAAGATCTTGCACAGAACTGTTACTGGAAGAGACTTTTATAGTCTTATAGAAGATCTAATGCTGCAGTAAGGGGGGTTTGCTAAGGAAAAGCAATAAATAATCGGCCCCACGGTGAGTAAAAAAATTTGCTTTTTTTCTTCTTACTGCAACTTTATTTAGTTAATGACAAACATATTACATGTTCCAATATTTTGTATGGTTTTGAAACAGTATGAGACTACCAAGAAATTTTCTATAATGGTTACATACCTGGGAAGACCCAACCACATGACCCATGATGGAGACCAGCTGGCATCATACTCATTCTCACTGATTGTGCTCATTTCTTCATTTATTTGTGCCTGCTCTTCAAGAACTTCCACCTCCAGGGCTTTCAGTGTGATGACTGAGGAGGCAGCACTGGCTTTCAGCATGGCCACTGCTTCACTATGACTCAGGTTGGTGAGATCAATGCCATTTATACTCAGTAGAACATCACCTGGCGGAAGAAAATGAACATTGACAGGTCAGACTAATAACTGTTAATACTATGTACCTATTTGCATATGTACTTTATTTAAAGAGAGCTACTGTATCAGTATGCAAGGCCAGTTTACTTTGAGTGAGCAACTCATAGTCCTTTAGATGTTAAAAATTACAATTTCCAAGATGTCAAGATATGTGCACCTGGGTTTACAGGTTTGCCTTAATGCAGGAATAAGGAGAAAACCACAGAGGGTCAATCTCCAGGTTGGGTTCCTAACAGATACAAGAACATATCTGTTGTACCACTTTTGTGTGAACTTAAAGTGTATGTAAGGGTCAAAGTTTTTATTTTTTTATAGAATGGGGAAAGATTAGATCTTCTGCCATTTCTTTTTGCACTCTGAATCCCCACTGAGGATATTCACCCCTCTGGAGACCACTGTCTCTTAGACAGAAAACAAGAGAAATTTTCAAATGGAGAAAAATGTTCTGGTCAAAACTGTCTAAGATAATTTCCCTCACTTTGAAGCGATTTTCTCTAGCCTCTTGCCTAGAAAAAAGTAAAGGGAAATTTACCTACCAGGACACAGACTGCAAAAAAACAACATGAGGATGGTTTTAACCCTTCCCTACTCTATACAAAAAGTTTGGGCTGTGCACACAATACAATAAGATAAATTCTTTGCAGTTACCTTTCAGAAATAGAGCATATATGTATATTGATCTTTGCCTCATCAAATATAAGACATAGGGGGGAAATTCACTTTTCTGGCATGAATCCCTCCTGGTAATGTATTGCATCAAATGAAGCATCTACAATACTTTCGATTCTTACAGCGACTTGCATACCAAATTCAGGTAGTTCTGAAATGTGCCACTTCTACGTTGTTCAAATGAACATGCCAAATTCTAAATAAAACAAAGACAGTGTGTATCTTATGAAAGTGAAGCTAATTAAGACCAACTCTCTTTTGGTATACAGAAAGAAACTGGCGCAGACAGATTTTGCGAAAGTGTCTCACATGGGTTCTTAAAGCGGAGTTCCACCCAAAAATGGAACTTCCACTTTAAGGGAAGGTGACCCCATGACATGCCGCATTTGGCATATTGTTTTTTTTTGGGGGGGGGGGGGGGTATGGGTTCCAGCTCCCACTTCCTCCCGTGGGACAGGTAAGGGTTCCGATTATTAAAAGTCAGTAGCTGCAGCAGTATTTGTAGCTGTTGACTTTAAATTTTCTTTTTTTTTAGTCGGAACTCTGCTTTAAGTGGTGCAGCATGCACCAAATTTAAGATCAAATTTTACAGATATAGGAGTTTGGCACATGCTGCACCACTTTTAGAACACATGAGTGACACTTTCGCAAAATTAGTTTGCCCAGTCTTTATAAATTTCAGGGATAGTGTTATGATGTAACCTGTTTCATATGCTGCTCATTAGAGCAAGTAATGGAAAACCCACTTTACCAGTGATCTGACTGAGTGTCTATTAACAGTTTTGCTAGGTAAATCTATCTACCAGTGTATTAATGAACTGGTAAAAGTATTCCTCTAACCAGTTAATAAGTACACACTGCAAAGGGAGCCATCCAAAACTTTTGATCACAGTCAACTAGCTTGCATACCTGAGCATTCTTACACGTGCAAACCAATTTACTTATCACCTCTGCTCAATATGAAAAATGTCAATGTGGCTAAAAGAAGAGAATTCCTTTACAGTGGCTTGAAAAATTATTCATACCCCTTGAAATTTTCCACAATTGCTGTTCACAGACGCTCTCCATCCAATCTGACTGAGCTTGAGCTATTGTGCAACTAAGAATGGGCAAAAATGTCACTCTCTAGATGTACAAAGCTGGTAGAGACATCCCCAAAAAGACTTCCAGCTGTGATTGCAGTGAAAGGTGGTTCTACAAAGTATTGACTCAGGAGGGCTGAATACAAATGTACGCCACACTTTTCACATATTTATTTGTAAAAAACTTGGAAAAACATTTATTATTTTCCTTCTGATTCACAATTATGTGCCACTTTGCGTTGGTCTATCACATGAAATCCCAATAAAATACATTTACGTTTTTTGGTGTAACATGACAAAAATGTGGAAAATTTCAAGGAGTATGAATACTTTTTCAAAAAGAGAGGAAGAAAGAAAGAGAGAGAGAGAGAGAGACAGGAAGAGAGAGCAAGAGAAAGAGAGAGATAGAGGGTGAGAGAGAAAGAACACAGCTTATTCTGCTCTCTCTATCTTTAGTATTCCCACAATTCTCTGGGAATCCTGTGACATGGGTGTAGCCTGTATTTACTGTTTATTAGCGGAACAACGATTTTATATAATAGCAAACAAAGGATAAACAAAAAATAAATAAAAAAGGACCACTTTTGTGTCTAACAACTGTACATCCACAAAGCACATTCACACATCAGTCCCATTACTGAATACAACTGAATTAGGACTTCTCTTTTAATCAATAAACTGTCTATACTGCCATTTCACTGTATTGGAATGTACAGGAAGCAAACTATGGAGTAGCAGATGATTAAATGTGATCATCAGAATCTATTTTAGTGTGAGCTGTGGATATTTGCAGTTTCATAAATTACATTCCTGTCAAACGCATCATTCAATCTGTACTCATCAAAACCTGAACTGTGTTCTGGAAAGAAGATGTGAATTCAAACCTCGTTTAATTCTGCTGTCTCGAGCCAGGCATCCATGAGGCTGCACGCTGGTCACAAAGATTGGCAGCTCCCCGCTTTTACTCCCTCTGCCCCCCGCCACTGTCATGCCTAATGACTCCATGGGGGCTTTCTTTACCGTAATGTGTTTTTCACGACAGGTAACACACTGAGCAAGATCCTAAAGATGAAATAAAAAGATTTAAAAAAATAATAATTTATTAAAATGACAGGTCAGTATAAGCAAGAGTATAAACAACTAATTGATGCATTGTGGTGATCTGCTCCATATTTCGAAAGAAACTCTTAGGTATATTGGTGATGTGTATCAGAAACCGTACAGCTACCATTTCAAATACTGGTCAGCTTCACAATAAAGCTCAGGGTTTTGAGGAAACTGCAATAAACCTCTCACAAATGTAATGCTTCTAAATTACTACCATGAAAAAGGTGCAGTTCATTGTCATATACCTTGCATAGTACACCGAGAGACTTGAAACTTGGTGCTAGATCTCAAGATCTTAAACTATGGGTCACCAGTTGACTTTGTGTCCAAGTGCAAAATCAGCACACTATAAATGGCAGCACAGATAAAGGTCAAGCACTATTTGGAAATGTCTTCTACTAAAGGAAAAAAAAAAAGTAAGATTTTTTTTTACGTAGCTTTACTACAGCTTGCAGAAATAGACAAAAGTGTCTGCAATGTGTTCAATTCGGGAAAGTGCTTAATAATGAAAGTTTTAAATGTAACAAGCTAAAAAAAATTTTTTTTTTAACAAAACAACCAGAGCATGAAAACAGACCCCAAAAATTATTTGATGGAAAATCAGAAACCTTTAAAGAACTGCTTTGGCGATGAAAGGGTAAGTAGTTTAGGCCGAATCAGATTGTAACACAGTAGCTGTGGGCAGGTAGATAGCCCCATAGTGCCCGTTTGGGCAGTTTTCTACAGTGGTTCTCATGTGCAGTCCTTGCCCCCACCATGATAAATACAAGGTTGCATTAAAGTGTCAATAAACCCAGACTATGAAAAACTCATTACATGCTATATAACAGCGTGTGCATACTCACAAAGCCACTAAAGCATTTGTTTTGTATAGGGTGAAATATATCTGGTTGATTCTGCATTCCCTCCCATCTTCTCTGTGTCTTCATTGCAGGCTGAGATTGTGTAAACTAGTTAGCGTCCTCTATGGAGCATGCTCTGTTTCACTTCCCTTCTAAGCTGCTAATTTCCTCTTTTTTCTTATCTGAGCAGCCCATGTGACTATAGAGTCACACATGTGGGTGCATACACAGTGGTAAATGACATGCCCCTCTCTCCCTACTCCTCCTTGTCCTCCTATTGCTAAACACTATGAGGGTGAGATATAGTATGCTGATTGATTACATTTACTAAGAAACTCACAAAAATGTTTAGTTTTAATATAAATCAATATTAAATATATTTACAGTGCCTTGCAAAAGTATTCACCCCCTTGGCATTTTTTTGTGTTTTGTTGGCTCACAACCTGGAATTAACATGGATTGTTTGAGGATTTGCATCATTTAATTTACAGAACATGCCCACAAATTTGAAGATGTTTTTTTTTTATTGTGATGCAAACAACAAATAGGAAAAAATAACAGAAAAAGTCAATGTGCATAACTATTCACCCCCCTAAAGTCAATACTTTGTAGAGCCACCTTTTGCAGGTATCACAGCTCCAAGTAGCTTTGAATAAGTCTCTATGAGCTTGCCACATCTCACCACTGGGATTTTTGCCCATTCCTCCTTGCAAAACTGCTCCAACTCCTTCAAGTTGGATGGTTTGCGCTTGTGAGCAGCAATCTTTAAGTCTGACCACACATTTCCTATTGGATTGAGGTCTGGGCTTTGACTAGGCCATTCCAACACATTTACATGTTTCCCCTTAAACCACTCAAGTGTTGCTTTAGCAGTGTGTTTGGGGTCATTGTCCTGCTGGAAGGTGAACCTCCGTCCTAGCCTCAAATCACACACAGAGTGGTACAGGTTTTGCTCAAGAATATCCCTGTATTTAGCACCATCCATCTTTCCCTCAACTCTGACCTGTTTCCCAGTCCCGACTGCTGAAAAACATCCCCACAGCATGATGCTGCCACCACCATGTTTCACTGTGGGGATGGTGTTCTTTGGGTGATGTGATGTGTTGGGTTTGCGCCAGACATAGCGTTTTCTTTGATTGCCAAAAAGTTCAATTTTAGTCTCATCAGACCAGAGCACCTTCCTCCATACATTTTGGGAGTCTCCCACATGCCTTTTCGCAAACTCAAAACGTGCCATATCGTTTTTTGTTGAAAGTAATGGCTTTCTTCTGGCCACTCTGCCATAAAGCCCAACTCTATGGAGTGTACAGCTTATTGTGGTCCTATGTACAGATACTCCAGTCTCTGCTGTGGAACTCTGCAGCTCCTCCAGGGTTACCTTGGGTCTCTGTGCTGCCTCTCTGATTAATGCCCTCCTTGCCCGAGCGGTGAGTTTTGGTGTGCGGCCATCTCTTGGCAGGTTTGCTGTTGTGCCATGTTCTTTCCATTTGGTTATGATAGATTTGATGGCGCTCCTAGGGATCATCAAAGATTTGGATATTTTTTTATAACCTAACCCTGACTTGTACTTCTCAACAACATTGTCCCTTACTTGTTTGGAGAGTCCCTTGGTCTTCATGGCAGTGTTTGGTTAGTGGTGCCTCTTGCTTAGGTGTTGCAGCCTCTGGGACTTTTCAAAAAGTTGTGTACATGTAACGACAGATCATGTGCACACAGGTGGACATCATTTCACTAACTATGTGACTTCTGAAGGTAATTGGTTGCACCAGAGCTTTTTATGGGCTTCATAACAAAGGGGGTGAAGACATATGCACATGCCAATTATCATTTTTTTATTTCTGAAAAATAATGTTATGTATATATTTTTCTAATTTGACTTCACCAACTTAGACTTTTATGTTCTGATCCATCACATATAATTCAGATAAAAAAAACATTGAACTAAAGGCTGTAATGTAACAAAATAGGTAAAAAGCCAAAGGGGGTGAATACTTTTGCAAGGCACTGTAACGTAATTGCTAATACCTGTAAAGTAAAAAAGCGTTTTGAATGCTGTCTGAACAGAGTGAAAGCTAGTATTGATCATCTTTGACTCCGCTTACACCATATTAATGCACAAAAAATACATATTTGATGTTCAATAAAGATTTATTGGGAGCTGTAAGACAGTTATTTGATATTTATAATTAAAGTGGAAGTAAACCCCCCTATCGTTTTTCAGCCAAGGAAGCTGCCATCTTTGCCTCTGTTTAATCTTCAACTGCTACAGTGCTGCACATGTGATCCGTTATGACACCAGCCATTGGATGGTTTGACTGTTTGGTTGAGAGCACAGCCAATGTGCAGTTAGCATTCACGGCATGCCTTTTTTTTTTAGACTGTTAAATCGATGGGTTTACTTCCGCTTTAAATTTGAATTGATCTTTTGAAACAGTTTTTTTAGTCATGTGACTGGCACAGCACCAATCAGGGCTCGCCAGACACAGACTCACACTGTAGAGAAAATACATCAGCAGAGTAATAGAAGCTTTTCCCAAAGATCTTACCCTGCATATGCTAAAGAACAGGGAAAGATCATGTGGCCACACAACAGCACTGAAGGAAAAAGGTACTTAGAGGATTAAAAAATAAATAAAAATACAGCAGCATGATATATAGGGTTTATGTTAATTATTTATAGTAATTAACACTTCTCTGCTTAGTATCACTTTAATTACTGTATGTGTGCGTTTTTTTTTTTTTTTTATATGGCCATTATTACTCGTCTTTGTATGAATTTTCTGACATTTTGGTAATAATTCTCTTCTTAGATCCAAGAATAACAATTTTACTGTTTAGGTTCTGACATTAATGCGTTTTAACAAACCCTGCCTTATATTACTTCACTCTATAGATACAGAGCTATGAAGCTCAAGGCACAAGGGGCGCACTGCTATTTGTTTTAGAAGGAATTCAGGGCAAAATATATATTTTTCAAGGTTCCTATAAGCATAAATACCAATTATAGATGTTCTCTATAGCAGTGGTCATCAGCCCTGTCCTCAGGGCCCACTAACAGGCCAGGTTTTAGGTGTTACCTTAGAATAGTGCAATCACTGAGCAGCAAATGATATCACCTGTGATTTATTTCAGTTATCTTGCAAACCTGGCCTGTTAGTGGGCCCTGAGGACAGGGTTGATGACCACTGTTCTATACAATAGCAAATCTTCACTTTTGACTTCAGGTCCACTTTAAAGACAATCTGAGAAAAATGTCAGGAAGCACTCACCCTGTGTGCAGTAGGTCTGTGATGGTAGACGGGCTGCATATGGTGGTGAGATTGTCCATTGCTTATTTCACGTGACACATTAGGAGCAGGATGCTTTACAGGGCGAGATACGGTCAGATGGACTCGTTCCCCACTACCCTTTGGGAAAGCAAAGAACACAAGATGATGCCACCCGAATTGAAATCCAGCAAGTTTCATAAATGTGCAATTTTCTTATATAAGAATGATATTCAACTGCCTGAAGATAGAACTTCTCCTTTACAGAGAAAGTCCTCAATTTTATTGGCCTACTGGATATATAAATCAGAAATACTCTGCAGCACTCTTGTCACACATCGCTCAATAAATCCTGTCTCTTCAGAAATTAAATGGCGTGTAAATGTACTGTAATTAACTGAAGCTAATAGAAGGAAAAGAGCATTTACAGGTCACTAAGAACCTGTAAAATTTTACACTTATTAAATTGCAGAAAATCTTTTATTGAAATATGTAAAATGAAGAACTATATGACTACTAAAGACATAAAGCTACTTAACTGTGTAGAAATATGTTAAATACATTTTGAAATACATTTTACTGCACTCCAAATGTACCTTTTCACAATAAAACCGTAAAAAAGGCCCCTGTATTCAACAAATAAGGCAATACACATTTAAATGACCAGGCTTTAAAGGATAAGTTCTCCTTGCAAGTAAAAAAAAATTTAATTTTTTCTTATGTTTTTTTTACCACGTGATCAGCCGTGTCCAATCACGGCTGATCACGATGTCAACAGGAAAAGCCGGTGATCGGCATTTCCTCACTCGCGTCTGACAGACGCGAGTAGAGGAGAGCCGATCGGCGGCTCTCCTGACAGGGGGGGGGTCTGCGCTGATTGTTTATCAGCGCAGCCCCCCTCAGATGCCCACACTGGACCACCAGGGACTCCACTAGGGTCACCAGGGAAGTGGGCAACATGTGGATGGCCAGGTATGTACCCCCTGGCCATCCACATGTGCAAATGATGCCCAATCTGTGCCAGTCAGTGCCCACAAATGGGCACTGGCTGGCATCAAGTAGCAATCAGTGCCACCCATCACCCAGCAATGCCACCCAGTGTTATCAGTGCCACCCATCAGTGTAATCAGTGCCACCCATCAGTGTCCAGCAGTGCCACCCATCAGTGTCCAGCAGTGCCACCCATCAGTGTCCATCGGTGCCCATCAGTGCCCACCTATCAGTGCCCATCAGTGCCCATCCATGCCACCTATCCGTGCCACCCATAAGTACCCATCAGTGCCACCCATAAGTGCCCATCAGTGCCGCCTATGAGTGCCCATCAGTGCCGCCTATGAGTGTCCATCAGTGCCGCCTATGAGTGCCACCTATCAGTGCCCATCAGTGCCGCCTATCAGTGCCCATCAGTGCCACCTCATCAGTACCACCTCATTGGTGCCACCTCATCGGTGCCCATCAGTGCCGCCTTATCAGTGCCCGTCAGTGCAGCCATATCAGTGCCCATCATTGAAGAAGAAAACTTACTTATTTACAAAAAAATTAACAGAAACAAAGAAAAACTTGTTTTTTTTTCAAAATTTTTGGTCTTTTCTTATTTGTTGCGCAAAAAATAAAAAATCGCAGAGGTGATCAAATACCACCAAAAGAAAGCTCCATTTGTGGAAACAAAATGATAAAAAATTTGTTTGGGTACAGTGTTGTATGACCACGCAATTGTCATTCAAAGTGCGACAGTGCTGAAAGCTGAAAATTGGTCTGGGCGGGAAGGTGTCTAAGTGCCTGGTATTGAAGTGGTTAAGGAGCCTGTAAAGTTTTCAGCTGTAAGGCCTGATTCACATCTATGCATTTTTAGTTTTTTTGCATTTTGCAGATTTGCACTACAGTCCATGTAACATGGTTTCCTATGGAACACATTCTGTAGTGCAAATCTGCAAAATGCAAAAAGGACTAAAAATGCATAGGTGTGAATCCAGCCTAATGCCAGGCTCCTGCAGTCTGTTTGTGTAGCTGTCTACCTGTATTTCCGATATGGGCAGACAGTAAGGCCTGGTTCACACCTATACATTTTTTTGTGCATTTTCAGTTTTGCAGAAACACACTTCAGTCCATTTAACATGGTTTCCTATGGGTCAGGTTCACATCTATGCATTTTATTGAAAGGGCCAGAGACTTTTTTCTGGTTTTGGTTCCATAGACTTCAATGTATCAAAAATGTGTATTGAAAAACGCAAAATGCACCTGGAATATGCAAACTGCAACCTGCATAGATCTGAACCAGGCCTTAGGCTGGATTCACACCTATGCAGTTTTAGTGCTTTTTGCATTTTGCAGATTTGCACTACAAAAAGTGTTCCATAGGAAACAATGTTAAATGGACTGTAGTGCAAATCTGCAAAATGCAAAAAGCACTAAAACTGCATAGGTGTGAATCCAGCCTTACTGAGTGACAAGACGATCAATTAACTACTTGGAGAGCTCATGAACGCCCTGGTAGTTCATTGAGAACTACAAGCTGTCAGCTGCAAAGGCTGTCAGTACTTGTAGTTCATTCATTCACTCACAGAACTCTGAATAAATGATATAGCCTTGTGGGTGGAGCCCTGCAAGGCCACACCTTTTTTTGAATACTGACAGTGGGTGTGAGGAGAAGATCTGTGGTCCGCTGTCATAGGGAGGGGGGGGGATCAGGGGGAGAGCAGGCAGATGCTGAATATGTTACATGTTACACCCTAAATATAGGTGTAACATGTAACATGTACAGAAAGGTGAAAGAATTATTTAAACATAAAATATATTTTAACATTCTTATTTTGTGCGTGCTAAAAGTCATTTTCAGTATTTGTAAATCTGCAATTTTCATTAAAATAATGCCTGGCAACCCGACCATAAAGGTCCTTGTTCAGACATGTCTTGTTAGGGCTCATTCACATGGGCACAAAGGCCTGTAGAGTGTGAAGGGGCGTTAATGTTTTCTGGAGCAGAGGGGAGCTGCATTCAGGTAGCCTGTGTTAGTCAATGCAGAAGTAGCGGTGCTACAGACTCACCCGCAGTGGCTCTACAGACTCACCCCCACATCCTACTTTGAGGTGACAATACTCAGGCCCTCCTCAGGTCTCCTAATGCTCACCCCCACATCCTACTTTGAGGTGACAATACTCAGGCCCTCCTCAGGTCTCCTAATGCTCACCCCCACATCCTACTTTGAGGTGACAACACTCAGGCCCTCCTCAGGTCTCCTAATGCTCACCCCCACATCCTACTTTGAGGTGACAATACTCAGGCCCTCCTCAGGTCTCCTAATGCTCACCCCCACATCCTACTTTGAGGTGACAACACTCAGGCCCTCCTCAGGTCTCCTAATGCTCACCCCCACATCCTACTTTGAGGTGACAACACTCAGGCCCTCCTCAGGTCTCCTAATGCTCATCCCCACATCCTACTTTGAGGTGACAACACTCAGGCCCTCCTCAGGTCTCCTCATGCTCCTTTGTTTTTATCCTATCACACAGGCATCCAACAGAGCCTACAAGTGGTAATTTTAACAAACCTGAGCAGGCATGATCCACTGTTGTCATTATTAGATAACCTGACCTGAAAAATGCAGCCATCCCCACAGTGTATGTAGGCACCAAGGTGCTGCAAAGAAGCAGCAGGAGATTAGCAGCACTGAAGTGCGACAATAGGTGAATAAAAGGTGAAACAAGTATTTTGTTGGATGAAAAATAGCAATAGATCATAAATAGTGTTTTAGCCAATAAATGTCATGTAGTTAGGGTTTACATCTGCTCTATGATTAGCCCATTAGAGGGTGAAACGCGTCAATGGGAGGACATGGTTGGAATGCCTCTGTTACTGTTGACAGAATAAAGTGGTGTGCAGCTTCACTACTTTGCAATACACAAATATATGCAGTTAGTGTAGGGAAGTAATGGGGCCCACAGCTGAAGGGAGAGAGGCAAAGGACCTCAGAGCAGTTTTGATATGTATCGGGTTGTATATCTCCCTAATTTTTCTACCAAAAATACAAAGACTCACCGAATTTGGGGAAAAATTGTAGGCAAAACCAGTTAACTTACTAGTATGTTTTGGTGAGGAACCCCACTTTAACATGGGAATGATACATATATTTATTTTAAATATTGTGCCTGTGGGGACTGAACCCAGGACTCCGGTGCTATTTACTAAGCCATGAACTATACAGAAACGAACAATGGAGCATCAATAAATGCTTCAGATTGTCTGACAGAAGAAAAAGCTTTGCCATTCATAGTCCACAAATACTTCCATTTATTTTCACTGGAGTAATGGCGTCTAGAAGATGATTGGTGGGTAATAACAGAGAAAGACATTTTAAAAAATGGAGCTTGAAATAAGTATATCTGTAAAACCAGAGAACTGTCATTTTAACAATCATTTCAGTTTAGTGCAGATCTTCTTCATGAGGCATAACAACAGCTTGTTCTGGCACACTTGCGCAACGCTGGCATGCTTTTTAAAAACAACTCACATCTACGTGTAGCCAGATTTGATGATTTAATGGGTCCATCTGTCATGAAGAATTATTTCTGTTATTTAATCTAGCTTCTGAACCCATAATTTATGCTTTAAAGGAAAATAAATCCTACAAATGAAATGTTAATTGCCAGCTTCTACAAATATTCACTACGGTCATGATAATTCACTAAGCAAGTGCAATACAGTACTGCGACCCAGATCCACTGAAGAAATACGCTCTAAATGAAAAGAGTTACTGTACTTTGCTCTTTTTTTTTTTTTTTGACTGAAAAAGCCTGCAAAATGAAAATAAAGCCAACCCATAGTTTGTCCCTAGTAGTTTGACAATAAAAGTCAAAACTTACATAGGATTATGCATTCAACCACCTTAATCACATGACAGTGCTTGGGCCTGCAGGCACTGAGTATCAACCAATCTTCTGGTGGTCAATTAGGCCTGGTTCACACCTATACATTTTTTAGTGCTTTTTCAGTTTTGCTGAAACACACTACAGTCCATTTAATATTGTTTCACGTTCACATCTATGCATTTTATGGAAAGGGCCTGGGACTTTTTTTCTGGCTTTTGGTTCCATAGACTTCAATGGATCAAAAACATGTATTGAAAAAAACGCAAAATGCACCTGGAATATGCAAACTGGAACCTGCATAGGTGTGACTCAGGCCGTATGCCGCGTACACATGAGCCGATTTTCTGTCAGAAAAATCTTGGATTGTTTTTCAGACGGAATTCCGCTCAAGCCGAGAGCCGAGAAAATTAACGTTTCCGTAAAAAAATTTCCGGGCATGCGTAGGAATTTTGCGCGTCGGAATTGATACAGATGATCAGAATTTCCGATCTAAACTTTTTCCGACTGAAAAATTGAGAACCTGCTCTTAATCTTTTGCTTGCTGGAATTCCGCCAGCAAAAGTCAGATGAAGCATACACACGCTCGCATTTTCCGACCAAAAACTCTCATCGGTCTTTTGCTGGCGGAATTTCCGATCATGTGTACGTGGCATAAGAGTACTAAAGCAGCACGGGGAAGGTAAGTACAGTTTGTGTTTGGTCACTCTCATGCAGTGAAGCTGGAAAATACAGGTTCTCTTTAGCCCTGGTTCACACCTATGCATTTTTCAATGCATCATTTTTGCAGAAACGCACTACAGTCCATTTAACATGATTTCCTATGGGTCGCGTTCACATCTGTGCGGTTTCAACCGCTGTGTTTTTTGGAAAGGGTCAGGGAACTTTTCTTGCCCAGCAGCAGGATGCTTTTTTGGTTTCATATACAGTGAGTGAAAAAGTATTTGATCCCCTTTTTTTTGTACGTTTGTCCACTGACAAAATGATTAGTCTATATTTTTAATGGTAGGTTTATTTTAACAGTGAGAGACAGACTAACAAAAAAATATGCATTTCAAAAAGTTACAAATTTATTTGCATTGTAATGAGTGAAATAAGTGTAGCACTAACCCCCGAAGGAGCTGCTGGTTTAATTTGGGCTTACCGTTACCTTCTTGACCTTGATTGCGTCTAGGGGTTTCCCGAGGTAGATCGCCCAAAGAATTGCAGAGACTGACACTGGATCCACTTTGGGAGTTTTTATTTGAAAAAATGGTAGACAAACACAGTCTCTCAGTAGAGGATAGAGGGTATAGATAGGAAGTTCAGGTACTCTTGGAACTGCTGAAAGTCACACAATATAGAATCCAGAGAATAGCCATTCACAACTGGATCTTACAGCTATCGGATAAATCTTCTCGCACTAGATTTAGCAGCCGAAAGATTATTCAAATAGAGCAAAGTCTCTGCCACAGACTTGGTTGTAACTGAAGGACAGGGACAAACTTGAGGAATCTTCATACGGTACCAGTATCTTGCAGCCGGTCCGGCGATACCGTATGAGCGCAGATTCACTTGTTGCCTTTCAACTTAGCATCAAGGCTCTTGCTGAGGAACCAGCCTTGTGCATGGCCCTCTCCCGAAGAGTGCTCCCCTGGTTGCTTTCCCAGTTGCTGGGCCTCTCCACAGACCAGACGGCACCGGACCACCTTGGAATCCTCCTTCCAGTTACGTTGCCTCATGCTAGCCAGCCCCGAGACTTGGAATTGGATGGATCCGCACCCCAGGCCATGAGGGTCCCTGAGGGCTTCTCAGGAGGACCAGGACCAAACAGACAGAAAGCTCTTCTGGACCGGAACCCAGAAGCACGTGATCTCAGTACCTTAAGTACCCTCTCCCAGAATTCACAGTGAGACGACACTCTCACTGGTTGGTTCCGAGAGAGATTGGCACCCAATGCGTCCAGCCAAACTGCCTTCTTATACTTGCCAGAGGTGGCAACGACACCTATGGCCAAGCAGAACACTGCTTGCAATCCAGCCAGACTGGTACTGAAACCATAATTTAGTACAATTAACCCCAAAACCCAACTGTGGTTTTAGGAATATTAAATTTACAAAACACATAGCGCGTGCTCGTCAGGAGCCCGGCGCTACATAAGCATTTGACCCCTTCGCAAAACATGACTTAGTACTCGGTGGCAAAACCCTTGCTGGCAATCACAGAGGTCAGACGTTTCTTGTAGTTGGCCACCAGGTTTGCACACATCTCAGGAGGAATTTTGTCCCACTCCCCTTTGCAGATCCTCTCCAAGTCATTAAGGTTTCGAGGTTGACGTTTGGTAATTCGAACCTTCAGCTCTGTCCACATATTTTCTATGGGATTAAGGTCTAGAGACTGGCTAGGCCACTCCAGGACCTTAATGTCCTTCTTCTTGAGCCACTCCTTTGTTGCCTTGGCTGTGTGTTTTGGGTCATTGTCATGCTGGAATACCCATCCACCACCCATTTTTAATGCTCTGGCTGAGGGAAGGAGGTTCTCATCCAAGATTTGACGGTACACGGCCCCGTTCATTGTCCCTGATGCGGTGAAGTTGTCCTGTCCCCTTAGCAAAACACCCCCAAAGCATAAGGTTTCCATCTCTATGTTTGAAGGTGAAGAAGGTGTTCTTGGGGTCATAGGCAGCATTCCTCCTCCTCCAAACACAGCGAGTTGAGTTGATGCCAAAGAGCTCGATTTTGGTATCATCTGACCACAACACTTTCACCCAGTTCTCCTCTGAATCATTCAAATGTTCATTAGCAAACTTCAGATGGGCCTGTACATGTGCTTTCTTGAGCAGAGGGACCTTGCGGGCGCTGCAGGATTTCAGTCCTCTACGGCGTAGTGTTACCAATTGTTTTCCTGGTGACTATGGCCCCAGCTGCCTTGAGATCATTGACAAGATTCTCCTGTGTAGTTCTGGGCTGATTCCTCACCATTCTCATGATCATTGAAACTCCACAAGGTGAGATCCTGCATGAAGTCCCAGACCGAGGGAGCTTGACAGTTATTTTGTGTTTTTTCCATTTGCGAATAATCGCACCAACTGTTGTCACCCTCTAACCAAGCTGCTTGGCGATGGTCTTGTAGCCCGTTCCAGCTTTGTTTAGGTCTACAATCTTGTCCTTGACATCCTTGGACAGCTCTTTGGTCTTGGTGATGGTGGAGAGATTGGTATCTGATTGATTGTTTCTGTGGACAAGTGTCTTTTATACAGGTAACAAGCTGAGATTAGGAGCACTCCATTTAAGAGAGTGCTCATAATCTCAGCTTGTTACCTGTATAGAAGACACCCAGGAACCAGAAATCTTGCTGATTGATAGGAGATCAAATTCCTTTTTTCACTCATTAAAATGCAAATCAATTTATAACTTTTTTGAAATGCGTTTTCCTCTCTCACTGTTAAAATAAACCTACCAATCAATTATAGACTGACATATCAGCATGGATGTCGCACCACTTCCTTAAACTAAATCTCTCTAAAACCGAGCTATTAATATTCCACCCCCCCATGCCCCCCTCCAAGACTTTTCCTTCAAAATCATAAATGCAACCATCAGTTCTCCCCTCATGCCAAGGTACTAGGCGTAATCCTAGACTCTGACGTGTCCTTTCAGCCTCAAATCCAATCCTTGTCAAAAGTTTCACCTCCCTAAAATCTCTAAAATACGCCCCTTTTTAACAAATGAAACCACCAAGCTCCTCATTCACTCCCTTGTTATCTCTCGCCTTGACTATTGCAACTCCCTTCTCATTGGCCTGCCTCTCCATAGGCTATCCCCTCTTCAGTCTATCATTAATGCTGCTGCCAGGCTTATCCACCTTACCAACCCCTCAGCATCTACCAACCCTTTCCTCCAATCCCTACACTGACTCTCAACCGCCAAGCAAATTAAATTCAAAATACTAACCACAACATATAAAGCCATTCACAACTCTGCCCCAAGCTACATCACCAATCTTGTCTCCAAATATCACCCAAACCGCCCTCTCCGCTCTTCACAAGACCTCCTACTCTCAAGCTCCCTCATCTCCTCCCCCCATGCTCGTCTCCAGGATTTCTTCAGAGCCTCTCCCATCCTCTGGAACTCACTACCTCAACCTGTTCGGCTATCTCCTACTCTTGCTACCTTCAGGTGATCCTTGAAAACTCATCTCTTCAGGGAAGCCTATCACGCCTCCAACGAATCTTTTACCACTTCCATCAGCTCATTCCCCACAGTTACAACCTTTTGTACCACCTGCACCACCATATTAGATTGTAAGCTCTTCTGAGCAGGGCCCTCTTAATCCTCTTGTATTTTATTGTATTATAACTGTATTGTCTCCCTTTTAAATTGTAAAGTGCTGTGTAAACTGTTGGCGCTATACAAATCCTGTATAATAATAATAATAATCATTTCTTTGTCAGTGGGTAATTGTACAAAATCAGCAGGGGCTAAAAATACTTTTTTTCCTTCACCGTACGTCAATGCAAATGCAGCAGAATGCAGCAGTGCTTGCGTTTTTGATGCGTTTCTGCTGGTTTCTTTTGTATGACAACAGACCCCAGAAAAATGCAAAACACATTTAAAAAAAAGTGCAAAATGCAGCGGGAAAATGCATCAACTGCAAGTGTAAATCTAGCCTAAAAGTGAATTTCTACTTTTGCATTCACGTCTTAGAAAACTCCACTGCATATCTGTTACTGTATGTGTTCCCATTCCTAAAGCATACCTAAAAATAATTTAACCTCTTGCCTACTGGGCACTTTTACCCCTTTCCTGCCCAGGTAAATTTTCAGCTTTCAGCACTGTCACACTTTGAATGACAATTGCACGGTCATGAAGCACTGTACCCATATGACATTTTAATCAAAAATGTTCACACAAATTGAGCTTTATTATGGTGGTATTTAATCACCACTGTTTTTTTTTGTTTTTTTGCTAAACAAACAAAAAAAGACCAAAAATGTTGAAAAAAAAAGTTTTTCTGTTTGTTATAAAATTTTGCAAACGGGTAATTTTTCTCCACTGATGTGCGCTGATGAGGCTACACTCATGGGGCAGCACTGATGGACACTGATAGGTGGCACTGAAGGGCACTGATAGGTGGAACTGATGGGCACTAATAGGTAGCACTGAAGGGCACTGATATGTAGCACTGAAGGGCACTGATAGGCATCACTGATAAGAAGGAACTGACAGGCAGCACTGACCGCACGACCGCGGATATGTCAGTTAAAGGGACGCAGTGCGGTATCGCAAAACATGGCCTGGTCATTAAGGGGTAAATCCTTCCGGTCCTTAAGTGGTTAAATAAAGGGGCGGGGACACCGTGTGATGTCACTGAGTGACCCCCACCCCTTTGTTTAATTTAGTGGCGGGCCCAAATGGTAGCTCCTTCTTGGCTCTCCTCTATTTCTCCACCACAAACCCCTCCACAGTGACTGGTTGCTCCTAACAATCATTGCAAAAAGGGATGCAACCATGGACCGCTTGTCCATTTGCATCTGCTTTCATCCGTTAAAATAACAGTACAGAGGATAAAATAGGGCTTTCATCTGTTCAAAAAAAATGGATGTTCACGGAAGCGGATGAAAACAGATGTAAATGGATCATCATCCATTGATGTCCGTCTTTCATCTGACAACGGATGGATGAAAATAGGTCCGTATGTGTGAAAGGGGCCTTAGTCAGTATGTTTCACAATCAAGACCATTGCTGTTCAATTCAAATGGTGTGAAGATACACAGCAACTGCTGGCGATAACTGGTCTACTGCAGACTAATGAGTGACAGAAACACTGGCCAAGAGTGTTATAGATACGATAGTTCCATCAGCTCAATTTGTACCGGTCACTTTGTCATAGCAAATCATTATAGTGTTGGATAAAAAATGACTTTTATTGCTGCGACTTCTGAGCTTCTAAACACTTTCTATGCACAAGTGCCATTATACTGCCTGTGGTTTTGTGTAGGCAATTCTGATGAAAAACAAGTACTGTATATACTCGAGTATAAGCCGAATTTTTCAGCACATTTTTTTGTGCTGAAAATGCCCCCCTCGGCTTATACTGGAGTCACGCACTTTTCTGCAGCAGATAATGACATTTTCCGACCTGACTTTGGGGCCACGTATCTCGGGGCCACTTGGTGCTAGGAACCCCAAGTGACCTAGCACCAAGTGACCCCGAGATACGGTACCCCAAAGTTGGTCGACTGTGTCCAGCTGCAGCAATGTCATTTCAGGACCCTTTGGGTCCAGAGACCCCACATTTTGGCTGCAGCCAGGGGGCATTTAGAAAACCCTTAACTACCAACTTTGAGTTCAGGGGACCTATGGCTGAAAATCGGCACAGTGAGGCTGCAAATGGGCATTGTTGACCCTCTTTTCCACTTACAGTAGCTGCGCATTTCTCCCCCTAGGTTTATACTCGAGTCAATAAGTTTTTCCCATTTTTTTGTGGTAAAATTAGGTGCCTCGGCTTATATTCGGGTCGGCTTATACTCGAGTATATGCGGTAGACATATTTTTTATAAATATTTAAATATGTGCTCGGTGCTCCTTTTGATGACTTAAATTGTTTATACACCATATAGCCAAAAGTTTGTGGACACCTGACCACATATGGTCACAATAAGCAGACACCACTGCAAATGATAGAATTTAACTGTTTGCAGTACTACTAATGCTGCAACACGACAAGACCTTAGACAATTGTGTGCTTCCAACCTTTTACCAACACTTTTTTGAAAAGACATTTTCATTTTCAGCATGACTGTGCTCCTGTACACAAAGCCAGGTCCATAAAGACATCGTCTGCCTAATCTGGTATAGAGGAACTGAGTGGCATGCAGAGAACGCTGACCTCAACCCTACTAAAAACCTTTGGTATGACTTGGAACACCAGTTGTGAGCAAGGTCTTCTAATACAACATCAGTACCTGACTCTACAAAAGTTATTTTGGCACATATTCCCACACATATGTTTCAAAATCTTGTGAAAAGCCTTTTCAGAAGAGTGAAGGCAGTTAAAAGTCACAAAGGGGGGGGCGCCAACTCCATAATAATGCCTATAGTTTTGGAATGGGATATCTAAGAAGCTCATAGAGATGTGATGGACAGATATACACAAACCTTTTGGCCATACAGTAAAATAAAGATTATTGACAGGCAAATTTTGTTTTTTAGCTTTGGATAGTGTGTATAAAAATTGAAACCCCTGTAAGTTTTACTGTCTGTATCCCTGCTAGGGAGATTCAGTCGCTCTGTCTTGGTACCCAATGTCATAAGAACCAAAAGTAAAGAAAAATTAAAAATGTTCAGTTGCCACTAGAACAGAAAAAGCAGAGGACTCTTCCACAGGGGACACTTGTTTTCGTGGCAACTGTCTAAAAGGAGATTTTTCCCCATTTCCTGTTGTGCATATAGATCAGGAAGTGAAAAGGGAATCTCTTGACTGGTACACAGATGGCAAAAGTAATAAACAATCAGGGGTTTTAACCATTCCCTACTCTATCCAAAATGGAATAAAAAGGTTTTGGCTTTAGACATACTTACTATAACAACTATACAATATACTTAATATAAGAACAAACTACTAAAAATAAATGAAACAAATTCATCAAAAACTGTATACATTGGGCATTTTATATTGTCGTCTTCTTAGTAAAATCGAAATTTTCATTTTCAGCTTAAGTTCTTGTGTGGAACCATAAACCCGCTGTTAATCTCTACTTCAGCTTTCCCAGGGAGAAAAAAAAAAAAAGAAAATGTGAGCACAGTAACAGCTTTCCCAGATCTACAGATATGACCTCTGTCCTTTCTGTAATATACTTTCTGCAGATTCAACTAGTATAAACTTAAATACTCCTGTGAGCCAACAGAAATTATCTGTAAAGATGAAGAAAATGATATTAAACCTTTTACTGCCACCCCAATTTTTGCATGTCACATTTGTCACATGTACTATAAAACTCCCATTACAGACATTATGAAAACTCCCCTTTGATTCTGTATGCCCCATGATACACATTTTTATCAAAGCTATATTTCTGTAAAAAAAAAAATACATTAAATTTTATTGTACAGAAACATAATAAAATCTCCAAAATTTCAGTTAAATGACAAAGGTGAAATCTGGCTGAGTTAATAAATATCAAATACATCTTGAAGTGAAACTGCATGCACTTTCAAAAGTGAAAAAAGCTATCATTAGCCTTGTGTACTAACTACAGTGCCTTGAAAAAGTATTCACACCCCTTGAAATTTTCCACATTTTGTCATGTTACAACCAAAAACGTAAATGTATTTTATTGAGATTTTATGTGATACGGCTCTTTCACACGGACCGTCCGTATGTCCGTTTTTCATCATTCCGTTTTTGGATGAAAAACGGACATACAGGTATCCCTATGGGATAGCGGGTGTCAGCGGATGAGCATCCGCTGACACCTGCTCTCGTCCGTGTCCGCTATGCTCCGTTTCTGCAGACGGAGGAAAACCCTATTTTTTCATCCATCTGCAGAGCGGATCGGATGACGACGGACTCTATGGTCCGTCGTCAACCGATCTCCCATAGGGGAGAGCGGCGCTCTGACAGGTCCGTCCCTGCGCTGTGTGCAGAGACGGACCTGTCATCTTCCTTCTCAGCGGAGATCGCTCCGGCGATCCACGCTGAGCAAGCGGATATCCACGGGGCATATCAGCACTGATCCGCCTCGTGTGAAAGGACCCTTAGACCAACACAAAGTGTCACATAACTGTGAAGTGGAAGGAAATTGATAAATGGTTTTTACATTTTTTTTGTTACAAATAAATATGTGAAAAGTGTGGCGTGCATTTGTATTCAGCCCTCTTTACTCTGTTACCCCTAACTAAAATCTAGTGGAACTAATTGGCTTTAGAAGTCACTTAATTAGTAAATAGAGTCCACCTGTGTGTAATTTAATCTCAGTATAAATACAGCTGGTTGGTGAAGCCTGCAGAGGTTTGTTAGAGAACCTTAGTGAACAAACAGCATCATGAAGGGCAGGGAACACACCAGACAGGTCAGGGATAAAGTTGTGGAGAAGTTTAAAGCAGGGTTAGGTTTTAAAAAAAAATATCCTAAACATCTCACAGAGGACTGTTCAATCCATCATCTGAAAATGGAAAGAGTATGGCACAACTGCAAACCAAGACATGGCCGTCCACCTAAACTGACAGGCCGGGCAAGGAGAGCATTAATCAGAGAAGCAGCCAGAAGGCCCATGGTAACTCTGGAGGAGCTGCAGAGATCCACAGCTCAGGGGGGAGAATCTGTGCACAGGACAACTATTAGGCGTCTGGCCTTTATGGAAGCGTGGCAAGAAGAAATCAATTGTTGAAATAAAGCCATAAGAAGCCTGTGAAAAGCCATGTGGGGGAAACAGCAAACACGGGAAAGAAGGTTACACTGGTCAAATTTTACTTTTTGGCCTAAAAGCAAAACGTGTGGCAAAAACTAACACTGCCCATCACTCTGAACACACCGTCCCCACCGTGAAACATGGTGGTGGCAGCATCATGTTGTGGGGATGCTTTTCTTCAGCAGGGATGGAGGAAGCTGGTCAGAGTTGATGGGAAAATGGATGGAGACAAATACAGGCAATCTTAGAAGAAAAACTGTTATGCTGCATACACACAGTCGGAATTCTCGTCAGAAAAAGCTCTGATGGTTTTCCCGTCGGAATTTTGACGGAATTTCGCTCAAACTGTCTTGCCTACACACGGTCACACCAAATTCCGACGGTCAATAACACCACGCCTTAAAAAACGTTCGACTGCACTATAAAAGGGAAGTTTAATGCTTCTGAGCATGCGTCGAATTGTTTCCGAGCATGCGTCGGAATTTTGCGTGTCGGAATAGCATACACACGATCGGAAAATCCGATAGAAAGGTTTTCCGTCGGAAAAATTAAGAACAGGTTCTCAATCCAAAGTCTGTCGGAAATTCCGACAGAAAAAGACTGATGGGCATACACACATACAAAATCTGATGAAAAGCTCCCATCGGACTGTTTCCATCGGAAATTCCGACCGTGTGTACGTGGCATTAGAGTCTGCAAAAGACTGGAGACTGGGGCGGAGGTTCACCTTCCAGCAGGACAACGACCCTAAACATACAGCCAGAGCTACAATGGAATGGTTTAGATCAAAGTATATTCATGTGTTAGAATAGCCCAGTCAAAGTCCAGACCTAAATCCAATTGAGAATCTGAGGTAAGACTTGAAAATTGCTGTTCACAGATGCTCTCCATCCAATCTGACAGAGATGAGCTATTTTGCAAAGAAGAATAGGCAAACATTTCACTCTAGATTTGCAATGCTGGTAGAGACATATCCAAAAAATAAATTTACCTTTTTGGTTGTAACATGACAAAATGTGGAAAATTTCAGGGGTATGAATACTTTTTCAAGGCACTGTACATATATGTGCATATGTTTCTATGTGTGATTTTTTTTTAAAGTTGCCACACAAATGTAATGTTTTATGCAAATGAGGAGTCCTGACCAGTTAAGATATTCCTCTCTGTATTAAAAAAAAATAATCTTTATTTTAGCACTGGAAATGGCTTCTTGTAACTTCCTGTTATGGGGACTGGTCACCACTGCGGCTTCAGTGAGCACTGGGTGACCAGCCTTGAACCTCCTTCTCAGTTTTCCTAAGACAGCACTGACACAAGCACACCAACCCAGCCTTGTGCATGAGATCCCTGCCCCACTTCACTGATTTGCCGGTGTCTGTGCCAATTAGCTAAGAGCACTCTCCAGCTAATTTTGCAAACCTTCCCTCAGCTGCCACAATGCAGTGAAGGTCTTGAGGCTCTTGATGATGTCACAGGGTCTACTTTAAATATTTTTGCAAACAGAAGTCAATGCTTTTAGAGGGCAACATAAAATGCATTAATGTTATTGCCCAGACTTCAGATTTATGTTTTTAATTATATTTTATTTGTTTTTTTTACAGAGGATTGAAATGCTCCTTCCTTTGGCACAATAACAAAATACGACGGATTCATGAGTGATGCAAAGTGGGAGTAGTAGACAAAGCAATGGATTGGTCACTAATGCCTCGTACACACGAGCGGATTTTCTGTCAGAAAAATCTTGGATTTTTTTCCGACGGAATTCCGCTGAAGCTTGGCTTGCATACACACGGTCACACAAAAGTTTGCTGAACTTTCGATCGTCAGGAACGCGGTGATGTACAACACTACGACGAACCGAGAAAATTAAGTTCAATGATTCCGAGCATGCTACAGACGATCGGAATTTCCAAACGGAACTTTTTCCAACCGAAAAATTGAGAGCATGCTTGCTGGAATTTGGCCAGCTAAAGTCCAATGGAGCATACACACGGTCGCATTTTCCGACCAAAAGCTCTCATCGGTCTTTTGCTGGCCGAATTCCCGATCGTGTGTACGCGGCATTAGAGGTTGATTTACTAAGGGCAAGCAGACTGTGTACTTTGCAAAGTGCAGTTGCTCCAGAGCTTAGTAAACGTGGTAAAGATTCTCTTTGCAACGAATACCCAATCACATGCAAGGAAAATTAAAAAAACAGCATTTATGCTTGCACATGGTTAGATGATGGGAGTCAGCAGAGCTTCTGCTCATTTACTAAGCTCTGGAGCAACTGCACTTTGCAAAGTCTCTTTGCCTTTAGTAAACCAACCCCTAATTTTTTTAAAGGAAAGTAAAACTGTACTGTAGATGCAATCCTGACTGACTGGGCTTTATAATTGTTAGTAGACTAAGGGCTCTTTCACATGGACGTGTCCGTGTACGGAGCCCGCTCTGCTCAGCGGGGATCGCTCCGTCGATCCCTGCTGAGCAGGAAGATGACAGGTCTGTCTCTGCACACTGTGCAGGGACGGACCTGTCAGAGCGCCGCTAACCCTTATGGGGGATCGGATGATGACGGACCGTAGAGTCTGTCGTCACTTGATCCGATCTGCAGACGGATGAAAAAATAGGGTTTTCCTCCGTCACACTTTTTCGGATTGGAGCGGGTTGGGCATCCTTCTATATTGTGTATATTATACTTTATTTGAGATCATTATGATTTGACCCCCTCCTTGTGAATGTTGACTGGACGCACTTAGGATGTGTGTATGGTACAGGTGCAGTCATATGCCTATATATATAACTCTTTGATTGTGACTGCCTGTGGTACCTTGTCATTAAGAGTTATTGGACATATTGTTCATGTAAATTACTGAGAATGATGAGAACAGATGATGATGTGTTCTTTGCATCTGAATACATTATTCTGGCATTATAGGTACCTCATCAGGTGATGCCTATCCGATTGTTTTGGTCACGATCTGATGTCCACCAGACTCGGCCAGTAGTTCTGACACTATTGACCGCTATCCGGATGATGGTTTGATTTTTCCTGTGATGCTGATGGTCATATGAACAGTTCATGTTATAATTGATGAGCACTTAATACATGATAAATGTAAACTAATAAAGTAATTGAAAATGATGAAAATACGATTATAATGCTATGTCTTGTAATCTGATGGACAAATCTAGATGCCTGTAGAGTTGCCCAGAAGAAGCAGACTTTTAGATCAGCGAAACGCGTTGGAATTCTCCATGCACCAGCATCCTCTAAAGCTTTAATAGGATCTAAGTATCAGTATTGGGGCTAGCCATATGCGACTTAGACCCCTTTTACATTGGGGCGTTTTTCAGGTGCTTTTGGGCTAAAAATAGCACCTGTAAAGCGCCTGAAAAACACCTCCCCTGCAGTCCCCGTGTGAAAGCCAGAGGGCTTTCATATTGGGGCAATGCACTGGCAGAACGTTAGAAAAAGTCCTGCAAGCAGCATCATTGGGGCGGTGAAAGAGCGGTGTATATACCACTTCTGCCCACCGAAATGAATGGGCACAGCTGCCGAAGCACTCAACCGATTATTCTGCTGCTAGCGGGGGTTAAAAGCTCCCCGATATCGGCCGAAAAGCGCAGCTAAAACTAGCAGCGTTTTACCGTCAATGCCCGCCCCAGTGTGAAAGCAGTCTTATGCCGCGTACACACGATCGGAAATTTTAGTCGGAAAAAGCTCTGATGGTTTTCCCGATGGAATTCCGCTCAAACTGTCTTGCCTACACACGGTCACACCAAATTCCGACCGTCAAGAACGCGGTGATGTACAACACTACGACGAGCCAAGAAAAAATGAAGTTCAATTCTTCAGAGCATGCGTCGAATTGTTTCCGAGCATGCGTAGGAATTTTGCGCGTCGGAATTGCTACAGACGATCGGAATTTCCAATAGAAACCTTTTCCGTCTGAAAAATTGAGAACATGCTCTCAATTTTTTGCTGTTGGGAATTCGGCGAGCAAAATTCCGATGGAGCCTACACACGCTCTCAAAAGCTCTCATTGGTCTTTTGCTGGCTGAAATTCCGATCGTGTGTACGCGGCATTAGTGCTTTTGTCAATTTTTATGTTATTTATGTATGTACAATAAATACATTTTTACTATTTAATTGTCTGCTCACCTCAGTGACAGCCTCACGTTCTTCAAAGTCCCATTACTTTATAGGGGAGTGGGTTCTCCTTACCATTTGTTTGATACTACTTAGGGATGTGGATGTGATTAGCTGTCCCTAGAACGGGACTTAAATTTGTGAGGGCATCCTTCTGCTCACTCTGGTTCCTTGCCAGCCCATTTGATTGGCTTCCTCCTTCTCTGCACTCCTTGAGTGCCGCTATATAGGAAATTGCAAAAGGCTGATACCAGATTAAATTTAGGTATTAATGCTAAAAATTACATTTAATGATGAATGAATGATTCCTCAGTCTAGCAATAACTAACAGCTGTCTTAGCATCAGCCTCCTATAATAGCAGCAAGAAGGTTGGCCACATGCTGACAGGTGGTGAGAGCAGAAAGGTGGCGTCTCATCAGTGTGTTGCTGCTCCTTCATTATCCAATCAAAAGGCTGTGTGTGTGTACTGTACTGCATTGGAGGGTGAGGATCATCCTGCATTGTCGGTAACACGTGGATCACTATATTATAAAACAGAAATAAAAGCCCTGTGACAGGTAAAACAGTTTCCAGAATTGAACTATGTATTTAGCCTTTTGCCTGGAACAGAAATTCAACATTTTAGAGTTTCAATAATTGAATCTTTCCACAAGGCTACTTTTATAAATGCCTTGTCCATGTAGAAAATCTCACTGCAATCAATACACAATGAATCTACAGCATTCCGACAGCCAGGGCAAATGATTGTGACTGGTTAAATAGGTCCCCCTGACTGGAACAATGAGCAGTCATCCTAATTTGTGTCCTGATACGAGGTCACTGCGATGAGCATAATGATTGCCAGCACAGCTTGTGTTGAATTCATCCGTCTCCTGAGCGGACCCATCATATTAGCTAACCTCGCTCCAATTAGGTTGATAATCTGGCCCCCCAATTCTGGGACTGGGAAAGGATTAAGCAATGCTGAAATAAATTGTTGCATTGTCCTGTGTTACATAACCTGGCAATCAAGCACGAGATGTATGACATGTTTCCTTGTGCTTGTAGGCTTAAGTGATTTACTTCACTCCAATCACATTGTGGGACTGTCAGCCGAGCGTCTCATTATAAACAGATAAAGGCCCGCTTCTCCCACTTATCAGACAGTGAATCTGTGCTGGGACACCGCAGTGTGAAGGCAGATTTCTAGGCTCCATATACACTATATTGTCAAACGTATTGGGACACCTGCCTTTACACGCACATGAACTTTAATGCAGGGGTCTCAAACTGGTGGCCCTCCAGCTGTTCCGGAACTACAAGTCCAATCATGCCTCTGCCTGTGGGAGTCATGCTTGTAACTGTCAGCCTTGCAATGCCTCATGGGAATTGTAGTTTTGCAACAGCTGGAGGGCCACCAGTTTGGGACCCCTGCTTAAATGACATCCCAGTCTTAGTCCGTAGGGTTCAATATTGAGTTGGCCCACCCTTTGCCGCTATAACAGCTTCAACTCTTCTGGGAAGGCTGTCCACAAGGTTAAGGAGAGTGTCTATGGAAATGTTTGACCATTCTTCCAGAAGCGCGTTTGTGAGGTCAGGCACTGAGGTTGACGAGAAGACCTGTCTCACAGTCTCTGCTCTCATTCATCCCAAAGGTGTTCTATAGGGATGAGGTCAGGACTTTGGGGGTTATTTATGAAAGGCAACTCCACTTTGCACTGCAGTGCACTTGGAAGTGCAGTCCCCCTAAATCTAAGGGGTAAATCCGAAATGAGTGGAAGCTCTGCTGATTTTATCATCCAATCATGTGCAAGCTAAAATGCTGTTTTTTATTTTCCTTGCATGTCACCCTCGGATCTACAGCGACTTTACTTCCAAGTGAACTTGCAGTGCACAGTGGATTTCCCCTTAGTAAATAACCCCCTTTGTGTAGGCCAGTCAAGTTCCTCCACCTAAAACTTGCTCATCCATGTCTTTATGGACCTTGATTTGTGCACTGGTCCAAATCATTTGGTGGAAGGGGAATTATGGTGTGGGTTTGCTTTTCAGGGGTTGGGCTTGGCTTAAGGCGTCAGCATACCAAGACATTTTGGCCAATTTCATGCTCCCAACTTTGTGGGAACAGTTTGGGGATGGCCCCTTTCTGCTCCAACATGACTGCGCACCAGTGCACAAAGCAAGGTCCATAAGGACATGGGTGAGCAAGTTTGGAGACTGCGAACCAGGCCTTCTCATCCAACGACAGTGCCTGACCACACACATCACAAATGCTCTTCTGGAAGAATGGTCAAACATTCCCATAGACACACTCCAAAACCTTGTGGACAGCCTTCCCAGAAGAGTTGAATCTGTTATAGCTGCAAAGGGTGGGCCAACTTAATATTGAACCCTATAGACTAAGACTGGGATGCCATTAAAATGAATGTGCGTGTAAAGGCAAGCGTCCCAATACTTGACAAAATAGTGTACATCACACCCCCTAACTTCTCGATGTGTTTAGGTGCCAACATTGTTAGAGAAATGACTCAATCCCTGACACATACCCAATTATACTCCAATTAATTCAGAATGGCAAAACAGTCACTATATTATGTACAAAAGATAATTTAATTTAATGTTATCAGAATCTGTAAAAAAAAAAAAGAGGATACTAAAAGAAAAAAAAAATAATAACAAATCAATTACAGTAAAGCCTTGGATTGCGAGTATTTTACAAGAGATTATTTTTTTTTAAATACATTTTAACTTGATAAACGAGTGAGGTCTTGCAATATGAGTAGCATCACGTCACTGAAGAAAAATCCCATTTTTAGTCAACGAGAGCTCTCTTAATTAGCACTACTGAAGTCGCTCTAGAAATGTTTCCTGTACTACTTCAAGGCGACTTTCATCTGACTTGTGCCCATAGACTTTAAGGAGGGTTTGTGGAAAAAAAATGTTTATGCTCAAAAAAGCTCAATAAAAACGTGCACAAGAGCTCAAAAAAATACACATGCTTCTTCAAGCTGAAATAAAAGCTCAAATGCCTGGAAAAGCAGCTTTTTCTTTTGAGCTGCAGTGTGCATGAGCCCTAAGTCAGATCCTCATCTCAATTCATGTGATTTGGATCCGACAGGAAGATTTCCCAGGCATTCCCTGAAATTGCCTTGAAGTCACATTGCTATAATCTGTTTATATGGACTATAGACTGAAGGACTTATGAATAAGGCCTCTTTCACACGGACGGACTGTTCAGGTCTGCCTGTCAGTTTTTTAGGCAGACCTGAACGGATGCTACATTGACCTCTATGGAGCGACGGATATCAGCAGTGACATGTCCACTGACATCCGACCCGATCCGATCCGAAAAAGTGTGACGGAGGAAAACCCTATTTTTCCATCCGTCTGCGGATCGGATGAAAACGGACTCTACGGTCCATCTTCATCCGATCCCCCATAGAGGAGTGCGGCGCTCTGACAGGTCCGTCCCTACACAGAGTGCAAAGACAGACCTGTCATCTTCCTGCTCAGCGGGGATCGACGGAGCACTCCCCCGCTGAGCAGAGCGGAGCCTGTACATGGACACTTCCGTGTGAAAGGGCCCTAAATGGTTGTGGAACGAATCATCTGAGATTCCATTATTTCTTATGGGGAAATTTGCTTTCATATATAAGTGCTTTGGATTACAAGCATGTTTCTGGAACAAATTTGGCTCGCAATCCAAGGTTTTACTGTATACTGGATTTACTTCTTTTATGCTCGGTTCACACTGGTGCGACATGGGATCCGACTTATGAGAGCACAAGTCGCATGACATGTCAAATTGAATCTTTCCCTATGAGAGCTGAACTGACCTGACACAATGGGGGTTATTTACTAAAGGAAAACCCACTTTGCACTGCAAGTGCACTTGAAAGTACACTGAAAGTGCACTTGGAAGTAAAGTCGCTGTAGATCCTAGGGGGACATGCAAGGAAAATAAAAAACAGCATTTTAGCTTGCACATGATTGGATGATAAAATCAGCAGAGCTTCCACTCATTTCATATCTACCCCTTAGATTTACAGCGACTGCACTTCCAAGTTCACTTGCAGTGAAAAGTGGATTTGCCTTTCGTAAATAACCCCCAATGTCACATCAAAGTCGTATCAAAGTCCGATTCCAAAGTTGCACTGAAAGTCACATGAATTTGGAGTCGGGCTAGTGTGAACCAGGCCTTAGTGTAGTTTTAATGCATTTTTACAGAAAATAACTATGGGTTTCCATGCACTGCAAATGTCATTAATAGGCCATATACCACGTTAAAGCTGAACTCCAGGATAAGAGAATATTTACTAAATACAAGAGGCAGGTCTATTCTTACCTAAATCTTGGCGTGCTTCGTACATTTCTTTCAGATCTATGCAGTAATCCAATGTAAACTTTGCCTCTGTGCGGGAGCTTCCTGTAATAAAGACGGGCCACTGCTGCTCTCCTTGTGCTTGGGACTTGTCTGGTCTCCACCCCCTCCTGTAGATTTCCACAGGCTGCCTGTAGTTGGTAGGCCTGCTGGGCCCCTCCTACAGCTCTGCTCTCTGTACAGGATATGTTCATCAGGGTCATGATGTCACTATTACTTTTACAAGGTAATATCTGGGTTTGCGAAGGCTTTTTGTGCATTCAAATTAGGTTTATGTCTTTCTGCCTACAGAAAAATGTAGGTTCAAACTATGAACAACACCTGTCAATGTATTGCACAGAGGTGAACTAGCACCGTGCAAAACAATAGGGTTGATTTGCCAAAGGCATCTAGGATGTAGACTTGGCACTGTGAATTTTCCCTTTGCAGAGGAAATTTTCCTAGAGTTAGAGAATTAGTTAAAGCTTTGCTGTTTTCCATCATCCAATCATGTTCATGCAGAAAATACGGTTTTGTTTTCCTTGTACGGTGTGAGTATTTTTGTAAAGTGAATTTTCTCCACATTCACTAAGGGAAAATTCCCTTGTAAAATGAAAATTCACATTGAAAAGTGCACATGCACTACTCCTATAGCAAATCAATCCTAATGGCTAAACTGTGTTGCTTGTGTTAAACTGTTATGCCACGTACACACGACCGGACTTTCCGTCAGAAAAGGTCAGACTAAATAATTTCATCGGATATTCCGATCGTGTGTGGGCTTCATCTGACTTTCTTTTTCAAAAATTCTGATGGACCTAGAAATAGAACATGTTTTAAATCTTTCTGACGTAATCAATTCCTATCGGGAAAACCGTTCGTCTGTATGCTATTTCGACGGACCAAAAACGACGCAAGGGCAGCAATTGACTGTCTATTGAACTTCCTTTTTCTAGTTCCGTTGTATGTGTTGTACGTCACCGCGTTCTAAGCGAACGGACTTTGGTGTGATCGTGTGTAGGCACGTCCGTTTCAGCGGAACTCCGTCTGAAAGACGGTCAGAGTTTATTCTAACGGAAAAAACGGTTGTGTAAACGGGGCATTAGAGATATTTCCCCTCATTCTCCTGGTGAAGTAGAATGCTAGAAAACCCCTGTTACCTTTTATTGCTGTCGGTGTTCCTGTTTGCTCTTATTTTCTGTCTGGGGAAAGCATTGTCACCATGAGGGGAAGTCTCTTTAACTGAGCCCCGGACAACAATAAACACCCCACGGTAATTTGTTCCCTCTTATCAAAAATTAAACTAACAAAAGTTTAACTCGGCATATACTTGGCTAAGATCAAGTGTAGTATTAGTTCTCATCAGTGTCCAGTAAGGGTGCCCCGCTATCATTCTGGTCTTTTGGTAGGAATGGTTGGTTGTATAGTACCATGAATAGGATGCTATGATGGGGGTCTTGAGGGACCTTCCCAATGGGTTAAGGAATCCAGAGCGTGCACCGCGTTGTGTGGGCTGGTAATACTTCCCTGGCGTGGGGAGTTCCTCCTGATTTGAATGGTACTACCTGGTCTGGTCATGGGCTGGGAAGGCAGAGAACCAGTGGGGTTAGTGCCCTCTGGGAGGTGGTTGCTCCATGGTTGCTCTTAGTATCACTTAGGCCTTGGAAACCCACCAGGAGTATGAGCATAGAGCCACAGAACTTCTTGTTTCTTCTGCAACACGCCTCTTGGGCTAGGCCTTTTGGCAGAGACCAGGGACATTTTTGTTACCAGGCCCCAAGGCCTAGCCAATGCACTTGCACTTAAAGCGGGAGTTCCGCCTTTTTTTATTTAAAGTCAGCAGCTACAAATACTGCAGCTGCTGGCTTTTAAAATATGGACACTTACCCGTCCAGTGTGCCCGCAATGTCGGCACCCGAAAGCCGATCTGTCGGATGGATAGTGTGGGTCTAGGCCATCAGGTTCCTTCATCCCATGAACCGGAGGGTCTCTCTTCAGGAGAGCCCCTCACCTAGTACTGGGTGGTTGGCTTCGGCTGACCATGTGGAGAGTGGTCCTGGCTAGGTGGACCATGAGTGTGCTTTGCTTCTGTCAGGAGCCTTTTGTCCTGACAGGGTCAGGGAAGGTCCTACTTCTTCTGGAGGTTGACTAGAGACACACCTTTAAGCGCACTTTTTGGATGTGTTTTTCACATGTAATTTTTTTTGTTCACTTATACGTGATATGGTTTTTTGCACCACAGTGGGTTAATAAAAAATATATATTTATACAGTTATATGTATTTTAATGACCCAGACCTATAAAGGTACATTAGCTTTATATTTTACCCTAAAATCTTTTCTAAACATTTCAAATGCCAGCTGAAAATCAGTACAGGGAAAGGCAAACACAATAAATGAACAATAAGTATTTCTCGGATCATATTAATACGCCCACACCATCTTCTAATCGTTTTAAGAATTACATCTGATCTGTACTATTTCACCTTTGGAACGGCTAGTAGCAGAGAAATCCTGGATTTAATACAGCTTAGCATTACTGGCTGTGCTGAACAACAATTGCAAATTCCCGAAAGTCTGATAAGAAAAAAAAAAAAAGAGCCCAAGCAGTCTGCCAGTCAATGCATTCAGAATTCACTTAACGTTTCCCAGGCTGCAGAGAAAGAAAAATGACGCCAGTGAAGGGCAAATAACGACTTATTCAATAGCGAACACTCGTTCATTAAGGCAGCAATGTGAATTGGGGGCAATGTTATCTACAGCAGCAAATCACAATCAAAGCTGCGGGATGTGGTTTACATAGGCTCAGTATTTTATCTTATGATCATTTTTATATGAAAATGTTTACTTTTGAAGAATTGTATCAGAGGGAATCCTTATTTTTCTGCAAGATATGAACATTAAGGCTGCTTTAACACTGATCTGCTGCAAAACGCAAATGCATTTTTTGGCCGTCATTTTACCACGTTTGCGGTGCAGTTTTTAAAGAACACGTGACTCAAAATCCGCAACAAAAATGCATTGCGGGTGTGTTTTTGCCACATTTTTACTGTGTTTTCCATTGCTTTCAATGGGAAAGTACATTTTTGTCCTGTTATTTTGCTCCCCAAACATGCTGGATTTTTTTCACCGCAATGAAAGCGCACTGCTCCAGTGTGAACACAATGAGCCATTCTACGCCATCCTGTTTGGGGGCCTATGTTCCAGAGATAGAGCCTCTGTCAGTGTTTTCAGTATTTAACACTTCCTGGAGTGCTGAATGCTTATATCTACCACCATGCGCTATAGTTTCTCCCTCGTCCCCCATGTTGAAACAAGCTTTGGCAGAGAAGTAGGAGTTGGAGGAAGGAGCCATGGTTTCGGACACTTCCATAAGCGTTGAACACCAATACACTGCTGGAGGCCTGTATTGCTGGAACTGGGGGAGACAGGACACAATGACCACCAAGGAGGTGAACATAATCGCTCTTCCCTTCCAGGGAGCTGACAGTTTCAATTCTTTAGACACCTAAAAGGGTCTTTTTAACCACTTGCCTACTGGGCACATTCACCCCCTAACTGCCCTGGCCAATATTCCATTTTCCGTGCTGAATGACTGACAATTGGGCAGTCATGCAAAACTATACCCAATTGAGATTTTTCTCATTTTTTTCAAACAAATAGAGCTTTCTTTTTTTTTTTTTTTCATTAATTTATCTTTATTAAGTTTTTCACATATAACAAAAAACAAACAAACAAGCTATTACATCTTCAATACTATTTACCTGCATTCCCCCTCTTCTTCCCCTACATTACACACTATGAAAAGACTACAGTAGCTAATTTATACTGCAACCTACCCACTCACTACCCATTCAATGCCTCCTTTCACTCATCCACCCTCTCCTCTTTCCACCATCTAGCATTCCTACCTCCTTCAGGGTTCAACATCCTACACCACTTCGCATTTTAGTCCAGTTCATTTAATTACGTATAATTTTTCTCCAACCACCGTTTCCATATCCCCTGAAATTTAGTAAGGTTTCCCTGTTTGATATATGTTGTTCTCTCCATAAGTATCACCCTCTCCATGTTCTGTTCCCAATCATAGAGAGATGGTGGGCTTGGAGATTGCCATTTTTGTGCAATCAACTTTCTTGCCTGAAAAAGGCATCTAATGATGGCCAATTGAACTTCATTTGACCTGTTTTCTCCTTCAAGCCCCCCTAATACGCACAAGATTGGGTCAAGAGCAAGCTTGGTGTTAAATATCTGGGCGGTCCTATCTACCACTTCTTTCCAATATCGATATAATTTTGGACATCTCCAAAACATATGGATGAGGTCGCCGCCCGGCCTCCTGCATCTAGGACATGTGTCGTCTTGTCTACGGCCAAATCGAAACAACTTTGCCGGAGTAAAGTATGCCCTGTGTAGTAAGAAGAGGTGTGACATCCTCTGGGAGTGGGAGAGGGAAACCCGAGGCGCAAAGGCTAAAATCCTTTCCCACTGTAGAGTGGACAGATTGCCCACATCTCTTTCCCATGAGGACTTATGGCGTCCTATTTGGGCATCTACCCAGGTCCCCTTGTGTATATGGAGATATAAATTAGAAATCATCCCTTTTCGAGTGTCTGACTCAGCTATACTCCGTAATACCGGGATTTTGGTCCATTCATAAACTGTCTCTTTAAACTGTTCGGTGAGGGCATGCCTCACCTGCAGATATCTGAAAAAGGACCTCTTAGGGAGCGTATATTGATCTCTTATATCCTGAAAGTTTCTTAACTGGCCCTCCTGATAGATCTGAGCAACATAGTTCAGGCCCCTTCTCTCCCATTCTCTGATGGTCCCCATTTTTTTAAGCTCATCCAGGTTATTGTTTTCCCACAAAGGGGAAAAATCTGAAAACCCTCTGTAACCCATTATCTTTTTGGTTAGTCCCCATACTCTTGCTAGCAAGTCCTGAGTTGGTAACCCCTTTATAAAGGACCCAGCCTCTAACACTTCCAACAGCGACTTGTGGGTGGATTTATAAAGGAGAGTCCCCCACTCTCGTCCTCCCTTCGTGGCCTCGCATCCCCCAATATGCTGGAGCTGGGAAGCCAGGAAGTAACTCAGAGGGTGCGGGAGAGCTACTCCACCGGCGTTGATTGGGAGCTGCAACGTACTTAGTCGGATTCGTGGTATGCCCCCCTTCCATATTAGATCTCTAAATAGAGTGTCTATCTTTTTAAACCATTTTTTATGGATCCAGATTGGAGAGTTATGGAGTAAATATAGTAGCTGTGGCATAAATACCATTTTAATTAGGTTGCAACGACCTGCAGCTGACAGGGGAAGTTTTTTTCCAAATTTGACATTTACCTTTGAATTTGTTCATCAGTGGGACGACATTATCCTGAATAAATTGTTTAGGGTCTCTCGAGACGTTTATACCTAAATACTTTATCTGGTGGACTACTTGAAGCTGAGCTGCCTCTTGGGGTAGGGGGTGGTCCAATGGATCAATCGGGAGAAGATTTGATTTATCCCAGTTGATCATTAGGCCCGACAGGAGTCCAAAGTTTTCGATTCTGCGCATCGTCTCTCGTAGTGAACCTTGTGTATCATTGAGCAGAATTATTAAATCGTCTGCGTATAGCATCACTTTGTCATCTATTTCACCCCTTTTAAAACCTTTAATTTCTGAGGACAGTCGAAGGGACAGGGCCAAGGGTTCGATTGCGAGGGCGAAGAGGAGGGGGGACAGGGGACACCCCTGCCTTGTCCCCCTCAGCAAACGGAGCCTGGAGGAATATTCATTGTTTATTTTTACTCTTGCTCCAGGCGCCCTATATAGTAATTTCACCCAGTTAACAAAATTTGGCCCAAAGTGAAATTGTATCAATGTTCGCCAGAGATACTTCCACTCCAGGGTATCGAAGGCCTTGGCAGCGTCCAAAGAAAGTATGGCCCTATTTCCCCGTTGGAGTTTGAAGGTTCAAAAAAAGCCGTCTAATGTTTATACTGGCGGACCTTCCTGGGATAAATCCCGATTGGTCCGGGTGCACCAGTTTACCAATAACTTTGTTAAGTCTAGCCGCCAAGACTTTAGCTAGGACTTTAATATCCGAATTCAGGAGCGAGATAGGTCTGTATGAGGCTGGGGAAAGAGAGTTCTTGTTCTCCTTGGGGATCACAATTATTGTTGACTCCATCATCGACGGGGGAAGTGCACCCTCCTCCTTCGACGAGTTAAGTACCTTCAGGAGCTCGGGGAGGAGTACCTCCCCGTAGCGGCGGTATATTTCAATGGGGAGGCCGTCTGGTCCCGGGGACTTCTGGCCTGCCATTTCCCGGACGGTCCGCTGGATCTCCTCCAGGGTGACAGGGCTGTCAAGGGCAGCCCTGTCCTCCTCAGAGAGGCAGGGGACCGCCAATTGGTCAAATAATTTATCCCATTCTTCACTTTTATCCTCCTGGCTAGAGTGGTATAGATTCTCATAATAGGTTCTAAAAGTGTCCACTATTTCTGGCGTGTATGAGGATGTTCTACCAGCGCCCATATCTATCATCGGAACCATTGATGATGGAGAGTTGGTCCTGACTAACTGGGCGAGCATTCTACTTATACCTTCCCCCTCCCCGAAGGCCGCCTGCTTCTGAAAAATGAATTTTTGTTCTGCTTTGCTTAAAAGGATAAGACGGTATTCCTCCTGTGCTGTTACCCATTCGTTGAAATTTACCGGTAGTGAGTTATTTATATATTTCATTTCTGCAAGGGCTACTTTTTTGGCTGCATACTCCTCCCCCGCCCTTGATTGTTTTTTTATTCTTGAGATTTGCTGAATCAGCAAGCCCCGAAGAATAGCCTTAGCTGTGTCCCAAATTACCCCCTGGGTGGCTGATCGAGCATTCATATCAATGCTTTCTTTCAAGGCATGAGCCACCTCATGTGAATCTCCCATTAATTCCAGCCAGGCCGGGTTAATTTTCCATTCCCGGTATATAGTCCTCACCCCCGCCTCCATTGAGGCTGTCAGCGGGGAATGGTCAGAGAGGCTTCTTGGCCTGTACCTAATATTATCCAAAAGAGGCATTGACTCGTCGTTGCAAAGCAACATGTCTATCCTCCACAGGGTGGAGTGGGTACTGGAGAAACAGGAGTATCCCCTAATCCCGGGGTTCCTCAATCTCCAGATATCTTTCAAGCCCATTTCCTCCAGGAGACGGGGGAGACGGCTATCGCCTAGCCCGCCCCTCCGAGTCCCCGGAGGGAGCCTGTCCAGTCCCGGATCAAGTACCATATTGAAGTCCCCAAAGACCATTACCGGTAAAGCTGGGCTGTTAATCACAAACTCCACCAAGTCGAGCAAAACCCCAGTATCAAAAGGGGGCGGAATGTACACATTAGCCAGGATAACGGCTTTATTTTCAATTTTGCAATGTAAAAAAATATACCTTCCCCGTTCGTCAATTTTGCTTTGGATACAGGTAAACGTAATCCCTGAGTTAATCAATATACTAACACCTCTTGAAAAGGACGAGTAAAACGAGTGGTACTGTAAGGCAAACTCTCTCCACCCTAACTTAGATGTAGAGGCATTAGTAAAATGGGTCTCTTGAAGACAAAGGATCGAAACCCCATAGGATCTATTTAAAGCCAGTGCTGCAGCTTTTTTCCCCGGGTCGCCTAACCCCCTTATATTCCAAGAACAAATAGTGACTTGTTTCCTATTAAGTTGTGCATCGTGACTCATTAGTGATTCTACTTCTTTATAAATTCAACTGTGAACATGAATTCTTACTCCCGTACTCAATATACCCTGCAAGAGGGTTTTTATAAATGTCTTATCATCAGTGGTATATTTTTGATCAACCTTTTTGTCAAAACATCGGTGTCTAAATAGTGCTTGTGAAGTGTTACCAACTACTCTTTCCATGTGAGTGCATATTTTAACGTGACATGCATTCCCCCTCCTCAATACACTTACATACCTACTGTACCCCTCCCTTACACCCATTTGTCCACATCCAACCAATCTAACATTCAGGCTACAATCATCATTCATTACCAATCTAGGTTTAGCCGGGGGCCTTCTAAAGTGACCAACCCATACACCCCTCTTTTGAAACAGTCTAAACGTTAGTGCCAGTAAATCTGCCCCATTCCTAACCCTCCCTTTACACATCCCTAGCCCTCCCTCCCCCTCCCCCCTATTTAAGAAAATCCTACCCCTAAAAGCATTCTGCAGCGCCCCATAACCGTTGGGATGCGCCACCTTTCAACCTCCTCCCACCATGCGTTCCCTCCCCCTTCCACCCCCCCCCCCGGGGGCGACAAAACAGCTTTCAATGAAGAGCTAAAACAAAACACAATGCAAAACAAGCAAAATATATTGCTGTATGTCACCACCCGTCCCCCCCTGCTCCCTTGATTACCTAGGCAACCCGACCCACCCCCACCCCCCCAAAAAAAGTCAAGTCAGCTTTTTAATTTGATCCTAGTCCTCTAATATCGTCTAATGTCCTTCTCTATATTTTGTTAGCCATTCTTCAGCCCCTTTCGGGGTGTCAAAAAGTAAAGTCCCTCCAGGGGCCACCACTCTCAGTTTGGCTGGATAGAGCAGAGCATAAGTTAAATTAACTTGACGGAGGTTACGTTTTACTTCCTCAAATTGTGATCTCCTTTTTTGGAGGTCTGGCGAGTAGTCAGGATAAATAGACACTCTCTTGCCACTGTAAAAAATATTTCCAAGTTCCCTTGCTTTCCTGATAATTGTTGTTTTGTCCTTGAAAAATAGCATTTTGGCTAAGAGGGGTCTAGGAGGGGCCCCAGGTTGTATGGGTCTAAAAGGGACTCGGTGGGCTCTTTCGATTGAAAAAAGTGGGGAAAACGAATCTTGACCAAAGATTTCAGTCAGCCATTTTTCTAAGAAAGTGGCAGGGTCTGGGCCCTCGGAATGTTCTGGAAGACCCACTATACGGATATTTTTCCTTCGCATCCTGTTTTCAACCTCGTCCATTTTATTAATTTGTTTATTAAGGAGATTTCTGATGTCACTCATTTCGCGTTTTAATGGTGCAAGGTCGTCTTCAACCAGACTCATCCTATCCTCAAGGATTGTGGCCCTTTCTTGGACCTTCTGTACCTCATTCCTCACGAGACCCATTTCCTCTCGTATTGATTTCAGTTGGTCATTCATATCATTCAGCGAGGCTCTGCAAGAGTTAATGGCCTCTAATACCTCCTTCAAAGAGGGCTCCGTCCCAGCTGAGGTGTCAGCCCCCCCCTCTGGCAGTGAACCCAACACTTCTTGTCCCCGGGGCAACCCCACTGGTTCACCCCCCTCCCCTAATGTCCTTTGGGGAGATTGTGTAGGTGTTTGTACAGGAGTCTGAATCTGCCCCTGGCTTTTCCTTCCCACTGCGCCGCCTGTCATTCCTCCTGCCCGGGTAGATTGAGGCTGCTGATTTTGTGGCTGGGTTTTTTGGGGAGTCTGACTCGGTAGCTGGCTTGGAGTGTGGGCGAATTTTTCCAGTTTAGCTGCAGCTAGGCTAGCCTTTGTAGTGCGCTGTGAAGGCATAGTAGGCGGTGACTATAGTTTGGTTCTAGCGGCCCGTTAGTTTATCTTAATAGGACGTCACTCAGGGACCAGGAAAGGGACACCAACACGTTTTTCTGGGCCTGGGGATGTTTTGAATGATTTTCTTTTTTAAAAATGTAAAAGATAAGCAGTGTATCTCTATTGCATGGTAAATCGTCCAAGATGAGAAATAATCAGGGGTAATGACACCAAACTTCCCCTTTAAAGAGCACCTTTCACAGTTATATTTGGCATTAAAAACAGTTCAAAAAGGAAAGACAAAAAAGGGGATAGAAAATAGAGAGGATCTCTCCTGTCTCACCCGTCCCTGGTGTCAGCAGTGTGATGATAGTGGATACAAAATCAGCCGCTCAGCAGGTTTGCAGGGTAACATAGACTAGTTTCATTAAAGTCTATGACGCATGGAATGTTCCAGCTTGTCGGCTTCAGTACACTCTGTGGAGGGAGTCCGTCTCCTTACCTCATCAGCTGTTTAGGCAGCGTCTCCGGCCGCCTTGCAGTATCCAGGAGGGAATCCACAAAGATAGTGAACGAGGGCTCTCACCCCTCCTAACGCTGGTTCTCCCCTCCTTCGGGCTCGAGAGTGCTCCCCTCTTCTCCGGTAGTTCACCAGTATCTATCGTCTATTCAACGTCGGGCGGGACGTGCTGTGGGGGGGGGGGGGCGTGGACGCCGACTGTCTCCGTCCTGCTGGAGCCGGCTCCCGATCCCACCCTGCTCTGGTCCGATGTGATGGCGCGGCTACTCCCGCTGTAGGATAGGGTAAACAGGCGGGCTTCGGGCAGAGGCTTCAGCTAGCTAGCAAGTGATAAGCGGAGCGGGGTTAAGGAGCGAGGGAACGCCACACAGAATCACTCCACTCTCGCTCTCCTCTGCATCATCTGCATCCGGTCACGCCCCCGCGAGCTTTCTTTTAGTGGTATTTAATTACCACTGTTTTTTTAATTATTGCAAAACGAAAAAAAAGAAAAAAGACTGAAAAAAAAAAAATTCATATCTTGTTAAACAATTTTGCTAACAGATCATTTCTCTCCTTCACATATGTGCGCTGATGAGGCTGCACTGACAGGCACTGATGAGGCGGCACTAATGGGCACTGATAGGTAACACTGATGAGGCGGCATTGGTGGGCACTGATGAAGCTGCACTGTTAGGCGGCACTGATGGGCTCTGATAGGCGGCACATATGGGTAGCGCTGAAAGATGACACTGATGGGCACCGATAGGCACTGGTAGGTGGCACTTATAGAAGACACTGATGAGAAGGCACTGATTGACAGCACTGATGGACACTGATTGGAGGCACCGATTGGCAGCACTGTTGGGCATTATTTGGCAGCACTGGTGGGCATTATTCGGCAGCACTGGTGGGCACTGTTGGAACTGCATTGATAATCAGCACAATGATAATCAGTGCCCTGATTATCAGTGCTGATTTCCCTTTAACACAAGCCGGTTATTGGCTCTCTTCACTCCTCAAGCTGTCAGCGGGCTTGTGTTTACATCCATGATCAGCTGTCATTGGACACAGCTGATCATGTGGTAAAGGGGCGCTGTGATTGGTCCTTTACCCTGATCTGTGATCAGCTGACTCGGCAATAGCTAGACACCCTCCTGGCAAAGTAAGCCCTCGCTGTAGCTGTCATTTGGGGTTAAAATGGTGAGAAGGGACTAAGGCACCTTACACACGGGACGGGCTCTGTTGAGAGTCAGACTGCATCAGCGTGGAATCTGTCCGCTGATCCCCGCTAAGTAGGCAGATGGCTGGTCTGTGTCCGCTTATGTAGAGCGGACACAGACACTCTCCTCTAAGAGCGGTCAGATGTAAACAGATCGCCTGTCTATTCACACACAACTGTCATTCGATCTGCTAGACAGATCCCCATCTATCTGTTTTTTAGCGGATAGGAGCGGATTGGATGTTGACACCCACCGCTCCGTAGAGGAAGCTATGAGTAAGCACTACGCATAGTGCGAAACGCGTCAGCTTTGTACCCCCCCCCCCCCCCTATTTTGGTTTGCCGTGTATGGATTGATGTGATTCCTGCTTTTTAATAAATTCATTGAAATTTTATCTTCTCCCGGTGTGCGGCTGTCCGGAGTTCTTCCTGATTTTTTAGTCTGTAGAGGAAACTGGAGGATCCGATCAGACCTGTCTGAAAAACTGACAGGCTGGCCTGAATGGTCTGCTAGTGTGAGAGGGGCTTAAGCAATCACAAATACCTCAAGCCGATTAGTGCATACCACAGTAAGGTCTTTCTAAAAACAGAAGATACATATTGTATGTCTCCCGTCACATTCCTTGTTGGGTCCCAAGCCCTACTCCATAGAAGTCATGGCTTCAACACATTGCACTGATGATGGTACAAAAGCATGAAACAGGGGTATGCAGTTTGGAATAAAAGGCTGCAGGAGAGAACTCATCCAAGAAGCACAGCGGGTAGCTGTGAATAAAGCTTGAATGAGTACAGCGAGTAGCTGTAAGTAAAGCTTGAAGAAGTATAGCGGATAGCTGTGAGTCAAGCCTGGGGGATCCAGCGGGTAGCTGAGAGTCTGAGGAACCCAGCGCGTAGCGTGGGTGAAGCTTGAAGTATACAGCGGGAATTTGTGAGTGAAGCTTGAGAAGTCCAGCGTGTAGCTGGGAGCTAAGATTGAGGATCTACAGTGGGACACTGTGAGTGAAGTTGTTGCCATAAGAGACAGCAGTTGCTACCAGATACAGATCGCTGCATTCAGCTTAACCCTTTTGCTGCCAGGCCCTGTTCTCTATTTTTACACTCAGGTGGCCAGACCATTTTTGGAATTTTTGCTTTGCTTTTTTTTTTTTTCACTTATATCAGAGTTTGTAAAAGACCCACCAAACCATCACCAAACCATATATTTTCTGAAAGCGCATGATCAGTAGAATTAAAAGAAGGTGCTACTGATTTTTAAGGTCCCACGATATTTGCGCAAATGTTTATCAAAACAATATATTTGCTAAAAATCCACTAAAATTATTATTAGCAGATAAAAACACAGCACATTTTTACAAAATTCCTACTAAATATAAAATCTTAACCTGTATTGAGTTAATATAAAACAAATATTTGTAACTTCTAAAAATTATGCATTTTTGCCAAATGGTGAAAATCGAACAGACGCAAACATGTAAATATCCATATTTCTGTAAAAATCTGAAGGTTTTAATTTTTCCCTTACACCTTTAGGAATTTGTAAAAGACCCCCCCCCCCCAAGCCATATATTTTCTGAAAGCACATGACCTGTAGAATAAAAAGAAGGTGCTACAGATTTTTTAGGCCCTGCAATATTTTCGCAAATGTTTATCAAAACAATATATGCACAAAAAATACACTAAAACCATTATTAGCAGATAAAACCACAGCTAATTTTACTAAATTCCTGCTAAATCCCTTCTAAATATAAAAGTTTAACCTTTTTGCAAAATGGTGAAAATCGAACGTAGCCACAAAGCCATATATTTTCTGAAAGCATATGACCGCTAGTATAAAAAGACGCTACTGATTTTTTAGGCCCCACAGTATTTGTGCAAATGTTTATCAAAACAATACATTCGCAAAAAATACACTAAAACCAGTATTAGCAGATAAAAACACACAATTTTACAAAATGATTGCTAAATATAAAAGCTCATCTTGTGTTGAGGTAATAAATAAATATTTGTACATTTTAAAATGCGCCTTTTTGCAAAATGGTGATGAGCATACCCAAAAAATTCTCAAAAAATCTGGAGGTTTTAATATTTTACTTACAGCTTTCACAGTTTGTAAAAGACCCCCAAAACTATATATTTTCTAAAAGCATATAACCTCTGGAATAAAAAGAAGGTTCTACTGATTTTTTAGGCCCCGCGTTATTTGCGCAAATGTTTATCAAAACAATATTTTCGCTAAAAATACACTAAAAACATTATTAGCAGATAAAACTGCTAATTTTAAAAAAGTCCTGCTAAATTCCTACTAAATATAAAAGCTTATTCTGTGTTCAGTTAATAAATAACAAATATTTGTAAATTTAAATTGCGCCTTTTTGCAAAATGGTATTGCGTAAATGTTTATCAAATCACAATTTTCACACAAAAAAAAACAAAACACTAAAATCGTTATTTGCAAACATAAACACAATATAACTTACATGATTCCTGCTAAATTCCTACTAAGGCCTCGTTCAGTGGGGTGTTCTAAAGTGTATGCCCATGGAGGGCCATATTTACCTGCACGGAGATACACAGGTATTCTGTGCCGCCCTGTGCAGGCAGTCCTATTCATGTCAAATAGGACACAGTAGCTGCAAGGACAGATCTGACATCCATGTGGGTGCAGGTGCATGGACCCAAACGCAGACAGTTTGAGTTATGGGACATGCAACCACATGGATGTCAAGTTGGGTGCAAAGGCTGTGTCCTTGCAGCTGCTGCATCTCAATTGACATGAATGGGACTGCCTGCACAGGAATGCACCGAACACCTGTGCACCCCTCTGCAGCTAAACACGGGCCTGTAGTGGTATGCCCTGCATGAACAAGGCCCTAGGCTTTGTTTATACTTATGGTTGGGGAGCAGCATGCAGTTGCGGCCCATTTGTCGGAAAAATTGGGTTAAAACAGGTGGTGAGGTGGTCGCTTCCTCACTGCCTGCCAGTAGCATCTGGAGGTTAGCCTCGGGCTTCAGAGGCAAGGGCGATTTAAACGCATGTCTAAATTTACCATTAGGGCCCTTTCACACAGGCTGTCCGATCAGGTCCACCTGTCAGTTTTTCAGGCGGACCTGATCGGACCCTCCAGTCTCCCCTATGGAGTGGTGGATGTCAGTGACATCCGCCACTATCCGATCCTGCCTGCAAAAAACAGATGGACGGTGGTCCTATTTTCCATTTGTCTGACGAATCATATATATATGGACAGGCAGTCCGTTTTCACCCAATCTCTGAATAGAGGAGAGTGGGACTGTGTCCCTCTCTGCTCAGCGGAGATGGACCTGTCATCCACGAGGGATTAGCAGAGCGATCCCCCCGCTGAACAAGTGGATTCCGTCTCATAGAGCTGCCTGTGTGAAAGGGGCCTTGATATGATTTTTATTCTTTTTTTACTAAGTTTTTTACATTTTTTTTTCCTTGGGGGGGGGGGGGGTCTTTGGAGAGACAGCAGGGGTCTAAACAAACCTTTAATGTCTCTTTTTTTAGACAGAGAAAGGGACTGAAGAGTTCAGTGATTTTCTCTGCAGGCTCAGCTGCAATACTTGTGAGTGGATGGAACCCTCTGAATAGCGGCTCTCATTCATTCATAAACGGTGGCATAGCAAGCACTTTATCGCTAACGCACCCGCCGCCCAGTGTGAAAGCAGCCTTACATATTTGTTTTGGGGCTTAGAACTGCTTTAAGCTCTGTCCATGAAACATATATGCATAAAAACAAAACTGCCAGTGTTGGTCTAGAAAACAAATCATATTTTAGCTGTCCGGGTAGAAAATAAGATCCCCAATTTTCTGAGATGAAAAAGAGCTACATGTTTTATCATTATGTATTTCGGATTTATATTTATCTATATTTAGTATTTCTTTGATACTGTCATCAGACCAACAGAAGGGGTGACTGCAGAGAAATAGAGGGGCAGATCTTTTCAGTTCCATGCAGAAACAGTCCACCTAATAGGACAGTTGGGGGCCATGTCATTTGATGATATTGTTTGATACACATTTCCTGTCATTGGGATTTTATATAATAGCTTTTGTGTGTAGTTTTAAAAAAGAAAAAAAGATAGCTATATTAACAAGTCACTGCGGTATGTTGTCTATATATAAAATCGCAGGCCCCTAGCTGCAATCAGTAATGAAGACCACAGAACTCGGAGGCTGGAAGCAGGTCAAGGCATTTGGGGCACTGTAATGAAGACAGGATTAAAAACCGCTTGACGCACATCTGACCTAAGTAACTTTTCCTGTACTGGAAATGAGAGTCTGCCACAAACATTAGAGGTGAATTTCTGAACACAGCAGTATAATAACTTCATAGCTTCAATGGGTCTAAAACAGGTAATGAAGCATGTCTCATCCACACAATAGAAACTTGCAGCTTCATTTTATTCAAGCACTTTACATTATTTATCTATTTAAGTAGCTGCTTAGTTTATTTTATTAAGCATGTCTCATCCACACAATAGAAACTTGCAGCTTCATTTTATTCAAGCACCACTTATTATTGTCTGGCTGCTGTCTGGTTTTCTTAAAAAATATCAAATTTCTGCAAAGAGACATTGGAAGCACCTTACATCAGACACAGAAAACCGTCAATGGGTCTAAAACAGGTAATGAAGCATGTCTCATCCACACAATAGAAACTTGCAGCTTCATTTTATTCAAGCACCACTTATTATTGTCTGGCTGCTGTCTGGTTTTCTTAAAAAATATCAAATTTCTGCAAAGAGACATGTAGTTCTTTACTAAGGGACTGCTTGGAAAATTCTTTTCTATACAATATTCACTAGCTGACATATAAAGACAATTGGGTGCAAAGTATAGTGACATTATTTTTCATATTTAGCAACCTATTAGGGCTTATTTCATTCCTACACATTGAATAAAAGTAGTCGACATGTCCCCACAGTCTCATGAACATTTTAAATCACAACCTCATCTTTGTAATTTGAATTAATGGCAATATATTTTCTCATTATGGTTCTAAAGGATTTTGAAATATTTGTGTTCATACCTCTGCAAGTAAAACTCATTTTTTTCCACCACTGTAGGCAGTTTTTTTTAATGAGGGTGATCACGCACCATTTGTAGAGATAGTACAGGTGTCTCAGACTCGTATGGATAGATGAGGTACGACTACTAACCATTACCCCAACAGGAAGGCTGAAGGCTCCTGCTGATCCCCGACATGAATTAGGCTCCCCGTAAGACTAAAGTATGAAGAACCACTAAAAAGAGTCTGCATTTTATTCTAGTGCTTGCTGAGGCTCCTGCTGACCTCACATATGATTTGGGGGTCATTAGAAGACTCCAATTCGCAGTACTGCTATAGGGAGAATGCACACACCAATCCAGTGCTTGCTATGGCTCCTGCTAACCCCTGCTATGACTTGGGGTACTCAGAAGACTCAAAAACGCAAAACCACTGTAGAGAGAATTTGCAAACGAATCCCATACTTTCTATGTGTCCTGCTAATCACAGCCATATGTTAGGGTCCTCAGCAGGGGCTGACTGGCAAGTTGGAAAGTACAACCCAGAGGCCCATGGTGCAGCGACATGCCCCCTCCCACTCTCCCTCTTCCCTGCCTCCTCCCCACCCCCATCCTGAAGCCCTGCTACAGGCACTCTCTGCTCACCGAATAGGTCGGGCTGGACAGTGCCTGCTGCACCGACTCAGGGTTCCCGAACTTGCCATGAGGGGATGAACAGGGGCTGCAGGGGGAAGCCGGGTGGCTCAGTCAGGACTGGCCAGAGGAGAGCCTCCGTTGGGGCATAAAGCTAGCCTCTGCTCAGACACAGCATACAACATCCATGCCAGGGGGCAGCCTGCATTCTGTCCTCACCCTCATCCTGCACTGGGTAGAACATTGGAGGGGACTTTTACTTCTCTTTACCAGGAAACCTTTAGGCGTTCTTGTGATGGAAGCGGTGCAGCCTTTTTATGGGGCATCAAAGCAGCCCGGGGGGCAATTGCCAAGTCCGCCTCCAGTCCTCAGAAGACTAAAATGTTAAGTACCATTATAGGGAGACTGCACACACTAATCCAGTGCATGCTGGGGCTCCTTCTAAACCCTGCCATACATTGTGGTCCTTGGAAGACCCAAACCACAATTAGGAGACTGCACACACTAAAAGTGGCCATATACTAATAGATTTCTTTCATTTATCCTGCGGGCTAAACAAAAAAAAATCTAACAGATTCCACGGCCCTCAATAAACAGTGTGGATGGACGCATCTCCCACTACAACTATTGTCTTATCAGATATAGCCACTGTTCAGCCAACAATTTTCCACCAGGTCAAGATGATGTACTGTATACTTTGGCTAGATGAGAAATGCAGAACTGAAAGCAGGTACCTGTCACAAAACAGTACCCATTCACAGAAATCATAAAAAAAAAAAAAAAAAAAAAACACCAAAGCTGTTAGAGGAGGGGGAGGATGGGGATGAACGGTCATGTCATATTTAAGTGAAGGTCCAGTTGCTTGCTGAGGTTCCTAAATAGCCTTGTCATATGTTGGTGTCCTCTTTAAATTCAGATCCCGGTCCCTTAAAGCAGATTAAACAGCACTGTGCTTGTGCTGTGTAATCTGCCCCTCTCTAAAACTGTAAAAAACCTCCCTGAACCTGCCACTTCCTGTATCCCCCTCTCTGTACTGACCAAGAAAATCAGGGCTTCTGAGCCTTGACCACCGTGGTCAGAGTGCATCCTTCCGTCATACACAGCTGTCCTTTCTGCTCTCCTCTCTCCCCCTCCTCCTTGCCTCTCAGCTCCCTCTCTGTGTCTCTGTTTCTGCCCCCCCCCCCCCCGTCCGCTATTGTTAAAAATAAAAAAACCTACAATGGTCACTGGCAGCCCCTCTATTAGAGCCTGGCAAACCACACTATGCCAGTCATTTCCAAAAAAACAAGCGTTGTAAATAGCCGGTCACGTGACTCACGGCTGCTGTACAGCCCAGAGACAGGGCTTCTGTGGGAGGCCACCTGATCTCCCTGTTTGACGTCAGAGGGAGATCTCGGCTCCTCACGCAGAAGCCATGTATCGGAGCTGTAAAGCGGGCGCAAGTCACGTGACCGCCCTGAAGATAGCTCTAAATAGGTATTTACAACGCTCGTTTTTAGAAATTACTTACATGTGTGGTATGCCAGGATCTAATAAAGGGGCTGGCAGTGATTTAGAATTTAGACTTGAACCCCCTAAGGGTCACCACACAAAAAGCACATAGTGTTCACAAATTTATGTAAAACAATCTTTAATAGCATTATAGATCAATATACAAGTGTCGAGGGCTGTTAAATTAAAATGTTTGTCTGCCGATACAACCACAACATCTGTATTCAATATTGAGAGTTGAAATGTATGGCTGATGTACGAAATAAAAATGTATAAAAGGAAAAAAATAAAGTTTGTTGTCTGAAATCTAAAGTGTAATTTTACTCATGTTGTGCACATTCCTTGATGGTGTTGGTTCTGCATCGATGCGTGTCTTACCATGGAACAATCAATACAATTTGGACTTTACATGACTTAAAACACATCATACCCTAATTCTCTAACATTCTCTTTGTTAAATGAACAGCTTAACAAATCAACACCAATGCTATGTTATGCCAAATTAAAGGAATGCAAACTATTTCACCATTTTACATAAAAATCCACTTTGCAAATGTAACATGCTCTACTCCTTTAGTAAATCAGCATCATTATATAATATTGCAATGATGTAAACATGATAGGCTATATATAACATGACAAGGTCAGCTTCTCTAGCATACATTTTCTCTCCACCCATTGGTATATTGTAAGCCAGGGTTGTCAAACTCAGTTGCATCATGGCCCGCATAAGTAATATGGTTGTATTTGTAAGACTATATACATTTATCCAGGGCTTTTTTCCTTAAAGAACAGGTGCAGGAACTCAACCATGCCCCCCCCCCCCGCCAAACCACATTCATTGAATGGTGGATGTGGTCAAATTGCACTAAAAGTAGGAGGATCTTAAAAGGGCAAAAAATACTAGGTGTGCGTTATGTGCAGAGTTCAGGCATGTGCTTGACAAATCCCAGGTCGCCGTGGCAACAAGAAAAATTGCATCACTTACGGGTCCCCATTGGAAGTTTCAAAGAATGTAGTGCAGTGAGATGTGCGTTACATTACATTCAGTGGAGCACAGGGGAGACATGCAGGGTCTTTTAGACCCTACATGTCTAATTAAAGAGAACCTGTCACCAAAAAATGTATTTAACTTATAATAATAACTTTTTGTCCCCTATATGAAGAAAAAAAAAAGTTAACGGGTAACTACACTTTCGTGGGGAAAAAAAATAGCAAATAAAGAAAAAACAATATAGCGTATACAAGTAATATTGTAACTGAATGTTATTAAAAATTACCTTTCCTTTTCAATCTGCAGCCGCTATAATTTTCTAAAAAATGCCATAAAAATGACATTTTCACACTGGCTGGGAAGGGGTTAAACGTCTAGGGCAATCAAAGGGTTAAGTGTGTGCATAGCCAGTGTTTGTGTTTAGTATGTGTGCTGCTTTTACTAGAGGAAGAGATACTAGTTTACATAGGCAGAGCTTCATTCTGAGTCTCTGCCCGATGATCAGCAGGTGCCGGCGGACATCGTGTGCCCGGCACCCGCAGATCGGCTTCTGTTGTAAATAATCACAGCAGAAGTGGAGCGCTGGCGGCCCGTGCGCGCCCCCTGCAGGCAGAAGTGCAGAATCGCGTAAATATACGTGATCCTGTGCACAGCTGATGCCCTGGGTGGACAGCAAGTGGTTAAATCGAAGCGCGTAGACAAAAACATAATTTTTTTATTACAGCAGAGTATTCCACTCTGCTTGCAAACACTATGGCACTTTATGTACTAGCCTTCCATTAGCAGATTTGATGTTTCCTGGTGCTGGGAGTGCATTAGTACATATGGTGTGGACCCATTTTCACTATAATGCAAGCATATTTTGTGTATTACCCTTTGCATGCAGAAACATAGCTTGTTCTTGTTGCCTGCTATTCATATATGTTTAAATATTACGTATGAAAGAACTTTTGGACTCTTGGACAGTAAACGTTTTCCTTCCGGGTCATACTTTCCTAGCTCATGCACATTTGATTTTACATTTTTTAAATACGATTAACCCATCAACGATTCAAAATTTGTTGGTTTAAAAAAAAAAAACAACATGTTCGATCTGGCAGTTTCAATAGCCGGCATACTAATGATGCGATTTGGTTTTCTACTATGGCTTGCTTAAGACATGATCTCTAATGCCGCGTACACACGAGCGGACTTTCCCGCGGGATTGTCCGCCGGACAGTCCGATCATGTGTGGGCCTTCGACTGACTTTTTTTCCCAAAAGTCCGGCGGACTAGGTTTTAAGTTTTGTTTTAAAATTTTCCGCTGAACTTGGCAGTCCGGCGGACAATACGGCCGTCTGTATGATGGTCCGGCGGACCAAAAAGGACGCATGCTCAGTAGCAAGTATGTCACGGACTCTAGTTTAGTGTTCTAGTCCCATCGTACGTGCTGTACGTCATCGCGTGAACCGCAGGACTTTTAGCGTGATCGTGTGTGGTCAAGTCCGTTCGCTTTCAAGTCCGGTGAAGCCCAGCTGGAAGGTCCGGCGGTTTGTCCGCCAGACTAGGTCCGGCGGACAAAGTCCGATCGCGTGTACGCGGCATAAAATGAACTTATAAAAATTGTATATGTGCTATTTCCAATGAAAGATCACTTTAGGCTGGCAAACAAAAAAAAAAACTGCTGTTTTCTTTATAAAGCCTTCTTTTTACAGTCTACTAGACTCCATTAGAAATATGTGTCAGCTGTAGCTTATGTCCCTATCTCTTCCCACATGACTGTATCATTGGTATAACTCGTTCTCATCTGGATCCCACAAGACCACATTACAGATGTCACTCTTTCTCACCTGGATTCCTCGATTAAAATTTTTCCATTTTTTACATCATGAAAAATCCACTCGGGGGAAAATAACATTATCACAATAAGGCACTGTAATGGTCATGTCAATTTGGCAGATATGGGAATTCTGAAGGAGATATCTCATTACCGTAGTCCTTGAAAGATATATGATGATGGTATGAGAATCACCTTGCCAGTGTCTGTGCAAAGTAAGCTTCAAATTTTGGTGGCATTGACCTATTTGTGCCTTCAGCAGTTATACATTAGGTCTGACTGCTAGTACACTCTTACTTTGTCTCACCTGTTTTTGAGATGAGCCTCTACATCACAGCGCTGCATGGTGTCCTTGCATGCATTAGAAAAAGGACAGGAGACAACCAGCTTGTCCAGCAATTTGTGCACAAGGATGCTGGATTTCCTGCACAGTTTAAAGTGCAGCCTCTTTCGGTCCAGTGGACAGAAGTCCTTCTCCTGTAGGAAGTTTCTGAGGCACTTGTAGCAGAAAGTGTGGCCGCAGGGTGTATCCAACGGCTGCAGCAATGGTTGAAGGCAAATGTGGCAAACCAGGTCATCGTCCACTTCATTCAGGTAATTGTACAGGTGGTTCTCCCTTGTCCAGTGCTGCTGACCACACTCAAAGCAAAGGGGGTTCAATGACGAATCATCCTCTGCCACCACCAGTTCTTCAGTCGCCGTCCCCATACTGACCCCAGCTCTGATGCAACTCAACAATCCGTCACCGTCTTGGTCATTAGCACAACATACAAGAAAGGCTCATGGTCACTTGTCTCCCTAGGAAAAAGAAAACAGATTTTCAGATCAGAAAGAGGAGCATGTTATGGTTGGAACACAGGAAAGAAGAACTGGAACAGACTGCTGGGAACTTGGTGAAATGGGTCACACTGAAAGACATTTTTAGATATGCAAGTGCATGCAGTAATTACAGTGCGCAGTCACGTTTGAATATATTTTATGCGCGTGTCTAAACTCACTCTGTTGAACTGGAAAATCCCCTCACACTGAAACATTAGTTTTATAGTGTAAATTTCATTTTTTGCTATAATGGAACAGGTTCACTTGGGTGCAGGTTGTAGTTTAGAATGTTATCAAGTTTTCCATCTGGTTCAAATATGGCAGAAGAGTCATGAATTTACAGCGGTTCTTCCATAGGAAAGAATGGGGCCACAGCAGGCCTTTTTTTATTTGAATGAAAGGCTGGAAGTCCCGCTTAGAGCTGGATCAGGGTGGAGGATAAAAAATATTTATCCAGGTATAAATATTTGGGAGGTGGCTGGGCATGTAGCTAAAGGGCAACTCTACTTTTTGTCCCTTAAAAGTGTCCTTTCATTAAATAAACATTCTCTACATTGAATTAATTATACACTAAAGCAGCCTATAGACATAGGAATGCCTGATCAAATCAGGAGCCAATCCCATCAATCACATGAAGGCTTAATCAAGTGGATTTGTGGTTCCTGCAGAGCCCCGAACCCTTGCAATTCATCTTGCCTAAAGAACTTCACCACGCGTTTGTATCCCCCCCCCCCCACCACATTTGGAACTTTTTTGGTTGGTGTGGGTACCTGGTTTTGACAGGTACCCACTCCCACTTCCAGTCAGATGCAGTGGCGGTGCGTGCATAGAGGGCGCAGGAGCGCCGCCCCCCTCTCCTGCACCGCTCTATCACCAATAGATAGATTCATGCATTTGCATGAATCTATCTATTGTCACCGCTGCCGCCCCCTATTCAGGTGTCCGGCCCCTGATCGGGCGCCGGGCATCTGAATTACAGTGGGGGGGGGTGTTGCTGGAAGCGCCCCTATTAGAGCTGTAAGCTCTAATAGGGGACCCTATTAGAGCGGTGTGCTCTAATAGGCTTCCCTAAGTGTAAACAGCGGGCGCACGGCTGTGCGTTCGCTGATTACACAGTATTGTGTTAGGGAAGCGAATACATCGCTTCCCTAACACAGACCCGCCTCTCAGCCAATCAGGTTGCCAGGTCTGTTACCTGTCACCTGATTGGCTGAAGTCACAGGCGCTGTGATTGGACGCTAGGCGTCCAATCACCTAGCGTCCAATCACAGCAGAAGAAGACAGGAGGAGCGCGGGAGAAGACATCCGATGGAGACACCGCTCGTCGCCTGACGCCGTCACCAGCTGCACACCGGGACAAGGTAAGTGCAGAGGGCAGGCAGGGGGCACAGTGGCAGCACTTGAGGGGCACAGTGGCAGCACTTAAGGGGCACAGTGGCAGAACTTGGGGCACAATGGCAGCACTTAAGGGGCACAATGGCAGCACTTAAGGGGCACAATGGCAGAACTTGGGGCACAATGGCAGAACTTGGGGCACAATGGCAGAACTTGGGGCACAGTGGCAGCACTTAAGGGGCACAGTGGCAGAACTTGGGGCACAATGGCAGAACTTGGGGCACAGTGCTAGAACTTGGGGCACAGTGGCAGAACTTGGGGCACAGTGGCAGCACTTGGGGCACAGTGGCAGCGTTTGATGGGCACAGTGGCAGCACTTGGGGCACAGTGGCAGCGTTTGATGGGCACAGTGGCAGCGTTTAATGGGCACAGTGGCAGCGTTTGATGGCACAGTGAGGCTGTTTGTTTGCGCCCCCCCAAAAATTTTGAGCACCAGCCGCCACTGGTCAGATGCACTGTGGTGAACTGAGCAGAAACCTGCAGGTTTCCAGAACACATTACTGGTCCCAGAAGACTGCAGGATCACTCACAAATTGGACTATGGCTTGTGAATGCGCAGTAGGAAACCGGCTGTGAAGCTGCAAGGCTTCACTGCTGGTTTCCCTTACTTAAGATGCCAGCACCTGCCCCCGAAGCCAATTGAAGAATTGGCTCAGGTGAGGTCATCGCTGGATCCCTGGACAGGTAAGTGACCTCATATTAAAAGTCAGCAGCTACAGTATTTGTAGCTGCTGTTCTTAATTTTTTTTTGGAGGGGGAGACTGAAGCTCCTCTTTAAGTAAAAACAAAGCTCTACTGAATGAAGCATTGGTGTGTTGTTGACCTACTACTGCTTGGCCTATGATGGTGTCATCTGTTCGGTCACAACATTACTCACATTTGGGTCTAAATGCATTCATATTTGAACTTTGGATACCCTCTTACTGTATACAGGCAGTTAGCCACTGACCTTCCAACAGTTCTTAGTGGGAGAATAAATAAGGAAGGTTAGAAAACCTACACTGATGACTATTCTACCCCCGACATAACAAAGCAGCATCAGCTTGTGCCCTTCACCTCCTACCCTCTCCTCTCCTTTCTATAACCACAAGTGTGTTAAGTCAGCAGAGCCCACCACACAGGCCTATGGTGTGCCATGCAATGCTCAAGAGATCTACTGGCTTGAAGACATCCTCCATGTCCACAGGTCCTACTGATGTCTATTGCCAAGATCTACAAACGCTGTATACATCAGAATGCTAGAACTGAGTCCAGGTTCTCTGAACATAGAAAGCAGAACATTAATAGGATTTGTCTTGTTTTTTCTCCTTAACAATTATTCACTAAGTTACAAATGATAAGCAAGTGTTAGTGATTTCAGCATGTTAATCACACATTCTGTGCTACTCAGCATCTCGCTGCATCCAATTTACCATGGTGTTATAAATGTAGATACAGACAAAAGCTGTAGTGCTCGTCATTAAAACTGATCTATTTGCATTTTTTTAAAAGGAAGTATAAATTCACTTTGGAGACGATTGCGTGTTATTACTCCCATTACCGAAGAAAGATAAGCACCGTCCAAGGAAGAAATGACTGCTGGCTATACTGGAAAATCTATACATGGCTGCAATTCTATTCCACATATGTCATGAGGTCATCACATTTTATAAAAACAGCTTTCGTGTAATTTTAATTGAATATTGCTTCATAAATACCGAGGGACTGTGCAGCAGTAGAAGGCCGGTTACATTCGGCTCTGTAAAGAGCTACGTGATGTAAAACACTGAATGTGAGATCTATGGGTTTTCATAAGGGCCTAGGCGTTCACACTATGGAGTTGCGGAAACATGTGTGTTACCACATTTACCAACACACATTACATGCATTGATTCTGAGTGGCACCCCAACACAACTTGCCAACAGATGTGCATTGCTATATGCACTTGGTCCGCTGGAATCTGAACTATAACAATTCTTTAAATGTTGCCTCCCACTCTTCTCCTACCTATCCTGCCTAACCTGTATAAAGAGATCTGTGTACATACCTATTTTTAATATGCTCCCATCCGGTCACGTGATCCCACAGCTCCGGCCCCCCTGTATCAGTGACTGCTGCAGGGGAGAGGAGGGAGTGCCAAGCTGCAAGATAACGTGACCGGACCAAAGCAGAAAATAGGTAAATATACAGATATTTTTTTATAACGGTTAGGCAGGAGAGGTAGGTGAAGGGGAGGGATAGGGAACATTTTAAATGAATGAATGAATAATTTGTATAGCGCTACAATGCGAACTGAATCGCCTCAAGGTAAGAATAGGTATAGTTAGGCTTTTCTTCCACGTTAAACATTTTTTGTCCGAGTTCTTCTTTTAAATGAAGCAAAGGTGAAGCTATTTAACAGATTTAAGTTGCTAAAGCAACCAGTGATTAGACACTTCCCCTTTACATAATTACTAATTGTCCTTGATTTTCAGGGACATTTCTAGTAGACATAGACATTTCTTTAGTAGACCTGTCCCTGAAAACATGTCATATTTTTCTTTAACAAGAGGTTTATTGACATGTATCACATTATACAGACATGACTTTTCAATTAAGACAAAATAAGGTGCACAATGTGAAATGCATACATTAGCTATAGCGAACATAAGGAATATTGCCAAAGAAGACTCACTTGAGAACATACAGTGAGAATTGAAAAAAAATACATTAAAAAAAGGCAGCCTTGTGCAAACCAGTTAAACAAGCACACAAGCTCAAATAAAGCACTAGCATTTGGATGATGCTGATAATGCCACTCCAGCTGGGGGAACTAGGCCAATTGGAGACAACCTATGCAGGGAGATACCCTACTATCAAATCAAAAAAGGAAAATATGAAAAGGAAAGGGAGAAGAAGAGAGAAAATAAAGAAAAGAAGAGAAAAGAGGTGAGAAGGTTCCAGAGGGTCTTGGTGGTTAAGAAGTTGATTTGGCAAGAGGAGATGGTCAAATCTGGATGATTGGGCGTAATCAATCCATGGGTGGAAAATTCAGAGGAATTTGTCATGGGAGTTTGCCAAAATAGCTGTCAGCTTTTCATTGATCATGATGTCATTCATATGTTTTTTTACTGCCTCGAAGCTAGGAATAGGGAATTTCCAAGCCCTAGCAATCGTTAGTTTGGTGGCCATAAAAAGGTGTGCAGCCAGTTGGCATTCCGAGTGGGAAAGGGGTGTCAATGGGTTTTTTAAAGGAGAGCTTCATATGGGTTTTTCTTGAAATTAGAGTGGAGTAGAGTACCGAGTAGGGTGTAGATTCTGATCCATAGTCTGCTCACTTTTGGACAGGACCACCAAATATGCGCCAAACATGTCTGATTTTTGAAAGATTAGCTTTACAATAATGTTTAGTTGCTATTATTATTCAGGATTTATATAACGCCAACAGTTTACGCAGTGCTTTACAATGTAAAGGGGGACAGTACAATTACAATACAGTTCAATACAGAAGGAATAGGAGGGCCCTACTTATGGAGCTTACAATCTAAGCGGAGGGGGAGGTGGTACAAAAGGTAATAGCTACAAAAACCCTCTGATGTTAACAATAAATTGAGAGTATTGCATTATAACACATTGATCTCCTCTAACACAACATGTGAGCTACCCTAGCTTAGGTACTCAACTTTTTAACAATCATGATTTTGCACAAAAAAACATTTGTAACAATTTTAAAATTATAAGGTTTAATAATGGATTGTATAAAACCACAGATAAAGTAGACTCTACCAAAAAAAAAAAAAATCAGCAAGCAGTATGAGTTCAGTGCACACTGCGGTCATGTCACATGATCCTTAACTGTCACTAGCTGAGCTGTGTTTTCAACCGTGCTTGTTGTACTGGAACCTTCTGATCAGGTATTCCAGCAGCACCAGGATTTTATGTGAGGTTTGGGTCACACTACAGCTAGGGGTTATGGTGCCAAATCTTGCACTGCTCTATGCTGTGCTCCCTTACTAGACATGGTCATTATCAAACCAGCACCAACAATTAGCTGACAGTTCAACATTATCTGACAGAAGGAATGCAAGTAAGCATTTAGTACAATCTGGGTTAAGCTGACTTGCAGACATTACCTATGTTTACATTCACTTGGGAAATGTTGTTGATACCAATCACTTGGTGTTAATTCACTAATCACCTTTGCTCTGGTCTAATGTATGTGTAATGTGATAAAGTTACTAAGACGCTGCAAGATGAGTAATGCACATGAGAGTCTTCGCCCGGGTCCAATTATAACACAACTATTTGTCATCCTGTCTAATGGAAAGCACTGTAGAGCCCTGCAGAAGGTACCTGCATGAGACATACTTGTTTAAAGAAGGCACTACATTGCTACATACTGGTTTACCATAAGAGTTTTTGGTTTATTTTCTAACCCATATTACTATGAACTACCATGTAATATGAAGGAACTAGTCCTGCTGGTGTGTGGACTTCAATGGTACCCACGTAAGACAACCACAAATTTAAAAAAAAAATGACAGTCTTTATTTATAACATTGTTAAAATAACATCATTGTGTGTACAAACTATTTTAAAATCAACAATGTCACAATTGGGGCATGTCCAAGATGGCGACCGGCGCAGAGGCATAGTGTGAGAGCTCCGTTACCCTGCCTGGTGGAATGGGAATTATTTGTGGCAGGTACTCGACAAATTTGGTTTTGGCCCTAAATTTACCACCTGGATTAAGCTGCTATATGGGTCCCCTGTAGCTCATGTGCGTACTAACGGTGTCCTCCCCCCTTTCACTTTCGTAGAGGTACGAGACAAAGCTGCCCCTTGGCTTCGGGGCTCTTTGCTCTTGCTATAGAGCCCATGGCTATCCTGATCCGCTTGGCGGATGAAGTGGGAGGACTGATGGTGGAACCTCTGGTGGAGCGAATATCGTACGCAGACAATACTCTTCTATATCTGAACGATGACTCTGACTCTCTTGTGGTGGCTCTGGCGATCATAGATAGGTTTTGTTACCTCTGCATCGAAATATGTAATGACCTATCCTGATATCTGACAGACAACCTATATCTGGTTATGCAGACTCTACTACTGAAATGCCAAACCTGGAAAACACTCCCCTTGACACAGGTGGGACGAGTAAACTTACTAAACATGACCTTTCTTCCCAAATTTCTTTACATTTTTATGAACACCCCAGTCTCCTACTCCTGGCGCTTTCCTCCGTAAGTTGGATGGGATTGTCACATCCTTCATTTGGGGTGGGAAGGTCCCTAGGATAGCTAAACATAAACTACAGCTCCCTCTATCTTTGGGCGAACTGGTGCTGCCTTGTTTCCGGAAGTACTACTGGTCACTTTTCACTGGTGGTTCACCCAGGCCAGGTCTAACCCAGCAGTCAATCTTGAGGCAGCTGTTATGGGCTCCTACTCTGCCCTAACAAACATGGTTTATAGAGGAGTGAAGGCCAGCCCACAAGCAACAATCTCTATGCGGACTATGGTCCAAGCGTGGGGACAGGTTACCACTGCAGTTAGAACAGCAGACACTATTTCACCTCATTATGAGGTAACCCTAAACTACCACACTTTAGATCCATTCCAGACACCAACATCTGGGTTAGATTTGGAATAGTAAAACTGCAGCAGATTATGCCTGCTGGGGTGTTGCTCCCTTTTCCTGAATTGCGGGATGCATTCCAACTCCCCTGTTGAATGCTTTTCCACTACCTTCAGCTGAAACATGCTGCACAAGCGCAATTTCCCAGAGTGGTCACCATGATGCCACACGTAGTGGAAAGATTCCTCACCTCTCGAGGTGCAGATAGAATCCTGTCTCTATATCTCCGCCTCACGTGCGGAGACTCAGATGGGAATCTCCACCATTTTGCTCCTGGAAGGCAGATATCCTCTCCTTGTCAGAGGAAGAATGGGACCTAGCATTACAACAATATATATCAACTGTGATTTCTTCTAAAGGACAGGTTCATCCAATTAAAATTCATACATAGGGCCTATTACACCCTCCAAAGGATGGCCTGAATTTAGCCCACACAATCGGAGACGTCCTAAATGCCAACAGGTGGTTGGAACATACTTCCATGTCATCTAGGACTGCCCGGCCTATCCAAGATTTTTGGAGGAGGATGGTATCTGATGTCAATATAGTTACCAACCTCTCAGTGTCAATGGACCCCAAGGTGCTTCTTTTAGGTATTACAGACTCAGTGACACATTCCACACACACAAAACTCTTACGGTTTTATCTGTGTTTCTATGCTAGGAAGGTACTCCTACAGAACTGGAAATTGGTGACTCCCCCTACAGCTGCCCAGTGGTGCATGCTGGTAGACTCTGTGCTGCCCCTACACAAACTCACATACATGGGTCGCAAATGTCCCCAGAGATTTGAAAAGGTGTGGAAGTCATGGGTCATTGCCAGGTCGCTCAATATCTGGGTCAGGGCTCACTGATATGCGGGATGGTGGAGCCCCATTATGGGACTAAGCTGGGTTTTGGATTCTCTGCTCTAGAACATGTTATGCAACCCCAATCCTCCTTTAAAACACCTTTAAAACACCTATATCTCCCTCCCTCCCATCTGCCCCCCCCCCACCCATATGCTTTGTCTTTTCCCCTCAATTAGACCTTGCCCCCAGGGGATGGAGACGACTATAATTGGTACCCGATGAACTAGGTGCATCCACGGCACCTCTTAGATCCTTGCGGAACCCTTTTCTCTTTTTTTTTTGGACCGCAACATAATTTGTGTTGATTTACCCTAATGTTTTCTCACCCTGCTCACTCACTCTAGACCTCTTAATTTCCAGCAATATACCATTGTATGCATTTACTTACTTCTGCTATCTCAAATGCCTCATTACTGTATGTTCAAGTTGTATTAATGCCTTGTCCACTAATAAAACTTTTAAAAACAATGTCACAATTTCTCATATGATACATATGTCCCAGTTGGGACCACAATACAAACACCTCTTGCTTGTGGAGTATATACTGTAACTCATAGGTAGAGATCTGCTGGTCGACGTGTTTTCGCTGATTGTGTAGCTTCCTCAGGACCAACTTATTGAGTATCTTATTCTGATATAGCATGGTGGAACATCACACATGCCAGTTACGTATGGCGGGCGGACACAAGGGATCAGCTCCTCAATGTGTATTAAGGTTATTGCAATAATGGAAGGAGGAACAACCATCCCAGGTATCCAAACTGGTTGTCCTAAGCTCAAAAAAAGACTGTATATCTCTAGACAGGTCTTGATAAGAGTAGATGGTAGATAAAAGAGTTAAGAGTTTGGTGTTTGTGCAGCAACCTTGGAATTTACTTACTATAAAGCCATAAGATGCCCCCTTTGATAGTAGTACTGAGGGTATAGTAGAGACTATACAGCCAGGTTCCAAATTAATTTGCACCAAGATTGCACTGTGCCATCCACCTACTTGGAAATTGTGTCCATCTGCCGCTGTCAGCTGAACATGGGTCACAGGAGTACAAAACAAACTGCACTCCTGTGACCTATAGGAGTATAGACAAATAGCTTTGGCTATACTTCTCCTTTAAGCATTTTTAGGTGCTTCCACCATTTTGTTCATCACGCTATTTACACTGATGTGTGAGATGGGTCCACTTTTATTATTACGTTTTATACTAAATAATGTGCACAGCCATTAGAGAAATATGTATTAGCATTGTCCTTGGCAACCTATTGTAAAGTACATCAAAAAATGCTAAGGAAAATTGTGCGTCAAAATGCAATCAAAAAACAATTTCACAGGAAAATGAAAATGCAAAAGAAAATGTGCAAAAACTGCTCAAGGAGAGTAAATACCACCTAGCAATGTAAAAAATGGCAATTGTCCTCACATCTTTTATTTTGGTGAAGTGTGTTCCTATGGTGACTGGCGAGACCACACATTAATAACAGTTTACATCTGCACTTCAAGGTCACTTGTTGAATTCCACATCCTGATAAGAGTCAGAAGAGTACATGAATAATGATTTTTTTTTCTCCTCATTACCAAGGTCACCGATTTGAAAGTCACAATTATCCACAGCATGCAGCATGTACAGAATGGGCTCCGGGGCTTATTTATATTCTACAGGCTCCCTGTTGTCAGTATGTCCCAGACACCTCAATATCACTGGGTGAGACACAGCTATTTGCAAAGGATTCTGGGAGTGTCTAACAAGATAAAGTCATTGCATGAAATTATCTCTTCAAGGTTTCCTGCATGAAAAATACATGTTACAACCTGAAAGAAATGCAAATAATTCCAGGAGTTGAATGGCAATGACAAAAGAGGATATTTTTGTGTTAATGGATAACTCCAATGTTGTTCCTTTCTCCTAAAACGGATATTATCAGGCAAATTAACAATTAACTTTGCCTTTAATACTGGTCTAAGGAATGTTTAGACGGAGTTTGCTGAAATGTGGGAATATTGGCTCACCGCTTTATTGACATCTTACCTGTTTTCAGCAAGGGTGGCCCTTTTTCTTGATGTGCCGTGGCACTACTCTACAACTGGCAAGGAAACTCACCACCACAGCCATCCAGCATTGTCCCCACTGATGACATTCCTCAATATCACCAATCAGTCTCATGAGCCTGTCCACAGGCAATGTCTGTAGGCACAAGTCTCATAGGACCTATAGTTCTGTGAGGTCATCTGTATCATAGGCAGCCTAATTCTAATCAGGACTCTTTAAAAAAAAAAAAACATATTTGGCCCTTTAAGGCCATTAGGCTGGACGTCAGACGTCACTCCAAGGGCAAGGAGTCGAGTGGGGGCCATCTTTCCCTCACTCGACTTCTTGCTCATCGCTCCAGGGGACCACTTTTATCGGACGCCGAATCGCTCACTGTATAAAAAAAAATACTGGGGTTATGGCAGCTAGCTGCTGCCATAACAACGGTATATAACGTCAAAGTAATGATGTATATATACAGTGGGCAGCCCCAGGAAGTGGTTAAAGGGGTTGTAAAGGCAGAAGTTTTTTTTTAGCTTAATGCATTCTATGCATTAAGATAAAAAGCCTTGTGTGCAGCAGCTCCCCTAATACTTACCTGAGCCCATCTCGATTAAGTGATGTTGTATGAGACTCGGCTGTGCGGGACTTTCCCCTCCTCATTGACTGAAACGGCAGTGAAGCATCATTGGCTCCCGCTGCTGTCAAAGTGAGCCAATGAAGAGAGAGGGGGGCGGGGCGGGCCGTGGCTCCGTGTCTGAATGGACACACGAAGCTGCAGCTCGGCTCGGGTGCCCCCACAGCAAACTGCTTGCTGTGGGGGCACTCAACAGGAGGGAGGGGCCAGGAGTGCCCAAAGAAGGACCCGAGAAAAGGAGCTGCTCTGTGCAAAACCATTGCACAGAGCAGGTACGTATAACATGTTTGTTATTTTATCATTTTAAGTGGATAAAGAAGCAGTCATTAAGGAAGGAAGTCCGTTACAGGCTGGATCACCAAATGAAAAAAATAAATAAAAAATCTAAAAAAGAAAAAAAAAGCACTAAACTAACACAGCCACATCACAAAGGTTTTGTAAGCTGCAATATATTATTGCATTTTTGTTTCTGGGTTTTGATAGACTTTAAATTTTATTCAAGGTTAAAAGGGGTAATTTTTGAAAAAGTAAATAATAACAATAGTGTAATTTGGTAACGTGGGCTGACTTACTTATCAATGTCCCATTTGTATGAACTCATGGTAAATCTCAGATGACACTTGTCTATCACTTGGGCCCCGCTCAGAGCGCTTTTATTACTTCTGCATTTTAATCTAATCTTTTTTCTGTTTTCTCATAATTTGTAAAACACGACTTTACTGCTATATATTTTCACTGAAGTTGGCAGTTCCACGTTATTCTTAAATCATCCAGCAGCCAGATGTCAAGAAAATTGTTTCCCAGCTGATTACATAACATAAAACTCTACTTTTGCAGCACACTGCATGATAGACAAGTAAATCCCTCCATACTTATGTAAGCTCTGTCCACATGCAGGAAATACGGGTACACGAGCAATAGGATTTCAGTGCACGGGTTTCTGTAGCGTTATCTCATTATAAACACTTTGGACCTACGTTCTGGCAGCGAGCATTCATGCAAGAAATATATACAGCAGACCTGCCTTAAATCCATCATTTCTATACAGAGTTGGCCTCTAACTTGAAAGCTGGAGCTTTTGTTAGAAAACTGACGATAACCTTTAAAGCTTACTTCAGACTTACAGTTGTGCTCATAAGTTTACATACCCTGGCAGAATTTATGATTTCTTGGCCATTTTTCAGAGAATATGAATGATAACACAAAAACTTTTCTTTCACTCATGGTTACTGTTTGGCTGAAGCCATTTATTATCAATCAACTGTGTTTACTCTTTTGAAATCATAATAACAACAGAAACTACCCAAATGACCCTGATCAAAAGTTTACATACCCTGGTAATTTTGGCCTGATAACATGGGTTATTAACCTCCCTGGCGGTATTATTCTGGCTGGAATTTTGTGCTGAAAGCGGTACAATTATTTTGCATGGAAATTTGGCGTTTTTATATTGTAGGCTTGCAATTCTTATGAATAACTCACTTAAATCTGTCCGAACCAGAGTCTAGTAGACATCCCGGGTATGATAAAGTTTGAAACACAAAATAATAAATTATAATATAATAAAAATATATATAAAAATGATTCAATAATGTAATCAAATCAAAAACACTGAAATTTGCTCAGTTGCAGAATAGTCGCTGTCATTAAATTTATTGTTTAATGATAAATTGTGATTTTAATCAGTGTTTTCTAGCTGGTCTAAAACCACTTTTGACATAAAGGGACACTTTTTGGTTGCTATGGACAATCTCCAGTTTCCAGGCAGAAAAAAAAACTTTTTATTATATAAAATGACATGCAGGGCACTGGGCAGACCACTAGGGACAAAGGGGATGTGTATTTTTTGTATACAGTACTGTAATCTGTAAGATTACAGTACTGTATGTTTGTTGTGTTTTGTAACTTTTTTAAATTTGGTGCCGATCTCCGCTCCCGTGCGTCGGAACGTCGCAGGGAACGGAGACCGGCACTGTGTGAATCGAGCGAGCGGACGGCTCGCTCACACAGCGGGGAGACATCGCAGGATCCAGGGAAAAGGTAAGTAACTTCCCCCCTGCATACCTTAAAAGGTAACCATCCTCACCTGTGATCTGTTTGCTTGTAATTAGTGTGTGTGTGTGTAAAAGGTCAATGAGTTTCTGGACTCCTGACAGATCCTTGCATCTTTCATCCAGTGCTGCACTGATGTTTCTGGATTCTGAGTCTTGGGGAAAGCAAAAGAATTGTCAAAGGATCTGCAGGAAAAGGTAGTTGAACTGTATAAAACAGGAAAGGCATATAAAAAGATATCCAAGGAATTGAGAATGCCAATCAGCAGTGTTCAAACTCTAATCAAGAAGTGGAAAATGAGGGCTTCTGTTGAAACCAAACCACGGTCAAGTAGACCAACTAAAATTTCAGCCACAACTGCCAGGAAAATTGTTCGGGATGCAAAAAAAACCCCACAAATAACTTCAGGTGAAATACAGGACTCTCTGAAAACATGTGGTGTGGCTGTTTGAAGATGCACAATAAGGAGGTACTTGAAGAAAGATGGGCTGCATGGTCGAGTCGCCAGAAGAAAGCCGTTACTATGCAAATGCCACAAAGTAGCCCGCTTACAATACGCCAAACAGCACAGAGACAAGCCTCAAACCTTCTGCCACAAAGTCATTTGAAGTGATGAGACCAAAATTGAGCTTTTTGGCAACAACCATAAATGCTACACTCAGAGAGGAGTCAATAAGGCCTATGATGAAAGGTACACCATTCCTACTGTGAAACATGGAGGTGGATCGCTGATGTTTTGGGGATGTGTGAGCTACAAAGACACAGGAAATTTGGTCAAAATTGATGGCAAGATGAATGCAGTAGGTTATCAAAAAATACTGGAGGAACATTTGCATTCATCAGCCAGGAAGCTAGGCATGGGACGTACTTGGACATTCCAACATGACAATGATCCAAAATACAAGGCCAAGTTGACCTGTCATTGGCTACAGCAGAAAGTGAATGTTCTGGAGTGGCCGTCTCAGTCTCCTGACCTCAATATCATTGAGACACTCTGTGGAGATCTCAAATGTGCAGTCCATGCAAGACAGCCCAAGAATTTACAGGAACTGGAGGCTTTTTGCCAAGAGGAATGGGCAGTTTTACCATCTGAGACGATAAAGAGCCTCATCCACAAATACTGCAAAAGACTTCAAGCCGTCATTGATGTTAAAGGGGGCAATACACGGTATTAGGAACTGGGTTATTTCAACTTTTGATCAGGGTCATTTGGGTAGTTTTTGTTGTCATTACGATTTAAAAAGAGTAAACAAAGTTGATTGATAATAAATGGCTTCAGCCAAACACTAACCATGAGTGAAAGAAAGTTTTTGTGTTATCATTCATATTCTCTGAAAATCGGCCAAGAAATCATAAATTCTGCCAGGGTGTGTAAACTTATGAGCACAACTATATATACTACCAGTGTAGGGACTGGCATAATGTAAAAAGCTTTACTGAAGTCAAGCTAAAATCCATGCAATGCTTTTATCTGAAAGTAGTATGATCTCACTAGCATGTATATTAAAGTGCACTTATCAATAGAGAATTAAGCAGGCTATCATTGCTTGCCATCTTCTATAGATTCTTGTTGACTGGTTGCCTCCAGCTTAAAGACTTTCTGAGTATCTGACCTTGGACAAGTAGGCAGCCAATGAATGTTAGAGAAAAGATTTGAATTTTTTTTTCAAGCCGATATTTTTTATCGCTATACTTGTTTGGATTAGTGACTCAGAAAGTGCCGAAGCCAAGGGACCAGCAAAACAGCCCAAAAACAAAAAAAAGGACAAGTCAGCAATGGTCTACTTCTCATTGTGGGTCTACATTAAAGCACACCTATGCTTCAAATTTATCGATTTATTTCAGGTACATGTATAGCGACATCAATTTATACAGCGCTTTACATATATAATGTACATTTCAAATCATTCTCTGCCCTCAAGGAGCTTACAATCGAAGGTCCCCAACTCCCATTCATACATACATGGCCCAATTAGACAGGAGCCAATGAACCTTTGTCTGTGGAGAGTGGGAGGAAACCAGAGTATCCGGAGGAAACCTGCACAGGCACAGGGAGAACATGCAAAATCCAGACAGGTAATGCGTGATTGGGATTTGAAACAGCGACCCTAGTGCTTCAAATTATTAGTAGTTTGGCTGTCTAACAGAAATTCATTACAACAAGTAATTGTGACAAAGCAATCCAATAAAAAATATTTCCTTTTAGCATTTAATTCAATAAAAAGCAGCACAGCACTCCCATCCACATGTGACAGTGCCTATGCACTATTTTCTAGCCTCATAGGAGCCTATCAGGCCTACAGCATCATTAGAAGGATATCCAGCCCGCTCTTATGCTGTATACACACGGTCGGAAATTCCGCCAGCAAGAGACCGATGTGAGCTTTTGGTCGGAAAATGCCACTGTGTGTATGCTCCATCGGACTTTTGCTGGTAGAATTTCGGCCAGCAAAAGATTCAGAGCATGTTCTCGATTTTTCAGATGGAAAAAGTTTCTATCAGAAATTCCGATCGTCTGTAGCAATTCCAACGTGCAAAATTCTGACGCATGCTTGGAAGCATTGAACTTCATTTTTGCGGCTCGTCGTAGTGTTGTACGTCACCGCGTTCTTGACGGTCGGAATTTGGTGTGACCGTGTGTAGGCAACACAAGCTTGAGCAGAATTCCGTCTGAAAAACCATCCAAGGCTTTTCCAACGAGAATTCCAATCGTGTGTACGCGGCATTACTCCTGATTACTGGATTACCCTGATGGTGGCATGAAGGGGATGGTTCTCTAATAGAAAGAGCTGTCTGGTGATGGCCTAAACCTTCAATGTTGCATTGAGTCTATGTCTGCTTTACATGTATAAAATATTTTACCCTATGTGTTTTAAAAGGAAATGGTACATAAGTCCAAATCATAAACCACAGACTCACACAACACTGTTTGAAAGACAGGGTTAGCTGCGTCCAGGTCCTCTTTAAGGAAATAATGGCCTCCTATTAAATGCTGCAGCACTTAATTAGAGTTATAAGTAGCTAGTCAATCAACAACTGGCCACACCTAGTCCTGCCCACTGCCTTCTGGATTGACAGCACTGCCCCTGCTGCTGAAACCCTCCCACTATGAGCTGCTGTGTCTGGGAAGGGGAGCATTTGAGACACAAAAGGAGAATTTGGTTTACAAGGAAAGGTAAATACGTTTTTTGTTTTACTTTAACAGGCTTGTGCGTTTGGTACTTGTTTGGACTGTCATACAGGAGCCTTCAGTTGTACTTTAACTGTATAGTGATTTTCCCTCATGAGTTTCAAAATTAAACAATACATAAGTCCATATGTGCTTCTGCCACAGCTGTCTCTATTTTAGTTATTGGTGATTGGGTCACAATGTGTCCCACAGAGGACAATTGTCTCTATTTCGTAGGGACATAAAATGTTTTGAAGGATTTTCCCTACAAATGTTTGGCTCTGATTTTTCAATTTTGGCCAAATGAATAATACTTCACCTCTTCTATACATTTGTCATGAAGAAGTTCACCAGATAAAGTACTGATGGGGAATAAAGTGGCTTGTAGTCCTTTGGAACAATATAGAACATATTTGCCCAAGAATTGCTAGCCAAAGATAAAAGTATCCTTGGAATTAGTTATCTTGTTGAAAAAAAATGTTGTGGCCCCCAAGACTGCATACTCTGGTCAATGCAGTTACGTTCCGATCCACACCTTCTGGCTTTCCCTTAATTCAGCCTGCTCAGATTGCCCCAGCTGTCTTCCATTCTCCACTCTGTGTCCCACAATTTCAGCTTAGCCCCGACACAGTGTATCTCCTAACAGACCACATGACACTATATGCACAACAAAAACTAGACTTCATACTCTGTGATCTTCAATATAATCATCCCTTATATTTCTTGTCCCCAAAATTCACATTTCAGCCATTGAGTAATAATAATGGCAGTGGTGTGTGTCACATAATCTGTCATGCATGAGTCTAATGGTGGCCATACACAGTACGATAAAACTGAACAATTGATGTACGACTATAAAAAAAAATTGGACATCAAAAGGGCGAGACAAAAAAATATTATGGTCAAGCAATGAGCAACAGATAGTGACGGATTCAATCAACCCAAGCCAATCAGTTGTGGCAAAAAAAAAAAGAAAATAATCGTACAGGGTTGTTCACTTAACAGGGGGCAAAAAAATGCATGATTCTGCTGTAGCACTACAAACTTAGCTCACGCTAAGTATGAATGGGGGGGCTTAAGGTTATAGTGAAGTGTTGCTGAGATTCTGAATACGTGATATGGGCAACAAAGAGAGTTCTTCCTCCAGACATGCTTTCCTCGTGGGGTCTACTGCTGTATTTCCAGGTTAACCATATAAATAAAAAGAAAAGCCTTACCAGCTACAAATTGCTAACAATATAAGATGTGAGAAGAACAGTGAACGTGTGACAGCGCTCTCAGAATTATTCTCAAACATTAAAATTAATAAAATTAATATTTTAAAGGAAAGATGCGATCACCATAATGTATAATGTTACATAACTCCCTGCAGGATAATTCCCAGCCATGTTGCTTAACATATAGCTCAGAGACTATCGAAAGGTGTGAATTGTGAGAAAACAAATATTTTTAAATATACTTTTAAATATTTACTCTCATAGATGTAACTAGAGATAACAGAGCACAGTAGCAAAAACGGAAGGCTTTTCTTTCAAAGCAGGCATTTTTGAGGTTGTAATTGGGTTATGCTAGAGATAGGCATAATGCTTTCAAAACCTATCAAAAATCATTCCACAGAGAGTAATGGTATTCTGTATCAAAATAAAGAATTAGCTAAAATGCACATGCAAAGATGCCAGATAATAAAATCATGCTTCCTAGTACAAGAAAGGCACATGTGTATGTTGGTCTATGTTTGGGTCAATTTTTACAAGACATTCATCTATGAAAAAACAAGCTTAGATGAATGTGTTTGAATGAAGCGTGTTTGGTGCGAAATCATCCATTTCTTCAGATCGTTATCTTAGGTCTACAGATAGGCCCAGGAAAAGTAGGGCAGTGCAAATTCTCCAGACAACTGAATGCTATAGCATTATTTTATAAAGTTTTCAAAATATAATCTATGCCCCCTTCCCCCTAGCAGAATTCCTCACATTTACTCACTGTTGACCTCATAAAATGTGAAGGGTAAATATTTCAAACCGCGATATAAAACGCAATAAAGTTAGGCTGAGATTCTGGCCTTTATCGTCTTTATTAAAAGCAAAAACGTTCCACTTAGCAGGTTCTGCATCATGTTCATGAAGGCACAATTGTACTATTTTACAAGATGCCATGTAATCAGTGCCATTCTACAAGAGCCAGGTTAATACTGCGGTATGACCATTGCCATGCCATCGTAGCTAGACTTACACAAGGTTGATGTCATGGTGGCACTACCAGAGAGATGCGAGTTATCAAAGTGTATGCTATGCTGCCGAGATAAATCTCCCACCTTTGCTGCCTTCTTTCTCGTGTTATAGATATTATAATTTTAATGCTTTGTATGCTACATAATTTTATTCAGATCAAAATAATATTTTCTACATTAAAGAAAAAGTCCAAGAAACAGGTAAAATCAGTCATTGCACTGCTAAGACTAACCTATGATTACTGCAACTCTAATGAAAGCATCAAGTCTGCCTAGCTTACAATGTTATCCAAGGGGCGTTCAAGTCAAACCAGGATAATTTTACAATTATAAAAAGATATACCATCAAGGCACAGTACAATGATGAGACGCTCAGCTGCAGTAAGATATTTGAATGATGTAAACACTTCAAATATGGCGGTACGTCTGTCAGTGGCGATTCATGTGAACATTCAGCATGTGGAACGATTGAATCTGGATAATCGACGCAAAACCTGTCATGAAATTGCAAAAGAGATGAGTCTTTCTGTGGTGAAAACAATCATTCATGAATATTAGCATTTTCGAAAAGTTAGCTCACACTGGGTACCAAGACTGTTTGGACCCCTAAAAGAGTTCCTCGGAGGTCAACATTTCAGCACTGGTGACGAAGTGAAAGCAGGCTGTCCTAGGATAGTTTTAACTGCAACTGCACTTTTGAATTTTCTTGTCACGTTTCTGTGTGGTAAAAAAAAACACCTTTTACACTTCACCAGGTAAGAATAATGGCACATTTGTACATTTATGTGGTGGAAGATGATGAATGTCAAGATAGAAATTAGAGCCAGCATAGGGGATGTGTCTCAAGCTGACTATTTGACTGAATTATACCGTTAAAGTGGAGCTAGAGTTAAAAAAATGTGCCAGCAGGTAAAGTTTGTTGGTAGAAGAAACTGTATGTATTGTCTGAGGTTCAGTACCATGCACGCACTTGGTTAACTTTTAGCATCTATAAAGATGCCGAGAATGGAGCACAGTGTCAGCATAATGTAACACCATCATCAGTGGTGTGCCAATGGGTGAGGAGGATAAGGACACAAGTCGAGTAGAAGTTCTGGAGAAGATGGCAGCAGTGGTGAAGAAGCATCAACATTTATTGTGGACTAATGCCCCGTACACACGGTCGGAAATTCCGACCACAAAATCCGTCGGATTTTTTCCGACGGATTTTGTCGACACTGGTGTTGCATACACACGGTCGGACAAAGTTGTCGGAAAATCCGATCATTCTGAACATGGTGACGTTCATTGCGTGTACGACGGAACTACGTAAAGGGTAGTAGCCAATAGCTTTGGTCTCGTAATTTGATCTGAGCATGTGTGGCACTTTGTCCGTCGGAATTCTCTACACACGATCGGAAAAAGTCCGATTGGACTTTGTTGTCGGAAAATTTGAGAGCAGGATATCAAATTTTTTCCGCCGGAAAAAGTCCGATGGAGCCCACACATGGCCCGATTTTCCGACAACATGGTCCGATCGGACATTTTTTGTCGGAATTTCCGACCATGTGTACAGGGCATAAGTGTGGACCTGTCAGGCGGAGGGTAAACGAGGAGGTAAGTCTGATATAGAAGTATGTGCTGCACTAAACAGAAAGGTCTCCGTTGTCCTGGCCAAAGTTTAGTAGAGTGCTACTTGGCATTCTAGGCCTCCTGGAGGTAGAAGATCCTTTTTTATCACTTTTGCTTTCCAGGCTGCATTGCTGTGATTTGATACAGGGCCCCTACCCATATTGCATTGTCTTTATTATATTTCTTGGTTTGAATAATCCTATGTTGATGGTTCCCACAGTCATAGAACAATGCTGGGTATAGATGTAATGCGTCTTCTTTTAATGGAAGGACATTTATACACAATAAAGTGATAGAAATCTGCTAGAGTAGACCTGTAGGCAAATGCTGGGTAGTCTGTTATCAATGTAAATGCCCATTTTTGAACTGCTATTTGGAAAATTGGCAAGTGTTCAATCAATTTATTACCTCAAAAAAGCTATTTGGCAGCATATGCATTAATAAGACTTGATAATTCTTCACCTCATGTAAGTGCTCTCTAATTTGAGATATTATCATATTGTTTAACATATTTATTCAGTTCTCTTCATATTATAAAATAAGTATGGTTTCTTTCCTTTCGTTTGTTGAAGAGTTTGTGTCGTCCATATACAATAAGTGTAACAAAGTGGTCCTCACACAGAAGTAGCAAATTGTGATAAAAAGGACCTTCTACCTCCAGGAGGCCTAGAATGCCAAGTAACACTCTCTACTAAACTTTGGCCAGGACACAGGAGACCTTTCTGTTTAGTGCAGCACATACTTCTATATCAGACTTACCTCCTCGTTTTCCCGCCAATTTGCAGGCCAATTTTGTTTTTGTTTTTTTCTATGACGGTTTACACTAAAGTGTAAATCCAGTTATAGATATACTCTATATTACCAAAAGTATTGGGACACCTGCCTTTACATACACATGAACTTTAATGGAATCCCAGTCTTCGTCCATAGGGTTTAATATTGAGTTGGCCCACCCTTTGCAGCTATAACAGCTTTAACTCTTCTGGGAAGGTTGTCCACAAGGTTTAGGAGTGTGTCTATGGGAATGTTTGACCATTCTTCCAGAAGCGCATTTGTTGATGTGGACGAGAAGGCCTGGCTCGCAATCTCCACTCTAATTCATCCCAAAGGTGTTCTATCGGGTTGAGGTCAGGCCAGTCAAGTTCCTCCACCCCAAACTCTCACCCATGTCTTTATGGACCTTAAAGTTCATGTGCGTGTAAAGGAAGGCGTCCCAATACTTTTGGTAATATTGTGTAACATAATACACAACATAACAGTTCTGAATAATCAATTCATTTTTTTGAACTTTTTTGTTCCTCTCTGAAAGGTTCCCCCATCAGTCTCAGCCTTTCTGTGAGTGCATTTTATTCCCATTCTTTCCTCTTTAACCACTTCAGCCCCGGACCAATTTGCAGCCAAAGGACCAGGCCCCTTTTGCGATTCGGCACTGCGTCGCTTTAACTGACAATTGCGCGGTCGTGCGACGTGGCTCCCAAACAAAATTGGCGTCCTTTTTTTCCCACAAATAGAGCTTTCTTTTGGTGGTATTTGATCGCCCCTGCGGTTTTTATTTTTTGCGCTATAAACAAAAATAGAGCGACAATTTTGAAAAAAATGCAATATTTTTTACTTTTTGCTATAATAAATATCCCCAAAAAATATATAAAAAAACATTTTTTTCCTCAGTTTAGGCCAATACGTATTCTTCTACATATTTTTGGTAAAAAAAAAAAATCGCAATTAGCGATTATTGATTAGTTTGCGCAAAAGTTATAGCGTTTACAAAATAGGGGATAGTTTTATAGCATTTTTATTAATATTTTTTTTTTATTAGTAATGGCGGCGATCAGCGATTTTTATTGTGACTGCGAAATTTTGGCGGACACATCGGACATTTGTGGGACATTTGTCATTTATACAGAAATCACTGCTATTTAAATAGCACCGATTCCTATGTAAATGACAGTTGTAGTGAAGGGGTTAACCACTAGGGGGCGGGGAGGAGTCAGTGTGACGTGTTGTGTTTTTTTTTACAGTAGGGGGGCGTGGCTGTACGTCTGACGTCATTGATCGGCGTTCCCGATGACAGGGAACAGACGATCACTGACAGTCAGTGTAGGAAGCGCGGGGAGAGGTTTGTTTACACAAACCTCTCCCCGTTCTTCAGCTCCGTAACCCGATCGCGGGATACCAGCGGCGATCGGGTCCGCTGGTCCCGCGGCCGTGGTCACGGAGCTCCCGACCGGGTCGCGCGCGCGCCCCCCGGGCAGGCAAATTAAAGGGGACGTACAGGTACATGCTTTTGCCTGCCCGTGCCATTCTGTTGACGTATATCTACATGAGGCGGTCGGGAAGCGACTGTATATACTCGAGTATAAGCCAACTTTTTCAGCACATTTTTTATGCTGAAAAAGCCCCCCTTGGCTTATACTCGAGTGAGGGTCTCACTGTGCCCATTTCAGCCTCACTGTGCCCATCTACAGCCTCACTGTGCCCATCTACAGCTGTATATTTGATAACCAAAACATCAGTCGTCTCCCGCTGTGTCATGCAGTCTGTTTGGCGGCCATCCACTGTAACAAAGCCCAGCCTCCTCCTCGTCCATGATAGACGGAACACTGATTCAGTTTACTAGCATTTTATCAGTGTTCCATCTATCATGGACGAGGAGGAGGCGGGGCTTTGTTATAGTGGATGGCCTGCCGAACAGACTGCATGACACAGTGGGAGACACCCGCTGTTTTGGTTATCAAAGGTACAGCTGCAGATGGGCACAGTGAGGCTGCAGATGGGCACTGATGATACAGGTGAGCACAGTGAGGCTGCAGATGGGCACAGTGAGGCTGAAAATGGGCACTGATGATACAGGTGAGCACAGTGAGACTGCAGATGGGCACAGTGAGGCTGCAGATGGGCACTGATGCTACAGGTGAGCACAGTGAGGCTGCCGATGGGCACAGTGAGGCTGCAGATGGGCACAGTGAGGCTTCAGATGGGCACAGTGAGGCTTCAGATGGGCACTGATGATGCAGGTGAGCACAGTGAGGCTGCAGATGGACACAGTGAGGCTGCAAATGGGCACTGATGATACAGGTGAGCACAGTGAGGCTGCAGATGGCCACAGTGAGGCTGCAGATGGGCACTGATGATACAGGCGAGCACAGTGAGGCTGCAGATGGGCACTGATGATGCAGGTGAGCACAGTGAGGATGCAGATGGGCACTGATAAAACAGGTGAGCACAGTGAGGCTGCAGATGGGCACTGATGATACAGGTGAGCACAGTGAGGCTGCGGATGGGCACAATGAGGCTGCAGATGGGCATTGTTTACCCAGTAGCTGCTGAATTTCCAACCCTAGGCTTATACTTGAGTCAATTTTTTTCCCCATTTTTTCCCCATTTTTTATGGTAAAATTAGGTGCCTCTGCTTATATTCGGGTCAGCTTATACTTGAGTTTATATGGTACAAAGTCTCACAACTGTCATTGTGTACACTAACTTAGAAAAGTATTACAGGACCAAATTTCAATAAAAAATATTTCAAGCAAGCTAAAGGCAGTATGATGAAACTACATTCGGGAAAAAAGTAACGTGATATTGGCAAATGTCCAGATCATTGCGATAAAGTGTACACAGAGGATTATGGAAAACAGAGTTTTTTTTTCTTTAAATCTATACAACCCTCTCAATATTCTATCCTGTGTACGAGCGATCACAATAAACTGATTAAACCGAGCCGTACTATTTCTGGAGCAGAGGCCACAAAAAGGATGCAACTATAACCTTCAACACAAGACAGAAAATGTATATTACATGCTTTACTGGCCTCTGCAGCACTAAAAGGATTATATTGATTTATACACAGGACAGAAAAATTGAAGCCAGCCAACAAATAAGGTCTTTGCATGAGGAACATCTGCATTAATTGTTTACACGTCAGACGCAAGAAAGGACGCCACACAATGGAGCTGGCAAGGGGCTCATGATTCGGCCATAAATATATACGGGGAAGATGAATTCTAGTATCACAGTGAGCTGCCTAGGACAAGCATATTCATGGCACAAAAACGAGCTGATGGGACTCCAGCAGATATTCAATTACCCATTTGGAAGAAGAGTTTAATCTTTCTCTTGAGAGCATCACATGACAGGGCTGGCGACTTCCCAGCGCTGGGCACGATAACCGACTATGACAAGAATACTAAACTTCTTCTAGATCTCAGCAGACTGCTAGAAATTTGGGAGAGAACATGTACTGTCATTTTTAAGCTTTTTTTGAAATTCTCGTTTAGGCTATATTGTTTTCCAATGTTTGATATATATATGTTGTACCATCATCCCACATTGTTATAAGAAAAAATATGTGTTTGGAGATACGGGACTGTCAAAGGTACATAATCACAAAAAGATTGCATATATGATAAAAATGGTATTTTATTAACACACAAGAGATTTTAAAGGAAATATATTTAAATGACCTCGTATACAATAGTACAAAATATATCAAAGTTCAGGGGTTTATGCATACAATCCCTAATGAAACTAAACATATTCATATACTAGAGACACGCAAGTCAAGGTACTTGTCCATTTGTTCTCGACATGTTTCGCCAGTATGGCTTCTTCAGGAGACAAGGGTAAAGTACGAGTAAAAGATGAGAAAGGTTTATAAGGATGTTTCCTTGTTTCTAGAATATGCATATAAAGGAGAAATAATAAGTAAATTTATTGTATAAAAGACACAATTAAATATTTATACATTTACAAAAATGCTGTACTGTAAATGCCAATGCCATGTGCAAGAAAGAATTCTCCCGAGTGTATGCCCGACCTCTTACCTCCAAATTAAGAGAGTCTACATACTCCCAAGGACATCAGACATGAAAAATTGTGGCAGATCCGCGGTAAGGCGTCCTACCCAGAACTTCCAGAGGGGGCTTATACCCAAAAGGCCCGAGCCAGGAACAGTGGCTAGGGAACCGTAGGGGGAGAGTGAGATCCTATTGGTCTGGAATTGAATTGTCATAGGGCCTGTAAAGTACAAAGTAGTACTTATTAACTGTACACATGAAGTAAAAAATAATAATAGATAGCCAAAATAGCAGAGACAGTCTGGTCAGGTCCCATATTATATCCGACTGAACCTACCTCAATGGCACCTTATTGGAGAAAAGCTTATAGGAGGCTCGGGTCTGCCTTCAAAGAAGGAAGGGAGAGACATTATCTTCTAAATGTTCAAAAAGAAAAATAATTTTCTGTAAATGAAGAAAATGAGAAAATACTAGTAAAAAATACCACATTATGTATATATTATCTCTGCTATGTACCCCAATGGTTTCTAGCCCCCCTACCTTATGGTGGAGTGCGTAGGTCACCAAATCAGGGTATTACAGAGATTTTCCCACCGATGGCAGCAACTCCCAGTAGGGGGTAAAGTATACCCGCTGGGTCCTATAAAGTTTATATGAGTATAAATAAAGGTGCATTTAATAGGTAATTATATGGAGGAATACCTCCATAGACAAAAGTTGTAGCCAAAGTAGTTACCTAGAGTAGAGTCCCTCCACGTTTGCCGAGCCTCCAAATCCCACCACAGCCTGACCTCAGTCAGGCTGGGCTTAAATGGTCTCCCCCCGTGGCGCCAATAGCGTGGCGTGTGACGTCACGCCACGCCGGCGTCACGTGGACACAATGGCGGGAACCGATGCGGCGCCGACTGGACACCCCGTGGCCGGAAGTAAACGTCACTTCCTGCCGGCAGGAAGTGACGTTTACTTCCGGCCACGGGGTGTCCAGTCGGCGCCGCATCGGTTCCCGCCATTGTGTCCACGTGACGCCGGCGTGGCGTGACGTCACACGCCACGCTATTGGCGCCACGGGGGGAGACCATTTAAGCCCAGCCTGACTGAGGTCAGGCTGTGGTGGGATTTGGAGGCTCGGCAAACGTGGAGGGACTCTACTCTAGGTAACTACTTTGGCTACAACTTTTGTCTATGGAGGTATTCCTCCATATAATTACCTATTAAATGCACCTTTATTTATACTCATATAAACTTTATAGGACCCAGCGGGTATACTTTACCCCCTACTGGGAGTTGCTGCCATCGGTGGGAAAATCTCTGTAATACCCTGATTTGGTGACCTACGCACTCCACCATAAGGTAGGGGGGCTAGAAACCATTGGGGTACATAGCAGAGATAATATATACATAATGTGGTATTTTTTACTAGTATTTTCTCATTTTCTTCATTTACAGAAAATTATTTTTCTTTTTGAACATTTAGAAGATAATGTCTCTCCCTTCCTTCTTTGAAGGCAGACCCGAGCCTCCTATAAGCTTTTCTCCAATAAGGTGCCATTGAGGTAGGTTCAGTCGGATATAATATGGGACCTGACCAGACTGTCTCTGCTATTTTGGCTATCTATTATTATTTTTTACTTCATGTGTACAGTTAATAAGTACTACTTTGTACTTCACAGGCCCTATGACAATTCAATTCCAGACCAATAGGATCTCACTCTCCCCCTACGGTTCCCTAGCCACTGTTCCTGGCTCGGGCCTTTTGGGTATAAGCCCCCTCTGGAAGTTCTGGGTAGGACGCCTTACCGCGGATCTGCCACAATTTTTCATGTCTGATGTCCTTGGGAGTATGTAGACTCTCTTAATTTGGAGGTAAGAGGTCGGGCATACACTCGGGAGAATTCTTTCTTGCACATGGCATTGGCATTTACAGTACAGCATTTTTGTAAATGTATAAATATTTAATTGTGTCTTTTATACAATAAATTTACTTATTATTTCTCCTTTATATGCATATTCTAGAAACAAGGAAACATCCTTATAAACCTTTCTCATCTTTTACTCGTACTTTACCCTTGTCTCCTGAAGAAGCCATACTGGCGAAACATGTCGAGAACAAATGGACAAGTACCTTGACTTGCGTGTCTCTAGTATATGAATATGTTTAGTTTCATTAGGGATTGTATGCATAAACCCCTGAACTTTGATATATTTTGTACTATTGTATACGAGGTCATTTAAATATATTTCCTTTAAAATCTCTTGTGTGTTAATAAAATACCATTTTTATCATATATGCAATCTTTTTGTGATTATGTACCTTTGACAGTCCCGTATCTCCAAACACATATTTTTTCTGTCATTTTTAAGCGTAGATTGTAAAATGCTTTTCTTCAGTTGGTTTCTTTCTCTGAGAAAAGAACAGCGACTTTAAAATGCCCGAAGAAAATGATTCCCTTTGAACTGTGATTATATCCAACTCCTCGTGGCTGACACGTGATTGTTAGCTGTATGGTGCCGTTATTAAATATGATTTTCTAAGCACTATCTGTATTTCTAAACGGATCACATAAAATAACCCTGATTCAGTTTTTAAAAGCCAACTCTACCTTTTGCACCATGTTACCTGTTATACCCATATTTATGGGCTCATATTCTTGGGGGGAATTTAAAGGGTAAATCCACTTTCGAGGGGGGAAACAAAATAGCAATTAAAGAAAAAATAATATTGCGTATACAATTGCAACATAAGTCATATTGTAATTCAATGTTATTAAAAAATGACCTTTCCTTTTCAATCTGCAGCTCTGTAATTTTCTGAAAATGCAACGCAATATGGCTACCTGGAGATGTCCTGTACACAGAATGTGTACTGATCACTCCCCAGAAACATCATTTCCTGCTTGTGTGATTGGCTCACCAATTTTTCCAGAAACCTGCGTAAGGTACATGTCAGATTTCAGGCATCCCCTGCCACAAAAATGTTGTTTTTGGTGAGATGCACCCAATAGGAACACATCTAAAGGGATGCAGGCCCAACAGCTTTCCTCATTAGGCCCCTTTCACACCGGGGCGTTTTTCATGCGGTACAGCGCTAAAAATAGCGCCTGTTCACCGCCTGAAAAAATCCGGCCCCTTTAACTCCAGTGTGAAAGCCGGCGGGCTTTCACACTGGAGCGGTGCGCTAGCAGGACGGCAAAAAAAAGTCCTGCTAGCAGCATCTTTGGAGCGGTATAGGAGCGGTGTGTTCACCGCTCCTATACCGCTCCTTCCCATTGATTTCAATGGGAAACCGCGGTAAAACCGCGGCAATACCGCCGCTAAGCACCGCTACGGCGGCGCTCTGCGGGGGTGTTTAACCCTTTTTTTCGGCCGCTCGCGGGGGGTAAAAACCGCACTGCGAGCGTCCGAATACCGCGGTTAAAACGACGGTAAAGCAGCGCTAAATATAGCGCTGCTTTACCGTCACCGCGGCTCCCCGCCCCAGTGTGAAAGGGGCCTTAGTGCTCTGCAGCTGCCACAGCTGACTGATAATTATGAAACCACTCCCATTAGACTCAGCACAGAGGAACAAACAGTGATTTCGGAATAACAAAAATGGTAGGAATCTATATTGTTATATTGTTATAATCCTTGCAATGTACATAGATGACCCGGGGGGGGGGGGTGTTTTTTTTTTATCATCAAAAGTGGAGTTACACTTTAAGTGCTTGGGTGTAACTTTTTTTTTTTTTACACTTTATTGTACAAGGTGTGTGGAAGCAATTGGGCAACTATATAGCTGACAGCATCTGACAGCAGAGTTATGCCCCGTACACACGGTTGGAATTTCCGGCGGAAAATGTCCTATCGGACCATGTTGTCGGGAAATCCGACCGTGTGTGGGCTCCATCGGACTTTTTCCATCGGAATTTCCGACGGGAAAAATTTGAGATCCTGCTCTCAAATTTTCCGACAACAAAGTCCGATCGGACATTTTCCGATCATGTGTAGCGAATTCCGACGGTGCCACGCATGCTCAGATCAAATTACAAGACCAAAGCTATTGGCTACTAGCCTCTACGTAGTTCCGTCGTACGCAATGAACGTCACCACGTTCAGAATGATCGGATTTTCCGACAACTTTGTCCGACTGTGTGTATGTAACACCAGTGTCGGACAAAATCCGTCGGAAAAAATCCAACGGATTTTGTGGTCGGAATTTTCAACCGTGTGTACGGGGCATTAGTTTGTGTTAAACCCCCGCTGCTGCGGACGTATGCAATTCAACTGTGGCTGCAAAAGGGTTAAATGCACACTTCTATCAGTAATATGCGTTTTCTGCTACACCACTTACTTTTTGAACTGCATTGACTTGATTTCAATTGATTTGAGAGCAAGACAAAATTCCCAATAGGAATACTTAGGCCTCATGCACACTGGGCGTTTTTACAGCTGCTGTTTTGGGCGTCATGCGTTTTTTTCTACAGCCAGTAAACTCCCCAGCATATTATCTTATGTTTCCATGCACGCACAAGGGTTGATTTACTAAAGGCAAATAGACTGTGCACCTCTGCTAGTGCAGTTGCTCCAGACCTCTGTTGACTTCCATCATCCAATCATTTGCAAGCAAACACAGTTTTTTTTTATTTTGCTTGCACGTGATTGGGTATTCTTTGCAACATGAAGCTTTACCTCATTTACTAAGCTCTGGAGCAACTGCACTTGCAGAGTGCAATTGCACTTTTGCAACATGAACAGTCTATTTGCCTTTAGTAAATCACACTATTGCAAATTGGATGCAGGTATCCCCGCATCCAATTTGCATAGCAGGAGATTGTGACCTGCTCTCTATGGAGCCGATTCACACATCTCTGGAGCAGCTCCAGTGCAAATTGCACAGGAGCCCTGTGTGTCTTTTGGTCTGTTTCAGGTCCAAATTCAGCCAAAGATTTGGGCTGAAATTGGACCTGAACCGGTGAATGGAGATGCACCGGACCCCTGCTGTGAGCCGCTCCGTGCTCTAGTGTGAACCCAGCCTAAGGCCCCTTTCACACATGCGGACCGTATGTCCGTTTTTCATCCATCCGTTTTTGGATGAAAAACGGACATACATGCATGTCTATGCTCATCCGCTGACACCCGCTTTCGTCCGCCTCCGCAATTGTCCGATTCTGCAGACGGAGGAAAACCCTATTTTTTCATCTGCCTGCAGAGCGCATCGGATGAACACGGACAGACGGTCCGTGTTCATCCGATCCTCCATAGAGGAGAGCGGAGAACTGACAGGGCCCTGTCATCAGCCGACTCAGCGGGGATCAGCTGTGCGATCCCCGCTGAGCAACGGATCTTCACGGGGCGGATCAATACGGATCCGCCCCATGTGAAAGGGGCCTTAGGCTTTTATTAGCGTTTTTTGGCAGGGGCGTTTTCAAGTTGGAAAACCCCCCAGAACTACTGCATTTGAAGAGGATTTTTTCCAGGTGTAAAAATAACGCTGAAAAACGCAAAAAAACGCAGCTATCCGGTCTTTATGAGCGTTTTTGAGCCTCAAACTTTGGTGAAAGTATAGGTTTTGCAAAAAAAAAATGCTAAAAAACGGGCAAAACACGATTTCAAAAACGCTGCAGAACTTATTCTACAGCTTTCTACAGCTAACGCTACTGGCGTTTTTATAATATACAGTGTGCATGAGGCCATCAAGTGGAATGTAGGCCAATGGATGGGCCATGGGAGCCTATAAGGGATGTCTACTTTAATTAAAGCTCTCAAAAGGTCTGCCACTATAACCGATAGAAAAGTTCCTGTTCAAAGCAGAGGTTCAATTTAAATAATCCATACAGTTTGACTGTAAAATACTATCAATCTTTACAGGACACTAAAGATATTACCATAAATAAAGTAATATGTTAAAATAGAAAAGTCATCTAAAGGGGTGGATCCAAGCTGGGGTGCCAACCTTTCAACAATGGAGAGCGGAAGCAATTAGATAAGGCATCAGTATACTAGGACTGATCAATTTTCAAAAATATATACCACAGTTTGCAAACTCTATAATTTTCACAATATTTTTTTACCAAAGAAATGTAGCAGAATACATTTTGGCCTAAATTTAGGAAGAAAGATTATTTATTTGTAAAATTTTATAAACAGAAACTGTGTTTTTTTTCCCAATTTTCTGGATTTTTTCGCCTTTATAGCAAGAAATTAAAACCCAGTGGTGATTAAATACCACCAAAAGAAAGCTCAATCTGTCTGACAAAAATAATAAATATTTCATTTGGGTACAGTGTTGCATGACTGAGTAATTGCCATTCAAAGCATGAGAGCACCGAACGTTGAAAATTGGTCTGGGCAGGCAGGGTGTGAAAGTGTCCGGTATTGAGGTGGTTAAAGGTCTCAAAAGGTCTGTCATTATACGATAGAAAAGTTCCTGTTCAAACCAGAGGTTCGCTTTAAGTACCGTATATACTTGAGTATAAGCCGAGTTTTTCAGCACATTTTTTGTGCTGAAAATGCCCCCCCTTGGCTTATACTCGAGTCAAGCATTTTTCTGCAGCTGAGAATGACATTTTCCGAACCGAATTTGGGGCACCATATCTCGGGGCCACTTGGTGCTAGGAACCCCAAATTTGGTGTGCAACCACAGTGGCACTAACACTACAACAATATGGGGTTCCTAGCACCAAATGGCCCCGAGATACAGGGCCCCAAAGTCGTTTGGAAAATGTCATTCTCTGCTGCATAAGTGCTTGACATTTTCCGAACCGACTTCGGGGCCCCATATCTCGGGGCCACTTGGTGCAAGAAACCCCATCTGGATATATTTTACTGCTAGTTCCACTGGGGTTGCACACCAAATTTGGGGTTCCTAGCCCCAAGTGGCCCCCAGATACAGGGACACAGGTCAACTGTGTCCATCTGCAATGTAATTTCGGGACCCTTAGGGTCCAGAGACCCCAAATTTTGGCTGCAGCTAGGGGGCATCTAGAAAACTACAGAGTTTGAAGTTCAGGGGACCTATGGCTGCAAATGGGCACAGTGAGGCATGCGAATGGGCACAGTGAGGCTGCTAATGGGCATTGTTGACCCTCTTTTCCACTTACAGTAGCTGCGCATTTCTCACCCTAGGCTTATACTCGAGTCAATACGTTTTCCCAGTTTTTTGTGGTAAAATTAGGTGCCTCGGCTTATATTAGGGTCGGCTTATACTCAAGTATATACGGTAAGCCATACTCCGGCTGCAGTGCCATATACTCAATTGTGATCTGCAATGTCTGAGGGTATTACGAATGATCAAATATCCCTATATTGGAGAGAGCACACAACACTCTTGGTTTGGCTTTTCATAGATTCTCAACCAATTACACTCTAATTATATGGGTTTTGCTATACTATTTTCCACTTATTCATGTGAACAGTCTGTGATTAGGTCTCTCATTACATTTATCATCAGCAATTTAACCACTTGACCTCCGGAAGATTTACCCCCCCCCCCCCCCCCCCCTTAGGACCAGACCATTTTTTGAGATACAGCACTGCGTTACTTTAACTGACAATTGTCATGCAAAACTGTACCCAAATCAAAGTTTAATCCTTTTTTTCCACCACACATAGAGCTTTCTTTTGGAGGCATTTGATCATCTCTGCGTTTTTTTTTTTTTTTTTTTTGCGTTAGAAACCAAAAAAGACCAACAATTTTGAAAAAAAATATATATATATATATTTTTTATTTTCTGCCATAAAACATATCCACTAAAATAAAAAAATAAAAATAAAAAATTAGATTTCTTCATAAATTTAGGTCAATATGTATTTTGCTGCATATTTTTGGTATAAAAAAATCCCAATAAGTGTACATTGATTGGTTTGTGCAAAAGTTATAGCGTCTACACACTATGGAGAATTTTTATTTATTTTTATATATTTTTTTTTTAATTAGTAATGGCGGCGATCAATGACCTCATAGCAGGACTGCAATAATGCAGAGGACATTCTGACACTAACTGACACTTTTTGGGGACCAGTGACATGAATACAGTGATCAGTGCTAAAAAAATATGCACTGTCACGTGCTAATGACACTGGCTGGGAAGGGATTAACATTAGGGGAGATTAAAGGCTTAACTGTGTGCCTAGCATTTGTTTTTCTATACTGTTTGAGGTGCCTTTACTAGGGGAAGACATGGATCTTAGTCCCTGCTTTGCAGAGACACAGGGTCTATGCCTTCCCTCCTGTCAGAACGGCAATCTGCCTTGTTTACATAGGCAGACTGCCATTCTGCTCGATTCATCTGTGGGTGCCAGCAGACATCGAGTCCGCAGTACCTGCCGGGCTCCCACTGGGTGTTATAACAGCGGGAGCGAGCCAACGGTGGCATGAATGTGCGCCCCCTACATGGAAGAACAGGATCACGTATATATACATACGTGATCCGACGCACAGGCGCTGCCCTGTAGCAGTAAAACTGCTATGAAGTGGACCTGAAGTAGTTAAACACTTGCCCATTGTCTATGTAATACATGCCTTCTATGTATGCTATATTGCAGAGACCTGGTCATATCCATTTCTTTGAATATAGGTGCATATCTTTGTCAGACTTATGCGGCGTACACACGGTCGGAATTTCCGATGGAAACAGTACGATGGGAGCTTTTCATCGGATTTTCCGAGCGTGTGTATGCCCAACGGTCTTTTTCTGTCGGAATTTCCGACAGACTTTGAATTGAGAACCTGTTCTTAATTTTTCCGACGAAAAACCTTTCTATCGAATTTTCCGATCGTGTGTATGCAATTCCGACACGCAAAATTCCGACGCATGCTCTGAAACAATTTGACGCATGCTCGGAAGCATTAAACTTCCCTTTTATAGTGCTGTCGAACGTGTTTTATGCCGCTGTGTTATTGACCGGCGGAATTTGGTGTGATCGTGTGTAGGCAACACAGCTTGAGCGGAATTCCGTCGGAAAAACCGTCAGTGTTTTTTCCAACGAGAATTCCGATCGTGTGTACGCGGCATTAATGTTTTCCCTTTATGCCCATTACAATACTAATATATATGTTTTGTTTTGTAGTCCAAAAAAAGAAAAGGGTTAGGAGTAGGAGCTGGCATTAGCCCGTTGCTGCTTGACCAAACTAGGTGTTGAAAAGGGTTTTATTTTATTAGTACATTCAGCTACAAAATGACTTCAAACTAGTGATGGGAAGTCCGGATCTTTTAACTGAATCGGTTCATTTCGAACTACTCACTGAAATGAACCGATTCAATGAATCGATTCTTCGGTTCTTCGGTTCACTTGCTGAGTCTACTGACAAGCAAGTGAACCACAGCTCTGACTCAACCTTCTTAAATGATTAGAATCAAAAGAATGATTCTTCACAGAAGGTTGGCAGGTCCTGGGGAGGTTTTTTCTTGTATTTTCCTTTCTCAGAGCCCAATCCTATTGTTGTTGTGTCAGACTGACCCACAAAAAGCTGTGTAAATGAAAAGCGGATTTTTGTGCATGTGAACCTCATTCTGATGGGGCAACTTCACAGTTAACATTGCTAGCCATCAGATTTTTCTGTTGTCTTTACAGCGCATGCACAGGAAAAATTTGGATTTTACTACCGCGGGCGAAGTACCCACGATAGTAAAATCCAATCGTTAGGCCCGGTTCACACTGCTGCGGTGCGGGAACGCTGCGAATCTACTGCGGGTTCCCGCACCGCATGTCTCCCGCCGGCAGTTCACACTGCCCTATGCGAGCTGCTGGGAGTGTCAGTGAAATTTTAATGACACCCCCATATCAGCTCCCATATCGCAGTGCGATCTGCAAACTCGGACAGGAATCGGATCGCATGGTGAGAACACCATGCGATCCGATTCTGCTGCGGACCGAAAAAAGGGTCCTCTTCGATTTTGGGCCGAATGCGATGTGAATTCAGCCATACTATCTGTATGACTGAATTTGCATCGCACAGAGATCGCATATGATTTGAACTGCGGTGCAAATCATATGCGATCTCCCGCACCGCAGCAGTGTGAACCGGGCCTAGGCTCCTTTCACACTAAAGCAACTTGAAAGTCATGCAATTTTTGCCACAATTTTTACTGTGACTTTGATGAGATTTTGATGCGACTTGAAGAAATACTTATGTAATCTTGATGTCTCTGCCTCAAGTCGCATCAAAATCAGACCAAAGTAGTGCAGTGACTACTTTGCAGTCTGGCAGTGACTGGAAGACGCACAGATATGAATGGTACTCATTGGAAATCGTGGGGTACCACTTGTCATGCGACTTTGTAGTCCCCAGTCGCAGGACAAGTCACACAAGTGTAAAAGGGGCCTCATTATGCACTGTAAAGACTGCGGATAAATCTGATGGCTATCAATCTTAACTGTGAAGTTGGCCCATCAGAATGCAATTCACACGCACAAAAACAGGCTTAGCGTTTACACAACTGTTTGTGCGTCACCATAAGTGACAATATTGGCTGCTCCTATAGATTGCTTTATCTGACAGAACACCTGCTACCCAGGTTACTGAGCACAATCCTATACTCATATGATCATATAACACACCCCAGATGCAATAAAGAGAACCTGTCACTTCAACAAACTATCACATAGGGGATTGTTAAGTGAAAAAATAAAAATTAAAACCATCCCCACTGACCCTGATATCTGCATGTGAATAAATGTGCGTAGGGCATGCACATAAACAATGATTTATTCACACGTTAGCTATCACCACACCAAAAAAAAAAAAAATCCAAGGGGCATGGAAATCTCAGGACCAGAACGCAGAACAATATTACGCAGACGGCAGAAAAAAATACTATAAACAAATTAAATTTATTTTTGTGTTATAAAAATTTCTCTCTCATTCAGTTATATAGCTAATAAATTAGACACATGTCCCAGAAGGGATATTTTTCCCTTTTAACATGCATATTTCCTTTAGGTTAAGCTACACATGGTACTCATGGTTCTTTCAGTGTACTGAGTTCTAATAACTCATATCATGACTCTGTCCTCTCTGTCTTGAAAGCAGTCTGACTCTTGTCGCTGATTGGTTGCAGGGAGGGGCCATCTCTCTGGTGGGGACCCATGGTTCTTTCAGTGTACTGAGTTCTAATAACTGTATCAAACGGATCAGGTCACTCATGTGATTCTTTAACTCGGTTTAGTGTGAACTGGACATCACTACTTCAAACATCTCTGCTCGCTTATCAAGATCAATCTGGCGGAACATGTACCAGAGTCACATCTCAATCTACACACTGTCCATCTCTCCCTCCCAGCCAGCACCAGACAAAGCCCCATGCTGCGTACCTGCCACAGGGCATGATTAATATAAAATGAAGCTCGGAGAATCTGCCACCTTCATGTGAATGAAAGATGTCCTGACGAGACAAAGTTTTTTTTTTTTTTTGTACAGAAATCTTTGTGCTACAAAGACATTAGCTGTGCAGCTGGTCAGTATAAGGAAGCGAGCGGTGAAAGGCACCGACTCCCTTGAGACTAATCATTGTGTGGCTTTCACTGCTTCCACCTGTCCTCTTCCATCAGAGTCCTACAGAGATGGGCACACACCAGTCTCCTTACCTGCTGGAGATGCCTGGAAAGCAGATATATTCGCAATGATTATTTCCTGACAGCGTTCAGATTCTGCCTGGGGGGGATGTTGGAACAAAAAAAGAAGCGTCTAGTTTCTCAGGCCTGGAAAAGGGGCTTTCTTGGGAATTGAGGCCCAATAATAGTTGTCAGGGAAGCACACAACAGTTGATTAAGAAAACACTGCAAGAATGAAATTCATAAATCACTGCTGCCAACAACAAATATTAACTGTTATTGTATGGTAACGTTTTCCTGGGGAGAATTCCTGTCTGGTGCAATTGTGAATAACTCAAGGCTTAGACTCCGTCTATTTTTTTGATGGATGAAAAAACAGAGAGGCGTGTTTTCTCACCCAGGAGGAAGGAATGAATGGGCTAGGAACATGTCACTTGTAAAATGTAGACACTCGTTAGTAGATGGGTACTCATAGACATAATGGTAGTGACCACAATACATAGCAGCCAAATCTATTTCCAACCTGGTAATGGACTTAAAGCGGTGTTTCAGCTGAACTTTTTTTTTTTAAAGTCAGCAGCTAAAAAAAATGTAGCTGCTGACTTTTAATAAGTACACTTACCCTCCCAGGGCGCCCGCGCCATCCTCAGTAAGGGATACAGGCAGTGGAGACTTATGCCTCGTACACACGGTCGGAAATTCCGACCACAAAATCCGTCGGACTTTTTCTGACGGATTTTGTCCGACACTGGTGTTGCATACACACGTCGGACAAAGTTTTCGGAAAATCCGATCATTCTGAACGTGGTGACGTTCGTTGCGTACGACGGAACTACGTAGAGGCTAGTAGCCAATAGGTTTGGTCTCCTAATGTGATCTGAGCATGCGTGGCACTTTGTCCATCGGAATTCTCTACACACGATCGGAAAAAGTCTGATCGTTTTTTGTTGTCGGAAAATTTGAGAGCAGGAGATAAAACTTTGTCTGTCGGAAAATCCGATGGAAAATGTCCGATGGAGCCTACACACGGTTGGAATTTCCGACAGGACATTTTCCGTCGGAAAATCCAACCGTGTGTATGGGGCATTACGGCTTCACTGCCCGTTTCCTACTGCGCATGCACGAATCCTGCGGCGCTTTGTGAATGGGACGCGCTGTGTTAGGGAACACACAGTTCCCAGAACACAGCGCGCCCCATTACCCAGAAGACAACGCGGAGGAGGACAGGAGACCGAAGATCAGCGAAGATAACCACGGAGTAGGAAAGAGGCAGATTAGGAAGACTGCCTAGTAACAGGGATTTCGGATCAGGTAAAAAAAAATAAAAATTATTTTTTTTCCAGAATATTAATGCTCTCTTTTTTTTTTTTAGGGTGGCCCTCCACTTTAACAAAATATCAGCATCTAAAAGGGCTTATGATCACTTGTAAACATCTCAGTTTTGGGTTCTAGAAGAGTGGTCTCCAAACTGCAGCCTGGGGGCTAGATGCAGCCCTTTGCCTGCCTTTTTCTTGCCCTTGGGGCACTATTCCTCCCACTGATACGAGACACTATTCTGCCACTGACAACAATGGGGCACCATTTCTTCCACTGACACCAACAATAGGGCACTATTCCTCCTAATGATACCAATGATACCAACAATGAGGCACTATTCCTCCCCCTAATACCAAATGTGGTGATGTTTACTTCCACTGATGCCAGAAAAATTTCCACTCCCGCTGGCACCCCCAAAGTCTGAAGGACAATAAATCGGCCCTTTGTTGAGAGACCCCTGTCCTAGAACAATGCTAAAGTGAGTACTGGTGTCACATTACCGTTTCTTAATTATTAGGCCAATTCACAACGAAGCAGTTGTCCATTTTTTTTGGTAATGTGCAATAGTACTTCAAACAATTTAGAAACTTTTATTGCACTTTGTATTCCTTCCTGAAATAGAAGATGATCACAAGATTTTGTTACGTGCAATGTTCTAGAAGAGCTACGTTTTTTAAGCCTTTCTGCATTATGCTTTGTCTAGTGGTAGGTGGGGTTGGTGCCTGAATGGGTATACGGATCTGGAGGACAGCTGTAAATTTTCACTATCTCGAAACCTTCCCCTGTTATAAGAGAAAGGTCTCTATATACACTATATGGCAAAAGGTTTGTGGAATCTGACCATCTCATCTTTATGAGCTTGTTGGACACCCCATTCCAAATCCATGGGCTTTAAAATTGAGTTGTCCTCCCCAATCCCACCAACCAGTTACTATAACAGCCTCAAAGGTAAGGCTTTCCACAAGATTTTGGTGTCTGGAGCCAAAACAGCATTAGTGAGGTCTGGTACTGATGTTGATTGAGAAATCCTGGCTTGCAATCAGCATTCCAATTCATCCCAAATGTGTTGAATACAGTTGGGGCCAGGGCTCCGTAAAGGAAACTGGAGTTCCTCCTCACCAAACCTTAAATCACTCCTCGCCAGCATGCACAGAAGTGCAGTCACCCCGACGCACAGTATCTGTACTGAAATGTAAACTGAGCTGTGTTTGTTTCGATTATCATCATCTATTATTTTTTATACATTTACATCACTTTAATAGGGCTGTATAAATTTGCATTCTATAACTGTATACACATGTAAGGATTAGGGGTGTTTGTAATATTTTAGACTCCTCTTCTCTGGTCCCCCAATCTGTGCTTCTGGCCCCTTCCCCTTGCCGAGTGCCCCCGGAGCAAGCTGATTTCTCTGGGGGCTCTCGTTTGTGCTTGTCTATGGTACACACAGAGCTCAATCTCACCCCCTACTCACTGGCTGTGATTGACATCAGCGGGAGCCAATGGCTCCCACTCCTTTGTCTCAGCCAATCAGGAGAGAGAGTTTCGGGAGAGCCTCAGCTGTAGTGCACATTGCTGGATTGGGATCAGGCTCAGGTAGGTATTGGGGGGGGGGGGGGGGCTGTGGGGGGGAGCTGCACCCTGAAGGTTTTTTACCTTTATGCATAGCATGCATGAAGGTAAAAAAAACCTTCACCTTTACAACCTCTTTTAAAATCACTTTCTAATTCATGTACAGAATTCCTGCGGCTTGGTGACCAAAACTGAACTGGGAGTGATGGACCGATTCAAATTCTGTGTGAGCTGGCTGGGAAGCCTGCCGCCACGTCCTTTACAACCATGACTCATACGACGGGAGGTTCCCGGGTGGATTTTCCTTTTCCTTATTCCTTTCCCCCCCTCTTCTTTTCTTCTCACTGTTCTTTACCAATCTTGGCATTGTGTGTGTGTAGCCCTTTTTCTGTAACCCAGACGCTCCCGGACATATTTTGGGGAATATAATCATTCATATGGGATAGTTGCAATGGTGATGGTTGCAAGTGCCTTAATTAACGCACAATGTGAGTAAAAGGCATTAATTACGTCAATACTACTTCATTGTGATTAAGTTATGATAATGTCATGCTTCCAAGTCTATGATCTTTCGTATGTATATAAATATAATATGCTTAAATTGGGGGGGTTTACCGGGTGGTAACCCTCTCTCGTTTATGTTATTCAAACGCTCCAGTAGTAGTAGTAGATAATAAGTCTTTCTCAAATACAAAATTTGTGTATGCTAGAGGGCCCCACGACAGATCTTACCTATGTACTATGGTCCTCACCAGTCTCTTCCAAACCTTGTATTTGAACCTTTCCCTGTTGCGTTTGGAGCAGACGAGGATTGTTCCACTAAATGATCTTTTATTTTTTACTTGTTTTCCAAAAACAATAAAAACTATTGAAACACAAATTTATTTTACATGCTATAGCAATGCGATTCTTGTACTGATTCCCTGCATTTCTTGTTGCATTCCTTGGATATCTGGAATGCTGAGGGTGTCCCTTCTACTCTGTACTTTCTAAAGGCCATTTGTTTGTAATTTTACACATTTTTATAACACTATAATTTAGTCACATTGGTTTTAACTTTGTTCTTTTAATATTTGTCAGCCAATGAAACACAAGGACTAATATACTTGTTTAAATTCACCTTTAAACACCCCTACTTGCCTTGTGTGCTCTCTGCGTGTCATGCAGTAAGGATCGCAGCCTATGGAAGTTAGCTGTTTTGAAATTTAGAGTTCTTAGCATACCAAGGATTTTTAACACCCTAGGTGAAACCTCATATTGTCGCCCCCTTGCTCTACACCTGACTCCACCCCCTTTGCCCTGCCCATGTAGGGGTTGAGCTAGGGTAGTATATGGACAGGCTAGGGTAGTATATAGATATGTTAGGGTACTATATGGATGGGCTAGGGTAGCATAGGGGTGGGCTACGGTAGTATATAGATAGACTATGGTAGTTTATGGATGGGCTAGGGTAATATATGGATGGGCTAGGGTAATATATGGATGGGCTAGGGTAATATATGGATGGGGGATAGGGTAATATATGGATGGGCTAGGGGAGTATAGGGGTGGGCTAGGGGAGTATAGGGGTGGGCTAGGGGAGTATAGGGGCAGGCTAGGGGAGTATATGAATAGGCTGAGTGTGCTGGGGTTCCTGCTGGCCGGGGGTGTTGGTTTTGGCAGGACAGTAATGGTGTGCAAAGGAGCGCAGTGGACATACGGCTGGAGGGATTCTCCTTTGATGAGCAGGGGTGTGGAGCGAACAGAGAGTGGGGAGCTCTTTCTGCAGAGCAGGACTGGCTGTGAGTAGCAGTCCAAGACAGACACAGAGCTGACTGCTACTTCCAAGTACTGGAGGAAGAGCCCGGTGTGGCTGGTCGGGCTGTGTGCTGGGGCTCATGATCCGTAACTGGGATCGGTGCTGGGATTATCAGACTATCAGGTGCACATACAAGCCCGCTGCATCGGTCCAGATACCCCACTGTACCTGCTGTGCCGGTAATGAGGAGGATGGAGCCTTATGGTGGAGGTCAGGATGGAGCGGAGGGGCCCTAGGAGGCGGAGGAGGAGCGTGAACAGCAGCCCCAGTTCCAGCTTCACAACTGAACTACCAGGCTTCCGTGCCCAAGAACGAGCCAGCAGGACCCGCGTGATCTCAGTGAGAGCCACCAATCAGGACATGGGGGAGGCAGACATGCTGGAGTACTTCATGGAGGCTTTCTTTGACAGCCGCTTCTCCTGATGGCAACCCTGCTGGGGAACATAGGCAGATTAGCGGTCGTGGTTGCGCCCTAGGTGTCAGTGAACCCTAGGCGGCTGCCTAGTTTGCCTAGTGGTAGCGCCGGCCCTGTACCAACACACTTCTTTCCTGTGACTTACAGCCAATGTAATGTCTCCAACGTGCACATTTGCAACGAGCTCCGAGTTGTTTAAATGAATAGTTCCATTCAACAGGGCATTTTATTCTTTTGGGGCTTCCACCATCTGATCTATGAAACTGCTCTGCAGTAAAATTAAAGTTATTGTAAAGGCTTTTAAAAAAAACAAAAATGTTATACTAACCTGCTCTGTGCAATGGTTTTGTAAAGAGCAGCCTCAAACCTTCTTTCCTGGGGACTCCTGCTGGCGCTCTGGGCTCCTCCTCTTCTCTGAGTGCCCCCATAGCAAGTCGCTTGCTATGGGGGCACTATTGTGGGCTTGATCCCAAGCCAGGCCGTGTTCATCTATAGACACACACACACACACACACACACACATCGAGGCTCAGCCCCACCCTCTGCTCTCTCCTCACTGGATTTGGCTGATAGTGGTGTAGGCACAGTGGTGTAGTGGTTAGCACTCTCACCTAGCAGTAAGAAGGGTCGCTGGTTCAAATCCCAACCACGACACTACCTGCCTGGAGTTTGCATGTTCTCCCTGTGCCTGCGTGGGTTTCCTCCGGGTACTCCGGTTTCCTCCCACAATCCAAAGACATGCAGGTAGGTTAATTGGCTTCTGTCCAAAAATTGGCCCTAGTATATGAATGGGGACCTTGGATTGTGGGCTCCTTGAGGGTAGGGACTGATGTGAGTGTGCAATGTACAGGGATAGGGACAATTGTAGACACTCATTCAGGTTGAACTGGATGGACTGATGTCTTTATTCAACCTTACTAACTATGAAACTATGAAACTATGAAGAACTGAACCTGTCCACAGAGCTTTTTTACAAAAACATTCCCCCCAAAAAATCACGATTTTTTTTTGTGATTTTAGGATTTTGGGCCACATCCATAGCTGTCTTGGGCCGCAGGTTGGACACCCCTGATCTAGACCATTTCACCTCCTCTAACTAGCAGCACTTTAATTTAAGGCGATATACGGTAATATTCTGTGGAAGTATTGTGGAGGTGGCTCAGTGAACCTATATAGGACCAAGTTTACTCTTAATCTGGCTCAGGAGTTCCTAGAACTGTAACTCAAATGTTTGTGTTTTTTTGGTACTCAGTAAAACCTCTTGTGAAGCAGGGGTAGACAACTGTCTGAACCAAGCTCCCAAGCACGCGATTCAGCAGAAGAAGCCACCAAGAATCAATAGAGAATGGTAGGTGGTTGGGCCAAAGAGAGTATTAGCATAGATAAACATTAAAAATCCATCATGGCGGTAGAGGAAATTCAAGAAGAGTCGAGTTTGGGTTTTAGCAGATACCCCTTTGGCATGCAATTAAAAGAATCTTCCACAGCTAAACTGAATACAGCCTTCTCTCTTTAGATAAACTTAGGATCTAGGACCAGAATAGTATGTCAAATATGCATACGACCTAACTTCCAAAGAAGGCCTGGTACGTGTTGAAGAACAGAAGGCACTTCCTCTGCAACTGCACTAACAATGACTCCTAACAGTGAATAAAAATAGGAACAAACTCAACAATGGTGTGATGTCGGCGAGAAAAGAAAACAAAGCAAAAACCACAGCCGGATTGTGGTTGAAGAATATATTTTCTGATATTATTTATCAGTCTCTCAGTGCACCATACTAAAGCTTGCACATTAAAGCTTGTCCAAGGAAGAGAACGAAGGTGTTGTATTTTGTGTGGATAAATGTGATCAAAATGTTCCTGTGTTACACTAACCTCACGACAGGCAGCCAGCGAGTCATTTATTCTATTCCTGTGCTGCGTCTGCCAGCAGAAATTGGGTTTAGACTTCTTAACTTTATAAAGCATTATTAAATACAGCTGGAGCTGCTGCTCCACTTTCCCTTGCATGATAATTAATAAAAACTAAGCTGTCTCTTTTTACCTCTGGCTGCCTATTTAGCACTGTCCTTGCAATTTAATCTTATCAGCTGATTAATACGTTCTTTACCAAGCAGCTTGACTAAGAAAAAGGATAAAAGTATTGAAACGCTGATTAAAGGCTCTAAGACTGGATTTACACAGTTGCGTTGTAGTAATGCGCATATTGATGCGCTGTGGTGCCCTTCATTCTGAATAGCTGTTAAAGTGGTTTTAAAGCTTAAACATTTATTACCTTAAAGTGTTTCTAAAAGGTAGAAGGTTCTGTGTACAGCAGCCCCCTTCAGCCCCCCTAATACCTGAGCCCCATCTTGATCCAGCGATGTTGCACGAGAGCCTTGGCTGTCTGGGATTCTCCCTCCGTATTGGCTGAGAAAGCAGTGGGCGCCATTGGCTCCCGCTGCGGTCAATCAAAATCAGTGATTCAATGAGGAGAGAGAGGGGTGGGGCAAAGCTGCGGCTCCATGTCAGAATGAACACACAGAGCAGCGGCTTGGCTCTGGTGCCCCCATAGCAAGCTGCTGGCTGTGGGGGCACTCGGCAGGAGGGAGGGGCCAGGAGCGCCAGTGTGGGACCCGAGAAGACCACTTCAAAACCCTGTCAAACTTGAAAATCAATTATTCCAAATCGTTTGCATTGAATATCTCACTCCCAAAAACCTTAACCAGCCAATGCCAGACCAGTTTTCCATTTCAATGGAAACCAGATGCCATCACTTATTTAGTCATACAACTTCCGGCTGATCTGTCAGAACTCTACAGCAGAAACTTCCTAACGGAATTGCAAGTTCTCTGACGAGACCTGCAAAGATGAGATGTCCCCACTATTTTGTGGTTTGGACGAGCATCCATTATAAAGATGACGGTCCTTCCACGTTTGCTTTATAAACTACAGACCATACCAATTTGCTTACCGCCTTCCTTTTTGCGTCGTACAAGTCCATGTGTAAAGCATATGGCTTTCAACTCTGACTTACGTAATGCTCCTTGGCTGCCCAAAGACAGGGCCCTAACAAAGCTATATTCTCATCCCCTAATAGGAGCTACCCTGCATGCCTTTGATAGAGCATGCATCACATATGCAGTGTCTGCAAAAATCTGCCCGATCACTCCAGTGCGAAACAATCCAGAATTTCCTCCAGGCCTATCTTGGACCTTTCTAGTGGTGGAATGGCCGTACACAGAAATGCTGGCGAAAACACTTCTTTCGTAGAGGCCGATTTATGAGACTCAATGAGCTGGCTGAATTATCTAACACAGACTCCTTTCCCTTCTGGTCCTATATGCAACTCTGACACTATGTGGACTGCCCATCTAGTAGAGTAGGCTTCACAAAGACACCTATGGTGTTTTTTAATCACTCTGCATCCGGTCTCCCCCCCAAAGTCATGTGATTTCAATGCTTTATGATGCAATGCTTGACAGCTCACCCACCCTCTTCCGTGCGGAGCACAAATTCTGGGAGACTGCACTGGGGACTGAGTTAGGGGAGGCCAACTGGGAACACATCCATTTATACATTCATAAAGGGTCCTTGAATGTCTCAACTCAAGAAAATGCATATAAAATAAAGACACGGTGGTATAGAACACCAGAGCCGATTCACAAATTCACCCCTTCTGTCCCCGACTGTTGTTGGAGATGTGGCAAAGAGAAAGGCACTCTCCACATTTGGTGGGAATGCCCAATAATGCAATCTTATCTGCAGAAGGTTCATGATATGATACTGCCGGTCTCTTTACTCCCATTGGAGTTCTCACCTGCACAATACCTTCTGCATCATTCAAAGATATCTCAAAAGCGCTACTACAAATCATTTGCTATGCTCATGATCAATGTTGGGCTCTGCATCCCAGTACATTGGAGGTCCAAAGAACCTCCTTCAATGAAGGAGGGGCTTCGGCGTATTGACCGCATAGCAGAGATAGAGAAGCTGATTCATATAACTCTTGACAACGTCTCTAAATATTTTAAAAACTGGGCGCCCTGGGTAACCTATTGAAGCTCAAGTTCATATAAAGCATTACAGTAAGCTCCTAACTGATATCTGGGCAAACCAGCGTGATGGAGAATCGTGCTGGGTCCAATTGCATGTATGCCATGACATAGCTTTCCTAAGTAAATTCGGCATGGATGGATGGAGAGGGCAGCTGATGGTGACCCTCTCGATTCCTCACTCTTACCCTATGCTTTTCCCTTTTTCCCCTTCTTGCCTCCCCCCCCCCCCCCATTTTTCTTTCCCCCCCTTTTTTTTGTTCTCTTCCTCTCAACTCAGTGAGGGGAGGTAGTAGAATTACAAAGGACCTAAGATGGCCATGTTTTAGTCAGGCCCTCCAACTGAATGTTGCAGCTGCATTCGAGGCTCAACAGACCAGGCAACGTTTTTCCAATCTTCTACTGTCCAATTTTGGGGAGTGTGTGCGAATTGTAGCCTCCGTTTCCTGTTCTTAGCTGCCAGGAGTTGCACCCAGTGTGGTCTTCTGCTGCTGTAGCCCATCTGCTTCAAGGTTCGATGTGTTGTGCATTCAGCGATGGTATTCTGCATACCTTAGTTGTAACGAGTGGTTATTGGAGTTATTGCTGCTTTTCTATCATCTCAAACCAGTCTGCCCATTCTCCTCTGACCTCACTGGATATTATCTATTTTTCAGACCATTCTCTGTAAACCCTAGAAATTGTTGTTTCTTGAAATCCCAGTAGATCAGCAGTTTGTGAAATACTCAGACCAGCCCGTCTGGCACCAACAACCATGTCACGTTCAAAGTCACATAAATCCCCTTTCTTCCCCATTCTGATGCGAAGTTTAAACTTCAGCATGTCGTCTTTACCACATCTAGATGTCTAAATGCATTGAGTTGCTGTCATATGATTGGCTGATTAGCAATTTGTGTTACCAAGCAATTGAACAGGAGTACCTAATAAAGTGGGCGTTGAATGTATATCATGTTTGTGATTTGAAAGAAGAAAAAAAAAAAGGACTTTACAAATGTTTTAACACCCCCTACCACTACACCACAACACACGGAAGCATATTACAGTGCATTGTGGTGCGTTGTGTTACTAAAAATAGTCCATGCTCCTTTTTTTGGAGCGTTAGGCAGCCCATTCAAATTAATAGGCGGCATTAAAGTGATGCATGGCTGGCCAGTGATCCAGACCTTTAAATTAGGGATCGACCGATTATTGGTGAGGCCGATTATAAGCGGCTGATATTCACTTTTTTTTTAAGTATCGTATCGGGCACAAACGTACCCGATATTGCTTCAAGGGGTTTTACCGAGGCATCATCCCGGTACTGTTCTTTAGAGCGGACGGTCGGCTTAATTGTAATAACAACCAATGAGGCTCAGCAGCCACTCGCCTGTTATTACAAAGCAGATGCTTCATTCGGGTCTCGGATCTAGTAACAGGACATCCTGGATTACTGGCATCGTAAAGGTGCCAGTTTTAAAAAAATATAAAGTATTCAAAAACGCAGATCTTGACGTTTTGAATACTTTCAAGTGCAGAGGAGGAGTTTGGGGTCTTATAGACCCCGATCCCTCCATTAAGAGTACCGGTCACTGCCTATTACTGTCACAAGGGATGTTTACATTCCTAGTGACAGCAATAACATTGATACAAATATATATTTTTTAAATGTACAGAATATCGGCACACAATATAGGCTATCGGCCTGAGAGGTGGCCGAAATATCGGTATCGTATCGGCACCAAAAAATCGATATCGTTTGATCCGTATTTAAAATATAGCACATTTTTCAACACGTTTCCTGTAAATGGCAACTTGAGGTGACAATTAAATAAATTATTGAATTGCCAATCTTATCTAGGAAATTCTGCCACTATGTTTAGTCAGAAAGTCGGATCAATGTACCGAATGGTTAGAGGCAAGTATCCATATCTGATCCGCTGGGAATGCTGAAAACCACTATATTAGTCCGCGCTATATACAGTGATAGCCGTGGTCTTCCAAGTCCTGCTACAGAAACTGCCCTCTGCACATTGATCACAGGAGTTGCTTGCAAAAATGCATAGAAGGCCTTATACTCTTTTAATAAATACAAGCTGTGATCGGCAGAGGTGGAGAGGAGGGCCCGGACAGCACAAACTCCACTTCATCCAATTAGAGAACACCTTCTATTCACAAGGCATTCTATGCTGAATGAAGGTAAAGAGCAGGGATTTAAAATCCCCAGACCGCTACACCGGCTGCACGGGCACTGGCAGCTCATCACCCATGTAGGTAAATACAGAAGGCACTGGGAGTGGGAAGCGTGTATGGTGTTCACTTTTTCTGGAAAGGTGAACTAACACTTTAAATATCACCAACATCATTCAGCTCTCTCCTCCTATCAGTATGCTCTTTGTTAGGACATGAATTGATTGGCTCCTTGTGCTGCTTCATTCTCTCCAATGCTCTACCTTACAGGGACTGCAAGAGGCTGATACCAAGTCAAATTCAGGGACCAACACTGCTTGTATATAACTAAATACATGTAATTACCGTATTTATCGGCGTATAACACGCACTTTTCCCCCTTAAAATCAGGGGAAAATCGTGGGTGCGCGTTATACGCTGATACCTGCCGATCTCCCGCTGATTTTTTCTTTAGGGGAGCGAGCGGAGCCGATATTCCGAAAGCCGCGTGTATTTTCGGCTATTTTCGGCTCCTCTCGCAGTCCCACCCACCTCCACTGATTGCGAGAGGAGCCGAGCGCCGACAACATAAAGAAATACGAGTTCGGCTATTTTCGGCTCCTCTCGCAGTCCCGCCCCTGTCTGCGAGCAGAGCCGAGACTAGCCGAACTCAGATTTCTGTATGTTGTCAGCGCTCGGCTCCTCTCGCAATCAGTGGAGGTGGGCGGGACTGCGAGAGGAGCCGAAAATAGCCGAAAATACACGCGGCTTTTGATATGTCACGCGGCGCTCGTCCTCCCCACTCGGCGCCAATTTTAAATGGGCAACGCTGCAACTCTGCAAATGTACTGGGCAAGCCTGCAACGGCACTGGGCAAGGCTGCACTGGGCAAGGCTGCACTGGGCAAGGCTGCAATAGCACTGGACAAGGCTGCACTGGGCAAGGCTGCAAAGGCACTGGGCAAGGCTGCACTGGGAAAGGATGCAAGGATGGACAAGGCTGCACTGGGCAAAGCTGCAAGGATGGACAAGGCTGCAGATGGACACTGGACAAGGCTGCAATGATGGGCATTTAAATGTACGTTTTTTTTCCTTAAACTTCCCTCCTTAAAGTTTTTTTCCTTAATATTCCCTCCTAAACTTGGGGTGCGTGTTATACACCGGCGCGTGTTTTACGCCGATAAATACGGTATGTATCAAGGAATATAGAAGTGTATTCATTTGTGTCTTTTATATTTTCCTGGAGTACAGCTTTAAATGACTGGATCTTTGGTCATTAACAGCACAAGAATGGATATTTCCTTCATTTACCATGAAGACAAGGAAGTGTAACAGAGAGCAGGTAGTGAATCTGCTGACTTGGCAGTTGTGTTCTTGGCTCAGTCAATGATTCAATGAGATGCCCCCCTCCTCCCCCACCTGTCAACACTCAGTGAGCGCTGAGGTCAAACTAAGAAATGCCATCCTATGTAAACAGCTGTTATGGAAATAGGACACAGGTCTTGGGTTATGCTTTAGAGACGACAGAACCATACAACAGCAGACTGTCCAATGATCAATTATTTTTAGCAAAAAGTCAGTAGGGCCCAAACTCGTATTTTAGCAGAGTACAGTATCACCGTCTTCTAATATTCCTTGGGGACACTAGTACTGAGATGATCTAACTCAACAGATTCTGTATGTTGCTGCGGTTATACCTATATAGCAGTGGTCTCAAAACGGTGGCCCTGGGGCCAGATGCGGCCCTTGGCTTGCCTGTATCCAACCGTGGAGGCCTTATTCCTGCCACTGACACCAATGATGGGGCATAATTTCTTGAACTGATAACAAAATTGGGGCTCTATTCCTCCCACTGACACCAACTATTTCTCCCTCTAATACCAAAGAGTGGGCATTGTTTACTCCCACTGGGCACAGTCCGGCCCCCCTAAAGTCTGAAGTACAGTAAACTGACCCTTTCTTTAGTTTGGAGACCTCTGCTCTATAGGGTAAAATGTATGATCTGAACTAGGATCAAGCCAGTTCACATTCCCTAAACACAACCTGGAGCTCAAAATGTACCTAGCATTAGATATATTTCTAATGTAATGGCACACCGTAAGTAATGATACATAGTTAGTCTGGTTGAAAAAAGACACAAGTCCATCCAGTTTAACCAATAATGTGTTAAGCCCCATACACACGGTCGGACTTTTTCATGGATTCTGTTCGATTGGACAATGTTGTTGAAAAATCAGACCGTGTGTATGCACCATCGGACAGTGTACGTCGGATTGTCCGACGGACAAAGTCTTATCTCCTGCTGGAAAGATTTGCCGACAACACGGTCCGATCACACCAAATCCGATCGTGTGTACGGTTGTCCGACCGGACAAAGTGCTACGCATGCTCAGATAACATTACAAGACCAAAGCTATTGGCTACTAGCCTCTACGTAGTTCCGTCGTAGGCAACAAACGTCACCACGTTCAGAATGATCGGATTTTCCGACAACTTTGTCCGACCGTGTGTACGCAAAACCAACATCAGACAAAGTATGACGGACAGGATCCGACCGACCTGGTCCGCGGATTGTCCGACCGTGTGTATGGGGCTTTAGAGTAGGTACCATTTTTGTTCAGGCATCAGCCAGGGTCTGCATCTACTTCCTGGACTTGCTGGCTTGGAGATGACACACTCATGTAAATCCTGGTGTCTATACAGTTCCTGTCTGTGTTCACAAATGTCTAATACAGTCTTTGCTGTGATCACTGGGGGAGAGGAGATTGAAAAAATGCTTCCCCCTGTCTGCAGCGTAATGGTGATATAATAACAGCCTAGGCAAAGTCACTTCACTGGACACCAAGAACTGCTTTGACTGAATGACGGCTACAGCGTGGCCAGCTAATCCTGGAAGTCAGTCATTTGATGCCATGGGGCGCGGGCAGCATGCTCTGTGATCACAGTGCCTGGAGGGCACTGCTGATCACAAATTGAGGTAAAGAGCCAATCAGCGTCTTTTTACCACGTTATCAGCTGTGTCAATCACAGCTGATTGGGCATCCCTGTTATCTCAGTGGAGCATAATAAATGTAGGGTTATAAATACTTTTTCCCAGCAACGATGAAGCTTTGGACATCGCCAGAGCATGTGAATAAGAGAGTCATTAAATAGAGAGCATCACGGGCATAGCGGTGTTATATATTTTCCCCAAGCATAGAGTTTTTGTGGGGTATAATGAGCCCTATGTATAAGAAAAGGCTGAGATAGCCTTTGGGAGGGCGAGAGAGATGTCCTGGGAAGTGTTTCCAGGGCACATGTCCAGTCCTCCTCATCGAGATCCTCTATGTCTCCTTGCCACATAAAATGTTTTATGTTTTTCAGTATTCTCTATTATTTGTAAGTTGGAATAAAGATCTCCTATTACTCCTCGTTTCGTACAGGTAACCTAAGTTGCCTTTGTTAGTATTTTAGAGTGTTCATACTGTAATTGGATTTTAGAGCTTTAGATTTGTAATGAATGATGTATTTGAAGATATTGGTAGAAGTTATTTTTCCTTAACTGATAGCAGTCTTTTAATATATTAAAAGGAAGTAAAACATCCCCTTCATATAACTGGTACAAAAATATTATGCCCGCCTTTTTCCAATCTGAAAATTCCGAAAGTCTATTCAATTCATAAAGGTAATAGTTATCCAATATGGGCATATGTTTCGTATACCCCTTATGTTGAGTAATATTTTGTACTGCTTCCCATACCCTATGAATCAAGTAGAAAGTAGGGAACCTCTTTTTATTATAAAAGTGGTGAGCTACTATTAGTTGAACTAAAGGGAATTTTTTTAAATTGAGATGTTCTTATCTTCTGTGTAGGGTCTTCCATGTCCACTACCTCCCAACCGTACCAATGTTGTAATTGTAATGCGATAAAGTATAATCTTGCATTAGGCATCGCAACTCCCCCCTTATCTATGGGCTGTTGTAATATTTCAAATCTAATTTTAGGTTTTCCACCCTTCCACACAAAATCCCTAAAAACCGAATCAATAGTCCTAAATAATCGTAATGTCAACCATATGGGGCAATTATACAATACATATAACATCTGGGGCATCCACACCATCTTCACCAGATTCGCCCTCCCTACCATAGACAATGGGAATTTACTCCACGTTTTACTCAGTTGTCTAAATTTGACAATAATAGGGAGTATATTCCTATCTGTATATTCTGTAACATTCGGTGTAATTACCACTCCCAAATATTTAAATGATGTAACCAGGGCTATCTGATGAGTCTGGCGTGGATGTCCCATACGCTCAGGATCCACAAGCAGCATTACGGATTTGTCCCAGTTGATATTGGGTACTTGATAATCTAGTCGCCAATACTTTTACCAGCAACTTAATGTCTGATGTTAGCAAAGATATTGGGCGATATGAGTCAAAGTTACTTGGGTCCTTATAAGGTTTCAATAAGACGATAATTACTGCTTCATTCATAGAGGGGGGTAATGAGCCCATCTCCATGATGTAGTTAAAGACCTCAAGCAATTCAGGTAACAACACTTCCCCATATTTTTTTATATATTTCCCCTGGAAGACCATCTGGTCCTGATGCTTTATTATTAGGTAAGTTAGATGCTGCATTTCTTAGCTCGTCCAATGTTAATGGGCCCTCCAAAGCCACCCTTTCATTATTTGAGATGTTTGGTAAATCAATAGTATCAAAGAATCTATTCAAGGACTCCTCCAAGTAGGATACCCTGCTCTTATATAGTGCCTGGTAAAATTCCCTGAATACCGTATTTTCCGGCGTATAAGATGACCTTTTACACTTAAAAAAAGTGGCCAAAAATCGGGGGTCGTCTTATACGCCGGGTCAACTGCTGGGATGCCTGCTGGAGATGCGGTAATACTGTATGTAGCTTTGGCTACATACAGTATATACCGCTGAGCCAATCCCAGTGAGCGATGTATTCAAATGAATACAGAGCCTGCTCGGATTGGAGTAACAACCTCTGCCAATCCGAGCAGGCTGCATACAGTAGCCTGCTCGGATTGGCTTTGAGAGTCAGAGAGGCGCGGGCTGATGATGTTACAGCCTCTGCCAATCCAAGCAGGCTTTGTATTCATTAATACTGTAGAATACATCGCTTACCGTGATTGGCTCCAGCACCAGCAAGAAGGAAGAAGGAAATGACTCCAGCAAGAACGAAGAAGAACGATATGAAGAACGATATGAAGCGTCGGAAGCCGCGGAATGGGGGGTATGAAGCGTCGGAAGCCGCGGAACGGGGGGGTCGTCTTAAACGGTGAGAACAGGCAAAACCTCTTTAAAAACATGTAGAATTAGGGGGTCATCTTATAAGCCGGGTCGCCTTATACACCAGCAAATACGGTACCTCCAATATCTCTGGGGTAGTATCAGCCCTCTTATTTGAAGATGATTGTATTTCAGTTATATATGATTCCGGCTGCTGAGCTTTTACAATAGTTGCCAATAGATGTCCTGTCCCCTCTCCCTCCTCAAAGTATGGTTGTTGTAGGAAAAATCTTTTATTTTCTGCCTTCTTCTTAGCCACTGCTGCATAATGTAGTTGGCTATGAAGTGTAGTGGGGTATTCCTGCGCTACCGTGGAAGGGGGAGGGTAAGGCCGGGTGGTGGGGACTGACTGTGGGGGGGACTGCTGCAGGCACCTGGTGTAGGTCAAACCGTACCTACCAAACTAGATATATAAAAGTGGGTGTGGTGCTGCGCTGTTCCCCAGGGAGGTGGCCAAATCTACCACAAGGTGGCAGTAATGGGATAAAGACATAAACCCTTTAAGTGTAGCAATCATATGAGACAATAATAGTTGATGATGCGACTATTAAGTCGAAGTAATGCGAGTTAAGATAGATAATTCCCTTACTATACAAGATAAGGGGTATGGTGTGACCAATACAGGTTAATAAAAATTGCTATTGGTGAACCCAGGTAAAAATATATATAATAGAATTGTAAATAGTACTAAGGTGCGAGAGTGTAAATTGAACTAATAGCACCTAAATAAAACTACTAATAAAACACCATAAGCAGGTAATAAAAAAATCTGATATACATATAAAATCATATAAGTGAACATATGGTAAAAATGTGTCTATAGATAAACAATTGCAAAGTGCATAGTAGATGGTGAACAAAATATAAAATCCTTAAAGTGCAAGTGCTAGTGCAAGTGTGCACAGGCTATGAAGCCATTCTTTTTTTGTATCTTCATTTGGATTAGTTATATATATATATATATATAGAAGCTCGGCCTTCATCATATTATCAGCTAGAGTTTTTTCCCCATTGCCTAGATTGCTTCTTAATTTTTGATATCTGCACGATAAGGAGACCTCGGAGATACGCTTTCATTGCCTCCCAGTATATTAGAAGTGAGACCGAAGTTCTATTTATATTCTGATAGGTAATTAATTTAATCATAGTTCCTTCAGATGGAGAAAAAAGTGACAACCAATATGGGTTCACCTTCCATAAAGTACATCCTGGATTAGTCCTAAAATAAAAATGTTATATTATAGGGGAATGATCTGAGATACCCCTAGCCTCATATTTAATTTCACGAAGATATGGAAGCATGAAGTATGTTCCCAACGCTAAATCTATTCTAGAGAGAGTTTTACAACTACTAGAAAAGCATGAAAATTGCCTATTTGTTGGATTACGCTGTCTCCAGAGATCTATCAATCCCAATTCGGCTAAGTATCTAGAAAAGGCCATAGGGCCCCAATGAGGTTTGCTTATGCGTTATATTGTATTTATCTATTGCTGAGTCCATATAGTTATTAAAATCACCAACCAATAGGCATGCACTATCTATCTTATCAGATACAAACTGAATATATTCTTTAAAGTAGTTGTAAACCCTTACAAACCACTTTGACCTACAGGTAAGCCTAGATTAAGGCTTACCTGTAGGTCCAATAAATATCTCCTAAACCTACATGGTTTAGGAGATATTTAGAAAAGAAAAGGCATCGCTGTCTACGGCGCATGCGCTGTAGACAGCGGCGCGCAGGCGCACTGCGCATGCCGGGTTCACGGCGATATGCAGCTTTCCTGCGCATGTGCGGGAGTGACGTCATCGCCGCTCCAGCGAATGACAGCGCTCGAGCGGCGAGACCCTGAAGTCACTCCGGGTTTGATGGCGACGCAGAAGATCATGGATGAGGAACGCTTCGGGGGCTTCGTTTTCAGGTAAGTCATTCATAATGAGCTAGTATGCTATGCATACTAGCTCATTATGCCTTTGCCTTGCAGGGTGTCTTTTTTTTTTTTTAAGAGGCTTTACTTCCTCTTTAAATACTTCTGTTGAATATGGCGGGGGAATATATATATTTTCAATCACATATGCACGGCCTGATAATGTACAGTACAAAAAATAAATCGACCTGCCCAACTCTCTATACAGATGACACACCACGTGAACCCAGTGACACCCAAGAAAAAACATCACTTTGTTGTTTACTGCATTCTAGTACAAGAATAAATGATGTTTTCATATACATTTTAATCAATATTAATTACATCCCGATACCACCACAAGCTGGATAATTTTCTTCCTTCTAGTAAAACTGTGAATATTGATTTACTTTGGATAGAAAATTACAGCTAAGATGCTTCTGTGCAACCCAATGGCCTTGGTTGGAAAATATTTTGCCCATTTTCTTTGCTGTTTTATCGAACAAAGCTCATACTCCTCTGCTTTTAATGATGCATAACACAATGACAGATTTCCTTTGTCATTTTTAAGTATTTCTCATTTGCTATACCAAAACAAAGTAATGATCAGACATTACGAGATGCAGTGTCGCACGCATACAGCAGCAGTTGTTTTGTAGAATTACACTAAAACTTTGTAAGGGGGATGTGAAGTGTTATTACCCATCCCTGTTTCAATTTAATATCAAAAAGACATCAAACCAACCTATGCTATGCCAATGCACATATTCGCCTTCTTTTCAGTGTCCCGCAGCTCCATTTAACTGTTAAAAGCAAAGACAGGAAGCCTTATATAAAATACAAGTCGTAACTTGGAACACGCCAACTGACGTATGTAGTTTCTGGACCATGGGTTCTGTCTCTGTAATAATTGACTGGTAAATCAAAGAGGAGTTTAACCCATCAAACATATGTACGCTACAAGGTAAAATACACAATCAGCAACCTTCCAAGGCTGAAAAAATCACACGTATGACAGGCAGAAGCCACATGGTCCATGTCTTAATGCTCTTTACTGGGTTCCATTAAGTAAAGGGAATCAATTCTTAGCTTGGCAGGTCCCCCCCCTCCAGAACACTTGCGATTGATAATCCATATAGCTGGCTTTCTACATCACTGACAGATATACTGCTGAGCCGGAGATAAACATTAACATCAATAAAGTAAAACACGCATTTCCGCTTACATAGGCAAAATATAAAGACTTGATGTGACTTACAATGTCGACCTGAACCCCAAGATGAAGGTCAAGAATAAGATACTCTTATGAGGATTGGGGTTACTAAAATAATAAATATCCAAGCCGGCTACTCTTTATAACCAGCAAAAGGGCTTAAAGGAATGATGACATCTCTCTAACATATGTAAACTGGAATGTCTTTGTAAAGTCAACCATGTAGGAAACATACAGTAGCTATGTACCCCAGAAGGGCATTCATCCAAAGTATACTCCAAAGCACTGCATGATCTTCTAACATGCAAGTCTATCGGAAACTTAAAGTGGTTGTTACCCCACTGTGACAACTTCATATAATCTTGTTTGTCTCCCAATGACAGGTGCTCCTGTCTCTGTGTTTTATAAAACAAATGCCAGCAATAAATGATTTCAGAGCACCGCTCAGCGCTCACGTGACCGGCCAGCTCTCTCCTTTCCCTGTCTGACAGCTGCAGCAGATAGGGCAGAGATTCCCCCGCTGACATCTGTCAGGAGGAGAGGAGGATAGAGCCTGCTGGTCACCTGAGCGCTGAGTGGCGATCTGAAATCAGGTATTGCTGTTATTTTTTTTTATAAAACAAAGAGACAGGAGCACCTATCATTAGGAAATAAACTGTATTATATAGGACATTAAAGGTAATTTAAGCAGCAGGAGGGGAGAGGGCGGGCAATGACACGAGAGCAGACACGAAGTGAAGGAGGGGGGATAGAGGAGGACAGGAGAGCTGCGGATGATGAAGGCACGTAAACTGACCATGGTGTCAGAGCTCAGCAGCCAAGATAAACCGTGGTCAGTTTACAGGGGCCAGGTAGGATCAGCCAGGTATTTCAGGTGATACAGGGGACCAAATAACACAGCAGAAGCACTGTGCTGTATAACATGATTTAAAGGAAAATTCTCTCTTTTTTTTAGGGTAACAAATACTTTATAGTGGTTCTAAAGGCTCAAGGTTTTTTACCTTCATGCAGTCTATACATGAAAGTGAAAAACCTTTTCTGTGCAGCAGTCCCCCCAGCCCCCCTAATACTTACCTAAGCCCCATCTCGATCCAGCAATGTGCACGAGAGCCTCTGCTCTCCCGGGACTCTCCATTATCATTGGCTGAGACAGCAGCGGGAGCCATAGGTTCCCGCTACTGCCAATGAGGAGAGAGAGGGGGCGGGGCTGAGTCGCGGCTCTGTGTGTGAATGGACAGAGTCGGGACTCGGGAATGCAAGCTGCTTGCTCTGGAGGCACTTGGCAGGAAGGAGGGGCCAAGAGTGTCGGCGAGGGACCCAAAAAGAGGGGGATCAGGGCTGCTCTGTGCAGTGGTTGACATGTTTGTTATTTTTTTTGTTTTGTTTTGTTTTTTAAAATAAAGTCTTTAATATAACTTTAAAGGAATAACCCTATTGATTTGAATACACATGTATAGCTACAAGGACATAAAGAATCTTTTTTCATCCTTTTTTGCATCCCAGTGCTGCTGATATCCTGTAACCATTTTGCAGCCACTGCCTGTCTACATGCAATTTCTCCAGTGGTGGCAGCATGTCACTACCCAGAGTGGGATTCCTGATAGTGACAACAACAGAACATGCCTGTCCAATGAGTGTCAGCACAGCTGCTTATAGTCTTCCCTGAAAGTGCATGTGATAACATAGGAGAGCAACTGGAAGACAGTGAAAGTGTGGTCACCTGTAAAGAGATATGCCTGAAAAAATACCTCTATGGTCAGGTATTCATTTTATGATTTAAGATGATTGAAACTGGCTTTTGAAATTACATATATATATCATTAGGCTTAGAAGATTTTTTTAATTATTGACTTTATGCATGCTTTAAAGGAAAAAGTATAGCCAAAGCTTTTTTGGCTGTACTTCTCCTATGGATCACAGGGGTGCCGATCGTTCTGCACTACTGTGACCCTTTTTCGGCCTACAGTGAGCTAAAGCCTGCTGTTGGCTGACGTCACAAAGCTGGTCCAAGGGGGTGAAAAGATCCGACCATATGGCTGGGATCCACCCAAATGCCTGGACCAGCATCTGTCTCAGCCTCTCATCGAGCCGCTGAGAGTCTGAGCCAGCCACTCCTGTCCCCACCACAGCCCAGCCTCCAGTGAGCACTGGAGGGGCAGAGCAGAGAGCTGGTGGCTGACAGTTTTGCCCTCTCCTTTTCCAGGAATAATGTGAACTGTCTTACCTGCCAAAATACCAGTAAGGGCAACAGGTTTTTTGTTTGCATACAAGCCTATGGAAATGCAAAACTTGCATAAAGCAACCCAAATGAATGGTTAATTGCAGATCAAATGTACCTGTCACCAACCCAACCCCTCTTGGGCATCATTCAATCTGGAAAAGGAGTTGTGCATAGCTGGATTGGTGAGACTATGAGGGAAAACCCCAGAGATCAGAAAAGTATAGCAGCTGCTTTTATAAGTGGGGACCCACTTGTTCATTTATTGTCCTATCTAGAATTGGGCTGTAAGGGCTCTTTCACATGGGTTGCCTGGGGGGTGGTAACAACAAGCAGGTGAGTCATGATTTTACAGCCCTCGGCCACCCAACCAAGCTGTAACATTAAAGCTGGGCAGGACCATACACATTTCCTGGCCACAATGTTCTGCTCTGCAGCTATTGCATTTTTAACTTGGGCTGCAGAGTTTGACGGGAGGCACCGCCTGTCAAACCCACCTATTCAGTTAAATAGGGCCACACCCCAAGTTCGAGCCAAACACTCAGCTCACAGTAGTGGTGCTGTCCTGCATTGCATGCAGAAGGTTTTTTACCTTAATGCAGAGAATGCATTAAGGTAAAAAACCTTCCGCCTTCAGAACCACTTTAAAAATATATGCCGCTATACTGCCCCCTGAGAGGCGACCCACGTCAAGCATTCCTCAAAGTGCGAAAGAGACCTAAATGTAATTTCTTCACAACTGTAAAAGATGAAAATGTTGAAAAAAAGGGTTACACATTCAGGCTTGGCACAGGAGCGATAAAAGGGGTCATGGTGTACAAGCTCAGCATTGAACCCGGTAGTACTGGGTGAAGTCCTCGCTGAGTGGTGCTTTGCCTCACATTAAAATCATCTGAGACGGCAACATCTGTGAATGCTGACGCTGCAGTCACTTGAACTGCTCAACCCAGCATCCAGACGCCCATCAAATGTAAAAATCGCCAAAAGCCTGAGTACGGAAGGGTACCGGACGTATCGCAGATCTAAATCCCTTAGCCTAAGGCATATTTAAAGATGTAAGAGTATAGTGAATCTAGCATGCTTTGTTTTATGAATAAATGCGACACTAATGAATATGTGCGTTTTTCTACTTAAAGAGTTACTAAACCCACAACAGTAAAATCAGTCTGTATACGCAGTAAAGCATGCTTGTTATACGCACTCTGCATATGCTCAGTTTGGTGTGCATTGCTAGAGTTTTTTTTTTTTGGTACATGTGATCAGCACAGGGCCAATCAGCACTGTCCAGGTAGAGGGTCGCGGGTCATGCAAACTCCTAGGACAGTCAGAGGAGAATGAAAACCCCTTCTACAGGCTTTAACCAGACACTGATAGAAGTCACAAGACTGCTATATACTGCTGACGAGAAAATTATTTAGCAATTTGTATTTACTAAAATAATTGCATTTCCATGTTCTGTGTACTGTGGGAGACCAGATATAGTGAATGCAGGGTCCTGGGGAGACCAGATATAGTGAATGTAGCATCCTGGGGAGACCAGATATAGTGAATGTAGCATCCTGGGGAGACCAGATATAGTGAATGGGGAGACCAGATATAGTGAATGCAGGGTCCTGGGGAGACCAGATATAGTGAATGCAGGGTCCTGGGGAGACCAGACATAGTGAATGCAGGGTCCTGGGGAGACCAGATATAGTGAATGCAGGGTCCTGGGGAGACCAGATATAGTGAATGCAGCATCCTGGGGAGACCAGATATAGTGAATGTAGCATCCTGGGGAGACCAGATATAGTGAATGCAGCATCCTGGGGAGACCAGATATAGTGAATGCAGGGTCCTGGGGAGACCAGATATAGTGAATGCAGGGTCCTGGGGAGACCAGATATAGTGAATGCAGGGTCCTGGGGAGACCAGATATAGTGAATGCAGGGTCCTGGGGAGACCAGATATAGTTAATGCAGGGTCCTGGGGAGACCAGATATAGTTAATGCAGGGTTCTGGGGAGACCAGATATAGTGAATGCAGGGTCCTGGGTTTAGTCATACCCATCTTTCTGAAATGGGAATGAGGGAAACCTATTAGCAAAAGTATGTAGGCATAGGAAACACCCCCTGCCACGCCCCTAAAAGGAGAATTCTACAAAAATGATTGGTTAAACCCACAAGTGCTTTTTTTTTACCACTACCATTCGTTTATATTGGCTTTTGAAATTTACAAATGCAGCGATTTATAAACTGGTTTAGCACTCGGAAACACTTTTTTTTTAAATAATTAAATCTCCCAAGCCATTTATTTACTATACTAAATATATATTTAAAATATCAGAAATTAAAAAAAATAAAAATAAATTGAATGGCATGTTTCTGGGAAAAGAAAGGTTAATCACAATAGTGGATGTTGCGGACTGAGGTGGATTTCAGAGAGAACAGAGGGTGCTTACTGGCATCTGCTTTAGAAGACTGTTGTCCATAAGCATGTAAGATAATGAATACCAGTATGAAAAATGTGCCATCCTTCCACATCAGTGATTGGGAAACACTTTTTGATAGATAAAAAGTGCATTTTATATACAACTATATTAATCAGACCAAAATGAGGGACAAATGAGGAGGAAAGCAGGACAGAGGGACTTTGTTCCAAATCCGGGACAGTCCCTCAAAATCCGGGACAGTCCCTTGAAATCCGGGACAGTTGGGAGCTGTGGGTTTAGTAATACGTTAATCAAACCTCCATGCAGATGTAAAAAAAATGAATAAAAAAAACACACTATTTCATGGGGTCTTGTATTCCTTTAAAATATAAATAAATGTTTTAGTGCCGGGTTCCCACTGGGGTGGCTTCAAAGTCATCTGACTCTGAAGCCGCCCCGCACAGTGTGACCTCAGCGTGGCTTGCAAACTACTTCTTTAACAGAAGTCAATGCAAGCCGCTCCGAAGTCGCCCCCAAGTAGTACAGGAACCTTTTTCTAAGTCGGAGTGACTTGAGTGGCTCCCATTAGACTGCTGTCTGGCCATTCAAGTGGCTGATCAGAGAGAACCCCAAAGGAAGACGAGGAGAAGATGGACAGTAAAAGCTCTGACAGCGCAGTGCTGGAGGCCATTGTTTGACAGGTATGTCTGCAATAATGTGCGAATATGCTGTGCATACTAACACATTATGGATAACCACTCCTGGGGGGCCCATTTAATAAGAAAAAAAAAAAAAAGGATGGATGTCAGTCTGGAGGAGTTGGAGTTCCTAGGCAGACTGTATTGCTTGCAGATCACCTCCAGAAGATTTACTCCCCTCATGACCAGGCCATTTTTTGAGATACGGCACTGCTTTACTTTAACTGACAATTGCGCGGTCATGTGACACTATACCCAAATACAATTTATGTCATTTATATCCCACAAATAGAGCTTTCTTTTTGTGGTATTTGATCACCTCTGCATTTTTTTTTTTTTGTACTATAAACAAATTATCGTATATACTCGAGTATAAGCCGAGTTTTTCAGCACATTTTTTTGTGCTGAAAGTGCCCCCCTCGGCTTATACTCAAGTCAAGCACTTTTCTGCAGCAGAAAATGCCATTTTCCGACCCGAATTTGGGGCCCCGTATCTCAGGGCCACTTAGAGCTTTTGGGGTTTCCTAGCACCAAGTGCCCCGAGATATGGGGCCCCAAAGTCGGTTCGTAAAATGTAATTCTCTGCTGCAGAAAAGTGCTTGACATTTTCTGACCCGACTTTGGGGCCCCATATCTCGGGGACACTTGGTGCTAGGAACCCCAGATTTGGGGTTCCTAGCTCTAAGTGGCCCTGAGATATGGTTTGGCCCTGAGATGAATTTGGTATTCAAACCCAGTGGAACTAGCACTACAAAATATCCAAAGATGGGGTTCCTAGCACCAAGTGACCCCGAGATACAGGGCCCCAAAGTCGGTCAACTGTGTCCATCTGCAGCAATGTCATTTCGGGACCCTTTGGGTTCAGAGACCCCAAATTTTGGCTTCAGCTAAGGGGGCATTTAGGAACCCTTAACTACCAAGTTTGGGGGACCTATGGCTGCAAATGGGCACAGTGAGGCATGCAAATGGGCACAGTGAGGTCTGCAAATGGGCATTGTTGACCCTCTTTTCCACTTACAGTAGCTGCGCATTTCTCACCCTAGGCTTATACTCGAGTCAATACGTTTTCCCAGTTGTTTGTGGTAAAATGAGGTGCCTCGGCTTATATTCGGGTCAGCTTATACTCGAGTATATACGGTATTCAGTTAGCCAATCAGGAGAGAGAGGGGGTGGTCAGGAGAGAGAGGGGGTGGGGCCAAACCGCAGCTCTGTGTCTGAATGGATACACATAGTTGCTTGCTGTGGGGGCATTTAACTGTAATTTTTTTTACTTTCTATAATTATTTTTGCTATAAAGTCTCATAGACTCGCTGATCACAGAGCGCGCGCATCCTGCCATCATTCGATCTGAAGAACACATTCAGAGGACACCAGCCGCATAATCAAACACTTCATTCACACTGTATGAGTCTCAGCGCCCATGTGAATGAGGCCTAAGCTAAAGCAAATCAATAAACGTATGCATAAAATATGGGGCTACAGTTTTTACATTAGAAAACATACAAAACTCAGACACTAAACAAGAACATAAACAACCTTGCCTGAAACATCTTACAAAGGGCTCCTTCACATGTGCAGCTATTATTGCCGCATTCCATGGTGGCATTTGACAGGCGGTGTTTGACCTACTGTGCTGCATGTGCTTTGCATATGGTCATGGCACAGCCCAATGTGGCATGGTATGTGTACAGCTGCATGCCCCTGTTCAGGTGGGCAGATGGAAACAAGGGCAAGCAGCCACTCATGGCTCAGAGCTCATGGTTCAAACCCCCTCACCTTCTCTTTCTCTTCTCTTCATACAGTAGCTCTGAGCTCAGCATTTGGGAGCTCACTCCTGTCTGTGATAGTGAATGTGAACAGTAACAGATGGGCCTCTCTTAGCAACGTTCTTAGCAACGTCCTAAGTGTTTTCAGTTCAGGATTTATGAGCTACATAAATGACCTGCACCTTATAGCAAGGGCATTCTTTAACTTTAGTCAGAGCTGCATAGCTTGTTTATATCTACAGACACCTCTTATCTGCACAGGTAGTTCTTTGGTAAAGGAGAACTAACCCTTTAAATGATCATAACAACATACATTACGCAGGGATGGCCCACTGTTGTCACCATCAGGAAACCCATCTGGATATTTGGTATCCAGTTATTGCTCTAGAATGCATGTAGACAGAAGTGGATGCAAAGAGGCTACAGGAAATCCATACAAACAAAAGGCATCTGCCCCATCTATAACATACAGGGGAATCTCCTGTTTTCTTGGGGGCCTCTTTAACCACTTCAGCCCCGGAAGGATTTACCCCCTTCCTGACCAGAGCACTTTTTGCGATTCGGCACTGCATTGCTTTAACTGACAATTGCGCGGTCCTGCGACATGGCTCCCAAACAAAATTTACGTCCTTTTTTTCCCACAAATAGAGCTTTCTTTTGGTGGTATTTGATCACCTCTGCGTTTTTTATTTTTTGCGCTATAAAAAAAAAAAGAGACGACAATTTTGAAAAAAAACTCGCATTATTTTTTACTTTTTGCTATAATAAATATCCCCCAAAAATATATAAAAAAAACATTTTTTTTTTCCTCAGTTTAGGCCGATACGTATTCTTCTACATATTTTTGGTAAAAAGAAAAAAAATCGCAATAAGCGTTTATTGATTGGTTTGCGCAAAAGTTATAGCGTCTACAAAATAGGGGATAGTTTTATGGCATTTTTTATTAATCATTTTTTTTACTAGTAATGGCGGCGATCAGCGATTTTTATTGTGACTGCGACATTATTGCGGACACATCGGACAATTTTGACACATTTTTGGGACCATTGGCATTAATACAGCGATCAATGATATAAAATTGCATTGATTACTGTAAAAATGTCACTGGCAGTGAAGGGGTTAACCACTAGGGGTGGGGAGGGGTTAAGAGTGTCCTGGGGGAGTGTTTCTAACTGTCTGGGGGATTGGCTAGCAATGACATGACACTGATCGCTGCTCCCGATGACAGGGAGCAGACGATCAGTGTCCTGTCACTAGGCAGAATGGGGAGATGCTGTTTACATCGGCATCTTCCGGGTTCTTCAGCTCCGTGACACGATCGCAGGTATTCCAGCTGCGATGGAGTCCGCGGCGTCCCGCAGGCATGGCGCTCGCGTGCACGGTGGGAAAATCAAAGTGTACATTACTTTGCCCAGCAGTGCCATTCTGCCGACGCATATGTGCTGACAGCGGTCGGCAAGTGGTTAATACAAAGTCCCGCCTCCTATGATAGACAGAACAGTCATCCAATGCCAGCCCAGGATATGGGACTTCCTATTACAGAGGCCGCCGAGTAAACAGGAGACTCTCCTGTATGTAATCTGACGGCACTTGTCCCACCTCCTCCCTGTCCCCTCCGAGGAATGATAAATACAGTTTATATCTTTTTGAATCATTGGGGGGCCACAAAAGATATATAGATATATATATATATACAAATTACCAGTGGGGCCGTACGAAACCGGAACACGGGCCGCAATTGGCCCACGGGCCGGACTTTGGACACGCCTGCCCTATACAGAACCTGCACACTTACCCTAACTGCATTGACATGAATGTGAATTCAGTGCAGTGGAAGGCTGGTTATAAGTTGTCTGAGTGACAAGCGCTCTTGAATACTACATTCATTATAGAAGGACTTCGTAAGTGACTTGCAATGAAAGGCTTGTGTCAGTCCTCTGTAAAGCGGAATGTTCAGGAACAATACAATTGCTGTCAAACGTGTTCTCTGTGAAATGAGCTCTCTTCTCTCAATCAATCACCTGCTCCCCTGAGCACTGTCAATGGGAAATATTCCCAGACTCCACTTGTTTACAAGTCTAATGCTTTGTCAAACGTTTCAAAGAAATCAGCATCAGGTACCTCTCCTGCCGTTTTGGAAATCTAGATTATCAATTAGATCCATTAGCTTATCAGTTCTGTCGAAACTGTTTGCTGAAAAAAAAAGCCAACTGCGACATTGCGACTGACAAATTAGACACCTGACACTTCTGAAACTTTTTTGGGGACCAGTGACACCAATATAGTGATCAGTGATAAAAAAATGCACTGTCCCTATACCGACACTGGCAGGGAAGGGGTTAACATCAGGGGCGATCAAAAGGTTAAATGTGCTCCTAGGAAGTGCTTTATAACTGTGTGGGGAATGCTTTGACTGGGGGAAGACAGAGATCCGTGTTCCTGCTTAGCAGAAACACAATGGGGGTTATTTACGAAAGGCAAATCCACTTTGCACTGCAAGTGCACTTGGAAATGCAGACGCTCTAAATCTAAGGGGAAGATCTGAAATGAGGGGAAGCTCTGCTGATTTTATCATCCAATCATGTGCAAGCTAAAATGCTGTTTTTTATTTTCCTTGCATGTCCCTCTCAGATCTACAGCAACTTTACTTCCAAGTGCACTTGCAGTGCAAAGTGGATCTTCCTGTAGTAATTAACCCCCAATGTCTCAATCTTACTGAACAGCGGTCTGCCTTGTTTACAAGAAGAGGCTTAATGAAAAGTATTTCCAGCCAGAGTTATATGTAATGTGTGGTATACACTATAAGAATGCAAATTAAAAAAAACTATAAAACATTATTTAAAAAATGAAGGGCTCTCTGGCCCATTCAGTGTGAATGAGCTGTTTGTACAGCTATGAGAATACAACAGCTGTATAAAACACAGCCACAGATCCTAATTTCACAGGTGGCCCCGAATGCACACTGTCAACGTTCGGGGGCCATACAGCTGCATCCACACGCCCTCATTTGTTTGTCAAATTAGGACCTGAGGCTGTGTTCGTATAGCTGCTGCATCCCCATAGCATAACATTGGCTGCTTTCACAGACCAATGGCCACATTTATAAAAAAATAAAACGGATTCACACTGTACAGGCCACAACACAGCGCCTATGTAAATGAGCCCCAAGACCTAATTTACACACAGAACGTATTATTAACTAAATATAGTTTTTACATTCTTTTACATTCAGCAGGAATATTGTGAGTTATGTTATGTTTGTGTCCGCTAATAATGATTTTAGTGTATTTTTTGTGAAAATACTGTTTTGATATGTTTGGGGGGTCCTGTCAGGTGGGCTGTACAGGGCCCCATGATTTCTAACAGCAGCCCTGCCTATAACAGCACTCAGATTTGGTGATTGACTGCCATTCATTGCTTCATTATGGGGAGAAAGAAGGGATTCCACACTGACCCACATATCAAGAAGTATTGAATCCCCAGTGGTGGATTGATATGATGAGGACGCGCATGAAAGATGAATTAAGGTCGCTTATGTGGCACTTATTCTTTTATCACCTCGTATTTTCTTCAGTGAAATCAAGGTGTTCTCTGATTGGAAGAGGTGGAGAGGAGGGCAGTGACGTCACAATATCCACTCTGTCTCTGTCAGTTGCAGCCATTGGTGGAGCCACATTGTCCACTCTTTCATTCAGAAGCACTCTGATGCCATGGCATGCAATGCACGACTAGCAGTCCCACCAACTCAAAGGGGGTTATTTACGAAAGGCAAATCCACTTTGCACTACAAAGTGCACTTGAAATTGCACTGAACGTGCACTTGGAAGTGCAGTCGCTGTAAATATGAGGGGTAGATTTGAAATGAGGGGAAGCGCTGCTGATTTTATCATCCAATCATGTGCAAACTAAAATGCTGTTTATTTTCCTTGCATGTCCCCCTCTACAGCGACTGCACTTCCAAGTGCACTTTCATTGCAATTTCAAGTGCACTTTGCACTTGCAGTGCAAAGTGGATTTGCCTTTGGTAAATAACCCCCAAAATGTCTGAGAGAAGAAGAATGCACCAGCCACTAGCGCAATGAAGAATAAGTGCCGGTTTACACTTGTACGCTGCAAATTTGCGCAGAATTCCACACTGCATCCAAATCGCACCCCGTTAATGCAAACTGCTACAGGTGTGTATGTTATGTTAACGGCACCCCAAAATCAGTTCCCAAATACAGTGCGATTTGCAGAATCAGATCCATGCGATCCGATTCTGGTGCAGCCAAAAAAGTGTCCTGCACAATTTTGGTGCGGATTTGGTAGGATTTGAACCATACAGAATAATGGCTCAAAACGCACTGGTGAAGAATCACATTTGATTTGAACAGGAATGCGGTGAAATTCCTGTTCAAAAAGCATATGCGGTTCCCGCACTGCATAGTGTGAACCGCCACTCAGATAAGTAAAACTGCTTTTAAATGTGTCGTCCCCCCCCCCCCCCCCAGAAAAATTCAGCATTTAACCCTTGCAGAGTAGGGTTGCCCCACTGTAAGGGTTTTGGATTTTACCCAGAGTTCACCTTTATAGCTTCCTTACTGCGTGTTCACAATATGTAAATAGTTGAATGACATAGACTGGCCATAGTTCTGTGAACAGTTCAAGTTTCTTTTTTCCTTCGGTCACCAGAATAGGTAAGCATATGCTGCTGGACATAAGGGGATTAAAGAAAATACATTGCTTTGCCCTGAATGGTCTGTGCTCAGGTTCAAGTTCTTGTTCACGGCCTTAGTGCTGCTTGTATAAAAACCATGTATGGGACTGCACCATTTTAGTCAATGCTGCAGTTCCCACATTTCCTGTAATTTCCATGAAATATAAATGTTTCTATGCCACACACATGGCTCACTGAAAGAATGCCACTGTATGTCAGAGCGCTTAACACTGTATGTGTGTGAGCCATTCTAACACATGAATATGATTTGATCTAAACCAGGGGTAGAAAACCTTAAAGAGATGGAGATCCACCTGAACAACATGGGGGAAGTCAAAGATCACCGGGCACAGTGTTGCCCAGTGTCGTCTGCTCACACCTGATTTGAACCTCTAACTGCCATATTGCCGTGTCACAATTACCTGCATTGCATGGCAATCATGGGTTTAAATAAGGTGGCGAGGAGGCAACATATTGCCTCCTCACCACCTGTCAAACACACACAAATCGCAAAAAAGAGCCCTTAGTTGCATTCAGCAGCAGCACCCTTAGGGCTCATTCACACGTAAAGTTGGGGTGCTAAATCCCTGCGGTTGAGTTTACCACCCCCAATCCCTAACTATTTTAGCTGTTGCGGCAGCAGCCAAAAGGTGGAGTAGGAATTAAGCCCCCTGTTGCTTTTGGTGGGTTCTACCACCTGCCAATCACGGCCCACTTAAGTAAATAGGGACACTCTGCAATCGCCCCGCAACTGCATGCTCCTGCGGGGTCCAAGGGGTTAAAGCAGGTGGTAAAAAAAACAACACAATGCTGCCTGCTTTAACCCCTTAAATTGTTGGAATGCAAAAAATGCAGGAAACGTGCAGAGTGGCCTCATTTACTCGTGCTACACCCACCAACCATGACAGGGCTTATAACTTTTGCTTCTTACTACACCTCCAACTTTACAAGTAGTCCATCTGCATTGCACTCTGTTTGAGGCTCTGGAATGGTGGGTCAGCATGCCCAGACATGATCTACCAGTCACCTGTCCGAGATCTACTGGTAGATCGTGATCTACAGGTTGTTGACCCCTGATCTAAACCATTCCATTGAAGCTCTGTCTGTATGTTTAGGGTCGTTGTACTGCTGAAATTTGAATCTTCGACCCAGTCTCAAGTCTTTTGCAGACTTTTACAGGTTTTCTTCTAAGATTGCCCTGTATTTGGCTCCATCCATCTTCCCATCAACTCTGACCAGCTTCCCTGTCCCTGCTGAAGAAAAGCATCCCACAATATGATGCTGCCACCACCATGTTTCACGGCGGGAATGATGTGTTCTGGGTGATGTGCAGTGTTAGTTTTCCTAAATATATAAAAACCTTGTAAACCACTATATAGATCTAATGGAGCTGCCAGCACTAACCACACTTCCTGAACATGTGCAATAAACAAAAGTAAAATCAGAATAAGTGCAGCTCTAAATAAAACTAAGAATATCCCCAGAGGGACATAAAGTGCATGTATGTAAACAATACCAAATAAGTGCAATTTACAAATTTTCCAAAGTGTCCTTGAATAAATCAAACAATCTAGTTAATAAAGTGCAGTGTGCAAATTTCCATGTAATGTCCTTATATAAATCAAACAATATTAGAAATATTGTGTCAGTCCATTATATAAATATATCGATCTCTCCTTAATCATCCGCCGATAACTGCATTGTTCATATTCCTTGTGCTCCCTCCACCAATTGTGCCCTCACCTTATAGGCTTTTTTAAAAAGCCTTAAAAACTTATATATCCTCTGAAACGCTCCTTATAATATTCCTTCTCCTTGTAAGCTCCAATCACATCAATCCATTCAGGTTTCGAGCCTCCTTACTGCTGCCTGTGAACTCACAGCAACATCTCCTGCCATTTCCAGCAATGTCTCCTCTCTACTTCCTCCCGAACGTCCTTTCAGGCGTTCCAGAGGATTTATCATTTTTAAAGGCTTTTTTAAAAAGCCTATAAAGGTGAGGGCACAACCGGTGGAGGGAGCACAAGGAATATGAACAATGCACTTGGATGATTGAGGAGAGCTCAATATATTTATATAATATATAATGGACTGGCACAATATTTCTAATAGTGTTTGATTTATATAAGGACATTACATGGAAAATTTGCACACTGCACTTTAATAACTATATTGTTTGATTTATTCAAGGACACTTTTGAACATTTGGATATTGCACTTATTTAGCACTTTATATCCCTCCGGGGATATTCTTAGTTTTATTTAGCGCTGCACTTATTCTGATTTTACTGCAGTGTTAGTTTTCCATCACACATAGCGTTTTGCTTTTAGACCAAAAGTTCAATTTTGGTCTCATCTGACCAGAGCACCTTCTTCCACATGTTTGCTGTGTCCCCCACATGGCTTCTTGCAAACTGCAAATGGGACTTTTTATGGCTTTCTTTCAAGAGAGCTTCCCGTGCGGGTTATCTATTGCGGGAAGGAGCCGAGACAGTCGCCGTGGGACCCCAGAACAGCAGGATCGGGGGCCACTCTGTGCAAAACGAGCTGCACAGTGGAGGCAAGTATAACATGTTTGTTATTTAAAAAAAAAAAATAAGGAACCTATACAACCACTTTAACTCCAATGTAAAAATGCATATAAAAAGCAAATGAGAAAGCCTTAAAAAAATACAAGGTTGAGGGATCATCATCAGTATTCAGACTTTATAAAGAATGCAATAAGATATGTAAGGGTACAATTAGGGCGGCTAAGATAGAACATGAAAGACACATAGCGTAGGAAGCAAAAAAAATCCCAAGAAATTCTTTAAGTATGTAAACAGTAAAAAATGGAGGACAGACCATATTGGCCCCATAAAGACTGAAGAAGGACATCTGGTTACAAAGGATGGGGAGATGGCAAAGGTATTGAATTTATTCTTCTCTGCAGTCTTCACGAGGGAATTGGGGGGCTTTAGTAACCAAAACCGCAGTGCTTATCCTCATGACATGTCACAGGAAGCACCCTCATGGCTAACAGAGGACAGTATTAGAATTAGACTTGGGAAACTTAACATTAATAAATCACCGGGACCAGATGGCTTGCACCCGAGGGTACTTAGGGAACTCAGTCAAGTAATTGCCAGACCATTATTCCTAATTTTTACTGACAGTCTACTGACTGGAATAGTAACAGCAGATTTGAGAAAAACCAATGTAGCACCAATATTTAAAAAGGGCCCAAAATACATCCCTGGGAATTATAGACCAGTTAGTCTAACATCAATAGTATGCAAGCTCTTGGAGGTGATGATAAGGGACTATATACAAGATTTTAGTCATGAAAACTGTATCATTAGCAGTAATCAGCATGGATTCATGAAGAATCGTTCCAAACCAATCTATTAACCTTCTATGAGGAAGCGAGTTGCCATCTAGATAAAGGAAAGCCCGTAGACATGGTGTATCTGGAATTTGCAAAATAATTTGACACAGTTTCCCATAAACTTTTACTGTACAAAATAAGGTCCGTTGGCATGGACCATAGGGTGGGTTAATGGATTAAAAACTGGCTACAAGGGCAAGTTCAGAGGGTGGTGATAAATGGGAAATACTCGAATGGTCAGGGGTGGGTAGTGGGGTCCCCCAGGGTTCTGTCCTGGGACCAATCCTATTTAATTTATTCATAAACGACCTGGAGGATGGGGTAAACGATACTAAGCTGAGCAGGACAGTAACTTCTCTGCATGATGTGTAAACCTTGCAAGAAGATCTGAACAAATAAATCGGTTCGGCAACTACATTTCAAATGAGGTTTAATGTAGAAAAATGTAAAATAATGCATTTGGGTGGCAAAAATATGAATGCAATCTATACACTGGGGGGAGACCCTCTGGGGGAATCTAGGATGGAAAAAGACCTGGGGGCATGCAATGCCAAGCTGCTGCTAACAAAGCAAACAGAATATTGGCATGCATTAAAAAAGGGATTAACTCCAGGGATAAAGCGATAATTCTCCCACTCTACAAGACTCTGGTCCGGCCACACCTAGAGTATGCTGTCCAGTTCTGGGCACCAGTCCTCAGGAAGGATGTACTGGAAATGGAGCGAGTACAAAGAAGGGCAACAAAGCTAATAAAGGGTCTGGAGGATATTAGTTATGATGAAAGGTTGCGAGCACTGAACTTATTCTCTCTGGAGAAGAGACGCTTGAGAGGGGATAGGATTTCAATTTACAAATACCGTGCTGGTGACCCCACAATAGGGATTAAACTTTTTCACAGAAGGGAATTTACCAAGACTCGTGGCCATTCATTAAAATTAGAAGAAAAGAGGTTTAACCATTAACTATGTAGAGGGTTCTTTACTGTAAGAGCAGCTAGGATGTTGAATTCCGGTTCCACAGGCGGTGGTCTTATCGGGGGGGGGCATCGATAGTTTCAAAAAAACTATTAGATAAGCACCTGAACGGCCACAACATACAGGGATATACAAGGTAAAACTGACTTATAATCACACACATAGGTTGGACTTGATGGACTTTGTCTTTTTTCAACCTCGCCTACTATGTAACTATGTAATAGTTGTCCTGTGGACAAATTCTTCGACCTGAGCTGTGGATCTCTGCAGCTCCTCCAGAGTTACCATGGGCCCCTTGGCTGCTTCTCTGATTAATGCTCTCCTTGCCCGGCCTGTCAGTGTAGGTGGATGGCCATGTCTTGGTAGGTTTGTAGTTGTGCCATACTCTTTTCATTTTCGGATGATGGATTGAACAGTGCTCCATGAGATGTTCAAAGATTGGGATATTTTTTTTATAACCTAACCCTACTTTAAACTTCTCCACAATATTATCCCTGACCTGTCTGGTGTACTCCTTGGCCCTTCATGATGCTGTTTGTTCACTAAGGTACTTAACAAACCTCAGAGGGCTTCACAGAACAGCTGCATTTATACTGAGATTAAAATTATACACAGATGGACTCTATTTACTAATTAGGTGAATTTTGAAGGCAATTGGTTCCACTAGATTTTAATGTCCGTTTTCATCCGTAAACGGACGTATGAAAAAACGGACGAACGGTCCGCATGTGTGAAAGGGGCCTAAAGGGGGGCTGAATACAAAATGCATGTCACACTTCAGATATTTATTTGTAAAAAAAAAATTAAAACCATTTATCATTTTCATTGCACTTCACAATTATGTGCCACTTTGTGTTGGTCTATCACATAAAATCCCAATAAAATACATTAAAATTTTTGGTTGTAACATGACAAAATGTGGAAAATTTCAAGGGGAATGAATACGACGGGCCTTGTGTTTAACACATGTGCTCTAGAGTGTGTGCTGAACAGGGAAATTGGTTTCACAGCTTTCCCTTGGTTTTGTAATTCCCGGATTGTGTCCTGAAGTTCAGAAGCTTCAATGAGCTTTGGATGAAGCCTCTGATCCTGTGCCCAGCTCTTGCTGAAGACCAGCAGGGTGGGTGTGCAGGTGTTGCACAGCCCTTATAATCTAGGGCCTAGCTACAGTTCAGGGCCCCAACTAGGAGACAGGAGATCTTCGTTTACAAGACAGGAGGGCTTTATCTGGGAAACTCCCCTAGCGAGAGGTCAGCATGTGGGCCTGTGTAGCAGGGCCAGATGCAAAAAAGAGAGGGTGTTTTGCGAGAGGCACAGAATTGTACGTGAACACAGCAGTGCTGTATAACGGTCTGAGTGACCAGCCAAAGGCCCTAGCTTGGGGCCTGAGCAGTGGTTCTGCAAAAGGAAGCCAGGAGGTCTGGTATGCTTTTCAATTTATATTTGAACTTGTTGCGAAAAATCCCTGTGAGGGCAACTGTTTGGGTAGAACTTGATCTTAATTTTTAATAAAAGCCCTAAAACATAGTTCCTGACTGTCGTGGACTTAGTGAAACCACACTACACATCAGCAATATGCCCACGCACATTACAATGGAAACTAGTTTGTCTATTGTTATAGACAATATCTAATAAAAAATAATAGCATGCAAAGCCAACCTTTTAGATAGCAATGTCATTTAATTTATTCATATAGGAAGATATTTAAAAGAGAGACATAGGGGTCATTTCACTAAAGAAATAAATAACACTTACATTTTTGAGTTGAAATAACTCATGCAGTATTTATTTCAAAAGTAGTCAATTCACTAAAAAAAACATTTACCGAATGCATTAAATATTTATGTTTTACAATATTTATCACTTAAATTTAGCGGTTTTTGGTGTTATGTTTTCACAATTTTTTTTTCATACTAACGCTGCACCAGGGGAAGATCTGTAAATAAATGCACACAGAATATTATGAAACTGAAAACATTGTAGCGTGCTTTCATTCACAGAACCATCTCCCTCTGGTGAAATGTTACAATGTATTTTCATTCCGGAGCTCAGGGCAGAACGTTTCCACACTGATACATTGTATACTTTTACCATACTGGCCACTGCAGAGTTCTCTGTGCTAAAATACCGACTGCCCAATGCCAGGCGATAACGAATGTGTGTGTCCCCTGAGGGCTTTCACACTGGAGTGGTGCGCTTGCAGGACGCTAAAAAAAAAGTCCTGCGAGCCGCATCTTTGGAGCGATGTAGGAGCGGTGTATTTACTGCTCCTAAAGTGCCCCTTCCCATTGAAAACAATGGGGCAGCGCTCCAAACCCTAACCCTTTTTCGGTCGCTAGCGGGGGTTAAAACTGCCCCGCTAGTGGCCGAAAAGCACTGCTAAAACGACGATAAAGTGCCACTAAATATAGCGCCGCTTTACCGCCAGCGCGCCCAGCGCCTCAGTGTGAAAGTAGCCTTAGTGAAGTGACTTTTACGATTTATCCCTTTTTTTTTTCACGGTATTTAATTCACATTCACTATTTTACTTTGCTGAATTGGCTCCCTAATTATCTCATGCAATATTTCCCAAAAATGTGTCATTCATGCGGTTCATATTGCGCTGCAATTGCGGCAAATCGCAACACTGTCATCGCAAAAGAAGGTTCTGCTCCTTTTTGAGTGACTTGATTTATCACGGCAAAATCGCACAGCAATTGGGGTGCCATTAAAAAGTATTGGCATTGCAAACACGTCCTGTGTTTTGCCACGATTTGGAATCACAAGCAAAATCGCAGCAATTAAGCCCTCGATACAGATCGCCTAGGTGTGAATGGAGCCTTTGGCCCCCCAGTGTGGGGACACATTTAGGACACAGTCCCATAGAAGTCTATGGGGATCTTTTCTACAAGGATGTAAATACTGCAGGACACTGCAGGGCAGAGGTAGGTAAACATTTTTGTTTTGGGGAGGGTGGGTTACTTATCCAATAAGTCTGCACTTGTTTAACCCTTTCAATGCCATATGTCATTGCTCACACACACCCCTGGTACCGCCGCCATGTTTTCCGGTCTCCACTTGCCTATCTGCAGGCCTAGGGCCGACATGGCAGGTGTCGGCGGGTGGAGGGGAGGGAGAAAAGCGGACACACGTCTGCTCACCCCCTCCTTCTTGCTGTGACCCAGAAAGTGACATTTATGACATCACATATGGGTCAGCCTGTCAGTGTCCCAAGCTAGCATAGCCAGGAAGCCATGTTTTGCAATGCAGTTTGCATTGCAAAACATTCAGTGGAGCCTAGAGGCATGTCTAATTAAAGAGAACCTGTCACCTAAAAATCATCACATAACTTCTTTTTTATTTTCACAAAACGTCCCTTAAGAAAAAATAAATAAGAAAATAAATAAATAAATAAATAAATAAATAAATATATATATAGGTTTATATATATATATATAGCCTTATATATATATATATATATATTTTGATTATATATATATATAAATAAAATTTTTTTTTTTTTTTTTGCAAAAAAATAAAGTCACACCCAAGCACATAAAATCCCCCTCCCAAAAGAATGTTGAGGCCCCCCCCCCCACATATACACAGCTACAAAACGTAAACACATACATCGGGGTGCCTACATGTGAAACCGACTATTGCGATACACATGTTACATATAACCACTCACACCGGAGCGAGAGCAATAATTCTAGCACCAGTCCTCCTTCGTAACACTAAACTGATGTCCTATAGAGGGCTTTTGAAGCATCGTCTAGAGAAAATATAGGGTACTGAAGTTTGTTGCCATTTCAGGGGTGCACACAAATTTAAGGTTAGACATGTATTTATTAACTCGGTGCAACCTCATCTTTTATATTTTACCAAAAATATGGGTAGTTTATTACATTTGTTTGCCCTAAAATTCACTTTAGTGTGTTTTTTTACAGAAATTTTGCATTTCCTAGACCTTTGCGGTAATATCTTGTGACATAAAAAATTGCAACTGCCACTATTTTATTTTCTATGGCGTCTGTTTTCAGAAAATATATAATGTTTGGGAGTTTTGTGTAATCTTCAGGCCTAAAATTAATGTTTTCTTAAACATTTATGCAAAAAACGTCTCTGGCAGTTAAAAGGTTAAACACAGTCCTTGCATCAAGATCTGAAGTCAACATCTTTACCCCTGCAAGCCAGTCATGTAGCTAGATGATCAAATAAGTGATACTGCCATTAACGTCACAGAAAGATATAGGCAGGTGTTTCATACCAATTCTGGGCGGGCTTGGCCTTTATAAAACAATATGTCTTTCATCCCTTGCGAAACGCGATGAAAAGGGCATTATTCTTTGTATGAATTGCTTGTATTATTCTAAATATGAAAGTTTTACTTGGAAGTTCCACATGACCTGGATGGTTTATTTATGTGCTCTGCAGAATTCTTTGAGGAAAATCCGGGATGCAGTGCTGAAGAGCATTTCATAACAGCATCACAACTTTCTATAATTGGCCACCTAAGTGATATTTTGGTGACAAAATTACAGTAGCTTACTGGCAACCATATTGATGTGTGCTCTGTTCCTATACATTCCTTGCTTCTACTCCATTTGGTTGTCAAGAGCAAAGTCGTATGCATGTTCCAAGTCCTGAACCCCAAGATCTAATATCCACTTGAGGGCCACCCTATAACAGTTATACTGCTACAAGGCGGCCATTCTGTGCAGAATAACCTATATATGCGTGATTCTGCACACCTGCCTAGGGGGCACTTGCAGCTTCACTGTGCCCATCAAATGCAGCCACTGTGCCATCTATTGAAGCCACTGATCCCCATCAATTGCAGCCATTGTGCCCCATCAATTGCAGCCACTGTGCCCCATCAAATGCAGCCACTGTGCCCCATCAATTGCCGCCATTGTGCCCCATCAAATGCAACCACTGTGACCCCCGCCCATCCGCTGTCTGACTGGCACTTACCCTATCTTGGTGGCGGGTCAGGCAGCGGTGAACTGTGTCCTCTGTTTGTCTCTTATTGCTTCCTGCTAGGCGTCCAATAGCAGCGCCTGTCCTTTTGGCCAATCAGGTGACTGGTATCAGACCCACGCTACCTGATTGAGAGGCAGTTCAGTGTTAGAAAAGCAAATATTTGCTTTTCTAACACACCTGGGTGGACTTCCAGTGCAATGCTCTGTGGTCCGAGTCCACCTTTTTTGAAGCTTATTAGAGTCTTTGGCTCTAATCAGGTGTTTAAAAAAAACACCCCGATGCTGTTATTCAGGTGTCCTAAAAGGGGCTGGACGCCTGAATAGGGGGTGGTGGCGGCAGCCATGGAAAGATTCATTCTACATAGAGGGGGTGGCTGGAGAGAGGGGGCGGCACCCGTGCGCCCTTAATGGATGGACCGCCCCTGCTTACAGCCAAAGTAATGCCGCTCTAGATGAGTGACCGACTCTCACATGTTGTGAACTGGAACCCAGGGTGCTGAACACCTCTTCTGTGAGAGTCAGTAGCATGCAAAAATCCAGAATATTGCTGCACTCCTTGGTATCTTTATTAAAGGATTAAAATCACATCACAAGTATGACAGGAACATAAAAAGGTACGCATAAGCGCTCACTTTAGCACGAAATATGATTACTCAAACCAGCAGCTGATCTTCAGGTGCCGGGCAATAAATGTCCGCCGGCACACACCAATCGTCGGGCAGAGACACAGAACGGAGCTCTGCCTATGTAAACAAGGCAGAGCTCCGTTCTGACAGGGGGAAAGTGATGGATTTTGTGTCCTTGCAAAGCAGGGAATCAAATCACTTCCCTTAGTAAAAGCAGCACACAGTTTACGCAAAAACACTGGCTAGGCACACATTTAACCCTTTGATCGTCCTAGATCATTCCGTGGCAGTGTCATTTCTACAGTGACGGTGCATATTTTTAGCACCAATCACTGCATTAGTGTCACTGGTTCCAAAGTGTCAAAAGTGTCAGTTAGGTGTCAGATTGTCCGCCGCAATATTGCAGCCCTGCTAGAAGACGCTGATCACCACCATTACTGGTATATAAAAAAAAAATGTCAGTATATACTAGGGGTGCAACGGATCGTCGCCGATCCGTGATCCGAACGGGTCACCCTGTTCGGATCGGCACACCCGGCGATCCGCGGAGCGCTCCGTGGCCTCGGCCTTAGGAAAGGCCGCGGCTTCGGCCTAGCTCCGGAGCGGCGGCCATCTTGGTACACCCGGTGGCCTTAGGAAAGGCCGCGGCTTCGGCCTAGCTCCGGAGCGGCAGCCATCTTGGTACACCCGGCGGCCGTTTACAATGTGATCGCTCCGTCAAATGACGGAGCGATCACTTGTAAACATACTCTGCATTACACCCTGCCAATACTCTGCATACTCTGCATTACATCCTGCCAATACTCTGCATACTCTGCATTACACCCTGCCAATACTCTGCATTACACCCTGCCAATACTCTGCATTACACCCTGCCAATACTCTGCATTACACCCTGCCAATACTCTGCATTACACCCTGCCAATACCCTGCATTACACCCTGCCAATACCCTGCATTACACCCTGCCAATACCCTGCATTACACCCTGCCAATACCCTGCATTACACCCTGCCAATACTCTGCATTACACCCTGCCAATACTCTGCATTACACCCTGCCAATACCCTGCATTACACCCTGCCAATACCCTGCATTACACCCTGCCAATACCCTGCATTACACCCTGCATTACACCCTGCCAATACCCTGCATTACACCCTGCCAATACTCTGCATTACACCCTGCCAATACTCTGCATTACACCCTGCCAATACTCTGCATTACACCCTGCCAATACCCTGCATTACACCCTGCCAATACCCTGCATTACACCCTGCCAATACCCTGCATTACACCCTGCCAATACCCTGCATTACACCCTGCCAATACCCTGCATTACACCCTGCCAATACTCTGCATTACACCCTGCCAATACTCTGCATTACACCCTGCCAATACTCTGCATTACACCCTGCCAATACCCTGCATTACACCCTGCCAATACCCTGCATTACACCCTGCCAATACCCTGCATTACACCCTGCCAATACCCTGCATTACACCCTGCCAATACCCTGCATTACACCCTGCCAATACTCTGCATTACACCCTGCCAATACTCTGCATTACACCCTGCCAATACCCTGCATTACACCCTGCCAATACTCTGCATTACACCCTGCCAATACCCTGCATTACACCCTGCCAATACCCTGCATTACACCCTGCCAATACCCTGCATTACACCCTGCCAATACCCTGCATTACACCCTGCCAATACCCTGCATTACACCCTGCCAATACTCTGCATTACACCCTGCCAATACTCTGCATTACACCCTGCCAATACTCTGCATTACACCCTGCCAATACTCCGTGATACCCAGGCAATATTACAGTAGGGAGATGGCGTGGATATTACAGTGGGGAGATGGCATGGATATTACAGTGGGGGAGATGGCGTGGATATTACAGTGGGGAGATGGCGTGGATATTACAGTGGGGAGATGGCGTGGATATTACAGTGGGGACTATATAGTGGTGGAATTTTCACAGGTTTTTGCAAATTCAATTATTATTTGCTGATCCGAAAAATGATCCGATCCGTGACTCTGATCCGAAAATCTATCCGATCCGTGAGTTTTTTGATCCGTTGCACCCCTAGTATATACCATAGTTTTTAGACGCTATACATTTTGCGCAAACCAATCAATATATACCCTTATTGGAATTTTTTTGTTAATAAAAATATGTAGCAGAATATATATTGGCCTAAATTGATGAACAAATTTGATTTTTTTTAAAAAAAATTTAATTGGATGTGTTTCATAGCAGAAAGTAAAAAATATACTTTTCAAAATTGTCAGGTTTTTTTTTTTGTTTACAGCACAAAAAAAAAAAAAAAAAAACATAATGGTGATCAAATATTATTTGTAGGAAAAAAATGACATGAATTTTTTTTGGGTACAGTTTTGCACGATCGCGCAATTGTCAGTTAAAGTAATGCAGTGCTGTATCGCAAAAAATGGCCTGGTCATGCAAATTTTGTATGTATGCTCCCTCCCACATCTTTCTATTGGTCCATGGCTTTGATGGGCAAGCTCATTGGGTCCCAGGTACCTAAGGCATCCAGAAGCCATCGGAAGGTATGTGCAGGCCCTACTAAGTGGCTATATTTTAATGCTGCAGCCCATATGCATGTGTGTCTGAATGTGTGTCTGAATGCGACAAGAGTTGTGTTGAAGGGTCAGCCTTGTTGATTACCGCACTGTTATGGAATAATGACCACTTGGAAATTAAAGGGGGGGGGCCCTAAAATGCATGTACAAATTGTACTTTTCTGCTCTGCCTCTATAAAAGCTGTGCTACACATCTACAGGACGCACTGGAGGCAGCAGGAACATACACAGTTTAAGAATATTACTTCCTAGAAAATGATTAAAAGCCCCCCTACTGCAAGGAAAGGATTACAAGGACTGCGTTATACTTAGTGACCTAAATATCACTAAACATCAGTTTAAAATGCTATTATATTATGATGGAATTTTAAATATCACTACAAGTAAAGGTCCTGCACAAGGGAAGGTACCACAAGCTGAGACCCAATTACCCATCAACCCCCCCCCCCACGGCCAGTGAAAGAACCTCTGTACATTAAAAGGTGCCATGGGGATAGGAAATGTTCAGGAATTAGCCCCAAAAGGTGGGAAAACCATGCCTGGCAACAAGATCATAATCAGAAAATGATGTTATGGTGACAAATCCCCCTTATGGTTTCTGCCCTGTCCTTCGGATGATGGATTGAACAGAGCTCCCTGAGATGTTCAAAGCTTGAGATATTTTTTTTTATAACCTAAACCTGATTTAAACTTCTCCACAACATTATTCCTGACCTGTCTGGTGTATTCCTTGGTCTTCATGATGCGGTTTGTTCACTAAGGTTCTCTAACAAACCTCTGAGGGCTTCACAGAACAGCTGTATTTATACTGAGATTAAATTACACACAGGTGGACTGTACTAATTGGGTGACTTCTGAAGGCAATTGGTTCCACTAGATCTTAGTTAGGGGTATCAGAGTAAAGGGGGCTGAATACAAATGCACACCACACTTTTCAGATACTTAATTGTAAAAAAAAAAAAAAATTAAAACCATTCGTTATTTTTCTTCCACTTCACAATTACCGTATATACTCGAGTATAACCCAAGTTTTTCAGCACATTTTTTTGTGCTGAAAGTGCCCCCCTCAGCTTATACTGGAGTCAAGCACTTTTCTGCAGCAAAAAAAAAAAATTCCGACCCGACTTTGGGGCCCCCGTATCTCGGGGCCTCTTGGTGCTAGGAATGGTGGTATGTTTCCCAGTGGACCTAGCACTACAACATATCCAAAGATGGGGTTCCTAGCACCAAGTGACCCTGAGATACGGGGCCCCAAAGTCGGTCAACTGTGTCCATCTGCAGCAATGTCATTTTGGGACCCTTTGGGTCCAGAGACCCCAAATTTTTTAGGAACCCTTAACTACCAAGTTTGAAGTTTGGGGGAACCTATGGCTGCAAATGGGCACAGTGAGGCTGCAAATGGGCATTGTTGACCCTCTTTTCCACTTACAGTAGCTGCGCATTTCTCACCCTAGGCTTGTACAGGGGGTCCCCGAGTTACGAACTCGTTAGGGACTGCCCGTCTGTTCTTATGTCGGAATTGTTCGTAAGTCGGCCGCGCATGCGCAGACCGACAATTACGGACAATTACGGACATTTCCGATGTTCCGTCTAATGCCGTTCTGCGCATGCGCGGCAAATTACGGACATTTCCGAAGTTTTCCGGCATTTTCCGAGGCTCCGAATGGCCGCGCATGCGCAGAACGGCCGGAACACGGCGGAAAATGGCAGAGGGTCCCCGCAGCGCCCGGTTCGTAAGTAGGGGATGTTCGTAGGTCGGGCGTTCGTAAGTCGGGGACACCCTGTACTCGAGTCAATAAGTTTTCCCAGTTGTTTGTGGTAAAATTAGGTGCCTCGGCTTATATTCGGGTCGGCTTATACTCGAGTATATACGGTATGTGCCACTTTGTGTTGGTCTATTACATAAAATCCCCAAAAAATAGTTACATTTTTGGTTGTAACATGACAAAAGGTGGAAAATTTCAAGGGGTATGAATACTGTAGGTTCTAACCCTTTGCCAGACTACAAAAAAACAAAAAAAAAAAGTTTTGGCTGTAGCCCTACTTTTGTCCATAGACATAGGATCACTAGTGGCCGATTGTCATGCTAGTGCCGGGGTGATACAACCACAAGTGTCAGTGCACAGATTGTCCGAACAAATATCGGCAAGTCGTGGTCAGATCTCCAGTCTATAGCTAGCTGTCAGAATGATAAAAAGCTGCGCTGTGCAGAACCCAGAAAAATACTCAGCAATGTGACTCAACCTCTCCAACACATAATATTGTGGGTGTAAAATAAACCTGTAAAAAAAAAAAAAAAAGATGTGTGCAGCTGTTCTTTCGCTCTGACAAAACCAGCAGTTTTCTATCGGCATGAAGGTGGTGTGTGAATTGCAGAGGAGATGTCCCAGATTGCAGTTGTTCAGGTGTTAGCGGCTGGCGTCTTTGTTGCTAGGGAAGAAATTTATTTTTTCTCCCGAGAGGGTATTTTAGCACAATGAGAGAATTGAAGCCATGGTTACACTACCTATCGTCTTGTAAAGTGTTACATAGGGTAATAGGCAACAATTGCACACATCGCAGCCCCGGCTCGCCATCCTAGGAAAGCAACAGAGATAATGCTTAGAGAAGCTGTATGAAAACATCTTCAGCTACGGCTCACAAGAGACTATTTACAGGAGCTGGACAGCGGAAAAGTGACACAATAAGCATTTGTTAAATCCAGGTAAACCTGCTCACCAAGAGCTTAATCACATAACAGCCTTTTCCACCACGCTACAACGTCAGCGCGCTTTATACTCCCGTATCACAATCATCTCAGTCTGGGGAAATTAACTGTAATAGGATGGATTTATAGAAAAAAAAAGAGAGATTTTACAGTGCGAATATAAAGATGAATATAGCCTGAGCAGTGCGTAATCCTTATCCGTCATATAAACGCTATAACAGATACTTAAAATAGACTTTCAAATAAAACACAGCTCCTAGTCTATAATAATAATAATAATAATAATAATAATATGCACAAAAATATACAATTACCCAAAGTGACATTTAACCAGGGTGAATAAAAATTGATGATTTATTTATTTATTTTAATAAAAAAAAATAAAAAAAAAATAGATTTTTTTATTTATTTAACCACTTCAATACCAGGCACTTAGACACCTTCATGCCCAGGCCAATTTTCAGCTTTCAGCGCTGTAGCAATTTGAATGACTATTGCGCGGTCATACAACACTGTACCCAAACAAATTTTTTATCATTTTGTTCCCACAAATAGAGCTTTCTTTTGGTGGTATTTGATCACCTCTGCGATTATTATTTTTTGCGCAACAAATAAAAAAAGACCAATTTTTTTTAAAAAAAATAGTTTTTCTTTGTTTCTGTTAATTTTTTTGTAAATAAGTAAGTTTTCTTCTTCAATGATGGGCACAGATATGGCTGCACTGACAGACACTGATAAGGCGGCACTTATGGGCACCGATGAGGTGGCACCAATGAGGTGGTACTGATGAGGTGGCACTGACGGCAACTGATGAGGTGGCACCAATGAGGTGGTACTGATGAGGTGGCACTGACGGCCACTGATGGGCACTGATAGGCAGCACTGATAGGTGGCACTGATGGGCACTGATAGGGGCACTGATGGGCACTGATAGTGGCATGGATGGGCACTGATGGGGGCTGATGAGGTGGCACTGACGGCCACTGATGATGGGCACTGATAGGCAGCACTGATAGGCACCTCTGATGGGCACTGATGGGCACTGATAGGTGGCACTGATGGGCACTCATAGGCAGCACTGATGGGCACTGATAGGTGGCACTGCTGGACACTGATGGGTGGCACTGATGACACTGATGGGTGGCATTGCTGGGCATCACTGATTTTTTTTGGTACATGATGGTGCCAGTCAGTGCCCATTTGTGGGCACTGACTGGCACAGATTGGGTATCATTTGCACATGTGGATAGCCATGGGGTACATACCTGGCCATCCACATGTTGCCCACTACCCTGGTGGTCCAGACGGCTTCCCTGGTGGTCTAGTGTGGGTATCTGAGGGGGGGCTGCATTAATAAACAATCAGCACAGACCCCCCCTGTCAGGAGAGCCGCCGATCAGCTCTCCTCTACTAGCGTCTGTCAGACGCGAGTGAGGAAAAGCCGATCACCGGCTTTCCTGTTTACATCGTGATCAGCCGTGATTGGACACGGCTGATCACATGGTAAAGAGATCAGTGTAGCGGTGTGTCAGACTGTCACACCGCTCCACCGATTGCCGCAACGCCCAGTCAGTATAACAGAACCACTTCCCGGACGTCAATTTGCTATTGACCGGGCGGGAAGTGGTTAAATCAGATTTTTTTTTTATATTTATAAAATTTATTTTAATAAAATGCTTTTGGAGTAAAAAATCTATCTAAAGATAGTTTTCTATTTAAGATACATTAATAATTTAGTTTATTCAGCATGAAATGGAGCTTAGTAGCATGAGGCTGTATATTCTGCAATATTTCCATTTTTGGTAAACTCATTCAATGAATCCAAGCTCTGCAAGCTGAGATAACATGCACTGCATTGAGGCATTTACACATTTTCACAGTAACTATGAGATACTAGCACATTATGCCTTTACTTTGCAGGGAAGAAGAAAGGAAGAAAAACCCATCAGTGTTTACATCTTTATTAACTGCTCTATTCCACATGTTCCTAGGCATTCCACTAAATGAATTTCATGCATTTTTCTTTCAGCCAATATTACAATGCTCGGTAATGGAACTCACCATCAATTCTCTTTAAATGATAATGATCACTGAAAACCTCTCAGCTATTTTACATAGTAAAATGTAGTGTTTCACTATATTTTACTCTTCTCCTCCCTTTAGAGTGGAGGATATGCTGTGGACGCAATGTTTGACATCAAGCTGTATAATCTGATTGGGCAATCTTTGCCTTTAATTTCTTTACAGTACTTTGATGACAGATGCCCTTTGTCTGATCTCGTTATGTTATGGATCCCTATATGCAAACTGTCTATGTTTTATCGGATTTGCTTTACTTCTAGTATTGTCCGTGACTGCACTGGGGTACTGTTATTTCTATATATGTACTTCTATTCTAAATTGAAATTCCTTCAATAAAAAAATATTGAAAAAGAAAAAAAGGAGTAGAGCATGCTCCATGTTTCCATGGGAAACACACAACAATGCACACAAATGTACTGCAAACACGCATGAACACACGCAAACGAGTGTTACTGCAACTTAGTATAAAAAATAAAATAAATAAAATGAAAAAAAATCTTCCAAACAATGCACTGCAAATGCACTGAAAACATACTGCAAACATGGTGTAAACGTGAGCAAACGTCCATGTAGAAATGCACGGTGAACGCAGAGATTGTGGCGTAAAAGAGCCCTTAAAGAGTAACTTAAGAGCCCTTTCACACTGCCAGCGCCCGTGCGTCGGCAGTAAATCGACGCTAGGTTTAGCAGAGCTTTACTGTCGTTTTTGCGGCCCTAGAGGCCAAATAAATGGTTAAAAGTGGCCCCAAAGCGCCACTGAGGAGGCTCTTTGCAGGCGCTTCGGAGGCGCTGCCCATTGATTTAAAGCGCCTCAAAGAAGCTGCTTGCAGGACTTTTTTTTGACTTCCTGCCAGCGCAGCGCCCCCAGTGTGAAAGCACTCAGGCTGTCACACTGGGATTGCAGATGAGGCTATTTTTAGTGCTAAAATGCCTGAAAAACGCCTCCAGTGTGAAGGGGTCTAACAACTCCCCTCCCTATTTTTCCCCTATATAACTGGGTTCTTCCCTAAAAGCATACTCACAAGCCTGGCAATCCAGCAGTGTTCTCTAGGGAACCACCTCTTCAATGCAGCCCACCTAATCCTGTGCCACCAACTTCTGCACCAGGGGTGCTGGCCGTCTTTCCCTGATCGTAACAGCAGTTGTGGAATGATGCATGACAGATATAGCACCGTTCAAAGCCTCCTGTATATCATCCTGCCGGCTCTCTCTCCACTTCAAGGAGCACATCCCACTCTGTCTATCCACAGTAATACAAAGCCCCGAGCCATTTCCCAATGATGAGTCTCAACCTGATTGGCCTTAACTGTATGATTAAACCCAATCTAGATGAAACGGGTCAGCGGAACATGGCCAACGAGCGAGATTGGTAGCTCAAGCTCGTAATCCCACTTTGAAACATGGTTGATGCACACAGAGTTCAGCCGGGGTTTTGTAGTCCTGTAATGAAAAGCGCATGCCAGATGATCAGAGGGGCGACTGCAAAACAGCCCCTGATGCAGGACATGTGCTGTAGAGTACCCCAAAGTCTCTTGGGACCCGTGACATGGGTATCCAAGGAGACGGCAGACACATTAGATGTCATTCTGGCAGTGTTGGCTGCTGCTTAATATTTTGTGGGGGGGGGGGCAAATCAACGCCCCCCCCGGCCATCCCCCCACCCCACGCAGGAGAGTGGGAGAAGGATGGGAAGATGGCGATCAGCCCCCCCCCCCCCTCCGCAGGAGACAGATGGTCGGGAAGGCGGCGATCTAAGGCAAGATAACGAGTCCTGGCTGGGATGACACTCTGATCTCCCCTCCTCCTCCCTCCACTGTCCGAGACGGGGAGTGCTGGATGTGGCTGTGGGTGAGCCATCCCTGAAGACCTCACTCAGGGGCCATTGCTTCTCCTCCCGGCCAAACAGGAAGTGGGTCCTGAAACCCCTGGCCAATCGGGTCTCAGGACCCACTTCCTGATTAGCCGGGAGGAGAATCAGGAAGACAATAGCGAATATTAATTTGCTATTATCACACAACTGGGTGGACCTTTTTTTTTTTAGCCAATAAGAGCCTAAGGCTCTAATTATGTACTTAAAAAAAAAAAAACATTGGAATCCATGTGTCCCACGCCCTGAATGTAGATTGGGGCCGGGTGCATGAATTAAGGGGGCGGTGCCCCTGCTCCCCTTATGGATGGGCTGCAAACTGCATTCTGGCCTTTACCAGAAATAAGGAAGTTCTAAACCCTCAGTCCCCTCCGCCCTCCAAAAAAATATTCAATTCTGCTTAAGGCCCTTTTCACACTGGCGGAGTCTGCCAGCGGATCCACCCGCTCAGCAGGGGATCTCTCCACTGATCCCCGCTGAGCAGGCAGCTGTCCTCTGGGCATGTCGGATCAAAACGGACCACCTGTCCATTTCCATCCGACTGTCATACAATCCAATCCGCCAAAAGGATGGGAAACGGATCCCCAGTTTTTAGCGGACAGGATTGGATGTCGGCAGGTGTCAATGGACACATGTTTATTGACATGCGCCGCTCCATAAAGAGCAACGGATGGTCCGATCGGGTCCGCCTGTATAACTGGCCGACCTAATGGGTCCGTCAATGTGAAAGGGGCCTTGGGAGAATTATATAAAGTTGACAGGGAGAGTAAAGTTCCGCTTTAAAGTAGTATAAAGCATCCCAAGTTTAATATAATTACATTTGTATGCAGAAGTTGAACAGAAGACGAGATGATAACCTAAGCAGAAGTCCAGAGACACCAGCCATGATTGATTTCCTCTCATTTAGCCCTCGGGCAGAACAAGAAGTCTGGCCGTGTGTGGCAAGTATTAGACTTCACTTTATTGGGGAAAAGATAAAAGTACCCAATACTACAGACTGAGAGCAAAGGTTCCATTATGTCACATTAATCCTTTTATAAACCTCATCTCATTTCACTTTACCAATCATAAACCCACGTTCAGATAAAACGCTTCTATTGCAATGATTGTGAGATTACAATAAATAGCAGATTTTACAGCATGGGAGACCTGACATCAGTGAAAGGCAATAAGCAGAGTCCTGTGTAGAGGCGGGAGATCTATGGGCACTAGATGGTCACAAGAGGTTGGCACACATTTAGAAATTATCTAATTGTTGAAGGTTTGCATTGTATACATAGAGTAAAGCCTCAGTCTACCTATAAAGCACATTACCTGCCATTTACAGGATTTGTATGTCTGTCTATGCAGTCCTCAGATTTATACAGATCTGCCACACAGAACAGGCCTGCCTGGTTGGGGAGGGAAACTGAGCTTTCTATGCTGCAGTTTCACCTTCACTTACAGCCCTCCTTTTGCACAGTGAAAGGAGGATGAACTCATCTTTCTTGTTGCGCTCTTTTCCATCAAAATACTGGATCACATCTAACTAGCAGCTTGTGCTTCTTCCAGCTCCTGTCTGAGCTCTGCTGTATCATCTGCAAAGCACATACCAAGTAAAATTGAAGTGTGTGTGCACAGCTTGCATTCAAAAAATAAATTATTTTTTTAGGGCTGTGGAAATTAAACATTAATTCCTCGATTAATCGATTCATTTTTTTTTTTTGATCGATCAAAATTCATTTGATCGGTACTCACCTCTACGCCGGCTTCCGGGTCTTCAGGGAGTTCCATCGGAGATCCGGTGACGTCACGGACATCGACGTCACCGGACTCCTCCCCCCTTCTCCAAGTGCCTCCATCTGCTAACGAAGGGAAGGGGGAAGGAGTCTGATTGAACGCAACGCGTACGTGGGGAGGAGCTACGCATGACGTCACCCGCTTCTGCCCTACGGAACTAACACGAATGTCGGCTTTACATGCTGTGCTTTTATCATCTTTATGTGAGTAGTTTGTGTTAGAACACAAAAATGTAATCTTATACTTAAGCGGTGAGCACTTAGATCTTTTCTTTCTACCCATGACCTGGCGTCCTTGCTGAGATCTAAGGAGACGTGAGAGAAGTTTATGGTCCGTGTTAACCCTTTTGATACCCACTTGCATGACCACCTGTTTGCACAGGGGTCCATGCCATAAGGTGAGAGTGATTAGTTAGACCGGAGAAAAAATAAAAAGACTTACGTCAGTGCTACAGATTGAATTTAAAACATATTTGTGTGAACTGTGAAGTTAAGTCATGGATTGTGAAAACTAACTAGTGTCGGGTGATTGTATATAGTGTATACCACATTTACCACTGACTAATGCAGAGTTGCAATGCAAGGAGATCAGCTAAAAGTAGTTGGATCTGTATGTGCGTTATAATTAATCGAAATTAGTCGATTAATCAATCACGAAAATTTTAATCAGTAACAGCCCTATTATTTTTGTATTACTGATTACAGAACTGCATCTTTTATCTGCCTGAAATTCAGTCTATGATAAAAAATGTTTCCCCTTACCGCCTTCCCTGCCCGCTTTGCTGCTCAAGCAAGGATCTTTTCCCACTGATTTGCTTTTGCCGTGCTAAAAAGAACCTTTCCAGCGGGACAAAAGCGCATCGAAAATTATTTCCCTTGAAAGCCTATAAGACTTTTCACATCGCTGTGTTGCGTTTGCGCTGCGCTTTGAGAAGTCCTGCATGCTGCTTCTTTGGTGTTAATGGGAACCGCAGCAAAAATGCACCCTGTGTGCTGTTTTGCTGGTTGTTAAGGAGCAGCATTCTTACACAGGGACACAGGGACAGGGCAAGAAGCAGAGCTCATCCTCCCTACATAGCTGAGATTAGATTTCCTTGCAGACACAGCCTCAATCTGCAGTGTTTAGCTGCCTACTATGTTGCCGTTCTGACCTGTGAAATTCCCAGATCAGAACGGCAATGTAGAAGTAGAAGTAGAAGTTAAAATACGACTAAAGCCCCATACACACGGTCGGATTTTCCGATGGATTCTGTCCTATCGGACAATGTTGTCGGAAATTCCGACCGTGTGTAGGCACCATCGGACAGTTTCCATCGGATTGTCCGACGGACAAAGTTCTATCTCCTGCTGGATAGATTTTTCGACAACAAAGTCCGATCACACCAAATCCGATCGTGTGTAGCGAATTCCGACGGACAAAGTGCTACGCATGCTCAGATCACATTACAAGACCAAAGCTATTGGCTACTAGCCTCTACGTAGTCCCGTCGTAGGCAACAAACGTCACCACGTTCAGAATGATCGAATTTTCCGACAACTTTGTCCGACCGTGTGTACGCAAAACCAACATCGGACAAAGTATGACGGACATGATCCGACGGACCTGGTCCTCGGATAATCCGAGCGTGTGTATGGGGCTTTAAACTAAAACAATTCAGGTGACTAAAATACAACTAAAACGAAATTTTAGTCAAAAGACTGTTACTAAAACTAAATCGAAATTTGACGTCAAAATTAATACTGATTTGCAGAGGCAAACAATAGTCAAACAAACACCTAAAAACAGATATTACAAAACACATTGGCTCTTTCTTCATTGCTAAATTCCTTTATACGAGAATCTGAAAACAACAATGCAATCATTTCAAGGTTGGATTTAAAAATCGACAGCATCATAAAGATATTTAGTATTGAACAGTGCAATTGTTTCTACACATATCAGCCCTAAGGTCACATTGACACCTACGCTTTTTTTTTTAAACACAGCAATAACACAGCTTGTCAATTGTATTAAATGTGGCTACTTCACATCCGTGTTTTGTTGTCTGTTTGCACCAGTGTGTGTTATAGAGCCTACTGATGACAATGGCAACACATAAAAAACACACAATTGTAGATAACACATAAAAACCCATAAAAATGAGCAGGAAAAGGTGTGGAGTCACTGTACAGGAAAGAGCAACTGGGATTATTTCCAAAATAATGACAGTACTTCCAAAAGAGGGAAAAAATGGAATATATTCTCAAATATCTGTCCACTTATTCCTATGTGCAGTTTGAAAAATCCACTACTGATATTATAGAGGCACGCATGGATCCAATTGGTGTATATTCAATAGAGATGTTGGAAGATCTTCGCTGCCGATTGCTGGTGAAACCTCCGGCAAAGTTTGTGTTGACACCCAATCTCTAAAGAAGTGACAGCCCAAAATGTGTCGTATGATGTTTAAAGGGGCTGTAAGGGTTCGTTTTTTATTTTCTAAATAGGTTCCTTTAAGCTAGTGCATTGTTGGTTCACTTACCTTTTCCTTCGATTTCCCTTCTAAATGTTTTTTTTCTTTGTCTGAATTTCTCACTTCCTGTTTCTCCTCAGTAGACTTCACACCATCATCTGAGCGGTGTTTAGTCAGCCAGAACAGCTTACTGAGGAAGAACAGGAAGTGAGAAATTCATACAAAGTAAACAAAGAAAAAAAATATTTAGAAGGGAAATCGAAGGAAAAGGTAAGTGAACCAACAATGCACTAGCTTAAAGGAACCTATTTAGAAAATAAAAAACTAACCTTTACAACCCCTTTAATTTATTACAATAAAATATACTGCATGAGGAAGGATGAGTGTCCTGGACCTTTCTTACAAACATCCAACATCTCCAGTGAGCAAACACTGCTTAGACCCATGGTAACCTCAACTAATATCATTTTTTTTTTTTGGAACTCTACACAATCAACCTGATCATCCACATGTCCCTCAAGTGGACCTAGGATTGGGCACTCTGTTACATCAAGAGAGACCACCCAAGATTCTGCCTAGAGACAGTCAATTATCTCCACAAGCGCTGAAGCAAAGGTTGCCTTCACCACTTTCTGTGGTAATCCACAACCTTACTATATGTAAGTTACAAAACCAACCCTTTCTCTCTTTATCGACAACACTGCTATTTTTTGTCAGAAAAACTTTATTAGGGTCATACAAACATACAGGTTTAGAACTAAACAGATATCCAAACACCTCCCTTGCATATGATTACAACATTACAAACACCACCAATATTCAATTCCAGTCCAAAATTAATCAAATTGATATCTGCCATTCCAAGTCCCATTTCTCCCCCAAAGTGTAAATCAACCAACTGCAAAAATTAGCATACAAAATTTAATTGATTTGGATTACACAAATATTTCAACAAATAACGTGTAGAGATCAATAACACATCAATAACACATTACCCCAGCAACCTATCCAGTACTTTTTGAAATTTGAATGGGCATCCTAGATAACACGTTCATAGCGGAGTGTGGTGCCCATATGATTTACCCATTCTCTACGGATGGGAAGGGAAGCACCTTTTCAATGAAGCAAGATGACTCTGCGGGCCTGAAACAGGGCCCTGAAGACTGCTTCCTTAACAAATGCATCTGAGATTACCTCATCTAGCATACCTAATAAACAGCATTTGGGGTCCAGGGGTATAGTACACTGAAATGCTTGATTAATGGTAAAAAGTATGGATTCACAGTATCTATGTAACTTTGGACAGCACCATAGCACGTGACTAAGATCTCCATGGCCCCTGCTACATTTAGGACAGGCGGGGTCAGGGAGAAGTCCCATCTTGAACAATTTAAAGCGGAGTTCCACCCTAAAGTGGAACTTCCGCTTATCGGATTCCTCCCCCCCTCCGGTGCCACAATTGGCACCTTTCAGGGGGGAGGGGGGTGCAGATACCAGTGTATGCCCCGTTGTGTCTTGGGAAACACAGTTCCCAGGAGACAAGCGGTCGCTCGTCACATTCTGTCGACACCGCTGGAACCTGGAACAGGGGTCTATTTATTAAAAGTCAGCAGCTGCAGTATTTGTAGCTGCTGACTTTTAATATTTTTGGTGCGGGTGGAGCTCCTCTTTAAGAGGAGCACAGGAACTACCATGCACCACGTCCAATGCCATCTCCCATTGCTCGCTGATTAATTCCCCAAGATCAGACTGCCACTGTTCCATTGCCGTCAACACTGCTATTCAATATTAATGTTACCACACCATATGGACTTTCCCCTTTTCCCGCCCATTTCTTATTATACAGTAAATGTATCTCTTGAGGTTCCTCTCCTCCCATTGTTTTGTGTGATCTTAGGAAGAATATTCGAAACCCAATACCAATTCCTACGATAAAGCAGGGAAAGAATCGCACAATGAAGCTCTGTGTCTATATAAATAAATGAAATAAACTTTTGGGCTGAAAAAGTTCCACTTAGGAGGGGCAAGCATTGGCATTCTTCAAAGCACCCGCGGGCTGTCCATAGTCATTAGAGGGCAGTCAGACGTGTAGAGCCTCAGGGCCGCATATCTTCCAAGCATTGCAGAGCACTCTATAAATTTGCAAGGTTGGCTCTGCCAACTTAGCAAGTTTATGTCTACGGAGAGGGAAGGAGGAACCAGAGAGCAGCACAGGCTGCAGCAAACAGGATTCAAGGAACCTTATGAGGAAAGAATCTTTATCACAGCCAGGAACTTAGCTTCTGGGTGCAAGCAATACGACCAGGTCTACTTATATGTTCATGGCACAGACAATGCATGCTGAGATGCTAGTTAATCAACCAATATCAAACTCCAGGTAGACAGATCGTTTAATCCAGTTATGTGTTCACTGAAAAAGAATTAACCACTTGAGTAATAGCCTATAATACCCTTTCATTACCAGGCCGGTTTTTATTTTCTTATTTATAGTTTGGCTGACAATTACTTATGCAGAATGAATTTCCAATTATGTTGGGACAGATATTGCTTTCTTTTGGTGGTATTTAATAACCACTTTTTTTTTTTTACTATAGGTAACACTTTTTTTTTTTTTTTTGGATAGAGGAAGGGAGGGTTATAGCCCCTGTCGGTTTATTTTTTACCATCCCTGTCCCATTGCAGATATTTCCCTTCACTTCCTGCCCCATAGCCACACAGGACATGAGAGTAAATCTATGCAAATTAAGGGAATCCATCCCCCCCCCCCCCCCCAGGCCCTCAGAACTAGTGTCCCTACTCGAAAATTGTAGGTCTTAAACAGCAAGGGGTGGGGCCTTGACAGGAAGGGGTGGGTCATATTTAAATTAGGGGGTACACGAGTTTAGTCAGGCCTAGGGCAGTACAAAACCTGAATACACCACTGTGTACAAACACCCCCAAAATTACCCCTTTTGGAAAGTAGATTCCCTGAGGTGATCTCATTTTTATTGTCACAAATTTTTAATCATAGACATTGTACACATTGTGCACACACAATGTAAAGAATGTGTAGTTTTTAAAGTGGTGCCCCAGAACATCGCGGCCATTGCTCTGCCTTTTTCAAACATAGGCCAGTAGTGAAGTGGTTAAAGGGCACCAGATTCTAAGAGAGTATGTAGGTAGAAACAGATAACCACCGCTCCAGGACTATCCTTCTAAGCGAATGCTCCTGCTCCTGTGTGGGAGCCCCAGGTGCTGGCTAATAGCACAGCAAATTGGAAATCAGGAAGAACTCCGGACAGCCGCACATCGGGAAAATTAAAATTCAAAAAGGTTTATTTAAAAGCAGGAATCACTTAAATCCAAAGCACGACAAAAAGGGGGTACAGAGCTGACACGTTTCGCACTATGTCTAGTGCTTACTCATAGCTAGTAAGCACTAGACATAGTGCGAAACGCGTCAGCTCTGTACCCCCTTTTTGTCGTGCTTTGGATTGAAGTGATTCCTGCTTTTAAATAAACCTTTTTGAATTTGAATTTTCCCAGTGTGCGGCTGTCTGGAGTTCTTCCTGATTTCCAATTTGTAGAGTATGTAGGTAGACATTGCTGAATCCTTCTTCTGAAAATGCAAGTTGTCTGGCTATAATATTGATCTACGGTCACACAAAAGTCAAAAGTACAAACAATGCGTGTTTGTACTTTTGACTTTTGTGTGACGGATTTGTGTACTGACCATGCGAAAATCTGACGTCAAACCGCTGTTCGCCTAAAATTTACTAGACAGCTTTATTACAACTGCTCGGAATCAATGTTCACCAAACACGAAATTAGCAGAAGGGGCCCAAAGGGTGGCGCTCAAGAGCTAAAATTCCTTGTAGTAGGTCACTACGTTCGTGTTTGTGGCACGACAATTGTGTACCATTAAGTATGCAAGACAAGATCCTGGCACACGGCCTTTTGACGTTCAGTTGGACAACAATCGTACCGTGTGTGTGAGGCTTAAGGCCCCTTTCACACGGGTGGACCGTTTAGGTCCGCCTGTCAGTTTTTTTTAGGTGGACCGGAACGGACGCTTCATACAGGTCTATGGAGCGACGGATGTCAGTGGTGACATGTCCGCTGCTATCCGCTCCGATCCGCTAAAGTGTGACAGATAGAAACCCTACTTTTCCATCCGTCTGGCATATCGGATGAAAACGGACTCTACGGTCTGTCTTCATCCGATCCCCCCCATAGAGGAGAGCGGCGCTCTGACAGGTCGGTCCCTGCACAGTGTGCAGAGATGGACCTGTCATCTGCCTGCTCAGCGGGGACCCCCGCTGAGCAAATCGGAGCCCGTACACAGGCACGTCCGTGTGAAAGGGCCCTTAGTGTGGTTATAAGGGGGTGGTTATCTTGAATAAACTTTTAAAACGGTATCACGCTGTGTGGAGCCTTTTTTCACATGACTAAACCACCCCGGGCGATGAGCTGTTTGAGATAACCAGACCAAACGGGAGACACCTGATGTGTTCAAGGCTTTTGCATTACATGCCTTTGGTGAGTGTAAACCCCTAGGGGAGTGTGTTTCACGTGGTGTGGACTCTGAAGGATGGTGTATGCCTATTAATCATTAAGTAGAATCCTTCACCTATCGAACTGTCTCATAACCTATCAACATACCACTGATTTCTCATAGGTTTTTACATGTGAATGCTGGTCATACTTCATTTATTTGATTGGAGCGCTGCTTTGAGTATTGGAACTTTGTCTATATAGACTAAGGACTTTTTTTTTACTTATGTATATATATATATATATATATATATATATATATATATTTATTATTTATATATATTATGTATATATATATATATATATATATATGTTTTTTGAGGAACTTAATTTCTCCTGAGCGCTGAGCGGTGCAATTAGGCCTTTTAGACACTGAGATTAAAACTATGGAATATATTTATGGAATTTTTATATTATTTTTTTTTTACTAGTAATGGCGGCACTCAGCGACTTATAGCGGGACTGCGATATTGCAGTGGACAAATCGGACACAAACTAACACTGTTTTGGGAACCAGTGACACTAATACAGTGATCAGTGCTAAAAATATGCATTGTTACTGTACTAATGACACTGACTGGGAAGGGGTTAACATCAGGGGTGAGCAAAGGGTTAACTGTGTGCCTAGCCAGTGTTTTTGTACAGTGTGGGAGGTGCTTTTACTAGGGGAAGACATGGACCCTTGTCCCTGCTTTGCAGGAACACAGGATCTATGCCTTCACTACTGACAGAATGGCAATCTGCCACTGTACCGAATGATCGGCGGGTGCTGACGGACATCGAGTCCGCATTACCCGATGATTGGCTCCTGCTGTATTCGCATTCGCACCCGCTACTCAAAAGTGCAGGATCAAGAATCAAATATACACATACATACATACACACACACACACACACACACACACACACACACACATATATATACATACATACATACACACACACACACACACACACACACGTGATCCTGTGCACAGCAGCCACCCTGTAGCAGTATATCTGCTATAGGGCGGTCGGCGAGTGGTTAATGGACCCATGTCTGTTGACACCCACCACTTCATAAAGAACAATGGATGGTCCGAAAGGGTTCATCTAAAAAACGGACAGTCGGACTCGATCGGTCTGTACGTGTAAAAGGGGCCTAAGACAAGGCAGTGTACATTAAATCCATATACTGCCAGGTACCAGTATTTTTAGAAAAGGGGTCAGCAGTGGCAGTACTGATTTCTCCAAATGTATTTTTAAACAATGCTAGATTAAAGTGTATCTAAAATAAACAACAAAACATAATATATTGCAACCTATCAGTCCTTAGACCAGTGGCAGCGCATTCATACCGGGCCGCCCCCCCCTAATCCATGCGCCCAGCCCCTAATCTACATGCAGGGCACCGGACGCATTGATTCCAATTTTTTTATCATAATTAGAGCCTGAGGCTCTAATTGGCTTAAAAAAAACGGTCAGCTTGGGGCGCAGTGAGCCCATCCAGTTGTGTGACAATAGAAAATTAATATTTGCTATTGTCTTCCTGATTCTCCTCCCAGCCAATGAGAAAGCGGGTCCTGAGACCTGATTGGCCAAGAAGTCTTAGGACTCCCGGCCAATCTTCCTGTTTGACCCCCTTCCTGTTTGGCCGGGAGGAGAAGCAATGGCACTGGAGCGAAGAGTAGCTTGAGCGCGGAGCAGCAGCCCTACCCCAGATCCTTGTCATCTGCCTCCTAAGGTAAGGTGGCCTCTGATCGCTGCCTTCCCATCCGTCACCCCCAGGGGGGGGGGTGTTGGTTCCCCCCCTCTAAAATATTAAGCACCAGGCCCCACTGCCGTAGACCCTTGGAGCTGTACACCCATTCCTACCCACATGTCAAATTTTCACATGTGACTGTGTCTGTTGAATCGCTATGTCCGCATCCATAGGCTGCCTGCATCCAGCTCTGAGGTGGATGCACACACACCAAAAAGCGGCTCAGCGCGGAGGATGGGTCTCAGCGCCCATGTGACTGAGCCCTTAGATGAATCTAATAAAAGGAAAAGTGAAATGCTCTCCATTTAAAAGCCTTGTTCCAATTTATTATAGCATCCAATGCCGAGACTGTTACACCTGGTTCCTACAAGCACTAACGCGTTTCACTCCATCCGAAGCTTATTCATGTAGAGTCTACAAATAAGCTCCGGATGACACGCGTTAAACTTGTAGGAATCAGGTGTAACAGTCTGCTCATCAGGTACTTCAATAAATTGGAACAAGGCTTTTAAATAGGGGGTCGTTTCCTTTTCCTTCTAGGCACTAAGACCCATCCTCCTTGCAGCAGGGCTCCCCCATACTGAATAAGGTAAGTACTTGTTTATGCCTAGAGTACCAGAAAAGAGGACTGTTTACTTACCTTATACCTTCCTCCTACAGGCCCCTCCATACAATACCACCTGCCCTAGCAGCTACATAGCCCTGCACTGTACAGGACGACACCTTGAGACTGTCCACAAGGCAGGGAGAAGAAGGGAGACCTTATTTCCAGGGATAAGTTAAGTAAGGCCCCATCCACACCTGTGCAACTTGTTATACGATTTGACAGTTCCAAATCGCATGACAAGTCACACCCCATTGCCGGCAATATAATCGGCAGGACTCATGTCGCAGCCATTATAAAAAAGGTTTCTGCACTACTTTTTACAGATTTCATTGCGACTTGCATAGACTTCTGTTAAATGAAGTCGCAAGCCGCAATGTAATCAGCAGTGAAAAAAAATCGCACTGATGTGTGGCTTTGAAGTCGCGCGGAAGTAACGTAATTTCAAAGCCGCACACACTGGTGTGAACCAGCGCAAAAAGTGCTTGTTACTGATACCCTAGGCATAAATGGGCATTTAACCCCTGCAGTGCGAGAGGAGTCGCACTGCAAGGGAAAATGTTTTCCTTTCCAAAGTGAATTGGCTCTAAAGTGTTAATTCCCCTTTTCAGAAGAAATGAAAAGACGAACACCCTACACCTTTCCCAGTCCACTTACCTACATGAGTTATACAGCTTCACCATCCACACAGTCCTCTGCAACAGTTCTGGGCTTTGAAAGCTGTGCTGTTCTTTTTCTTCTTCCCCTATGGATGCTGGGACGGATCTCTGCTCTGATCCATCCTGGTGTCCCAAGGGAAAGAGGAAGAGCAGAACGGCTTTCAAACCCGAGGACTGCTACACAGGGCTGTGTGGATGGTGGAACCTACAGAGGTAAGTACAGCAGGAACTGGGGGGTGGGTAGGGAGGGTGAAGGGTGTTAGTTCTTTTTTTCAGAAAAGATGAATTACCCTTTAAACAACAATCAAAAATGAGGATTAAAGCTGAACTCCTGGATAAGCAAATATTATCTAACTACAAGTGTCATGTGCATTCCTACTGGAATCCTGGTGTACTTTGTTCATTTTTTTCCAGATCCGTGCAGTAATCCCGAGTAAAAGCTTTGCCTCTGTGCAGGAGCTTAAAGTGGTTGTAAAGTCAGGACATTTTTTACCTTAATGCATGCCCCATAATAGGGAAAAAAAATGTCCCAGCAGTTGTATGTTGTATAGCCCCCCCTAATACTTACCTATTTCGATTTCTCTCAGAGGACACAGGGGCATTTGCTTCTGCTGCTGCCAATCAAATCCTGTGAGGAGAGAGCAGGTGGTGGTGGGGCTGAGCCGGACTCGCAAGCAAGTCCGCAGGTGTGCCACCATAGGAAGCGGCTTCCTATGGGGGCGCACAGAGAAGAGGAGGAGTTAAGAGTGTCAGTGAGGGACCCCAGAAGAGGAGGATCGGGGCCGCTCTTTGCAATGCCACATAACAAGTTTATTATTATATTTTTTTTAAATGAACGTGCACAACCACATTTAGGCTGGGTTCACATATGAGCACACAGCGGCTCACAGCAGGAGTGCGGTGCGTCCTCGTTCACCATTTCAGGTCTGATTTCAGGCTCTAATTTTTTGGCTCAATTCGGACCTGAAATGGACCAAAAGACACACAGGACTCCTGTGAAAATTGCACCGGAGCCGCTGCGGAGATGTGTGAATTGGCTCCATAGAGAGCCAGTCACAGTCTAGTGTAAAACCAGCCTTAAAGCAGTGTTCCGCTTAAAATTTTTTTTTTTTAAGTCAGCAGCTACAAATACTGCAGCTGCTGACTTTTAATAATCAGACACTTACCTGTCCCAGGGTCCAGCGATGCGGGGGATCAAAGCCCCACTCGTCTTCCCCTCCACTCTGCGGCACTGTAACTGTGGGTGTCCGGCTATGGCTTCACAGCCAGGCACCCACTGCGCATGCGCGAGCAGCGCAATCATCTGGGACCTGTGACGTGTCCCAGATGATTGACAAGAGGGAGGGGGCCGAGCTGATCTCCCTTCCTGCGCCGAGGGAAGTGACGTCAAGAGCCCAGGCGCTGAAGGAGGCAGACTACCAAGGACCCCCTAGCAACAGGGATTTAGAGGTGAGTAAAAAAAAAAAGAAATTTTCTCCAAATGTTTTTTTTTTTTAAATGCACATAAATTACTTTTTTTTTTTTAGGGTGGAACTCCACTTTAAGGATAAGTTCACCTTTATGAAACAAATTTTTAAAATGCACAGATTTTTTCAGGAAAAAAAGAAAGTGCATTTATTTATTTTTTAAGCGCCTGCAGAGCATTGCACCCACGATCAGTGGATTGCAGGTGCAATGTCAATCTCTTGCAGACACTTCCTACAATTCTGTACATGTACCTCTATATGGACTGTCAGTTTCAGAGCTGTAGTGCGAGTGGACGACGAGCACGCTAATCAGCACACTGGAAGTCCACTAAAAACTACAAGTCCATCTGCTGGGATGGCAGATGGGACTTGTAGCCTATTTATTCACAGATCCCTGTGAATGAATGATGCGGCTGAGCGAGCGAAGTCTCACACAGCTGTGCCAATTCCAAATGCAACAATGGCCATGGGGGAGAGGAACCCCCACTCACACTGGTGTGACAGTTCCAATTTGCATGACAAGTCGCACCCTGCTATCGGCAATGGAACCATTCAAGTTGGTGCGACTCCGACTTTGCGGTGCCGCACCGTCTTTGCGGTGCACTATTTTTTGCGATTTCCAGTGCGACTTGCATAGACATCGGTGCATGAGGTGGCACAGATGTCAGCCAAGTAGCACCTGAAATCGTGCTGACATGCTACTTTGTAGTTGTGCTACGTCAAGTGAAGTAGCATGATTTCAAAGTAGCATCAATGTGAACCAGGGCTTAGGGGGGAGAGTGGACTTTGCTTGGACATGTTATATCCTAAATATGGGTGTAACATGTAACATGTTCAAAAGGTGAATCTATCCTTGCGTGGGTGCTTGACCTGTGGCTCTCCTTGCAATGCCTCGTGGGATTTGTAGTTTCACAACAGCTGTAGGACACAGGTTGAGCACCAATGCTAATGTAACAGACCGCTCACTGCTGCTCTCTCCCCTTGTGCAGGGTGACTGGTCTTGCTCCACCCCCTCCTGTAGTTTTCTGCAGATAGCCTGTAGCGGGTGGAGCCTGCTGGGCCCCTCCCACAGCTCTGCTCTCTGCACAGGTTATGTACAGCACAGTGATGATGTCCACACTACTTTTACAAGGTAACACCTGGATCTGCAAACTCATTTTGTGCACACAAAGTCAATTGAAACCTTTGTGGCTATTAAGGAATGTCTGTTTTTCGTGCCCGGAGCTCAGCCTTAAATTCAGTTTTACAACGGAAAACACTGGGCAATGCAGCACAGAAAGTTTGACGTCGGCCTCAGAGCCGGCCAACATAAATGTTTCCGTAAGTCAGATGAGTTTTGGCAGCCGCCTTCCCCCTAATCTGCGGCAGGGTATACACCTCAGCCACCAATCCTGCGAGCCCCCTCGTGAGCACCCCGGGACCAGCAGCTGCCACATCTCATCTTACAGGAGGAGAAAGCGAATCCTTTCTGTGGTTTTCACACACATGGGGGGGTGAAGATTTAACCCCTTCGCTGCAGCATCACTGTGCCACACGCTGCGGGTCAAGTCAGTCCAACAGAAGGGAGGGTGGGGATGGGGATGATAAACCGGCTTAGCCGTGTGCGTTTTCCCACTCATTTCATCAGCACCTCTCATTGGAACACTTGATTATCACTTGTTAATCATACTGCTAATACAGCGCCAGCAATCCCCCCCCCCCCCCCCCCCCCAGGGGGCTGCTTCTGAACACTGCACAAGCTATGTGTTGCAGGTACCCACTGCATCAAAGGGGGATGCTGGCTACAGCGCCTAGAGACCACAACAAAAGAATTCAATTAGGAATGACGGCTTCCCAGAGTACCGGGGTGACATCCAGTGCCAATCAATAGAGGGTGTGGGGGGGGTCATTTATCGCTGGGTGTCCCAGGCTGGCTCTGCCAGTCTTATGCAATCAGCTGGACACTTTGCCATAGGAGCAGCATGCATGTCCAGCACAATGATGCTTCTTCTATGTGCTGCAGCTCTGGCTCCAGTGCATGCTTCTGTCCTGGAGATTCCTGTCCTGGAGATTCCATGGAACTTTGCAATGCACCAAGCCAGGCTGATGGCAATGTATGCCCCATGTATGGTGCCCCTGCACCCTGTGAAAGTTCACTCAGACCATACACAGTCCACATTCAGGACTGTCACATCTTCAGGAACTGTCACATTCAGGAATAAAGCTCAGCTGGGGCTACAGACAGGAAGATAGGTGACTGTTTTATCCATTTGATGAGCAGCAGCCCAGCCCAATGTCACAGAACCCCCCCATGACATCAATCAGCCCCCTACACCCCCCACCCCCACAGAGAAAAGTTCACTCACCCCAGTGTCTGCAGTCCTCAGAGCTCAATGCATGTCCTAGCAGCACTGTCCAGTGTCCTGGTCTCCTAATACAAGAGGTGACAGTCCCCCTCCTTCCTCTCCTATCACTGCTGCTGCTGCTGCTCACACTCTCCTGCCAGGGCTCCGCTGCAGCTCAGCCCAGACTATGGTTACCGCGGAAACCCACACACCCGCCCCCTCCCACTCCAGCCGCCGTGCGTTTGACTGACAGCGACCAACAGCCAATCAGCGTGTCCCGGGGCGCCGTGGGCCGCTCCTGCAGTAGCTGTAGCCTGGTGAAGTGACAGGTTAGGGCTCAGAGGGAGCAGTCATTGAGGAGTGTGCATTTCTGTGATGTCATCTGTTATGGTGCATGCCTTCCCTGCCTCTACACTACAGATCTACCTGAATGCTGGACTCATTGCATGGTGACAATGGCCAGCCTATGGAGAGACATTGCTCACACTGTACAAAGCTGAGTATTTGTAGGATCTATCCATTCATAGCCATGAGCTGCACACAGCCAGGGCTATATGTGCATTAATACTCAGTGCTTGGCCATGACAGCTGGGGTGAAATTGATTTTTCTTTTCTTAGATGGTGTAGGCAGCCATGCAGGACCACTGGGCTAGTAATGGGGGATGGGGAATGGGGCCTGTCTGCTTTATTACTACCATCTTCTCCTAAGGCTGCGTTCTCACTTTAATATTTCACGAACAAGAACAAAATTGTGCAATTTCGTGTTTGTTTACAAATTGCGTAAAAAACATGAATTGCGCTTGCAATGCTATTTATTTTTACAGGGGAACTAGAGTTGCACTGTCACAAGCTGCGCTTTGATGCAAAAGAGACATGCAATGTTTCTTCTGCAATAAAATACACTTACCTGCCTGCTCGCTGTCTTGTCCGGCATGCATAGGCATGTGCACAGGGTGTGGCGGTGTGCCTGGGCACACCCTAATCACTCTGTGCAGTACAGATTCCCCCTGCCTGACACCAGTCTCTGCCCATACTAACGCCATCCTCTGCCCTACTGACACCGTCTTCTGCTCTACTGACACCGTCTTCTGCTCTACTGACACCGTCTTCTGCCCTACTGACACCGTCTTCTGCCCTACTGACACCATCTTCTGCTCTACTGACACCGTCTTCTGCTCTACTGACACCGTCTTCTGCCCTACTGACACCGTCTTCTGCCCTACTGACACCGTCTTCTGCCCATACTAACGCCATCCTCTGCCCTACTTACGCCATCCTCTGCCCTACTGACACCGTCTTCTGCTCTACTGACACTGCTCTACTGACACCGTCTTCTGCCCATACTACCGCCATCCTCTGCCCTACTTACGCCTTCCTCTGCCCTACTGACACCGTCTTCTGCTCTACTGACACCGTCTTCTGCTCTACTGACACCGTCTTCTGCCCTACTGACACCGTCTTCTGCCCTACTGACACCGTCTTCTGCCCATACTAACGCCATCCTCTGCCCTACTTACGCCATCCTCTGCCCTACTGACACCGTCTTCTGCTCTACTGACACTGCTCTACTGACACCGTCTTCTGCCCTACTGACACCGTCTTCTGCTCTACTGACACCGTCTTCTGCCCTACTGACACCGTCTTCTGCCCATACTAACGCCATCCTCTGCCCTACTTACGCCATCCTCTGCCCTACTGACACCGTCTTCTGCTCTACTGACACCGTCTTCTGCTCTACTGACACCGTCTTCTGCCCTACTGAGACCGTCTTCTGCCCTACTGAGACCGTCCTCTGCTCTACTGACACCGTCTTCTGCCCTACTGACACCGTCTTCTGCCCTACTGACACCGTCTTCTGCCCTACCGAGACCGTCTTCTGCCCTACTGAGACCGTCTTCTGCCCTACTGAGACCGTCCTCTGCTCTACTGACACTGTCCTCTGCCCTACTGACATAGCCACTGCTTTGCTTACACCATCCTCTGCCCTACTTACAAAGTCTTCTGCCCTACTGACATAGTCCACTGCACTACTGACTGACACCATCCACTGTCCTACTGACATGTTCACTGCTTTACTGACACCGTCCATGTTTTAATACATTTTAAAATGTTTACATTTATTTATAAGAGTTGTGTGTGTGTGTGTGTGTGTGTATGTGTGTGTATGTATGTATGTGTGTATATATATATATATATATATATATATATATATATATATATATATATATATATATATATATATATATCACTATATTACAAAAAGTATTGGGACACCTGCCTTTACACAAACATGAACTTTAATGGCATCCCGGTCTTAGTCCGTAGGGTTCAATATTGAGTTGGCCCACCCTTTGCAGCTATAACAGCTTCAACTCTTCTTGAAAGGCTGTCCACAAGGTTTAGAAGTGTGTCTATGGGAATGTTTGACCATTCTTCCAGAAGAGCATTTGTGAGGTCAGGCACTGTTGTTGGGTTAGAAGGCCTGGCTTGCAGTCTCCGCTCTAATTCATTCCAAAGGTGTTCTGTCAGGTTGAGGTCAGGAGTCTGTGCAGGCCAGTCAAGTTCTTCCACCCCAAACTTGCCTCATCCTTGTCTTTATGGACTTTGCTTTGTGCACTGGTGCACAGACATGTTGGAACAGGAAGGGGCCATCCCAAACCTTCCCACACAGTTGGGAGCATGAAATTGTCCAATATGTCTTGGTATGCTGATGCTTTAAGAGTTCCCTTCACTGGAACTAAGGGACCAAGTCCAACCCCTGAAAAACAATCCCACACCATAATCCCCCCTTCACCAAATGACTTGTACCACTGCACAAAGCAATGTCCATAAAGACATGAATGAGTGAGTTTGGGGTGGAAGAACTTGACTGGCCCGCACAGAGTCCCGACCTCAACCCAATAGAACACCTTTGGGATGAATTAGAGCAGAGACTGCGTGCCAGGCCTTCTCATCCAACATCAGTGCCTGACCTAACAAATGCGCTTCTGAAAGAATGGTCAAACATTTCAATAGACACACTCCTAAACCTCCCAGAAGAGTTGAAGCTGTTATAGCTACAAAGGGTGGGCCAACCCAATATTGAACCCTATGGACTAAGACCAGGATGCCATTAAAGTTCATGTGCCTATAAAGGCAGGTGTCCCAATACTTTTGGTAATATAGCATGTATATATATATATATATATATATATATATATATATATATATATACATACACACACACACACACACACACACACACACACACACGTGCATGAGCTTTGGGGTGCACACCCTAATGCAATAGGCTGTCCACACCAGGATGTAAACTGAGCCGTGCAAAGCCTCCTCTGATTGGCTGAGTCAGAGGTTGTGACATCAGCCTGTCTCTCTGACTCATCCAATCAGAGGAAGCTTTGTATATACAGTTTATACTGCACATCCAGCGGCCTCACAGGTTAGTGAGGGATAAGGATAGGCTTGGGCGTGTTCGCACACTCCACGTGCAGAGCCCGCCAGGAAGTCGGCATGGTGCTGCGCTAATCACAGGCAGTGAGACATTTTCCTGATGTGCGGCTGCAGAGTTCGGGAAATGTCTCACTGCCTGTGATTATCGCAGCACAGTGCCGACTTCTTGGCGGGCTCTGCACGTGGAGTGTGCGAACACGCCCGAGCCCATCCCTATTGAGGGACATAGTTTGTTTGTGCTATGTAATGTCTGTGGGAAGATGGAGTTTTTTTTACCTTATATCTATGCCTGGATGCAGCTGAAGCCAGGCCAGGCTTTGGAAAGATCCTGACCATATTGATCAGGATCCACCCAAAAGTCTGGATTGGCACCTCCGCCAATCTGCTGGGAGCATGAGGAAGCCCCTCCTGCTCCCTCCACAGACCAGCGCTGGAGGCGAGAGCAGAGAGCTGGAGACTGATAGTCACGGTTTCTGCTCAGAGTGGTGGGGGAGAACTGAGCAGTCAGTAGTTTTTGATTGCTCAGTTCTCACTGCAGAGCCAGCAGGGGACAGATGCAGCTTCAGATCGATGCTGTGTCCACCTAGGTGAGTATCATTTTCTTTTTTTTTTCAGAAAGCCATACTCCTTTTTTTTTAATGCATATGCTAATATATGCTTATTAAAATGACACTCCTGCATACAAATATCTTGATCGATTGTCTCTATGCAAAAAAAAAAACTTTTTATAGCTTGCCATTAGCCAAAATTTTAAAAACATGAAAGTGCATAAAATACTCATTGCAACGTATCAAAAACACAGATAGAAAAGCATGAAAAACTGCAACAATGTGCCACAAATGCACCAAAAAACGTATGAAGAAGCACAGGTGTGAACCTAGCCTAAGGCCCCTTTCACACTTGTGCGACTTCAAAGTCGCTGCGATTTTGAGGAATGCCTGTGTAAGTGGCATCAAAATCGGACCAAAGTAGTTCAGGGACTACTTTGAAGTCAGAACGACTTGAAGTCGTACTAATATGAATGGATGTCATTGGAAATCATGGGGAACAGCCTCTACATTCAGAGACTATTACAAAGAACTTTACGAGGTGAAAACCAAGGGAAACAACGACAGCATTGGAAATAGCCAGAAAACCTCAGAGTTCCTAGGGAGGGCAGGGCTAATGGCTCTAGGGGGGGAGGAGAGAGATGAGCTTGAGAGGCCAATAACTGAGGAGGAGATCTTAGCAGCCATCAACAACTCTCCAATAGGGAAGAGCCCGGGCCCGGACGGCTTCACGGCCTTATATTATAAAATGTACAAAGAGATTCTTATACCGAGATTGCTGCGATATATGAATGGACTAGGGATAGACTACGATATGAGCGAAGAGGCCCTAAAAGCTACGATCACTCTTTTGAGGAAGGATGGGAAGGATGGATCGGTGTGCTCGAACTACAGACCCATCTCCTTATTAAATTTCGACACAAAATTATACGCAAAGATACTGGCTGATCGAATAAAGGGGCACTTGGGCACACTGATCCATCCGGACCAGGTCGGGTTTGTCCCGGGCAGGGAGGGGAGGGACAATGGGATTCGGACATTGCTAGCCATACAGAGGATGGGAGACTCGAGAACCCCCAGTCTACTTCTCTCGATAGACGCTGAAAAAGCGTTCGACAGAGTAGACTGGGGGTTCATGTTCAACACTCTACAGAAGATGGGTTTTGGACCCAGAATTATTCAAAAAATTAAAACCCTATATAATCATCCGAAAACTAACATTAAGGCCAATGGAACGACCTCCGCGGAGTTCGAACTGTTTAATGGTACCAGGCAGGGCTGTCCACTCTCCCCTCTCCTTTTTATTCTATCTCTGGAACCGCTGTTAGCTACAATTCGCGGAAACCCAGAGGAGGAAGGCTGTATAGTCGGCAGCGAAGAGCACAAACTTGCGGCCTTCGCGGACGACGTCCTATTTTACATAAGCTCACCCCAGAAGTCAGTCCCTATACTGCTTAAAACCTTAAAGGAATATGGGGAATTAACAAACTTCAGAATCAACGCCTCAAAAACATTTATTCTTAATATCAACCTCAACAAAATAGAGAAACAGAACCTACAAAAAACAGTTAGTTTCGTCTGGGAAAAAAAGGATAAAATACTTAGGAATAGAACTGGCTAACAACCCAAGGAAATTATACAAAATAAATTATATCCCGCTCCTAGAAGATATAAAAAAAAAATGCCAAGAGCTGAAGGGAAAAATATTATCCTGGACAGGCAGGATCAATTCGGTAAAAATGACGATCTTACCAGTCATCACATACAAATTTCAGATGCTCCCCCTCCCGCTCCCAAAACAGTACCTCGGTAAATTAAGAGCTATTATAATGAATTTCATATGGGACTACAAAAAACATAGAATATCCCTTCAAGTTCTAAAACAAGACAAAAGTCAGGGTGGTCTCGCGGTCCCAGACATAGAAAGTTACTACCACGCTATAGCACTACTGAGAATCGCAGAATGGGGTAAAATAGGCAACACTAAAAGATGGGTTAGTTTGGAAGAAGCACTGAGTGAAGTTAGGCTGGGGAGGATTGTGTGGAATCCCCCGAAAAGCCGGACACTAGGAGAAAAAAACACATATAATCACTATCACGACTTTAAAAATTTGGGACAAAATCTATAAAATATTCAACAAAAAATATAACTCGCCACTTATAGCACTTAAAGAAAACCCTTTTTTCCCGCCAGGGTTAAAGGAAATAGGAGGGGATTGGATTAGAAAGGACTGCACGAGATTAGGGGAAGTTATTAGTAAGGGGAAGGTTATGACACTGCACGAGTTACAGAACAAGGAGGCTTTTTCCATAGATGGATGGCGGCATCGCCAGCTGACCCACTTTGTGGGCTCTCTCCCTAGCCCATTAAGGGAGGCTAAGGACCTAACAAAATTAGAGAAAATTTTTTCGGCAGAATGCTCTAAAAAAAGAATATCTAGAATCTATAAATTGCTATTAGAAAGAGATAGACCAGAGATGCCACCATACTTTATCAAATGGGAAAGCGAACTAGGAACACAACTAGAAATAGGCACAAGTAAGAAAATTTTAAAATTAGCACATGGGTCAGCTGTAGACGCGAAAACTGCAGAAACAAATTATAAGTGCATGGCTAGGTGGTATAGAACCCCGGATAGGGTCAGCAATTACCAGGTGGATACACCCGCAAACTGCTGGAGGGGATGTGACCAAAGGGGTACAATGGGTCATTTATGGTGGGAGTGTGCTAAAATCAAAAAATTCTGGGAGACCATCTTAAAATTCATAAAAGAAATAACAACGATTGAGGTAAAAAATGACCCTTGGGTGGTACTGATGCATGCCACATCGAAGGAAATCAAGCAATATAAAGGCTCATTGATCCCCCATCTGCTTAATGCGGCTAAAAAGGTAATTCCAAGGAGGTGGAAGGACAAGGAAAGCCCTCCCGTTTGGGAATGGGTTGACGCAGTGGAATCTACTTACATGATGGAATGTGTGTTGCACATCGGGGAGGAGGACAGAGAGGCCACAAGGGCCAAGTGGGAGAGCTGGAGAAAATTCAAGAGGTCCTGGAGCTATAGGGAGGCTTTGCGAGTGCAGCCGTGACAACCGACGACCCCTAGGGGGGGAAGCCAGAAGGAGATTTAGCCGTGGAAAGGCAGACGTAAAGGGCAGGTGAAGACTCTTGGGAAAAAGGGCCATTACACAACAACAAAACAGCGGACGGGGAAGGGGAGGGAGGGGGTACGGGGGGGGACAGGAGGGAGGGGGGGGGGAGGGGGAACCTGGGGGGGTAAACCGGAACCGAGATGGAACGGGATTCAGGATAGAGGAAGTGGAGGGGTAGTGGAGGCTCGTTGGGATTTCAGATGTATGTGTGGTTTCTTAGTTTTGTAAATCTTATGGATGCCCGATCCAGGACCCCTATCCCCCCCCCCAACTCTAGGGGAAAAAAAAAAAAAAAGGGGGAGAATTAAACAATCCACTAATGATGCTAAGACAAGTAGAGGGATGGAGATGCGGGCACAGCTGACATTCACCCACGAATACTCTGTCTGAAGTGGAAGAAAAAAAAAAAAAAAAAAAAGGAAATCATGGGGAACGACTTGTCATGCTACTTTGCAGTCCCAAATCGTGGGACAAGTCGTATAAGTGTGAAAGGGGCCTAAAGCAGTTTCATAACTTTGCTTATTGCAGGTCTTCCAGAAACAACAACACTCACCCACAATCAAAGCTCAGAGGTAAAACATACCTGTATTAAAGCCCTTACTTGGGATAGAGATTGGTTGTTTCCTGACATGGTCCATGTGTTCCAGAAACCGGAAGCTGCACATGTAGCAAATATAAGAATAAATATAAATAAAAATGTCAACAATTTTTCAAAATGAAGTTAGGTATTAACTGAAATAATATTTAGAGGTGAAAATGTTTTTATTATTTCAATGTTCAAGAAAAGAAATCAGGACACAACAATAAAAGAACAGTAAAGCCCCATATACACGCTCGGATTATCCGAGGACCAGGTCCGTCGGATCATGTCCGTCGTACTTTGTCCGATGTTGGTTTTGCGTACACACGGTCGGACAAAGTTGTCGGAAAATCCGATCATTCTGAACGTGGTGATGTTTGTTGCCTACGACGGGACTACGTAGAGGCTAGTAGCCAATAGCTTTGGTCTTGTAATGTGATCTGAGCATGCGTAGCACTTTGTCCGTCGGAATTCGCTACACACGATCGGATTTGGTGTGATCAGACTTTGTTGTCAAAAAATCTATCCAGCAGGAGATAGGACTTTGTCCGTCGGACAATCCGATGGAAACTGTCCGATGGTGCCTACACACGGTCGGAATTTCCGACAACATTGTCTGATAGGACAGAATCCATCGGAAAATCCGACCGTGTGTATGGGGCTTTAGGATGTACTTGCTGGAGTTGAGAGCATGTCTTTGAGGGTGTCAGAGGAAGAAAAGTGGATCGAAACATACCACAGAACTTTGTATTTGTCATAAGGATCATTATCAAGAGCCAACATTTCCTCCATGCACATTATGTCATTCACAGTAGAAACCCACAGAGATAACGGAGGAGTAGTTTCAGTCTTTCAAAATAGAAGGATGAGCTGCCGTGCTGCGGACAAAAAAAAATAGAAGGCTCTGTTTTTGGGATGTCACAGAGCCAGGTAGCATAGAAAAGAGAGCAATTGTCGGGAGGGGTGTTAGAGGCTCCTCATAGGTTTTGCTATAAAGAATAAATATCTGAGTCCAGAAGTGCTGCATCTTCTCACATTCCCACCAGATATGCAGGTATGTACCCAAAGCTGAGCCAAAACGCCAGCAGGAGGCGGGGGTAAAAATCTTATGCAATGTCGATGGATCCCTATACCACCGGGACAGGATCTTGCAGGAAATGGTAGACTTTTGTGTGAAATGAATGAATGAATGAATGATTTGTATAGCGCTGCAACTGCGAACTGAATCGCCTCGAGGCGCTTTCAAATGGAATGAAGTCTGCTAGTATGCCTTGGAAAACTCCTCTCCCACGTCCGCGGACCATGTCCTTGTGTATGTTGGCAAATCATCATGCGTTAGAGCATGCATTAAGCAATAAAGGGAGGAGAGTAGATGTCTAGGTAACTCAGCCATTCAAATTCAGTATAAGGGCGTGTATGAGATGTGTATGAGAGGAGAGAAATAGCTTTTTAGAAAAGGACAACAGGTGGAGGGTTGTAAGCCAGTCTCGTGGAACTGCAGGTATGACCGGGGTTCCATGTTGGGGGTGTACAAACATGTTCACTTTTGGCCAGGTAGAGCGTGAAAATTAGCCTACTGTAGGGACTCCCACACCCTGAGGGAAGGCTGGGGAGGGGTCAGAAGAGAGGACAGAGCATAGCCCTATCTTGTACCACAATTGGAGGGCAGCTATTGTCAACAGGGAAGAGAAGTATAGGCGTTGAAGGTCTTGACTATATCCCCAAAGAAGGGCTCGAAGGTCGACCAGGGCCAGATCTTGCTTGATCATAATAGAAGCCTTATTGAATGGGCAAGGGAGCCATTCAAGAGTGCATGCCATGATTATAGCTTCATAGTAAACTTCATAATCTGTTAAACCTGTCCCCCCCCTGGAGCTTCGGTAAAGTGAGCAATTAATTTGTTTTTGACCCTAGAAAGGCCACGATTCCAGATGAAGTGAATAGATAGATAATGAGACCTCAAGGAAATGAAAAGATTTGGGGACCAAAATAGGTATAGTTTGAAACAGATATAACAATTTGGGGAGGGTGTCCATCTTTAGAGTATTAGTGCATCCAAACCAGGGTAAAAAGGAGCCCTCACATGAGTCCAAATTCTTCCTAATGCGAGAGAGAATAGGAACATAGTTCAGAGCATAAAGGTCAGACAAGTTGGATAACAAATGCCCTTGGTTTGCCATTAGGGGCGCACAGGCGTGGCCCCCTAGTCTACATTAAGGGTGCCGGACGCATGTATTTCAGTGAATTTTTTTTTTCTTTCAGAAGCACATGATTAGAGCCTGAGGCTCTAATTGGCTTCAAAAAAGAGTGGGCTCGGGTGCAGAGCACTGTGCCCTGAGCCCACCCTGTTATGTGACATTAGCGAATTGATATTCGCTAATGTCTTCCTGCTTATCCTCCCGGCCAATCAGGAGGCGCGTCTTGCGAACCCATTGGACGGGAGTCCAATGACCCGATTGGCCGTAAGGAGAAACAACGGCCGGGACACGGAGGAAGAAGCCGTCACCGCAGCCGTGACCTGCATGGGGTATGTGCAGGGCTGACGGGGGGCCTGGCGGGCCAGGGGACCAGTGGGCGAGCCAGCGACCGGGGGGTGTGGGTATGGTGTGGGGTGGTGGGCTCCAGCGAAGGGGGGGGATAGTGTGGGGTGGCGTGGCTGGCTGGCTGGAGGGAGGGGGGATGTTTGTGGTCAGGTCTGTCTGCCACCCCCGACCAATGGAGCACCACCTGCCACTGGTTAGTGTAAAGTACGGACATCGTAGTTGCTGGCAAAGATAGGTTAAGGGCTTCCATTTTGGAAATATTACGTTTAAAGTTACTAAAAGACCTGAATCTCTGGAATTCATGAAAAAGTGAAGGAAGGGATGTATGGGGGTGTTGGACATAGACCAAGAGATCATCCATGTAAAGAGATACTTTATGATGGGGGGAAGGAGTCTGGATGCCCTGGATGGAGTTGTTCTGATCAATGGCACACGCAAGGTGTTCTGTAACAATAACATATAGAAGGAGAGTTAGGGGACAACCCTGATGTGCGCCATTAGACATAGCAAACGACTCTGAGGAGGTACCATTCACCAGAACGGAAGCAGAAGGCTGAGTGTAGAGGGGCATAACCTTAGCGATAAAAGGTCCGCCCAAACCTTTTGCTCTAAATTAAGAATAAAATTAAGAATAAAATTTAGAGCAAAGATGCAAGAATTGGACATGGACTGTGAGGGCACGTGGACTGTGAGGGCACGTGGACTGTGAGGACATGTGGACTGTGAGGACACATGGGCTGTGAGGACATGTGGACTGCTAGAAGCTAGTTGTTAGTTAATTTGGACAGAGTATATCCCCCAATCCACATTAAATTAGTGGGTACGATGCCCGGTGGGTGTGGAGATGCGACTCAGTGTACATCTTGAGGCATGTATGCGTTCGCTGATCATCTGATCAAGGGGGAATACTTCTGTGCAAAATGTAAGCACATTGTTTCCCTGGAAGCCCAGGTTCTGAATCTAGGGAAGCAACTGTCAACGCTGAGAAGTCCCTCCATACTGAAGGATCATACCAGGCTTAGGAACTAAATTGAGGAATAGAACCCCCAAGGTAGTATTCTCAGAAATACTACTGGTACCTCGAGCCACAACAGAAAGGCAGAGGGAGATTAGGGAAGTAAACACGTGGCTGAGGAGCTGGTGTAGAAAAAAGGGATTTGGGTTCCTGGAGAACTGGGGCGACTTCAGTCGGTCACCAGCTCTATAGAAGGGACGGACTGCACCTAAATGGGGAAGGTGCAGATCTGCTGGTAGTGAAGATGGGCGAAAAGTTAGAGGGGCTTTTAAACTAGGTGGGGGGGGGGGGGGGTCAAGAGTAGGGATGAGCCGAACACCCCCCCGTTCGGCTCGCACCAGAACCCGCGAACGGAGTCCGTGCGAGCTTTAGAACCCTATTAGTTATAATGTATGCGAACGTTCGAAATTAAAAGTGCTCATTTTAAAGGCTAATATGCATGTTAATGTCATAAAAAGTGTTTGGGGACCTGGGTCCTGCCCCAGGGGACATGTATCAATGCAAAAAATTTTTTTAAAAACGGCCGTTTTTTTCAGGAGCAGTGATTTTAATAATGCTTAAATTGAAACAATAAAGTGTAATATTCCTTTAAATTTCACCTGGGGGGTGTCTATAGTATGCCTGTAAAGGGGCGCATGTTTCCCGTGTTAGAACTGTCTCTGCGCAAAGTGTCATTTTTGAAAGTAAAAAAGCTATTTAAATCACTCGCGGCTAATGTTCATTCACGGCTCCCGTAACACAGAGAACAGTGATCCATTGAAACTCATTCATAAAAAAAAGTCATTGATAAAAAAAAAAAAAAAAATGAAAAAAAAAAAGGTAGGGGTCCCCCCAAATTCAATAACCAGGCCCTTTAGGTCTGGGATGGATATTAAGGGGGATCCCAGCCAAAAAAAAAAAAAAAAAAATGGCGTAGGGTCCCCCTCAAAATCCATACCAGACCCTTGAGGTCTGTATGGATTTTAAGGGGAACCCTAGCCAAAAAAAATGGCGTGGGGTCCCCCTCAAAATCCATACCAGACCCTTATCCGAGCACGCAACCTGGCAGGCCGCAGGAAAAGAGGGGGGGACGAGAGCGGCCCCCCCTCTCGCCTGAACCGTACCAGGCCACATGCCCTCAACATTGGGAGGATGCTTTGGGGTCTAAGACCCCTAAAGCACCTTGTCCCCATGTTGATTAGGACAAGGGCCTCTTCCCCAAACCCTGGCCGGTGGTTGTGGGGGTCTGCGGGCGGGGGGCTTATCGGAATCTGGAAGCCCCCTTTAACAAGGGGACCCCCAGATCCCGGCCCCCCCCTGTGTGAAATGGTAAGGGGGTACTTTTGTACCCCTACCATTTCACCAAAAAAGTGGCAAAAATGGTAAAAATGACAGGAGACAGTCTTTGACAATTCCTTTATTAAAATCTTCTTTCTTCTTTCTTCATCCTTCGGATTCTTCATCTTCTCCTTCCTTCATCTTCTTCCATCTTCTTCTTCCAATCCGCTTCTTCTTGCGCTGGTCTTCTCGTCCTTCTCGTCCGGCATCTTCTTCCGTCGGCGTCGGTGTCGGTGTCTTCTTGGGCCGCTCCGCGCAATGGGAGGCTCCCGCTGTGTGAGGCTCCGCTCATCTGACAGGTCTTTTAAAACGGAGGGCACCTGGTGACCCCGCCCCCCTCTGACGTCATGGGAAAAGCCATCATGGAATTCCCCATGACGTCTGTGCGTCAGAGGGGGCGGGGTCACCAGGTGCCCTCATTATAAAAGACCTGTCAGACGGAGCGGAGCGGAGCCTCCCATTGCGCGGAGCGGCCCAAGAAGACGCCGACGGAAGAAGATGCCGGACGAGAAGACCAGCGCAGAAGAAGCGGATCGGAGGAAGAAGAAAATGGAAGAAGAAGATGGAAGAAGATGAAGGAAGGAGAAGATGAAGAATCCGAAGGATGAGAAAGAAGAAAGAAGATTTTAATAAAGGAATTGTCAAAGACTGTCTCCTGTCATTTTTACCATTTTTGCCACTTTTTTGGTGAAATGGTAGGGGTACTTTTGTCCCCCCTTACCATTTCACACAGGGGGGGGGCCGGGGGGGGTCCCCTTGTTAAAGGGGGCTTCCAGATTCCGTAAGCCCCCCGCCCGCAGACCCCCACAACCACCGGCCAGGGTTGTGGGGAAGAGGCCCTTGTCCTAATCAACATGGGGACAGGTGCTTTAGGGGTCTTAGACCCCCAAGCATCCTCCCAATGTTGAGGGCATGTGGCCTGGTACGGTTCAGGCGAGAGGGGGGCGCTCTCGTCCCCCCCTCTTTTCCTGGGCCTGCCAGGTTGCGTGTCGGATAAGGGTCTGGTATGGATTTTGAGGGGGACCCCACGCCATTTTTTTTGGCTAGGGTTCCCCTTAAAATCCTACCAGACCTCAAGGGTCTGGTATGGATTTTGAGGGGTACGCCATTTTTTTTTTTTTTTTTTTTTTTTGGCTGGGATCCCCCTTAATATCCATACAGACCTGAAGGGCCTGGTTATTGAATTTGGGGGGACCCCAACGCTTTTTTTTTTGTTTTTTATTAATGAATGACAGCTCTCTGTGTTACAGGAGCCATCAATTCATTAGCCGCGAGTGATTTAAATAGCTTTCTTCCTGCAAAAATGACACTTTTTTGCAGGGAAAGTTCTAAGCACAGGAAACCTGCCTCCTTCACAGGCTACCTATAGACACCCCCCAGATGTGATACTGCAATGCTGTTCTAACAGCATGCACACACATCCCCAGAAATAAAGCACATATTGTCAGCAGTCAGCAGCACACTGACACGCTGACACTGTGAGTGAAACATAATATGCGAGGCCGCCGCCGCGGCGGCCTTTTATACCGTGGGGCGTGTATTAAAGCCCCTGAGCTATAATTGGCTACAGGCATCCTGCCTGTAGCCAATTATGGCTCTACTCGCTGCCGGCGCTGTGATTGGCCAAGCATGCGGGGTCACAGTGCATGCTGGCCAATCATCAGCCAGCATTGCACTGCGCGGGCCGCAATGCATTGCGGGGCCGCTCGCATCACACGAATTTGATGCGAGCGGCCCAATAGTTCTGGGCTCGCCGAGCGAGCGAACACCCGGTGCTCGATTCGAACATGGGTTCGAATCGAACACCGGGCTCATCCTTAGTCAAGAGGTAGAGATAGTCAGTGCAGAACATAATCCAGAGTGTAGTATTGGGGGCATTAGTGGTAGGTTGAATAAAGCACCTAAACCCAGGGGAAGGATAGTAACAAGTCCTATTTACAACCCCAGAGCACCCAATAAGGAGATAGTATGCAACCTGTCTAAACTACGTGACATGTTCACCAATCCAAGGAGTCTGGCAGACAAGATGGGAGAACTAGAACTACCGTTTTACAAGGAGGGTTTAGATTTTGTAGGAATTACAAATACTTGCTTCAACAGCTCTCATGATTGTCTGGCAACCATTTAAGGGTATTCCCTATATCGCAGGGATAGAGAGGGTAAAAAAGGGGGAGGGGTATGCCTGTAAATCAAAAATTATGTACAAGTGAATGTGAGAGATGACATCACTAAGGGAGCAAGGGAGCAGGTGGAATCCTTATGGGTAGAGCTACAAAGGGAGTAAACTAAAGGGAAAGTAATGCTCGCAGTATGCTATAGGCCCCCTAACCAGCGTGGGGAGGCAGACCTATCACAATTTGGATTAGCAGCAAGAATGGGAAGTGTCATTATAATGGGGGATTTTAATTATCCAGACATAGACTTGGTGGAAGGAACCGCACATTCATCTAAGGCTCGCCAGTTCCTAAATGTCTTGCAGGACAATTTCATGGGTCAGATGGTAAATGCACCAACTAGAAACAAAGCGTTACTAGATCTACTGATTAATAACAATACAGACCTGATCACGGATGTCGAAATACAGGGAAACAGCAATCACAGGTCAATTCGTTTTAGTATAAATCACACAAATAGGAAACATAAAGGGAATACAAAGACACTGAATTTAAAAAGAGCCAATTTCCCTAAACTACGATCCTTGCTAGAAGATAATAATTGTGATAAAATCTTAGGAACAAAGAAAAATGGGTATGCTTTAAGAGAATATTAAATAAGGGCATTAATGTAAAAATGCATGTAAAAGCAAAGGAGAAGGCCTACAAAAAACACAAGGCTGAGGGATCATCATCAGCATTCCAACATTACAAAGAATGCAACAAGAAATGTAAGGGTGCAATCAGGGCGGCTAAGATAAAACACGAAAGGCACATAGCGGAGGAGAGTAAAAAAAAAAAAAGCCCAAGATATTATTTAAGTACATAAATAGTAAGAAAGGTAGGTCAGATCATATTGGCCCCATAAAGAATGATGAAGGGAATCTGGTTACTAAAACATGGGGAGTACTTGGAATGGTCCGGGGTGGAAAGTGGGGTCCCCCAGGGTTCTGTCCTGGGACAAATCCTATTTAATTTATTCATAAACGTCCTGGAGAATGGGATAAACAGCTCAATCTCTGTATTTGTGGACAATACTAAGCAGGGCAATGACTTCTCCACAGGATGTGGAAACCTTGCAAGAAGATCTGCACAAATTAAATGTAAATGTAAAATAATGCATTTGGGTTGCAAAAATATGAATGCAATCTACTCACTAGGGGGAGAACCTCTGGGGGAATCTAGGATGGAAAAGGACCTGGGGGTCCTAGTAGATGATAGGTTCAGCAATGCCATGCAATGCCAAGCTGCTGCAAGCAAAGCAAACAGAATATTGGCATGCATTAAAAAGGGGGTTAACTCCAGAGATAAAACGATAATTCTCCTGCTCTACAAGACTCTGGTCCGGCCGCACCTGGAGTATGCTGTCCAGTTCTGAGCACCAGTCCTCAGGAAGGATGTGCTGGAGAGAGTCCAGAGAAGGGCAACAAAACAAATAAAGGGACTGGAAGACCTTAGTTATGAGGAAAGGTTACGAGAACTGAACTTGTTCTCTCTGGAGAAGAGACGCTTGAGAAGAGATATTATTTCAATGTACAAATACCGTACTGGTGACCCCACAATAGGGATAAAACTTTTCCACGAAAGGGAATTTAATAAGACACACAGCCATTCACTAAAATGAGAAGAAAAGCAGTTTACCTTAAACTGCGTAGAGGGTTCCTCACTGTAAGAGCGGTTAGGATGTGGAGTTCTCTTCCACAGGCAGTGGTTTCAGCGGGGAGCATTGCTACGGTAATTTAAAAAATTCTATTAGATAAGCACCTGAACGACCACAACATACAGGGATATACAATGTAATACTGACATATAATCACACACATAGGTTGGACTTGATGGACTTGTGACTTTTTTCAACCTCACCTACTTTGTAACTATGTAAGAATCGCCAATTAACCCTATCAAACGCCTTTTCGGCAATGAATGATCAAAGATATGCTTTCAGATTATGCTGTTGAATGTAGGAGATAAGGTGGATCGTCTTGGTCATATTGTCCAATGCCTCACGGCCTGGGACAAAGTCGACTTGATTCTGAAATAATTTTTTTTTTGTAAATCTTTTTATTTATTTCCTTAATGCACCAGACAAAACCAAACAGAATACCACATCGTACACATTGGACCAAAATATTAATGCAGATTCAAGATCCAATCACATTACAAAGTAGCCATCAGATCATAAGAGTGACAAATTTGAGATAATGTCCCTGGGAGTGACCGTCTGCAGAGTATAGATCCAATAAGACTTCCTTTGTAACAGAACACGGTTTCTGTCACCTCCACAAAGAACACTTTCAATAAAAATCTCTCAGGGATCATGAATCTGATGTTGGGACTCAAAAAATGAACAGCCACAGGCTTGTCACGATTAGTTGGCTTCTGCAGACAGTAACACTCAAGGTCCACCTGAATGTCACTCCTGTGCTTATGAAATCTGCATGTAAAGGAATCCATTATTCTACTGATATGATCTACGGAACAAGGACATTTAAATAAATGTAACAGGAATACATTCTGGATAACTTTATATGATTTATGGGCCACCACAAAATTGTAACTGTTCCATGTCTGATGTCTGCAAAATACTATGCACTGCTCCTTTGTCCTTACATGCTATTTTTGTGTTTTTGATATTAAAAGCAATTGTAATACTCCAGAATATGGTAAATTTGACCTGTATGAGGATTTGTGAATGTGGAACCATATATAAGATCACTACAATTGAAACACTTATAGCAACATTTCTTACAGGAAAGTAGAAATGTCACAAACAAGTTACAATGTTTTTATTTCTCCCTCTATGTCTATAGTACACAGGTTCCTAACTGTCATTAACCTCCCTGGCGGTATTATTCTGTCTGGAATTTTGTGCTGAAAGCGGTACAAATTATTTTGCATGGAAATTTGGCGTTTTTTATATTGTAGGCATGCAATTCTTATGAATAACTCACTTAAATCTGTCCGAACCAGAGTCTAGTAGACATCCCGGGTATGATAAAGTTTGAAACACAAAATCATAAATTATAATATAAGAAAAATATATATAAAAATTATTCAATAATGTAATCAAATCAAAAACACTAAAATTTGCTCAGTTGCAGAATAGTCGCTGTCATTAAATTTAGTGTTTGATGATAAATTGTGATTCTAATTTATTATCGCTGTTTTCTAGCTGGTCTAAAACCACTTTTGACATAAAGGGACACTTTTTGGTTGCTATGGACAATCTCCAGTTTCCAGGCAGAAAAAAATCTTTTTATTATATAAAATGACATGCAGGGCACTGGGCAGACCACTAGGGACAAAGGGGATGTGTATTTTTTGTATACAGTACTGTAATCTGTAAGATTACAGTACTGTATGTGTGTTTTTAAACTTTTTTGAATTTGGTGCCGATCTCCGCTCGCGTGCGTCGTAACGTCGCAGGGAACGGAGATCAGCGGCACTTGGCACTGTGTGAATCGAGCGAGCAGACGGATCGCTCACACAGCTGGAGGACATCGCAGGATCCAGGGGATAAGGTAAGTAACTTCCCCTGTATCCTGCAACGCTAGCCCGAGTCTGGCTCGGGGTTACCGCTTTTGGTACTGAAGTTCCTACCCCGAGCCAGACTCGGGAATACCGCCAGGGGGGTTAAAGGACAAGTCCAGCCTGAGCTTTTTAGGCTGGGCTTCTCCTATGGGTCACAGGAGTGCAATTTGTTTTGCTCTCCTGTGACACGTTTTCATCGGAAAGTCCGCTCTCCGCTGATGTCACTGCAATCAGTCGAGGCAGCCCGTCATTCCAACTTTGGAAGTCTATATCCGCCAGCGGCTTTGACTGATGGCAGTCTCAGCCTCTCAGCGAGCCGATGAGACGGCCACTCCTCGCCCCTCCACAGCTCATCGCTCAAATGAGCGTGGATGAGCAGAGCAGGAGAGATGCTGACCGACACACACAGATCCTCGTTCTGGCTCTGTTAGGAGCCGATGCTCCTGCCCAGCGGCCGCTATGTCCACTGGGCACCCGCGATTGCTCCTGACAGAGCCAGAACGAGGATCTGTGTGTGTAAACACACAAATGCACGTTCTGGCAGAGGAGAGCAGACAGATCGTGGGTTCCTAGTATATAGGAACAACGGTCTGTCTCCTCCCCCAGTCAGTCCCATCCCCCCTACAGTTAGAACACACTGTGGGAACATATTTAACCCCTTAATCACCCCCTTGTGTTAACCCCTTCCCTGCCAGTGACATTTATACAGTAATCAGTGGCTATTTTTAGCTCTGATCGCTGTATAAATGTCAGTGGTCCCAAAAAAAGGGTCAAAAGTGTCCGATCTGTCCACCGCAATGTTGCAGTCTCGATAAAAATTGCAGATCGCTGCCATTACTAGTAAAAAATATAATAAAAATGGCATAAATCTATCCCTATTTTGTAGACAATATAACTTGTGCACAAACCAATCAATATCCGATTATTGCGATTTTATTTTATTTTTTACCAAAAATATGTAGAAGAATATATATCGACCTAAACTGAGGAAGAAATCCGTTTTTTTTTTAATTTTGGGATATTTATTATAGCAAAAAGTAAAACATAGTGGTTTTTTTCAAAATTTGTAGATTTTTATTGTTTGCAGCGAAAAAAATTAAACCGCAGAGGTGATCAAATACCACCAAAAGAAAGCTGTATTTTTGGGGAAAAAAGGACGTAAATTTTGTTTGGGTACAGTGTCGCATGACCGCGCAATTGTCAGTTAAAGCAACGCAGTACCGTATCTGGAAGGGGGTAAATCCTTCTGGAGCTGAAGCGGTTAAGGTTGGCCTCACAAATATCTAAGAAAGCCTCTAATGGTTATTCTGGTTTCCTTGAATAACTTATCCTATTTGAATGTGAACTGCCTATATGGACAAGGCAGCCCCCTCTCCTTCAGGAATTTGCCATTTTCCTTAGAATGTAATTTTGCTCTGAAGGTGGGCTTGACCATTTCCTACATACAAGACCTATATACCCTAGCTAGAACTTGTAGGGTTAGTCTCACCCAGAATGGCCATGAGGCAAGTGTCTGGTCCTGATTACCTGTGCCATGTTGTGTAGCGACTCCATGGCGGGAAACAGCATCTTTAGTTAAGTATTCTTGTCATATTTTCTTTATCTTTATCTGTATCTGTCATTATTTGTGTGATCTCATTTTGAACATATCGAACACAGCCCCAAAAACGTGACAAAACAGTGATTTAACCATTTCTGACATGGAGTTATATGCCTATATAGAAGAGCCTTTGCCAGAATGCATTTTGTGAGGTGCCTCATTGGTGACCCTCATAATGGCCCTCTTTATTCATTAATCAATAATCAAGAATCTGTGGGGGATAAGAATAAATTAATTTCTCCCTCGTGTGTTCAGTCTAAAACTCACTATGAGTACGGTTAGAACATATTCTGAGGACAATTTGTGAAACCAGGAGATTCTCATGCAGATGTTTGGGCTTTGCATTGGTGGAGTGCAAGATAGTATTCAATCTTAGAAGATACTATTTTACCCAATAGACTTCCAGCAAAGGTAGTGAGTGACAAAAGTGTCAACAGTAAGTGGATGTAAACATGTTTGGGACAAACATAAATCTATACTTAGACAAAAAAGGTTTAAACAAAAATGAGGCAGACTCGATGGAATTGGTCCTTTTTCTGTCGTCACTCTTCTATGTTTCTATTGCTGTCAGTGGGATCAGAATATAGACTAGAAGAAATATTATCACCATGATCCGCAGAGATCTCAACATCGAAAGAAAAATCAACAGAAGACCTAGAAGAGTTGGAGTTTAAACTCAATAGTTTGAAACATTAAGTTCAAAAAAGAACAAACTCCTCAAACTGCATCTCAGTACCATGACAAATGCCAAAAATGTTGTCTATGTATCAAAACAATCCTTAATATGGTCACGATACATGGATGATGAATAAAAATGTCCCCCCCCCCCAAAAAAAATGGGATGTGAAGGATGATGCTGCTGAACTGGCCATGACAGTACCACTTATCTGCAAAAAATTCTGTCCACGGGCTTGAAAAAATTATTTATTTAGGACCAACCTTATGCAGCACTTGGAATTGGTCTAATGCTTCATACACACGGTCGGAATTTCCTGATGGAAACAGTCCGATTGGAGCTTTTCATCGGATTTTCCGACCGTGTGTATGCCCATCGGTCTTTTTCTGACGGAATGTCCGACGGACTTTGGATTGAGAACCTGTTCTTAATTTTTCAGATGGAAAACCTGGATTTTCCGATCGTGTGTATGCAATTCCGACATGCAAAATTCCGACGCATGCTCGGAAAAAAATTCGATGCATGCTCAGAAGCATTAAACTTCCCTTTTATAGTGCAGTCGAACGTTTTTTAAGGAGTGGTGTTATTGACCGTCGGAATTTGGTGTGACCGTGTGTAGGCAAGACAGTTTGAGCGAAATTCCGTCGGAATTCCGATGGGAAAACCATCAGAGCATTTTCCAACGAGAATTCCGACCGTGTGTACGTGGCATTACAGATATTCATTACCTTTCACAGAGAACACTGTATTCTTTTAAAAAAAACTAAAATGGCTAGTCATGCTTGTTTGGGCATCATCCAGGGTCAGTATATACTTCCTGGTCTTAGATTACTGCCCTAAAATTATGTATTTTTTTATGTCAGTGTGGCAGCTGTTATGTTCATGGCTTTGTCCTAATTCACATAAAGAAGCACCATCTCTACTGCCCTGCATCTTGTAAGTTGCCAAAAACTAATGTGATATATTCTGAATTATTATAGGGTAGACTGAGGAGCTTCCCCTGCCTACAACAGACTGATAATGTAATTTTCTCAGATTCCAGCTCTGGGACAGGCATTAAAGTGGTTGTAAACCCTTACAAACCACTTGGACCTACAGGTAAGCATAGATTAAGGCTTACCTGTAGGTCAAAGAAATATCTCCTAAACCTACACAGTTTAGGAGATATTTGCCAAAAGACAGGCACCGCTGTCAATGGCGCATGCGCCGTAGACAGCGGCGCACTGGCGCATTGAGTGTGCTGCTCTCAATGGCGATATGCCGTGAGTGGCAGCTCCTGTGCGCATGCGCGGGAGTGATGTAATTGCGGCGCCGTCGAATGACAGCGCCGGAGCTGCGAGACCCACCAAGAAGATGGAGGCTCCGTACACAAGGGGACAGCGGTGACTTTGCTGGCTCCTGTGTCAGGTAAGAAAGACGTAATAGACTACTATGCGATGCATAGTAGTCCATTATGCTTTACCTTTGCAGGGAAACAAAGAGGAAGTAAACCCATTAGGGTTGACTTACTAAAACTGGAGAGTGCAAAATCTGGAGTAGCTGTGCATGGTAGCCAATCAGCTTCTACCTTCATCTTGTTCAATTAAGCTTTGACAAAAAAACCTGGAAGCTGATTGGTTTCTATGCAGGGCTGCACCAGATTTTGCACTCTACAGTTTCAGTGAACCAACTCCGTTGTGTTTTACCTTAATTACACTAAAAAAACACAGTAAGATTAAATAAATATACCCCTATTTGAACCCCTTGCCATCCAGCCCCGGAATCCCTTTAACAAGATTTTTACGCCCCGGGGGACACTTGATTGTCTGTCACAGTGATCACATAATTGGAAGCTGATCCTGCCAGCTTCCAATCATTAATAGCTGTCTTTGGCAGTAAGGGCGCTTTCAGAACAGAATGCTCAGCCATTCATGAATGCATATGTGCAGCTTGTGGGCGTAAATGCCACCTCTTTGCCACCATATATATCTATTACCTGAGTGACAAAAGGTTAACCTTGTTAGTATTAAAGTGGTTGTTAAGCCACTGTCATATCTTTATATAATCCTGTGTGACTCTGTCTTATAAAAAAAAAAAAAAAAAGCCATCTAAACCTGATTTCAGAGCGCCGCTCAGCACTCATGTGACTGGCCGGCTCTCCCCTCTCCTGATCTGAGAGCTAGAAAATTCCCTGCTGATGTCAGTTGGGAGGAAAGGACGAGAGAGAAGAGAGGCGGCTGATCACGTGAGCGCAGAGTGGCGCTCTGAAATCAGGTATAAACAGCATTTTTTTTTATAAAACACAGAGACAGGGGCACACAGGATTAGGAAACACACAGGATTATATAAATCATTAAAAGTTATTTCATTAGCAAGAGGGAAGGGGCGGGCACTGTCACGAGCTGACAGGCAGGGGAGGGGGGAGAGGACGGTGGGAGAGCAGAGAGGAGAGCTGCGGATTACGGAGGCATGTAAACTTACCGCGGTCTTAGTGCTCAGCAGCCAGGCAGGATCAGCCAGGTATTTCAGGTGATACAGGGGGGCCAAATGACATAGCACAAGCACTGTGCTGTATAACATGTTTTACCCACATGCCAACCAGCGCACGATATACGTCGGCACAATGGCATGGCTAGGCAAATGGGCGTACATGTACGATCCCTTTAAGATGCTGCATTGTGGCGGCATGTGCCCGCGGCCGTGCCCGCAGTTCCTGCGGACTTGGTCTCCACCGGGTGCCCGCGATCATGTCACGGAGCGGAAGAAAGGGGAGATGCCTTTGTAAACATGAAGATTTAACATGTTTTGAAGATTACTTTCTGCCACAGAGTTTTAACCACTTCACTACCTGCGTATTGTCATATGACGCCCACAAGGTGGATCTCCCATCTCCCTGTAAACACACAGCTCCACGTCCTGTCAGCGGACAGGAGACCGATCATGTGATCCCAGTATGGAGGATCACTGATCGGTCTCCTCCCCTTGTGAGTCCCCTCCCCCCACAGTTAAAATCACTCCTATAGGGAACACATTAACCCCTGCAGCGCCCCCTAGTGTTAACCCCTTCCCTGCCAGTCACATTTACACAGTAATCAATGCAATTTTATAGCAACGATCGCTGTGTAAATGTGAATGGTTCCAAAAATGTGTCAAAAGTGTCCGAAGTGTCCGCCGCAATGTCGCAGTCACGAAAAAAAAAAAAATCGCAGATCGCCGCCATTACTAGTAAAAAAAAAAAAATGCAATAAATCTATCCCCTATTTTGTAGACGCTATAACTTTTGCACAAACCGATCAATATACGCTTATTGCGATTTTTTTGCAGAAAAAGGAAAGGAGTGACACTTATTCAGGAGTATGGATTGCTGCTCACCCCTTCAGAGTGAACTAAAAAAGAGAAGTTTTCCCCCCCAAAAGAGGGAAGTGGGGTTTTTAGGCAGCACAGTAGATAAAGTGAGATAATTGATACGACATGGGTCAAAGATAAAAGAAAAATTGTTTTATTTTATTGGCACCACTGTGACAATAGATTTAAAAGACATGAGCCTCATTTCAAGAATGCCATACAACAATCATATAATAAAACGTACAGTATTGCATGGACAAACAGTGCTTTTCACAGTATCATATTTCCTAAGAGCAGAAACAAGGGAAACAAAAAGTAAAATCTGACGCGTTTCAACTATTATCTGTGTAAGTCTTCTTCAGAGGATTACTTTTTTTAGAAAAGACGTCTTTATCTGCTGGAATATAAAGCATAATGGTATAACATGCTTGTAAGCATGGAATAAGTACAGTCATCTCTTAGTAACTATACATGGTAAATACTGACATCGACCATTATAATGAAGCTTTATATATTTACCCACGTCTGTGTGATTGGTATTATGGGCTTCTTTACTTGAGGGTCTTTCTAAAATGATTTTCCTTCTCCATGCGGCTCCAGGGCGCTTCCCCACCGATCGAGGCGAGCCAGGCAACAGATTTCCGGGTGCAGGGCTTACAGGGGGTCACACGGGTTTTGACCAGCGGCAGCCGATTGAGCTGGGTGGGGTTCGGGACGGGGGGGGGGGGGGGGGAGGCGGGGGATAGAATCCAATTCCTGCATCAATATTCCAAAATAGGGAAAGGGTTAAAGGAGTGTTGTTCTAATTCTAATGTATAGGTTATTTATCTTTTTTTGAGGCATCATATGTACGTTATATTCGGATGCCTTATCAGAGGGCTTGTCCCTCTTGCGGATAATATATAGCCTGTTGATATATGACCTATTATGGCATACATAATATGGCCTACCTATCCCATGTGCACCACTTTTTCTTCACGTGTGTATACCTTCCCTTTCCTCTTTCATTATAAATTCTATGTATTGGATGTTATTGTAAACAGACCCATGTGAGAAGTGGGGCGTTCGTGTGAGGGAAGGATAGAAGGGGGAAAGGAAAGGGGACTGGGGGGGAAGGGGAAGGGGGGGGGAGGGGGGGGGGGGACGGGGAGGGATGGGAAAAAGAAAAGAAAAGAATAAGAAAACGGAGCATGACTGTATGGCGCGCACATACAACCAGGGGGGCAGGGAATGGGAAAAGCAGGGGGGGGGGGGGGGGTGGGGGGTGTGTGGGAGGTTGGGTTAGGGGGGGAAAGACGGGAGGAAGAGACAAGGGGGAGGGAGAGAAATGGGGGAGAGAGGGGGGAAAAAAGAAGGAAAAAAAGAGACCGGAGGGAGTGATGGGACGGGGATTGAGGGCGGGGTCGGGGAATGGGGAAAGGGGGAAAGAAGGAAGGGGAAAATGGTGAAGAATTGGTGAGGTACTTGTTGGTGTCGTGATTGGGAAGTGTATAGATGTGGAGTGGGAACCTAGAGTGATGAACTCTGTGCATGGCGAAATGATGTGCAAGTGGGAGTTAACTGTGAAAAAATAGTGTAAACTGTACAGTGCCAAATGGACATAGGTCGGAGTGAATGGTCAATGTGAAGAGACTGTGGATGGGACTACATGCTGAAAGTGCCAGGAGGAAGCGAGTGACGGGGGAGGGGGAGGGGAGGGGGAAAAAGGAAGGAAAGTGGGAAATGGGAAGGGGAAAATAAAGTGGCATGGTGCAAAAGATAAAATTATGATGGTGTGTCTTGGGTATGTTTCACTAAACACATAATGCAAGTACTTAACCAGACACATGGTATGTATTTGGATACGTATGAAAACAGACATAGTTAGTATCAATAATTACCTTGTTGGGTCGAATGCCAGAGGCGCCCCCCTTAGTAGTGTTGCTATTGCACAAAACCTAATCCCCACAATGAGGGGAGCCACAGTGCCCTCTTGGGGGACCGTGCAGGAAGAAAAAGGGGTATATGTCTGCAGCGTTAGATGTGTGTCTGCAGTTTTAAACCACCTGATGGAATGAGAGATACGCAGGGTAAATACTTTGGTCAGTCATCTAAATGGGATAGTATTAGGAAAGGAAGGGAAGGTGTACTTACTGGTTCGGTGCTGGTTGGATGCGTACCCTCACATGGAGATAAAAGTTACTCTCTCCTGTGGGGTATTTATGGGTATAGGCTAATTGGACTTATGAATATCAGGTGTGTGGAAGCGGATGGTAGGAGTGGGGAGTGGGCGGGAGGTGTGGAAAATGGGAGAGGGTGGGAGGGCCAGGAAAGGGGAGGGGGGAACCAGGAAAGGGGAGGGTCCGATACCTGTCACTCCAACGTTCGGCTGCGGCCGTCATGGCGGTCATTGGACCGCCTCGTGTGGCCTCCTCGGCGTTCCCGAAGGCCTGGGCGGTCCCGCAATTGCGTTGTCTCCGTCGCAAGTGCGTGACGTCACGCGCTGTGCGCACGCACGCGGCCTCGCGCATGCGCACTAGCGCTAGACTGGTGTCCGGAAGACAATCGGGGATGCCGCCGGCAAGGGGGATGTTCCTCGACGCCAATTATCTGGACCAGCCAGGGCATTGGCCGAGGGAGTATATGGAGGAGACACTGGTGGAAAAAGCTCCTCCTCCCCTTGCCGTGAAGCCGTGCACCTCGGTATGACCTGAACACACCTAGACCGATGGGGGCGGATGAGAGCCACCTAGAGGGGAAAATCAAGATGAAAAGAATGTTTTTATTCGTGCAAAGATTACAAGAATTATCCTTGCTTAATGGGCATAGTGATCTAAAAAAATGCCAAGATCGTTCTTCATCAGTACACATATAGTTACCATCTAATCTTTGACAATACATGTAAAACATAGTACACACTGTATTGAGTTTTTAAGGAATGAAGTATCAATTTTAATGTTTAATAGACATGAAAACTTAGGCGCATAAATACATATAAAGGAATACCATGCTAAAGAGTATTGTGAAACTATGTGGTTATGAAGGGAAAGCAGGAGTCCCACCCCGGAATGCTGTTAGTCCAAACATGTCTACCCGTAGGCCCAGAGGGGGGATGAACTGATTACTTTTATTGTGTTTTTCCTGAAACGAACCCCTTCAAAAAGGGGGCGAAAGAAATGGACTCGTTGAGTCCGGGTGGTGAGGTGGCATCTAGATTGAAGATCCATCTCTGCTCACACTGTAAAAGTGTTTTGTTCCAGTCGCCACCTCGATCGGGGATATGTATCCGATCGATGGCAGTGAATGTTATATTGGGCATTCTGTAGCTGTGCTTGACGACCACATGACGACCCAAAGGCAGATAGTGATTGCCTATCTGCATCGAGTAGACATGTTTGGACATCCGGCGGTGGAACTCCTGCTTTGTCTTCCCCACATAATAAGCCCCACATTCGCAGGACATCAAATATACTATACCCCTGGTTTGGCAATTGGCATAGTGCCGTGGCTTGAACATAGTCCCATTTGAGAGACAAAAGGTTTTTGAACGATTTATATACCGGCAACACGAGCAGTGGCCGCAGGGGAATGAGCCAAAGGTCACACAGTGTTTCAATCTCTTTATCTCGTTCTTATACTCGCTTTGTACAAATTTGTTTTTAAGCGATGTGGCTTTTCTGAATGTAATTGAAGGGCTGTTGGGGATGAAATTACTCACTTTTGGGTCATCTGTCAGGATGCTCCAGTGTTTTTGAATAACGTTTTTGATCTCATTGTGTTGTTTCGAAAATTGAAGAATAATTCGGGTAAAATTATTATCATGATTCTTCCTTACGGTTCTCTTTGTGAGGAGATCATTGCGAGATTGTGTACAGGTTCTATTGTAGGCTTTCCATAGGCAACAGCGGCTGTAGCCGCGTGCTAGTAGCCTAGCCTGTAAGTTTTTGGCTTCTAGTTTGAATGAGGACTCCTCAGAGCAGTTTCTGCGAATACGCAAATACTGCCCATAAGGAATCGAATCTTTGAGAGGTTTGGGGTGAAAGCTGTCAGCATGGAGAATTGTGTTTCCTGCTGTGCTTTTCCGAAACAGGGTTGTAGAGATTTTATTTTCGTGACTACGCTCCAATTGGACATCAAGGAAGGTGATCTTGTTTAGGTCATGTGTCATCGTGAATTTTAAATTGTATTCATTGACATTGATATAATTATAGAATTCTAGCAGCATTTCTTCTGGTCCCTCCCAGACGACGAGGACGTCATCAATGTACCGTAGCCATAGTTTGATATGGCTCGTGTACATGAGGAGGTCCTCGTCGCCTAGGAGGGATTTCTCCCACTCCCCCAGGTACAGATTGGCGTAGGCCGGGGCACAGCATGTGCCCATGGCCACGCCCTGCACCTGGAGGTAGTGGGAGTTGTTGAAGGCAAAAAAATTGTTATGGAGAATGTAATTCAAACTGCTGGTGATGAAGTCATTCAGGGGTGGGTCATATTTGCCGCTCCGCCGAAGAATGTCCCGTACAGCTGCGACCCCCTTGACATGGGGGATCGAGCTGTACAGGGCCTCGACGTCTATGGCCACCAAACGGGAGTTGGGTGGTAACAGTATTGTTTGGGTGGCCTGCAAAAGATGGATGGTATCCTTCACAAAGGATGGTAAACTTATAACAAAGGGTTGCAATAAGGAGTCTATCACCTTACTAAGATTCTCGGAGATGTTTCCATTTCCCGAGACAATTGGTCGTCCCGGGGGTTTACTATACCCCTTATGTATTTTCGGGAGACTGTAAAATGTTGCTACTCTGGGGTGTATGACCCTAATGAATTCATATTGGTCCTTGGTGATGGTGCCATCAACAAGGGCCAATTGTATCATGTCATAAAATTCACTATATGAGGTGTGTATTGCCTTAATAGTGACACTTACATACCAATTCCTATTATCTAAAATATTCTGGCACATGCTTACGTAGTCCTCATTATTCATCAATACAACATTGCCACCCTTATCTGAGGGTTTAACTGTAATATTCACATTTTTACGTAAAGATTCTATGGCTTTAGATTCTTCAAAGGTTAAATTAGTGGGAGGGATCTTTTTTTGTGAAAGTTTCTTTAGATCTCTTATAGTTTGTTTTACAAAGGTCTCAATACTTGGAGTCAAATTAAGAGGGGGAAATCTGGCTGATGATTTTTTATGTTTCGTAGGGGGAGTCTGCGTGTCTTTCCCTGCATCTGCTAGCAGGGTTTCGATGTCAATTTGATCTATCAAGTCTATTGTATTGTTTTCTTGGTATAATAATGTGAGGTCACGTAGGGCTTTAAATTCCTTCATGCTAAAGGTTGACCAATCTGTGTCATCGATGTTGTCCGTCTTTGAATGTAGGCTCTTGAGTAGGAGCCTACGTGCAAAGAGTTGCAAATCGGTGACTAGTTGAAATATATCAAAATTCTCCTGTGGACAAAAGGTTAGTCCACGAGCTAATACCTTCTCTTCAGCTGTTGATAGAGAATGGGAAGACAGATTTATAACACTGTAGGACTCACTGGCGCCCGTGTCACAAATGAATCCAAATTTCCCACTCCTTTGTTTGTTTGGGGTGAGAGGGATCCCCGTGTTTGGTTTAAAGGGCTTTTAGGACCCTGCCGGAGGTGCTCAATTCTCGGGTTTGTGCGGGTAGTGCTACTCGACGCGTTGGAATTAACAGAGTCTGAGTTGTCAGTATCTATGCTTGATGACTCTTCTTTAGAATTCAGGGATTTTGTATGTCCCTTATCATGAGTCGCTTGGCTAGCTTCTAATGTTTGATCTACAGTGCGTTTTTTTCGGTCTTGTTCGGGAGAACTTTTATTGTTACGGCTTCGTTTAAATTTGCCTCTCCCTTTTAGGGGGATTTTTACATTTTGACTCGAATTGGAAGGATTTTGGGCCTTAGCTGTATCATTATTATATTGTTGTGACTTTACTGCAAGATTTTTATTGTTCTGCGTGTTGGTGCTCCATCTATACGCTCGTCCCTCCGAAAAGGCCATTTTGTCCCTCCAAAATTTGATTTCTTTTTTGTGCAGGATGCTTTGATTATACGCAGACAGATCATCTCTTAGTTTAGTACGCAAATCCAAATATAGAGCATGCTGCACAAAAGATTCCAAAATTGATTCTAACTTGCTAATTTCGATATCTAATACCGAAATTTGTCTGTTGTATTCCCTACTTAGGATGGCCATCATTTCTTGTGAACATTTATTCAAGTTCTCCTCCCATTCCTTCTTACATTCGGTACTAATTTGGTCCAGATTTGGAAAAATCTGGACCCGGAGTCCTAAAGGATTAATCTTCTCTTGATCGTATCTAGCAAACGATTTAACATGCCAAAATAATGATGATTTCTTTTCTAGAATTCTATTTAGTTTCTGTGTGAGTGTGGATATTTGAGTTTCTACTCTATCCTTTTGTTCAAAATTATTTTCATAGGTGGACATGAGGTCATTCCATTCTTCACCCTGGAAACTACCCATATTCATTTTAATGGCCATACACGGATGTAATTCGATAAAGAAACACCAAACACATTTGCATAGATCTCAAAATAAATAAATATACGTCCAGAGGCTCATGTCTTTACTCCAAAGTGTCACAGGAGGGGGGGACGGGGTGTTTAACCACCCAATTATATCAGCAGAAAAAGGAAAGGAGTGACACTTATTCAGGAGTATGGATTGCTGCTCACCCCTTCAGAGTGAACTAAAAAAGAGAAGTTTTCCCCCCCAAAAGAGGGAAGTGGGGTTTTTAGGCAGCACAGTAGATAAAGTGAGATAATTGATACGACATGGGTCAAAGATAAAAGAAAAATTGTTTTATTTTATTGGCACCACTGTGACAATAGATTTAAAAGACATGAGCCTCATTTCAAGAATGCCATACAACAATCATATAATAAACGTACAGTATTGCATGGACAAACAGTGCTTTTCACAGTATCATATTTCCTAAGAGCAGAAACAAGGGAAACAAAAAGTAAAACCTGACGCGTTTCAACTATTATCTGTGTAAGTCTTCTTCAGAGGATTACTTTTTTTAGAAAAGACGTCTTTATCTGCTGGAATATAAAGCATAATGGTATAACATGCTTGTAAGCATGGAATAAGTACAGTCATCTCTTAGTAACTATACATGGTAAATACTGACATCGACCATTATAATGAAGCTTTATATATTTACCCACGTCTGTGTGATTGGTATTATGGGCTTCTTTACTTGAGGGTCTTTCTAAAATGATTTTCCTTCTCCATGCGGCTCCAGGGCGCTTCCCCACCGATCGAGGCGAGCCAGGCAACAGATTTCCGGGTGCAGGGCTTACAGGGGGTCACACGGGTTTTGACCAGCGGCAGCCGATTGAGCTGGGTGGGGTTCGGGACGGGGGGGGGGGGGGAGGAGGGGGATAGAATCCAATTCCTGCATCAATATTCCAAAAGAGGGAAAGGGTTAAAGGAGTGTTGTTCTAATTCTAATGTATAGGTTATTTATCTTTTTTTGAGGCATCATATGTACGTTATATTCGGATGCCTTATCAGAGGGCTTGTCCCTCTTGCGGATAATATATAGCCTGTTTCGGAAAAGCACAGCAGGAAACACAATTCTCCATGCTGACAGCTTTCACCCCAAACCTCTCAAAGATTCGATTCCTTATGGGCAGTATTTGCAGTATTTGCGTATTCGCAGAAACTGCTCTGAGGAGTCCTCATTCAAACTAGAAGCCAAAAACTTACAGGCTAGGCTACTAGCACGCGGCTACAGCCGCTGTTGCCTATGGAAAGCCTACAATAGAACCTGTACACAATCTCGCAATGATCTCCTCACAAAGAGAACCGTAAGGAAGAATCATGATAATAATTTTACCCGAATTATTCTTCAATTTTCGAAACAACACAATGAGATCAAAAACGTTATTCAAAAACACTGGAGCATCCTGACAGATGACCCAAAAGTGAGTAATTTCATCCCCAACAGCCCTTCAATTACATTCAGAAAAGCCACATCGCTTAAAAACAAATTTGTACAAAGCGAGTATAAGAACGAGATAAAGAGATTGAAACACTGTGTGACCTTTGGCTCATTCCCCTGCGGCCACTGCTCGTGTTGCCGGTATATAAATCGTTCAAAAACCTTTTGTCTCTCAAATGGGACTATGTTCAAGCCACGGCACTATGCCAATTGCCAAACCAGGGGTATAGTATATTTGATGTCCTGCGAATGTGGGGCTTATTATGTGGGGAAGACAAAGCAGGAGTTCCACCGCCGGATGTCCAAACATGTCTACTCGATGCAGATAGGCAATCACTATCTGCCTTTGGGTCGTCATGTGGTCGTCAAGCACAGCTACAGAATGCCCAATATAACATTCACTGCCATCGATCGGATACATATCCCCGATCGAGGTGGCGACTGGAACAAAACACTTTTACAGTGTGAGCAGAGATGGATCTTCAATCTAGATGCCACCTCACCACCCGGACTCAACGAGTCCATTTCTTTCGCCCCCTTTTTGAAGGGGTTCGTTTCAGGAAAAACACAATAAAAGTAATCAGTTCATCCCCCCTCTGGGCCTACGGGTAGACATGTTTGGACTAACAGCATTCCGGGGTGGGACTCCTGCTTTCCCTTCATAACCACATAGTTTCACAATACTCTTTAGCATGGTATTCCTTTATATGTATTTATGCGCCTAAGTTTTCATGTCTATTAAACATTAAAATTGATACTTCATTCCTTAAAAACTCAATACAGTGTGTACTATGTTTTACATGTATTGTCAAAGATTAGATGGTAACTATATGTGTACTGATGAAGAACGATCTTGGCATTTTTTTAGATCACTATGCCCATTAAGCAAGGATAATTCTTGTAATCTTTGCACGAATAAAAACATTCTTTTCATCTTGATTTTCCCCTCTAGGTGGCTCTCATCCGCCCCCATCGGTCTAGGTGTGTTCAGGTCATACCGAGGTGCACGGCTTCACGGCAAGGGGAGGAGGAGCTTTTTCCACCAGTGTCTCCTCCATATACTCCCTCGGCCAATGCCCTGGCTGGTCCAGATAATTGGCGTCGAGGAACATCCCCCTTGCCGGCGGCATCCCCGATTGTCTTCCGGACACCAGTCTAGCGCTAGTGCGCATGCGCGAGGCCGCGTGCGTGCGCACAGCGCGTGACGTCACGCACTTGCGACGGAGACAACGCAATTGCGGGACCGCCCAGGCCTTCGGGAACGCCGAGGAGGCCACACGAGGCGGTCCAATGACCGCCATGACGGCCGCAGCCGAACGTTGGAGTGACAGGTATCGGACCCTCCCCTTTCCTGGTTCCCCCCTCCCCTTTCCTGGCCCTCCCACCCTCTCCCATTTTCCACACCTCCCGCCCACTCCCCACTCCTACCATCCGCTTCCACACACCTGATATTCATAAGTCCAATTAGCCTATACCCATAAATACCCCACAGGAGAGAGTAACTTTTATCTCCATGTGAGGGTACGCATCCAACCAGCACCGAACCAGTAAGTACACCTTCCCTTCCTTTCCTAATACTATCCCATTTAGATGACTGACCAAAGTATTTACCCTGCGTATCTCTCATTCCATCAGGTGGTTTAAAACTGCAGACACACATCTAACGCTGCAGACATATACCCCTTTTTCTTCCTGCACGGTCCCCCAAGAGGGCACTGTGGCTCCCCTCATTGTGGGGATTAGGTTTTGTGCAATAGCAACACTACTAAGGGGGGCGCCTCTGGCATTCGACCCAACAAGGTAATTATTGATACTAACTATGTCTGTTTTCATACGTATCCAAATACATACCATGTGTCTGGTTAAGTACTTGCATTATGTGTTTAGTGAAACATACCCAAGACACACCATCATAATTTTATCTTTTGCACCATGCCACTTTATTTTCCCCTTCCCATTTCCCACTTTCCTTCCTTTTTCCCCCCCCCCTCCCCTCCCCCCCCTCCCCCGTCACTCGCTTCCTCCTGGCACTTTCAGCATGTAGTCCCATCCACAGTCTCTTCACATTGACCATTCACTCCGACCTATGTCCATTTGGCACTGTACAGTTTACACTATTTTTTCACAGTTAACTCCCACTTGCACATCATTTCGCCATGCACAGAGTTCATCACTCTAGGTTCCCACTCCACATCTATACACTTCCCAATCACGACACCAACAAGTACCTCACCAATTCTTCACCATTTTCCCCTTCCTTCTTTCCCCCTTTCCCCATTCCCCGACCCCGCCCTCAATCCCCGTCCCATCACTCCCTCCGGTCTCTTTTTTTCCTTCTTTTTTTCCCCCCTCTCTCCCCCATTTCTCTCCCTCCCCCTTGTCTCTTCCTCCCGTCTTTCCCCCCCTAACCCAACCTCCCACACACCTCCCCACCCCCCCACCCCCCCACCCCCCCCTGCTTTTCCCATTCCCTGCCCCCCTGGTTGTATGTGCGCGCCATACAGTCATGCTCCGTTTTCTTATTCTTTTCTTTTCTTTTTCCCATCCCTCCCCGTCCCCCCCCCCCCCCCCCCCCCCCCCCCCTTCCCCTTCCCCCCCAGTCCCCTTTCCTTTCCCCCTTCTATCCTTCCCTCACACGAACGCCCCACTTCTCACATGGGTCTGTTTACAATAACATCCAATACATAGAATTTATAATGAAAGAGGAAAGGGAAGGTATACACACGTGAAGAAAAAGTGGTGCACATGGGATAGGTAGGCCATATTATGTATGCCATAATAGGTCATATATCAACAGGCTATATATTATCCGCAAGAGGGACAAGCCCTCTGATAAGGCATCCGAATATAACGTACATATGATGCCTCAAAAAAAGATAAATAACCTATACATTAGAATTAGAACAACACTCCTTTAACCCTTTCCCTCTTTTGGAATATTGATGCAGGAATTGGATTCTATCCCCCTCCTCCCCCCCCCCCCCGTCCCGAACCCCACCCAGCTCAATCGGCTGCCGCTGGTCAAAACCCGTGTGACCCCCTGTAAGCCCTGCACCCGGAAATCTGTTGCCTGGCTCGCCTCGATCGGTGGGGAAGCGCCCTGGAGCCGCATGGAGAAGGAAAATCATTTTAGAAAGACCCTCAAGTAAAGAAGCCCATAATACCAATCACACAGACGTGGGTAAATATATAAAGCTTCATTATAATGGTCGATGTCAGTATTTACCATGTATAGTTACTAAGAGATGACTGTACTTATTCCATGCTTACAAGCATGTTATACCATTATGCTTTATATTCCAGCAGATAAAGACGTCTTTTCTAAAAAAAGTAATCCTCTGAAGAAGACTTACACAGATAATAGTTGAAACGCGTCAGGTTTTACTTTTTGTTTCCCTTGTTTCTGCTCTTAGGAAATATGATACTGTGAAAAGCACTGTTTGTCCATGCAATACTGTACGTTTATTATATGATTGTTGTATGGCATTCTTGAAATGAGGCTCATGTCTTTTAAATCTATTGTCACAGTGGTGCCAATAAAATAAAACAATTTTTCTTTTATCTTTGACCCATGTCGTATCAATTATCTCACTTTATCTACTGTGCTGCCTAAAAACCCCACTTCCCTCTTTTGGGGGGGAAAACTTCTCTTTTTTTATTGCGATTTTTTTTACCAAAAATATGTAGAAGAATACGTATCGGCCTAAACTGAGTAAAAAAAATAGTTTTTTTAAAAAAAAAAAAAAAATGGGATATTTATTATAGCAAAAAGTAAAAAATATTGTGTTTTTTTTCAAAATTGTCGCTCTTCTTTTGTTTATAGCACAAAAAATAAAAACCGCAGAGGTGATCAAATACCACCAAAAGAAAGCTCTATTTGTGGGAGAAAAGGACGTCAAATTTTTTTGGGTGCAACGTCGCACGACCGCGCAATTGTCAGTTAAATTGATGCAGTGCCGAATCGCAAAAAGTGTAAATCCTTCTGGGGCTGAAGTGGTTAAAGGAACAGGATCTTTTTCTTTTTCTTTTTTTTTTTGGGTTACAAACACTTTAACTTTAAATTTAAGCGGACTTGGAATTCTATGTAAAAACAGTTAATTCCCAAGTATAAATCTGGGGCAACCATTTATCTATAGTACTGCGAGCACTGACTAACTCTCAGGGGGCAAAAGCTAAGGTGGCCTAATTTCTATGTGCAAGAGTGGAGGGAAGATCAGCAAATTTCTGTTCACCAATCATCCCATTTTATTGTGAACCTAGAACAGTGATGGCGAACCTTGGCACCCCAGATGTTTTGGAACTACATTTCCCATGATGCTCATGCACTCTGCAGTGTAGTGGTGCATCATGGGAAATGTAGTTCCAAAACATTTAGGGTGCCAAGGTTCGCCATCACTGACCTAGAAGTTCCCGGCTAGTGACCAGAAATGTAAAAGCAAACACTCCACTGTAGACAAATCGGTGTATGTTACATAGATACATAACTTATAATATTGAAAAAGACACCAGTCTGTCCAGTTCAACTTATGTATGTGTGATTTTTATTCTATAACAAATTTCTATAGCCCTTCCTGAAGAAGAAATCCAAAAGCTTCTTGCAGTTGTCGACACTCTCAGCTAGTATTACTTCCTGGGGGAGGGACAAAAACATTTTACCTGCTTTTACATTAAAGAACCCTTGCCGCAATCTAAAGCCCCATACACACGGTCGGACTTTTTCATGGATTCTGTCTGATCGGACAATGTTGTTGAAAAATCAGACCGTGTGTATGCACCATCGGACAGTGTACGTCGGATTGTCCGACGGACAAAGTCTTATCTCCTGCTGGAAAGATTTGCCGACAACACGGTCCGATCACACCAAATCCGATCGTGTGTACGGTTGTCCGACCGGACAAAGTGCTACGCATGCTCAGATCACATTACAAGACCAAAGCTATTGGCTACTAGCCTCTACGTAGTCCCGTCGTAGGCAACAAACGTCACCACGTTCAGAATGATCGGATTTTCCGACAACTTTGTCCGACCGTGTGTACGCAAAACCAACATCAGACAAAGTATGACGGACAGGATCCGACCGACCTGGTCCGCGGATTGTCCGACCGTGTGTATGGGGCTTAAGTGTAGCGCTGGTATTTTCAATACAGACGCTATATATAGAAATTTAGTTTGTCTGAAGCTGTAGTTTAGCTTAGACTGATTATATTTTAAATTCTGGTTCTGTTCCAGCTCGGCTGGTTGTGTAATTTTCCCCTTGGCCTAGGGATGGCGCCCTTGTAGTCAGCCAAGGTTGGAAATTGCAACAAGTTGGGTGTATTGAGTGCCTCTTTGCCCGGAAACAGTCAGTGGGAGTGGTCGACCCACTGTGAATTCTGGGAGAGGGTACTTAAGGGGCAGACCCCGTGACAGGGTGTGTTCCGACCTGATGGCCCTCCTGGCCTAAGGTGTGCTGCTGCCTTCTAAATTGTCTCTGGGCCGGCTGGCCCGAGGCCTCGTTACTGAAGGGTAGGCCCAAAAGTCTTGGGGTGGTCCTGTGCTGTCTTGCCTGTGGGGAGAAGCCAAGCGACTGGAGGATCCAGTAGAGGACTTTTCAGAGAGAGGACCGCGCAGCAAGGCCGGTACCTCTATAAGAGCCTGGAGACTCAGTTGGAGGACGCCTCCCGGGGTACCCTGCCACATAGTACCGCTGGTTCGTCTGAAAGGGATCTGTACTGTGTGATTGTGCTTCGACATTGCAAGAAGTTGTCTAGTACCCAATCTTGTGGCAGAGGATTGTGTAACAGTTCTACTAATTCTTAAAGTCTGTGGCAGAAACTATGACCGAGCGTTGCATCGGCTGCTAGGTCAGTGAGAGAGGCCTATCCAGTAGTTGCTGGATCCAGTTGTGGAGCTGTTGTCCTCTGGATCAAGAAGTATCCCTGACTTTCAATTAACAAGGTACCTGAATTCCCCTAAAACCCTCCATTCCTCTATTGGAATGTCTTTTCTGAATAAAGCATTGGAAAAAAAGACTATGTGTCGGAGCTGAAATCTTTACAAAAGAGTCTTTAATGGGACCCCTACGACAGACATGGTGGAACAGTGAAGGATCGATAAACCCAATCAAATACCAGCAGCCCCTTTGGGGGTAAGTGCTACATAAGGTTAAACCTTCTTTCTTCTAACCTCAAATCATGGCTGTGTGTCTTCTTCAGGAACTTTAGAGTAAGCAGCCATGCTGAACAATAAAGTTGACTTTACCCTTTGTAGGTGGTGTGTGGCTTCAGAACTTTGCTGAAAGGTGTGTGGGAGGAACAGACCCTGGAGGAGTGAGCACCTGTAAGCTGAGGATTGCAGAGGTCCTAAGAGCATCTTCTTCCAGCAAAACAATGTTGCTGCTTTGACAAGAGCTTGCCCACACACCAGGTGTAGGGAAAGGGCTCCTGGGAGATGTAGTTCTGGTGGATGTCAATAGGAACTAAGCTGCCGTAAGCTACCCCTGCAAAAAATTGTAAAAGCCTGGTGGTGATATCACAGGAAAAAAAGCTTTTATTGACTACAGGAACAAAGTAAAAGAAAATAAATAATGCTGGAGTATGCTCTAGTCTAGAGGGAAGGGGAGAGGGAGGTATACGGTTGAGCTTAGATAATGCCTGGACATGCACTTTAGATCCACTGTGATTCAATGCTTTATGAAAAAACATGAAACCTTACAAGGCAGTAAATATTTTCACTGGCACTGTAACATAATGTTTGTGCCAAAAGTATACTAAGCTTATGTAATACTGTATGTGAGCAACCAAAATGCTGGTGCCTACATACAATACTTTATGAAATCAGCACCAAAATAAACTAGATAAAAAGGCCTAACTTTGAATACCTTGCTGGTAATTGTGATTAACCAGCCTTTCTTTATAAATGATAAATAAATCAAGGCTTTATTCTGGGCATCTATTACCCCCACTTGTATAGAAAAAAAATGACGTAAATTAAAAAACGTCCAATGTCCACAGAGGTAAAACGATACTTCTGGTGCCTGCATTTCTTCAGTCTGGTCAATACACTGTCTTCTTGAGCGTGAAGACTTGGTACACAGGTCTCTGTGTGCGTTCGAGGAAAAATCCTTACCCACTGTGCCTTGGCTCACTCAATAGTAATCTAATAATACTAACAGACTTGTATTCACAGGAGAGCCACAGCCAATTAATCATTAATTTACTGTCTGTAAATCAACTACTTAAGAATAAGGTCTGTAAGGTGGTAACAAAACTCAGTTCTGTTTCCCCATAGGTGCTTTGCTTCTGCAGTTCAAACATGTATGATACAGTGTGTATATATATATATATATATATATATATATATATATATATATACACACTGTATCTTTCCCACAAGATATTTGTGTTTGTTGTACATATTGTATAGGCAACCAGCTACACATTGGAATCACATTCATGTGAGCTGTTATATCTACTAAAATATATGAAAGTCTGTTCAGCCACTCTTATGATCCAGGGGTTCTTGCCAGACAGTTGTTTTTGACCTCCCTTTTATCTACTAGGGCAGTGGTCTCCAAACTGTTACCTGGGAGCTTGTTGCAACCCTTTATGGCCTGTGGGGCACTATTCCTCTACTGACACCAATAATGGGACATAATTCCTGCCACTGATGCCAATGATGGGGCACTATTCTCCCTACTGACACCAACAATAGGGCTTTTTTCCTCTAACTGACAATAATGATGGGTCACTATTCCTCTCACTGATACCAATGATGAGGCACTGTACCTCCCACTAATACCAAAGATGGGGCATTGTTTACTTAAATTGATGCCAGGAAGCTTTCTACTCCAAAATAACAAACAAGATATGTGGAGTGATAAATGAAAGGGGTTGTAAAACCTCAAGGTTTTTCACCTTAATGCATTCTATGAAAAAAATAATAATAATAGAATAGATCCTGCTCATTTAAAGCATGTTATATGACACAGTGCTTGTCATGTGTCAATTGGCTGCCTGTAACACCTAAAAAAACTGTCTGATCCTGACAGTTTCTCCCCTCCCCTCTGTAAACTGACCACGGTAATCACCGTGGCCAATTTGCATGCCTCCGTTATCCGCAGCCTGCTTTCTCCTCTGTCTCCTGTGTCTTTCTTCCCCCTCCCCTACCTGCCTGTCAGCTCGTGACAGTGCCGCCCCCTCCGCTCCTGCTGCTCAAAAAACTCTAACCCGTATGCACCATCTGTGCTGTCTCATTATGCAGTGTCTCCCTCTGTGTGTGGTTTATTAAAAAAATGCTGTAAATACCTAAATTAAGAGCAGAGATCTGTGATCACGGGACATGGTCCGGTCTCTCCTCCTCTCCTCCTCTTCCCCTTCCGAATGATGTCACCGGGGAATCTCAGCCCCTTCCGCTGCATCTGACAGAGGAAAAGGAGAATACCAGAAAATCTCCATGAAAGGAGATACCCGGCCGGTCATGTGATTGCGGATCTCATATCTCTTACATGAGGTATTTACAGCATTTTTTTAAATAAATCACACACAGAGGGGGACAATGCATAAGGAGACAGCATGGATGGTGCATACTTGTTAGAGTGGCGTAACAATTACTTTAAGGTGATAAACCTTCTGTGATGCAGCAGCCCCCCAGAGCCCCCTTTTTACTTACCTGAACTCTGTCTTTCCAGCGACAGGAACAAGCACACCAGCTTCAGCCGGTGTCTCTGGTCCTGATTGGATAGATTGATAGCAGCGCAGCCATTGGCTCCCACTGCTGTCAATCAAATTCAATGATGCAGGAGCCAGGGGGCGGGCCAAGTCCTTCTATCTGTGTCAATGGACGCAGCAGCAGGACACGGGAGCACACCCGCACGAGTGCCCTGAGGGAGAGTGGCTCTCCAACGGGGGAACTTGAAAAGAGGAGGAGCCAGAAGCCCCGCTGAGGGACCCCAGAAGAGGAGGATCGAGGCCACTCTGTGCAAAACCAACTGCACAGAGGAGGTATGACATGTTTTTTGTTTTTGTTTTTTTAAAACCTTTACATATCCTTTAAAGCATATCATAATATTTCCATGAGGGCATATAGAAAGTACGTCCTCAGTCCTAAAGAAAAGATAGATAAACCACAAACCACATAGACTGAATGGGACATAATATTTTAGGTTACTTTCAGTTTTTTGAAACAGCACTGCTGTTTTTTTGAAGAAAATTTTTTTTTTTTTGTAATTTTAATGATTTATATACAATAAAACTGCACATTTTAGCTGACAATATGCTTTTTTGTGGTCAATTAATAATTCCTGAGGTGTATATTTAAAGTCCAGTTACACACTTCTATTGCGGCACATTACTTCCATTGGCTACACTCTGGCCCCTTTAAAGTAGGAGTAAACTCCCATGCATGACTTTCACCTATAGGTAAACCTATAGTAAGGCATAGGTACAGGTACCTATAGGTACAGTAAATATCTCCTAAACATGCACAAACGTGCACATACGCACACATACCGGGCCGTTCCTTCTGAGTCCTGTGCCGTGAACTGCGGCCACTCACACAGCCGGAGTCCGTGAACCCGGAAAGGAAGACCTGGTGAAGATGGAAGCGCCTTCAACGGGCGGCTGGAGGGCTTCGTTCCAAGTTAAAGTGGGAGTAAACTCCCATCTCTGACCTTTATCTATAGGTAAACCTATAATAAGGCTTACCTATAGGTAGTGTAAATATCTCCTAAACGTGTACCATTTAGGAGGTATTTACTGTACATGCAGCCGTGACATTACCGGCACATGCACTCTGAAGGAACGGCCATCCGGTTCCTTGAACAGGAGTGGCGTTATAGCAGCTCCGGCCAGTCACACAGCCAGAGTCCGTGAACCTGGAAGGAAGACGGGTGAAGATGGGAGCACCTGCAGTGGTGACAGCGCCGCACTGGAAGGCTTTGTTTTAAGGTAAGTTTAACGTAATGTGCTAGCATGTGATGCAAACTAGCACATTATGACATTACCTTTCAGGGTACAAAAATAATGCCCAGCAGTTTACTACCGCTCCTAATGGCTTTACCTTGCAGGATTAAAAAGAAAATCTGAAAAGCCCTGCACTAGAGCAATACGGCTTGGTCAGGGTTCCATCTCCAGCCTGCTGATGATGAAGGAGCAGCAGCACACTGAAAGGGTCAGTCCTGAATCCTCTCCTTGAGTTACGTTCACAGTGGGCGGTGGACTGACTGGCTTCTAGTGCTGGCCTTACTTTTTTCGGTCTTAGTGCTATTGTACCAAGGACATAAGGGGACACACAATTTAAATAAATAGTCACATACTTATATTAGTGTAATTTTTTAGTGTAGTTTTTGCCCAAGACTATAGTTAAGTCTTGGGATTAATTGTGCTAGATTATGCTTTGGCATCAGTTTGGCTGGGCTGTATTGAGGTTCTGCCTAGTGACAGGTGGGGTGTGCACCTGTGACAGGCCGTAGAACGCAGCCTGGTTGGACGCATGGGGTACCAATCTCTTCTTGGAGCCAATCAGTGGGCACGTTTGTCACGCTGTGTATTCCGAGAGAGGGTACTTAAGGTGCCGAAGTCACCTGATTCAGGGTTCCGGGCACAGAAGTTGTTGCTGACTCCGTGGTCCTCCTGACCAGCCCCCAGAGGCCCTCATGGCCTGGGGTGCGGATCCATCCGTTTCTGAGCCTCGGAACGAGGCTAGTTCGGGGCGCAGTAACTGGAAGGAGGATTCTGAAGTGTTCCGGTGCCGTCTCAGGGTTTTGGAGAGGCCTAGCAACTCTACATGCAACCAGGGGAGGACTCTTCAGTAAGAGGGCCACGCACAAAGCTGGCTGCTCGGTAAGAGCCTGGAAGATGAGCTGCAAGGACACTAATCAAATCCGCATTTCTTATGGTATCGCCGGAACGGCTGCAAGACACTGGTACTGTAAGAAAGTTCCTAACTTTATCCTTCTGTTGCAACTAAGTTCCTGTGAGAGACTTTGTGTTCATCTAAAGTTTCACAACCAAGTCTGTGGCAGAGACTTTGCTAAGCTAAAATCACTTGTTTGCTGCTAAATCTACAAACAAGGATTTATCCAACAGTTGAGTTATGCAGTTGCGAGTGGCTACTCCCTGGATCATCTAGAGAGAGACATTTATTGAGTGTCAGCAGTTCCAAAGTGCCTGAGCTTCTATACCCTTACCCTCTATTCCCAACTGAGAGACTGAGTTATTGTTCAACGTTTTAAGCAAATAAAATTCAAGTGTCAGTCTCTGCAGTTATTGGGCCATCAACCTCGGGAACCCCTAGACAAGAACGACGAGCTACGAGGTGGAGAAGGTAATCGTAAGCCCAAACAAACCAGCAGCTCCTTCGGGGTCAGTGCTACATCAGTAATACCTAAAAGTTCATTATATTTATTTAAATCTGCCTGAAGTTCAGCTTTAAAGGGCAACTCCAGCCACAAGTAAATTCAGTCAATCAACTACTGCTGAAGTCAATGAAAGCAGAAATCCAGCTCCAGCTCAGAGGGTGGTTGGCATCTTAGAGGCGATATGTCAACTCCCTGCTGCCTCTTTTAACCCTCAAATGCCAAACTACCATGTCTCCACCACATGCATTGCGCAGTTGCAGGGCAGTTGCGTCGTGGCCCCTTTAACTTAAATGGGTTGTGTTTGGTGGTGGTATTGTCTACTGAACATGATAGGGGATTTAATTTTTGGCATGGCCACAAAATAAAGCATTGCGGTTGTGGCATGTGTACAGCCCTAAATGGCTACATGTCTTTATTTAAGGGGGCGGTCTGGGAGGCAGAAAAACTGAAGATCAACCATCTGTTCTTACTGCCTCCTGGCCAGCCGTGTGAACGGGTCCTAGGAGTACTAAAAAATAATCTGCGCTTCTACTTTGTGAGTCCAATTTTTGTTTTTAAATCCAGCTTTTTACAAAGTTTCTAAAAAGGAAAGGTTGGTGCTGACCTGAGGCCAAGGAACACATTGTTCAGGGTTCAGGATGAGAATACTGGAATCATAGAAATATAGTCAGCGAAGCAGAAAGGTTCACAAGATGAACGCCGGGATCAAAGTTGCAGCAGGCAAAATGTGTGCCCAGATTTTTTTTTAAGCAGCTCTTTTTTTTAAAGCCAAACTCCAGGAAAATAGTTAGGGCTCTTGCACGCAGCTGTAATTTACATCATATGGGCGTACAGAATAAAATGTGGCTGCAATTGTGGTGTCCAGAAGCCATAGCTGCTCGCGCTTCTCCCCTTGGAATGCATTACAGAAAATGTCATGCGTGCCTATATGTGCTTAAAGTGGATGTAAACCCAATTTTTTTTTTTTGTTATGCCATAGTGTAGAGAATACAATTTCCTTTCATTTGAGCCCAGTCTTGCCACACAGATTTACTCGAGGCCTGAGCAATCCTCTTTTATTGTTCAGTTAGAGAAATCTTGACAAAGTCTTGAAAACTTTGTCAAAAACGCCCCCTTGCTGTGAGTGACAGGTGATTTACATATCTCATCCACTAGCCTGAGACAGGTTATCATCAGATCACTGGATGTTCTACTCTGCCCAGCTCTGACTACATACATGTCCCCTAAATCACTGGTCTGTCTATAGTCTGCTGACTGTTCACTGCATCCCATGATGAGAAACATCCAGTCAAAACACAGTAAAGCTGGAGGGGAGGGGGATGTGAATTGTGATCTTTTTACACAGGATGTGCCTGTCTCAGGCTAGTGCATGAGATATGTAAATCACCTGTCACTCACAGCAAGGGGGCGTTTTTGACAAAGTTTTCAAGACTTGTCAGCGCGAGGAGAACAAAAAGCCGATTATCGGCTCTGTTTACATCACATGATCAGCTGTCATCACGTGGTAAGGGGGTGGGATCTCATAGACTCGCTGATCCCAGAGCGCGCACAGGCCGCTCAGGCACAGGAGGATGTCAATAGACCTACTCCCGGCAAAGCAGGTCCGCGCTGTAGCCGTTATTCGGCTATAGCGCGGATCTGAAGTAGTTAAAGCAAAAGGTGGTGCAACAAAATACTGATACAAGGGGGTGATTCTTTTTCCAACTCAGTGATTCTGTTTTTGAATTTTCTTTATTTTTCCTGACATGTTGGTGTCATACCTTTCACGTGGATGTTATAAGTTGCACTAGTAAATACAGCTGGATAAAACAAAACCTGTGTCTGTCTTAATTTCAGGTTGCAAAACAACAATGTGATTATTTTAGGGGGAGGATTCTTTTATATACCGTATTTATCGGCGTATAACACGCACTTTTTCCCCCTTAAAATCGGGGGAAAGTTGTGGGTGCGTGTTATACGCCGATACCCACCAAAAAAATGACAAAAATTGGTTGCGGCGCCGAAAAATGGCGACCGCGGCCGAAAAAGACCGAACCGCGGCCGAAAAAGGCCGAAGCACGGCCGAAAAAGACCGAGCCGACTGTTCAGCTCCGCTCGTAGTCCCACCTCCCTGCGCTCGCTCCCGAAACAGCAGGGAGGCGGGACTCCGAGCGGAGCGGAACAGTCGGCTCTGTCTTTTTCGGCCGCGCTTCGGCCTTTTTCGGCCGCGGTTCGGTCTTTTTCGGCCGCGCATGCGCGGTTTGTCTCAGGGCAGGAAATTTAAACGTCGGCAAGGCAAGCTACAAATGATGCTGGCAAGCTGCAAATGACACTGGGCAAGCTACAAATGACACTGGGCATACGGTACCTACTGTATAAGACCTCGCCCTAGGTTTAAATTAATAGATGACTGCTGCACCTGAAAAATCCTAAATACCTGACTTTAGAAATGTATAGGTGAGCTGGCATTTTCTCTATTGAATTCCTGTGGGCTAAAATATGTTGCAGCTGTGGCTTTTGGACACCACAGCTGCAGCTATATTTTACTCTGTATGTCTATACACTGTAAATTACAGACATGTGCAATACCCAGTTGGAATGCATGTTCTATGAGAGCTGCTTAACCTACCAAAGGATTTTTATTTTTGTCCATCCAGTCCTGAGATTTACACATTCTTGCCACACAGCACATCCAAGGTGACTTCATTTTTTTCTGCTGCAGTGAAGCAATACAGGTTGGTCCCCTCTCCACCCAAGCCTGTGAATGGACAATGACAGCACAGCAAATGACAGCACGTGTACACTGCAATATACCTTATATCTGCCTTAGCAGGCCCAGCCTGTCAAATAGCTGAAGTTTCAGGCATGTTATTGGTGTTTTAAGTATAATATTTTACAGTGCGAAATATAGATAAGGTTCAGGGGTTATAGGGAGTCTTTTCCTGGAGATCAACTTTAAAAAAACAAGTTCATGTTCTTTAAGAAATCTCTCCACTCAACTTGAGTGCAGGTTACATTGTTAAATACTTACCTTTTCCCCTGTTCCAGCAAGCCTCTCTGCGTGGCACTGTCTAGTGTTGCTCAGCCTTTCTTGCAAAAACCACCCTTCTTCAAAGAGCTTATGCGTTCTGCAGCCCTATTCATTGCTATGAAAGCTGTATGTCAGATGTTTTGCAGGCACATTTTCAGAAGAAAGGCTGTGCGGTGTCAGGTAGGGCAGCATAGTAAAGATTGCTTAAATGGCATGGCAGACTGCATTTAAGGTGTGGGGGGCATTTAATAAAAGACAAGTTCACAAAAAATGAACTTGTCTATTAATACCATCTATCTGTAAATGAAAATCTGAGCACTATTTAGATCTGTAAATAATAAGCTTTTTTTAGGAGAGCAGTTGATGTTAACCTGGTAAACATTTGAAAAGGAGCCCAGAATACAATTGCCTGACGTAAAATAGTAAATATAATATATTCATATGCAATATTTCATATTTACGTGACTAAAAAAATGAAAAATTGTGTTTTTAGAAAATCTGACATTTATATAAATACTATTAAATATAACACCCTTTAAATATTTTTAAATTTTGAATTTAACACTCTTTAAAAAACAAAACAAAAAAAAAAACAAGCAAACACGCAAAGCAGATTTTGAAATATTCGCTCACTTGCCTATAAAGAGGTTTAATCCATCATTTAAATGGTTTGCATTTTGGTTGCCTTGAAAACCTGAAAAATATTCCCTTTCTGACATGTAACGCAGCCTGCAGAACCTTTATAGTGAGCATTTGTAAACTCACACATATAATCACTGTTTTTATTAATAACTTGTAATTTGGCTTGTCTGCTGTCTGGATTAATAGCCCTATACGGGAAATCCGCTCTTCTAATGTGCTTTGGGTGAATATTAAATAATTTTGTTAGTACAATATTTTTGGGCTTTATAAGAAGTTATAAATAACTGTATAGCATGGTGTTTTGTGTATAGTTTTATACTTAGCTTTTCTAATTTCTGAATATTTTGAACTCCTAATTAAATTGTCTTGTATATACATTACACTTGTACTATCTGTTACTTATATACCAATATCAGATTGTTGCTTGTTTAGATGTTATTTATGCCTATTACTTGCTGGTACATGTTATCCTATAGCTCTATTGTTTTATTCGTTTTACCTGTTGTCCCTTCAAATGATTTGAGTGTGTGAGTATGACACCTGTAGAGAATGATGAGTATGACACCTGTAGACCTTTTTGGGGAGGATTAAGAGTTGCCCTCCCCAAACAGGATACTGCGCTAATCCTGTAGATAAATAAGAGACCTAGAACCTTCACAAAGTGGAAGAGTGAGTTTTGATAATAAGTTGGAAATGCCTGCACCCAGGAGAGGGCGTCTGTGAGCAGAGGGGATTCTCTTCATGGGGAATTAACCATTAATCTAATCAAAGTAATTGAGAGCAGAGGAACTACTGCAACCTGCCTATAACATTAATCATAAATATATAGATGCACACCAGTATGGAATTAATACAAGCTTTATTTAGGAATAGAATATGAATAGCACATACATCCAATGTACAAACATGTATTATCAACAAAGGGCCCGATAGGAGTCCTGGTGAAATTGAGTACATACCCTGGTATGTATAGTTAATAGAGATACCTTCAGATTGATGTTGCAGCAAAGTCCATTGTGGGGCCCCTAAGGATGATAATATGATGTTTGTCTTTGTATCAGGGACCTCAAAACAAGGTCAACAGTCACAGGGAGATCCTACAACGGTTGTCCAACCAGCCTTGAACAGAGCTTCTCACTGGTAGAAACTGTGGTGTGTTAACAGATATACAGCCCAGATAGTTTTACAATTATCATAATGGCGCAGATGAAAATGCTCTCTATTTGGTAGAGTGATATGTTTTTTTATATTCATGCATCTGCAATAAATGCATCCCCTGCATAGAAATGTCCCTACATTTTTTCAGGGGTCTCGGCTATTTTTGCCTTTGTATTCACTTTGAACAACTCTGCCTTTAATTGATTTTGCCCACCTATATGTGATTTTTGGCATTTCTGAAACATATCCACCAACCATCGGGTCCATGGTAAGTAAATGGCACTAGTTACTACTAATATTTTTTATCTGGAAGAAATTGCTGATCCTTGGTGTGCTGGCGAATATCTACATATCATATAGGTTCCAGTGTCCAGCTGACCGTTGCTACAGCACCCAGTACTCTAAGCGCTTATTACACAGGTGCTTTTCAGTGTGATAGTCCACTATTCAGCATTTCCTATAATCTCCTCAATCCGAAACAGAAACAGAAAACTCTCCATAGTGAAATACTGACCTAAAAGCATTTATTAACCACTTCAGCCCCAGACCATTTGGCTGCCTAAAGACCAGAGGACTTTTTACAATTTGGCACTGCGTTGCTTTAACTGGTAATTGCGCGGTCATGCAATGTTGTACCCAAACAAAATTTGCGGCCTTTTTTTTCCCACAAATAGAGCTTTTGCGATATAAATGGAAACAGACCGAGAATTTTGAAAAAAAATTATAGTTTCTACTTTTTGTTAAAAGAAAAATCCAATAAACTCAATTTTAGTCATACATTTAGGCCAAAATGTATTCAGCCACATGTCTTTGGTAAAAAAAAATTCAATAAGCGTATATTTATTGGTTTGCGCAAAAGTTATAGCGTCTACAAACTAGGGTACATTTTCTGGAATTTATGCAGCTTTTAGTTTATGACTGCCTCTCTTCTTTCTTGAGGTGCTAAAATGTCAGGGCAGTACAAACCGCCCCCAAATTACCCCATTTTGGAAAGTAGACTGCCCAAGGAAATTGCTGAGAGGCATGCTGAGCCCATTGAATATTTAATTTTTTTTGTCCCAAGTGACTTAAAAATGAAAAAATAAATAAATAAATGTTTTACAAAAAATTGTCACTAAATGATATATTGCTCACACATGGCATGGTTATACTGTATGTGGAATTACACCCCAAAATACATTCTGCTGCTTCGGGAAAACCAAGCACCACCTTCAGGATTTCTAAGGGCGTACATTTTTGATTTCACTCCTCACTAACTATCTCTACCTATCACAGTTTTGCCATAAAATGCCCAGATAGCACAAAACCCCCCCAAATGACCCAATTTTGGAAAGTAGACAACCCAATGTATTTGCTGAGAGGCATGTTGAGTCCATGGAATATTTAATATTTTGCCACAAGTTGCGGGAAAATTACAAACTTATTTTTTTTTTTGCACAAAGTTGTCACTAAATGATATATTGCTCAAACATGCCATGGGCATATTTGGAATTACACCCCAAAATACATTCTACTGCTTCTCCTGATTACGAGGATACCACATGTGTGAGACTTTTTAGGAGCCTAGCCGCGTACAGGACCCTGAAAACCAAGCACCGCCTTCAGGCTTTCTAAGGGTGTAAATTTTTGATTTCACTCCTCACTACCTATCACAGTTTTGAAGGCTATAAAATGCGAAGATAGCACAAAACCCCCCCAAATGACCCTATGTCATAATAATTGTCCACATACAAATGGTACCCCTTTCTGAATAAGGGTGACACCAAGTCCCACACAATCTTGCCAGCGCTCCCTATGTAATCTGGGCCATTCGGCGGCTCTATGTGACTATCTCTTCCATCGTAAACATTAAAACTATATGTATAGCCTGTGGCCCTGTCACGGAGCTTATTCATCTTGACCCCGTATCTGGCACGCTTGCTGGGAAGATACTGTTTGAAAGACAAGCGGCCAGAAAATTTAGTCAGGGACCCATCAATGCAGACAACTTGATCATGAGTAAACAAGGCTGCAAAACATTGGTTGAAGTGGTTTATGAGGGGCCGAATTTTGTAGAGCCGATCGTATCCAGGGTCTCCACGAGTGCGACAGAGTTCATTGTCATTGAAGTGCATGAACCGCAAGATCTGCTCGTATCGTGCCCTGGCCATGGAAGCTGAGAACACAGCGTATGGTGAATTGGGTCAGTGGACCAATATGACCGCAACTCACTCTTTTTAGTTACGCTCATAAGGAGGGATAGGCCCAGAAATGTCTTAAATTCGGAAACCGTAATTGGTTTCCAATCTCTAGCAAGGGAGGATAACTGGGGATTAGCGGCGATGAATTGACCAGCATACAAATTACTTTGGTCCACAATAGATCTATAGAGATCTTCCGTGAAAAACAGCACCCCCTCCACCCCAAAGCACATTGTCCCCATGTTGATGAGGACAAGGACCTCTTCCCGACAACCCTGGCCGTTGGTTGTCGGGGTCTGCGGGCGGGGGCTTATCGGAATCCGGGAGCTGTGCGGCCTGATCAACATGTGGTCCGGACCTCGCAGAGCCGATCCGCCCTTGAGTGCCCCCCCACAGCAGCGGGGCCCTACGCAGTTAGCGTAGTCAGCGTATAGGGCGGATCAGCTCTGATTTAAAGTATAGTATATATCAAAAGAAAGTACTATCTGTCCCCAAAAAACAATGTCAAGACTCGCTAGGTTGCCTGCAAAACAAAGCAGCACTTCTAGGACAATCTACCACCTGTCCAAAACCTGAAAAAGCCCTGGGACTCAACAGGGTTTGTATAGGTTAAAGGTGCTGGGACTCAAGTGTTTAAAGAAGAACATCAATAAAATAGTAAGAGTCTTCTTTGCAACCAGCAACTGCTGAGACAATGATAAATTTGATCAAGCATACGTACATTATCTCATAATAGTAAGTACACCCCTCACATTTTTGTAAATATTTTATTATATCTTTTCATGGGACAACACTTAAGAAATTACACTTAGCTACGATGTAAAGTAGTGAGTGTACAGCTTGTATAACAGTGTAAATTTGCTGTCCCCTCAAAATAACTCAACACACAGCCATTAATGTCTAAACCGTTGGCAACAAAAGTGAGTACACAACTAAGTGAAAATGTCCAAATTGGGTCCAATTGGCCATTTTCCCTCCCCGGTGTCATGTGACTCGCTAGTGTTACAAGGTCTCAGGTGTGAATGGGGAGCAGGTATGTTAAATTTGGGGTTATCGCTCTCACTCTCTCATACTGGTCACTGGAAATTAAACATGGCACTTCATGGCAAAGAACTCTCTGAGGATCTGAAAAAAGAAATGTGGCTATACATAAAGATGGCCTGGGCTATAAGAATATTGCCAAGACCCTGAAACTGAGCTGCAGCACGGTGGCCAAGACCATACAGCAGTTTAACAGGACAGGTTCCACTCAGAACAGGCCTCGCTATGGTTGACCAAAGAAGTTGAGTGCATGTGCTCAGCGTCATATCCAGAGGTTGTCTTTGGGAAATAGACATATGAGTGCTGCAGCATTGCTGCAGAGGTTGAAGGGGGGGGTCAGCCTGTCAGTGCTCAGACCATATGCCGCAGACTGCATCAGATTGGTCTGCATGGCTGTCGTGCCAAAAGAAAGCCTCTTCTAAAGATGATGCACAAGAAAGCCCACAGTTTGCTGAAGACAAGCAGACTAAGGACATGGATTACTGGAACCATGTATTGTGGTCTGATGAGACCAAGATAAAATTATTTGGTTCATATGGTGTCAAGTTTGTGTGGTGGCAACCAGGTGAGGAGTACAAAGACAAGTGTGTCTTGCCTACAGTCAAGCATGGTGGTGGGAGTGTCATGGTCTAGGGCTGCATGAGTGCTGCTGGCACTGGGGAGCTATAGTTCATTGAGGGAACCATGAATGCCAACATGTACTGTGACATACTGAAGGAGAGCATGATCCCCTCCCTTCGGAGACTGGGCCGCAGGGCAGTATTCTAACATGATAACGACCCCAAACACACATCCAAGATGACCACTGCCTTGCTAAAGAAGCTGTGGGTTAAGGTGATGGACTGGCCAAGCATATCCCTAGACCTAAACCCTATTGAGCATCTGTGGGGCATCCTCAAATGGAAGGTAGAGGAGCGCAAGGTCTCTAACATCCACCAGCTCTGTGATGTCGTCATGGAGGAGTGGAAGAGTACTTCCGTGGCAACCTGTGAAGCTCTGGTGAACTCCATGCCCAATAGGGTCGAGGCAGTGCTGGAAAAGAATGGTGGCCACACAAAATATTGACACTTTGGGCCCAATTTGGACATTTTCACTTAGTGGCGTACTCACTTTTGTTGCTAGCGGTTTAGACATTAATGGCTGTGTGTTGAGTTATTTCGAGGGGACAGCAAATTTACTCACTGTTATACAAGCTGTACACTCACTACTTTACATTGTAGCAAAGTGTCATTTCTTCAGTGTTGTCACATGAAAAGATATAATAAAATATATATACAAAAATGTGAGGGGTGTACTCACTTTTGTGAGATACTGTGTGTATATATAGCATTGTAAGTAAAATTGTACCTTCATCATCATGATTGAATATCCACAATTCTCTAACAGCATTTTTACTTTGGCAAAACAAGCACAAATAATGTCATGGTTGTTGATTCCAATAAGCTGTGCATAAAGCTAATCCCACTTTATTATATATCCGCAGATCTCTTATAATACAGTCAAGAACAACCCTCCTACGTATTAATTGCAAACCAGACCTCAGCAGTACATAGTCCAGATATGCTTGCTACAAGTCCTTTTCACCAATTTAATTTCAATATGCTGTACAAATGGTACAAAACAATAAACCTCCATAGCATTCATTTGCAGTCAGAGTTATATTCAGCATGAAGGGAGTAAAAATAAACATAATCCACCATTAAATAACATCCACAAAAAGTAAATGGTATGCTGGACCCAGTCGCAGAACAACCACTGTATAATTGGGCTTGTTTAGGATGGTTTCATGCTGTTGTGTTAAGTTGGCTACAATGCATGTTGTGTTTAAGGATGAGCCCGGTGTTCGATTCGAACCCATGTTCGAATCGAGCACCGGGTGTTCGCTCGCTCGGCGAGCCCAGAACTATTGGGGCCGCTCGCATCAAATTCGTGTGATGCGAGCGGCCCCGCAATGCATTGCGGCCCGCGCAGTGCAATGCTGGCTGATGATTGGCCAAGCATGCACTGTGACCCCGCATGCTTGGCCAATCACAGCGCCGGCAGCGAGGAGAGCCATAATTGGCTACAGGCAGGATGCCTGTAGCCAATTATAGCTCAGGGGCTTTAGTACACGCCCCATGGTATAAGAGGCCGCCGCGCAGGCGGCCTCGCATATTATGTTTCAGTCAGTGTCAGCATGTCAGTGTGCTGCTGACTGCTGACAACAATATGTGCTCTATTTCTGGGGATATGTGTGTGCATGCTGTTAGAACAGCATTGCAGTATCACATCTGGGGGGTGTCTATAGGTGGCCTGTGAAGGGGGCAGGTTTCCTGTGCTTAGAACTTTCCCTGCAAAAAAGTGTAATTTTTGCAGGAAAAAAGCTATTTAAAATCACTCGCGGCTAATGAATTGATGGCTCCTGTAACACAGAGAACTGTCATTCATTAATAAAAAACAAAAAAAAAGCGTAGGGGTCCCCCCAAATTCAATAACCAGGCCCTTCAGGTCTGGGATGGATATTAAGGGGAACCCCAGCCAAAAAAAAAAAAAAATGGCGTGGGGTCCCCCTCAAAATCCATACCAGACCCTTATCCGAGCACGCAACCTGGCAGGCCGCAGGAAAAGAGGGGGGGACGAGAGCGGCCCCCCCTCTCGCCTGAACCGTACCAGGCCACATGCCCTCAACATTGGGAGGATGCTTTGGGGGTCTAAGACCCCTAAAGCACCTTGTCCCCATGTTGATGAGGACAAGGGCCTCTTCCCCACAACCGTGCCCGGTGGTTGTGGGGGTCTGCGGGCGGGGGGCTTATCGGAATCTGGAAGCCCCCTTTAACAAGGGGACCCCCAGATCCCGCCCCCCCCCTGTGTGAAATGGTAAGGGGGTACAAAAGTACCCCTACCATTTCACCAAAAAAGTGGCAAAAATTGTAAAAATGACAGGAGACGGTCTTTGACAATTCCTTTATTAAAATCTTCTTTCTTCTTTCTTCATCCTTCGGTTTCTTCATCTTCTCCTTCCTTCATCTTCTTCCATCTTCTTCTTCCATTTTCTTCTTCCTCCGATCCGCTTCTTCTTGCGCTGGTCTTCTCGTCCTTCTCGTCCGGCATCTTCTTCCGTCGGCGTCGGTGTCTCTGTCTCTTCTTGGGCCGCTCCGCGCAATGGGAGGCTCCCGCTGTGTGAGGCTCCGCTCCGTCTGACAGGTCTTTTATAATGGAGGGCACCTGGTGACCCCGCCCCCTCTGACGCACAGGGACGTCATGGGGAATTCCATGATGGCTTTCCCCATGACGTCAGAGTGGGGCGGGGTCACCAGGTGCCCTCCGTTTTAAAAGACCTGTCAGATGGAGCGGAGCCTCACACAGCGGGAGCCTCCCATTGCGCGGAGCGGCCCAAGAAGAGACAGAGACACCGACACCGACGCCGACGCTGACGGAAGAAGATGCCGGACGAGAAGGACGAGAAGACCAGCGCAAGAAGAAGCGGATCGGCGGAAGAAGAAAATGGAAGAAGAAGATGGAAGAAGATGAAGGAAGGAGAAGATGAAGAAACCGAAGGATGAAGAAAGAAGAAAGAAGATTTTAATAAAGGAATTGTCAAAGACTGTCTCCTGTCATTTTTACCATTTTTGCCACTTTTTTGGTGAAATGGTAGGGGTACTTTTGTACCCCCTTACCATTTCACACAGGGGGGGGCCGGGATCTGGGGGTCCCCTTGTTAAAGGGGGCTTCCAGATTCCGATAAGCCCCCCGCCCGCAGACCCCCACAACCACCGGGCACGGTTGTGGGGAAGAGGCCCTTGTCCTCATCAACATGGGGACAAGGTGCTTTAGGGGTCTTAGACCCCCAAAGCATCCTCCCAATGTTGAGGGCATGTGGCCTGGTACGGTTCAGGCGAGAGGGGGGGCCGCTCTCGTCCCCCCCTCTTTTCCTGCGGCCTGCCAGGTTGCGTGCTCGGATAAGGGTCTGGTATGGATTTTGAGGGGGACCCCACGCCATTTTTTTTGGCTAGGGTTCCCCTTAAAATCCATACCAGACCTCAAGGGTCTGGTATGGATTTTGAGGGGGACCCTACGCCATTTTTTTTTTTTTTTTTTGGCTGGGGTTTCCCTTAATATCCATCCCAGACCTGAAGGGCCTGGTTATTGAATTTGGGGGGACCCCTACGCTTTTTATTTTTTCATTTTTTTTATTTTTTATCAATGACTTTTTTTTATGAATGAGTTTCAATGAATCACTGTTCTCTGTGTTACGGGAGCCGTGAATTAACATTAGCCGCGAGTGATTTTAAATAGCTTTTTTACTTTCAAAAATGACACTTTGCGCAGAGACAGTTCTAAACACGGGAAACATGCGCCCCTTTACAGGCATACTATAGACACCCCCCAGGTACGAAATTTAAAGGAATATTACACTTTTATTGTTTCAATTTAAGCATTATTAAAATCACTGCTCCTGAAAAAAACGGCCGTTTTAAAAAAAAATTTTTTTGCATTGATACATGTTCCCTGGGGCAGGACCCAGGTCCCCAAACACTTTTTATGACATTAACATGCATATTAGCCTTTAAAATGAGCACTTTTAATTTCGAACGTTCGCATCCATTATAACTAATAGGGTTCTAAAGCTCGCACGGACTTTAGGTCCGTTCGCGGGTTCTGGTGCGAGCCGAACGGGGGGGTGTTTGGCTCATCCCTAGTTGTGTTAATGCAGCCAATTTATTTTGAATGAGTATTCGTTGCATCTCAGCAAATAAAAAATTGGCACTTTTTTGGCAATGCAGTGCACCTGGGGACATCTGCACGCTATGTTACACTATAGTTCTGGTGCATTTTTGTATATATACGTTGAGATGCAAAATGAAAATGAATGACAGTGCACTGCACGGCACATACGGTATCTCACAAAAGTGAGTACACCCATCACATTTTTGTAAATATTTTATTATATCTTTTAATGTAAAAACACTGAAGAAATTACACTTTACTACAATGTAAAGTAGTGAGTGACATCTTGTATAACAGTGTAAATTTGCTGTCCCCTCAAAATATCTAAACACACAGCCATTAATGTCTAAACCGCTGGCAACAAAAGTGAGCACGCCATTAAGTGAAAATTTCCAAATTGGGCCCAGTTAGCCATTTTCCCTCCCCGGTGTCATGTGACTCGTTAGTGTTACAAGGTCTCAGGTGTGAATGGGGAGCAGGTTTGTTAAATTTGGTGTTTGTCAGGGCTGGGCTCAGCCCTTCCTTTGCAAAGCTGGCCGCTCAGCTGTTAGCTAATTGCCAGCTCCTTTCTCTCCACAGTGACTCACCTGTTGATGATATCCTGCTTGTCAGTCCTGCCTACTAAAGCCGTCCAGCCAAGATGATCTCTGCCTTTACCTTGGTCCCATCTCTAGAGACGCTCTCCTGTGTTCCTGTTAAATACTTGCTTGGCTGACATTCCTTCTGGCTCCAGATCCTGCTTGCTGTTCTACTACACTCATCTCTGGCTCCCTGGCGTTTTGGCTTGTCTGACTAACCGTTCCGGTTCCTGAACTCTGGCTATGTTTTAACTACGTTTACTCCATTTATAATTATTATTATTATTAAACAAGTGTGATTTAATTGTACTTCTGTCTCAGTCTGATTCATGGTTTCTGACAGTAGGCGAAGGCCATGAATACAGAAGATGCAGTCAATCCACTTTTTGGTAACATTTTTTCTAGATTGGATGAGCAGGATCACTGCATGGATCAGTTTTCCATGGCTTTACAAACGCTCCTGAGTCGGATGGTTCACCTGGAGTCTCCCACTGTGGCTGCTCCGGTGCAAACTGTGTTGCAGGCTGTCCCTGCTGCTGCTCTCTCTTGGAAGGCACCTGCCTCAAATATTACCTCTATAAGAGGTATATCTGGTTTCACTCCACTTTCCCAGCAATTTGGGGGCAACCCAGTCCAATTCAGAGGGTTTCTCAACCAGGTTGAAATATACTTTGAGAAGCTGCCCCGGGCTTTCCCACGGACAGAAGCAAAGTAGGTTTTGTGATATCTTTGCCTTGGCCTGGGCAAACCCTCTATGGGAGACGCAAAAACCTGTTGTCTTGAGTTGCCCAGAGTTTGTGGCTTCTTTTAAAAGGATATTTGATGTTCCCGCACACTGCGCTTCTGCTGGCAAATGCCTCATGTCCATCGAACAGAGTAAGAGAACTTTTGCCAACTACGCCATTGAATTCCGTACTCTGGCAACAGAGGTTGCTTGTAACAATGAGGCCCTTGTGGCTGCTTTTTCTTCTGGTCTCTCGGATACCATCAAGGATGAGATAGCAGCCCGAGATATACCCACTGAGCTGGAGAAGTTGATCCGTCCATCGAGATACAGGCTCTAATCGACCCCGGGGGCTGCAGGCCTATTCATTGAAGCACTTGATTCTGCTGCAGCTGTGTGACACTCCACTTGCCGCTGAGGCTCTTGAGACTGTTCCGTTGCCCATGGCCATAAGGGCCCTTCACCATGAGATAATCCAATTCCAAGTTATTTCCTAACCTAAGTTCCGCTGGTTATTGGTTATCCTTGGTTAGAGGCAGAACCCCTCTTTTGATTGGCTCTGTGTTGAGGTTCTCTCCTGGTCGCCACAATGCAGTAAGACATGCTTCCAGAAGGTAGCCAAGGTCCTGTGCACCTCTTCACTCTCCTCCCTGCTGGAGGAGTACCGCAATTTTAGCAATGTCTTTGACAAAGGTAAAGCCGGTAGTTTGCCTCCACACCAGTTCTATGATTGCGCAATTGACCTTCAACCTGCTGCCATACCCCCTCGTGGTCGAGTTTACCCTTTGTTGGTCTTGATGAATAGGGTCATGGAGGAGTATGTTGCAGATGCACTTTCTCAAGGTTTCATCCGCAAATCCTCATCTCCTGCTGATGCTGGTTTCCTCTTTGTGAAGAAGAATGCCTCACACACACACGGTCGGATTTTCGGACGGAAAATGTTCGATGGGAGCCTTTTGTCGGAAATTCCAACTGTGTGTAGGCTCCATCGGACAGTTTCCATCGGTATTTCTGTCGCACAAAATTTGAGATCTGGTTCTCAAATTTTCCGACAACAAATTACGTTTGCGCAAATTCCGATCATGTGTCACAAATGCTCAGAATAAATTACAAGACGGAAGCGCTCGGTCTGGTAAAACTAGCGTTCGTAATGGAGATAGCACATTTGTCACGCTGCAATTTTTTAAATAGTTTAATGCAGCGCATTCTCTTCTTCTTTAGAATGCTAGAAGAATGAAGTTGTTTTGCTGCTCATATTCACACAGAGTTCTCAAAAACTGATTTCTTTATTATTTCCCGTGATCTCATGAATAATATAAAAAAAATTTGTCAGATCTCCATAATAATGTTCTTTTTTTTTAATCAACATCTGTATTTTTTTTTCTAGTGCTCTCCATAATATTATTTCTCGTTTTGTGTGTCAAGTTACCACAACACCATTATTATCATGTATTTTTTAACCTCAAGGAGGTTGGTTGGTGTCCCTTGTTAATTTGACCTTGTATTTTTAAAATGTACCTGCCTACTCGCAAACAAACTGCTCTTTTTGAACTAAAACACATAGTCAAGTATTTGTGAAAAATAAATAGCCATTTATTCTGGGTCATAACCAAATAAACAGGAAGGCAATGCTGGAGAAACTGGTGAAATTAGCAAAGCCTTTGTACCCCAGGGTACACATCAATTGTTTTACAGTCAAAATTGGTGGCCTGAGGAGTCCTTATAATAGTGAGCACAATCCGGTCCAGGACTACAAGATATCAGGCCATAGCTCTCTTGTCTTCCTTACATGCTTCCTTCCAGGCTGTGACTCTGGTGTTGGAGTTGTGGCTGGAGGTGGAGGAGTACCATGGTTCAACAAACAAATGTGGCTTTGACTTGTGAGTTCGCCCCTCAACCCCTTATTTAGGGCTTGTAACTTCCTCACATAAGAGGCGTTGGCCCTCCCCCATTTCCAGCATTTTGCTGGCTGTCATGTAGGCATAGTCCTCTTGAACACTGAGGGCTGCAGTAGCCTTCAGAAATATGCCAATTGCTGCCTCCTTCAGGCTACTCCTCTTCCTGGCACTTTTTTGTAGAAGGCCGCGGGGAGGGACCTGGGATTCGGAAAGGCTACTGGGCCCGGCCACCTCCTGGCTTCCACTTTCCACAGCCTGACTGAGGCTTTCCTGTGTCTGAAAAAGGGACATAGTTTTTGGTTCATCAATCACACACAATTTTCAGCTCATGACTGTTGCAAATTGAATGTTAATAAGAAGAAAAGACTATCATTCTGACCCCAGAATTTTTACTTCTTGTCCCAATCATTTGTGGCCACTACTGTCTATTGATATGTAAAACAGCCCAGAGAGAGGGGGTGCCCAAGAAGGACAACAAACTGGCAGTCATGTTCCCCCAGCTGCAGCATACTGCCAGGTTTGCTCCAGTGACGAGGAGGGAGGGATGATGAGGTTACTGACTCTATGTGGGTGCCTGATAAGAGAGAGGAGGAGAAGGCACATCTCCAACGAAGCAGGATGCCCTCCAGGATCAGCTTAAGGGCAGTCAACCAACTGCGTCACACCGCAGAGCTCCGCATGTGCAGGGCGCTGCTGACTCTGCATGTTTTTCCAAAAGTTCTTTGGTGTGGGCCTTTTTTGAGACGTGTGCAGCAGATCGCACCATTGCTGTTTGCAACATATGTCTGAAGCGTATTAAGCGTGGTCAAAACAGCAGCCTCTTGGGCACCACATGCTTGACCAGATATATGTCGAACTCCCATGCAGTCCGTTGGCAAGCGTACTTAAAAGACCCACACCAAAGAACAAGGCGGACCTCTCCTTACTCCTCATCAGCTGGGATCTCCAACCCCACTATACCTTCAGTTCTCTCAAAAACCTGCACTGAGAGGAATGAAGGTGTAGAATTAGGTGTGCTAAGTACTTGCGGGCAATCTGCTATTGCTAAACCAACGTCCAATTGTAGCAGGCAAATTTCCCTACCCCAGTTGCTAAACCGCCGAAAGAAATTCGGTCCCAGCCATCCATATGCCTAGCGTCTGAATGCTAGCTTGGCTATCACTCCAACTGCTGCCTTTTCAGCTGGTAGACTCTGCCCCCTTTCGTGAATTTGTAGAATGTGCAGTACCTCAGTGGCAGGTTCCCAAACGCCACTTTTTTTCACGGAAGGCGATTACAGCTCTCTACCGGCATGTGGAAGGCAATGTCTTGGCCTCGCTGGACAGGGAGGTCAGCAGTAAGGTGCATATTACTGCTGACTCATGGTCCAGCAGGCATGGACAGGGATGTTACCTATCTTTCACCGCGCACTGGGTGACCCTGCTGGCAGCTGGGGGAGAATGCAGGACAGGGTGCAGTATTGTTGGAGCTTGTTCTGCCACCACGCCTCCAAAATGCTACTAGTGGTGTTTCTGACACACATCTCTCCTCCACCCCCTCCTCTTCTTCTTCCTCCATGGCCTCTTCCTCTTTAGATTTGTCCTCAGAACCAGCGGTGCTCTGTAGGCATTCAAGGGGCTACGCAAGCACGTAGGCAAAAAGATGCCATGCAGTGCTTGAGCTGGTGTGCTTAGGGGACAGGAGCCACACTGGGGCAGAGTCAGCTCTGAAGGGGCAGGCTCAGAGGTGGTTGATGACACGCCAGCTTCAGACAGAAAGGGTGGTTTGTGACAATGGCACCAAACTCCTCTCCGCCCTCCGACAGGGACACTTCACCCATGTTCCCTGTTTGGCTCGCATCCTTAATTTGGTGGTGCAGCAGTTCTTGTGCAGGTACCTGGGCTTACAGGATCTCCTGAGGCAGGCCAGGAAAGTCTGTGTGCTTTACCGCCGGTCATATAATGTCAGTGCTCGGCTGGCAGACCTCCAAAAGGAATACAACCTGCCCAAGAACTGCCTAATCTGTGACATGCCTACCAGGTGTAACTCAACGTCGGCCATGCCGCAGCGGCTGCACACGCAGCAGAGGGCCTTCAATGAGTACCTGTGCGACTATGGCACCAGGACAGGGTCAGGGGAGCTTGGCTTTTTTTCGCCACGCCAGTGGCTCATGATCAAGGATGCATGCACTGTCCTGTCACCATTTGAGGAGGCCACGAGGATGGTGAACAGTGACAGTGCATGCATCAGTGATACTGTCCCTCTTGTCTACCTGTTGGAGTACACGCTGCATGGAATAATGGACAGGACACTTGAGGCAGAACAGAGGGAGGAAGAGGAGGACTTCCTTACCTCTCAAGGCCCCCTTTATCCAGAGAGTGTTCCTGCGGGCCCGCCGATCACACAGGAGGAGGAGGATTGTGTCAGCATGGAGGTGGAGCCTAGCACTCAGCATCTGCAGCAGTCTTCAAGTGATCGTCTACAGTCCCCAGAAACCCATGGACTTGTACGTGGCTGGGAGGAGGTGGCTGCGGATCATGTCGTCCTTAGTGACCCAAAGGACTCCGGACCGAATGCCTCAGCAAACCTACGCTGCATGGCCTCCCTGATCCTGCAAAGCCTGCGAATGGACCCTCAGATTCGTGGTATCAAGGAGAGGGATCATTACTGGTTGGCAACACTCATTGATCCATGTTACAAGGGTAAGGTTACGGAACTTATCCAGCCGTCGCAGAGGGAGCAGAGGATGAAACATCTTCAGGAGGCCTTGCAGAAAGCTTTGTGCAACGTGTTTCCAGAGCCTGGGAGGTCACAAATTCCTGGTCCTGGACAACGTGTTGCTGAGGCTTCAGTCAGTCACAGAAGGAGCGGTGGAGAAGGTGGCCGTCTGACAGATGTGTTCAGACAATTTTTTAGTCCGCAGCCCCAAGGTCTGATCGGTTCCAGCAACCATCACCAGCGTCTGTATCACGTACCTTACAGCGGAGTCCGGATGCTGGGGATGGCCTCGTGCACGGTTCCGGTCCAAACACCCCTGGTGGTGGGAACAGGGAGTGCTGGGGCACGAAAGGGTGCAAGTGCCTGCGGCTGGTAGACTGGTACTTGGAAGTACTGGTTCCTCTGAAGAGCTGGTGTTCACGTTGGTATCCAAGGCTGTGTGCAGCAACAGCCGAACAGATGGATGTAGGCACCGTGAGGTCAAGACAGGAAACAGGTCGGCAACTGGCTGGCAAACAAGGTACAAGGCAGAGGGCAAGTTCGTGGTCAAAAAGCAGGCAAGTAGGTCGGCAACTGGCTGGCAAACAAGGTACAAGGCAGAAGGCAAGTTCGTGGTCAAGGCAGGCAATAGGTTGGCAACAGGCAGGTGATAAGGTACCGAATCAGAGAGCAGAGCCGTAGTTCAGGGATCCAAGCTGAGGTCAAACCAAAGGAAGCAGTCAGTAAGCGGGGTCAATCCAGGAAGGGTAACAGGAAAACCAGGTGAATCAGGACCAAGGTAGGCAGGAACTTCAGGCAGGTATTCAGGAGATAAGACTGAAGACGATCCAGCACTGACACCATGTGAAGGCCCTGTTTATATAGGGCGCCTTGTGCTGGGATTGGTGGAGGTACGGGTCCGTGCGTGATTACGCGCACACGTTCGTGCTGACGTGGAAGTGCGTGCCCTCGTTCGTATTGACAAACGAGGGCGCGCACAGGTCAGCGTTGGTACGCGGGTACGCCCGCACGTTCGGTTTCGTTGAGAAGGCTGCGCATGGGTATTGGCGCTTGCCGAACGGAGATTAACCCCTACTGGACGAGGACGGGCATGGAACGCGTGAGTTCTCTGACATTGCCCCCTCCTTAGGGGCAGCCTCCGGATGCCTCTTTGAAACGAACCCTGGGAGCGGGAACGATGAAAAGCCTGTATAAGTCTCTGGGCATGAAGATTCGTTCTTGGTTCCCAGGAATTTTCTTCTGGGCCAAAACCTTTCCATTTAATTAAATATTGGTCCTCACCTTGCCGTTTTCTGTGATCCAGGATAGCTTCAATTTCAAATTCCTCTTCCCCATTCACTCGGATAGCCTCTGGAGGTCCCACTTCACGATCTGGAAAGGAATTTGGAACATCAGGTTTAAGTAGGGAGACATGAAACACCGGATGTATCCTGAATGAGGCAGGGAGTTCAAGTTCATAGGCCACTGGGTTGACCTTTCTCTTGACTGGGAAAGGGCCCAAGTATCTAGGTCCCAATTTCTTGGAGGGGCATGCTAGTTTTAAATTTGTAGTAGATAGCCACACACGATCTCCTACCTCCAAGTTCAATTCTCCCCTTCTCTTCTTGTCGAAGTATTTTTTGTCATCCTCCTGTGCTTTAGCAATAGTTTCCCTGAGCATCTGGTTGTTGGAGGAAAGGAAATCCAGTCTATCTTGAACAGCCGGTACAGAAGATTCGGGCACCAGTGCGGGTAGAAAGGAGGGATGAAATCCGTAGTTGGAGAAAAACGGTGATTGGTTTGTGGTGGAGTGGATGGAATTGTTAAAAGCAAATTCTGCCAAGGGAAGCAATGAGGCCCAATCCTCTTGGGAAAACGAGGAGAAGCAACGTAGGTATTGTTCCAACGTTTGGTTGGTACGTTCGGTCTGCCCGTTGGTCTGTGGATGGTAAGCTGAAGAGAGACTACATTTAATACCTAGTGCCTTGCATAACGACCTCCAAAACTTGGACGTGAACTGCACTCCACGGTCAGAGACGATGTCACTGGGGATTCCATGAAGTCTGACAATTTCTTTAATGAAGATCCTGGCGGTTTCAATTGCTGAAGGTGTCCCTTTCATGGGAATGAAATGTGCCATCCGAGAAAAGCGGTCTACCACCACAAAAATAGAAGAGAACCCTTTAGAGGGGGGAAGCTCCACAATAAAATCCATGGCGATTTTGTCCCATGGTCTCTCGGGAATAGACAGTGGTTTTAGCAGGCCCCATGACTTATTTTTACTGCTTTTATTTCTGAGACAAATCAGACAAGAGTTAACATAATTCCTGCAGTCCCTGGCCAGATTTGGCCACCAAAAGTGTCTCTGGATTAGATCCATAGTCTTGTGGCCCCCAAAGTGACCCGCCAGAGGATAGTCATGGCAGGCCTGTAAGACGGTGGTGCGTAGGTCTTGAGGGATAAAAATTTTATTGTTGAGCCAAAAAAACCCATCCTTCTCCTGAAGGTTGATGCCCGGAGGTAATTGTGTTTCCACGGAAGCTTGGCGGAGCTGTGTCATGAAACTGGATTGGGTCAGGAGAAAATTCCCTGCTTGCAGGATAGTATCTGGTGGAGACGGGGTTTCAAGTTCTGTGAACATTCGGGATAAGGCATCGGGTTTAACGTTTTTAGATCCAGGGCGATAAGTAATATGAAAATTAAAACGGGAAAAGAAAAGAGCCCATCTGGCCTGTCGGGGTCTAAGGCGTCTGGCAGTTCTGAGGTATTCTAAATTTTTGTGATCTGTGAAGATCAGTATCGGATGTGCTGCCCCTTCCAGGAGATACCGCCATTCTTCCAGGGCCAGTTTTATTGCTAGGAGTTCTCGGTCACCTACGTCATAGTTCCTTTCTGATACACCTAGTTTCCTGGAAAAGAAAGCCACCGGGTGCATTAGAGACTTGGGTCCTTGGCGTTGAGACAGGATGGCTCCCACTGCACTCTCTGAAGCATCGACCTCCAGAGTGTAGGGTAATGCAGGGTCAGGGTGCTTCAGTACTGGAGCGGAGGTGAATGCCCTTTTTAATTGGTCAAAGGCGGTTTGGGCCGCTGAAGTCCACTGGAAGCGGCTTTGCTTCTTGGTGAGCTGAGTGATAGGTGCGATGATCTTGGAGAAGTTCCTGATGAATTTTCTATAAAAATTTGAGAACCCGACAAAACGTTGCACCCCCTTTTTGTCATTTGGAGGTGGCCAGGACATGATGGCAGAGACCTTCTGGGGATCCATGGCTTCACCCCCAGTTGATATAACCAGGCCGAGGAAGTGAATGGTCTGGCGTTCGAATTCACATTTTTCGGCTTTTGCGTAAAGTCCATGTTGCCTTAATCTGCCCAGAACTTGCTTGACATGATCACGATGAATTTCTAGAGAGGTGGAGAATATCAGGATATCGTCCAGGTAGACGATTACAAAGGAATCTAGAAAGTCTCTGAAAATATTATTAACAAAATGCTGAAAAGTGGCCGGGGCGTTGCATAGTCCGAATGGCATGACTAAATATTCGAAGTGGCCAAAACGTGTTCGGAATGCTGTCTTCCATTCGTCACCCTTGCGTATTCTGATCAGGTTATAGGCCCCACGTAGGTCCAACTTCGTAAATATTTTTGCTGAGCGGAGTCTCTGAAATAATTCCGGGACTAGTGGAAGCGGGTACCGATTCTTAATTGTCACTTTATTCAGGTCCCTGTAATCCACACATGGGCGAAGTGAGTGATCTCTTTTTTCCACAAAGAATATTCCGGCTCCCGCTGGGGAGGAGGAATGTCGGATGAATCCCTTTTTGAGGTTCTCATCGATGTACTCCTTGAGGACCAGGAGTTCAGGTTCGGACAGGGGAAAGATCCGCCCGAAAGGGATTTCGGCCCCAGGTAGTAACTCAATCGGGCAGTCGTAGACCCGATGGGGAGGAAGGGTGTCTGCTTTCTGTTTATCGAACACGTCCAGGAAGTTGTGGTACACTGGTGGCACCAACTCTTTGAATTCAGAGTCCGTTTTTAGGCACCCAATAACTGGTGGAATCTGGTGGAAGGTCTTGAGACAGTTCTGTAGACAGTAAGAGGACTGAAAGGTCACCTCACCGGTGACCCAGTTGACCTGGGGATTGTGGGCCTGTAGCCAAGGCATTCCTAGGATGACAGGAAACAAAGGTGAGGAGATGACATCCAGACGGAGTAGCTCCTGGTGACCTGGTGGGATGCTGGTGAACAGGGGTTGTGTCTCCAGGGTAATAGGCCCGGACTTGATATTTGACCCATCTGCTAGCCGTATGGAGAGTTGATGCTGCTTAGGTGTTAATGGGATGTTATGTTGTAGAGCGAAGGCATGATCCACAAAGCAGCTACATGCGCCAGAGTCAATTATAGCCTGGACTTGGAGTATTTCTCCTGGGAGCTGTAAGGAAATAGGAACAGCGATGTGAGCGGCTTTTATTAGAGACAAGGCGAAAGGCACACGGGATGATGAATTGAACTTACGGATCTTATTCGGGCATGTGTTGGCGTAGTGCCCAGCTTCCCCACAGTAGAGGCAGAGGTTGTTCTGGCGACGCCGCTGTTTCTCCTCGGGTGATAATGGTGAGCGGAGTAGGCCGACTTGCATGGGCTCTGGTGCTCCTGGGTTGGCAGCAGGCACGTTGGAAACGGGAGTAGGAGGGTAGTTGGGACCCTTGGGTAACACCCATGTGGGGCGTGTCAAGCTGGACCTCTCGGACCTCCGCTCTCTTAAACGACGGTCTATCTGGATAGACAGCTGAATCAAATCCTCCAAAGAACTAGGGATTCCCACTCGGGCTAGCTCATCCTTCAGAGCTTCGGAGAGGCCTATGCGGAACTGATAGAGGAGTGCGGCGTCGTTCCAAGAGGTGTCGGAACTCCACCGCCTAAAGTCTGTTACGTAGTCCTCTACTGGCCGGCGCCCTTGTTGGAGGGCATGGAGGCTGGCCTCTGCTGTTGTGGTGCGCTGAGGATCATCATACAGCTTGGCCATTTCATCCAAAAATGAGTCCAGGGTATCCAGAAGAGGACTGGCTTGTTCCAACATACGGTGGGCCCAGGTCTGAGGCTCCCCTTGGAGTAGAGAGACTATGAACCCCACCTTAGTGCTCTCCAGGGAGAAGGTGCGGGGTTGTAGCAGGAAGTAGAGCCGACAGGCATTCCTGAAGGAGCGGAACTTACTGCGGTCCCCTGAAAACCGTTCCGGTGGGGGCACACGAGGTTCTGGGGGTGGCATCATTACTGTGGGTGCCGATGCAGAGGTTGCTGAGCCGGAAAACCGGGATGTCAGGGAGGCCTGATGAGTTGCAGAGCCCGGGGCCATGGATTCCACTCTCTGTTCTAGTTGATGATAGCCATCTCGCAGGCCCTGGACTGCCAGGGTAAGGGCCGACATCTGTTGGCACAAAGCTTCCAAAGGCGAGGCACCCCCTTCGGACTCCATTCTGGCTGGATCGTACTATCACGTACCTTACAGCGGAGTCCGGATGCTGGGGATGGCCTCGTGCACGGTTCCGGTCCAAACACCCCTGGTGGTGGGAACAGGGAGTGCTGGGGCACGAAAGGGTGCAAGTGCCTGCGGCTGGTAGACTGGTACTTGGAAGTACTGGTTCCTCTGAAGAGCTGGTGTTCACGTTGGTATCCAAGGCTGTGTGCAGCAACAGCCGAACAGATGGATGTAGGCACCGTGAGGTCAAGACAGGAAACAGGTCGGCAACTGGCTGGCAAACAAGGTACAAGGCAGAGGGCAAGTTCGTGGTCAAAAAGCAGGCAAGTAGGTCGGCAACTGGCTGGCAAACAAGGTACAAGGCAGAAGGCAAGTTCGTGGTCAAGGCAGGCAATAGGTTGGCAACAGGCAGGTGATAAGGTACCGAATCAGAGAGCAGAGCCGTAGTTCAGGGATCCAAGCTGAGGTCAAACCAAAGGAAGCAGTCAGTAAGCGGGGTCAATCCAGGAAGGGTAACAGGAAAACCAGGTGAATCAGGACCAAGGTAGGCAGGAACTTCAGGCAGGTATTCAGGAGATAAGACTGAAGACGATCCAGCACTGACACCATGTGAAGGCCCTGTTTATATAGGGCGCCTTGTGCTGGGATTGGTGGAGGTACGGGTCCGTGCGTGATTACGCGCACACGTTCGTGCTGACGTGGAAGTGCGTGCCCTCGTTCGTATTGACAAACGAGGGCGCGCACAGGTCAGCGTTGGTACGCGGGTACGCCCGCACGTTCGGTTTCGTTGAGAAGGCTGCGCATGGGTATTGGCGCTTGCCGAACGGAGATTAACCCCTACTGGACGAGGACGGGCATGGAACGCGTGAGTTCTCTGACAGTCTGATTTACATGGTTCAGGAATACCTAGGGGCAAGATCAGACTTGGAGACCTTTCCAACGAAAATCCTCTGGGTTACTGGGTCAGGTTGAGGATGGATCACTGGCCAGAGCTTGCACAGTATGCAATTGAGCTACTGGCCTGTCCTGCATCCAGCGTTCTTTCGGAATGCGCATTCAGTGCTGCTGGAGGCTTTGTAACCGATCACAGAGTGCGCCTGTCCACCGACTCGGTTGATCGGCTCACCTTCATAAAAATGAATCAGTCTTGGATCACCAGCTACCAAGCATCTGATGCTGATGTAACCGAATATTTTTTTTTATGAATGTGAGATCCCTTCAAGACTGCCTATGCTGATGCTGAGTGACTAACCTATTCCTCCTCAATGTTCATGTTGATAGCTTGCAAGAACATTTTTGGTTCTGGGCACCACCACCAGTGGCTAATGCCCATTTTTTCTGCCCCTGTTTAACAGGGGCGTATAATTACAATTTTTGCTGTAATATTTTGCAGCAGGGCTTGTTCCTGCGCTCAACTAAAGTATCTGTGAGGGGTTGCAGTGTTGTGGCACCAGTACCAGTGCCTAAAGCCCAATTTTTATGCCCCTGTTCAACAGGGGCGTGTAATTACATTTTTTGCTGTAATATCTTGCAGTAGGACTTGTTCCTGCGCTTAACTAGAGTATCTGTGAGGGGTTGCAGTGTTGTGGTACCAGCACCAGTGCCTAAAGCGCATTTTTTCTGCAGTGACCTCAATTTTTGATCTAATATTTCACAGCAGGGCCAGTTCCTGCGCCCACCAAGAGTAAATGTGAGGGCTTACAGTGTTGTAGCAACACCACCACACCACCACCAAAGGCCCAATTTTTCTGACCCTGGTCAACAGGGGCATGTAATTACAATTTTTGATATAATATTTTACAGCAAGGCCCGTTCCAGCGCCCACCAATAGTAACTGTGAGGGCTTACAGTGTTCTGGTACCACAAAAACCTAAGGCCCAAATTTCTGCAGAGTATATAGGGCAGGCCCCTACTTTCAAACATCTGACTTACAAACGACTCCTACTTACAAACGGAGGGAAACAACAGAAAGTGAGAGGAAATCTACCCCTAGGAAGGGAAATTCTCTGTTGTAAAAGTTAATATGGGAAAAAGGTGTCTCTTCCACTGATGCTTTATCACCAATCCTTGTTTCCCTAAAAACCCCAAATTTTCTAAATCCAATTGTCATTGGGACAGAAAGTGAGGTGAAATCTTCTGAATAGGGGTACAGACAGCAAAACAAATGTTACAGGGGTGATAACCCTTCCCTATGTTTTCCAAAAAGCTTAAAAAAAATTTTTTGGGCTGGAGCTACACTTACAAAATGTACCTGTTCCAAATTACAAACAGATTCAACTTAAGAACAAACCTACAGTCCCCGTCTTTCTTGGGACTGCCTGTATACTGCTGTTCAGAGTATATAGGGCCTGGGGGCCCCGCGCCTTTTCTTTTTTTAATTTGGGTGTGGGGTTCCCCTAATATCCATACAAGACCCAAAGGGCCTGGTAATGGGCTGGGGGGGTTACCCATGCCGTTTTTCTCAATAATTTTCATCCATATTGCCAGGACCCAACATTACATTACAGCTGCAAGCAGTTTTAAATGACTTTATACCTTTAGAAATGTCATTTTGTGCAGGGACTGTTCTAAACATGGGAAACATGCACCACTTTACAGGCATACCATAGACAGGTACGATATTTAAAGGAATATTTCACTTTTATTTTTCCACTTTAAGCATCATTAAAATCCCTGCTCCCGAAAAAACTTCAGTTTTTAAAACTTTTTTTTGCATTGATACATGTCCCCTGGGGCAGGACCCAGGTCCCCAAACCCTTTTTAGGACAATAACTTGCATATTAGCCTTTAAAATTCACACTTTTCATTTCCCACGTTCGAGTCCCATAGACTTTAACGGTGTTCGAAAGTCAGCGCAACCTTTCGGTCTGTTCGCATGTTCTAAATGCGAACTGAACCGGGGGGTGTTCGGCTCATCCCTAGTCTACAGTGACCTTTGTGCCCATTTGTGTATCCAGTGCCCCTGTGTCTCCAGTGACCCCTATGCCTACCTGTGTCTTTAGTGACCCCTGTGCACTCCTGTCTTCAGTGACCCTTGTGCATTCCTGTGTCTCCAGTGACCCCTGTGCCTTGCTATGACCCCTATGTCCTTCTGTGTCTCCAGTGTCCCCTGTGCCCTCCTGTGTCTCCAGTGACCTCTGTGCCCTCCTGTGTCTCCAGTGACTTCTATGCCCTCCTGTGTCTTTAGTGACCTCTATGCCCTCCTGTGTCTCCAGTGACCTCTGTGCACTCCTGTGTCTCCAGTGACCCCTGTGCTCTCCTCGGTTTCCAATGACCAATGAGGGCACAGGGGTCACTGGAGACACAAGGGTCACTGGAGACACAGGAGGGCATATAGGTAACTGGGGACAGAAGATGGCACAGGGGTCACTGGAGACACAGGAGGGCACAGGGGACACTGGAGACACAGAAGGACATAGGGGGCATAGCAAGGCACAGGGGTCACTGGAGACACAGGAATGCACAAGGGTCACTGAAGACAGGAGTACACAGGGGTCACTAAAGACACAGGTAGGCATATGGGTCACTGGAGACACAGGAGGTCACAGGGGTCACAGAAAGGCTCAGGGTTCATTGGAGACACATGAGGGCATTGGGTCAATAGAGATGCATGACTACAGGGGTAGTTGGAAACAGAGGAGAGCATAGGGGTCACTGGATTTCCAGGAGGGCATTAAGATCACTGGAGACACAGGAAGGCACAGGGGTCACTGGAGACACAAGAAGACACAGGGGTCACTGGAGACACTGGAATGCACAGGTGTCACTGGAGACACAGGGGGGCATTTGGTCAATGAAGACGCAGGAGCACAAGAGTCATTGAAAAAAAGAGGAGTGCACAGGGGTAACTGGAGACACAGGAGGCATAGGGGTCACTGGAGGGCACAGGGGTCACTGGAGACATAGGAGTCACTGTAAACACAGGGGTCACTGGAGACACAGGGGTCACTGGAGACACAGGAGGGCATAGTTCTAGGGTTTGGGAGAAAATCAAGATGTCGTCCAAATAGACGATCACAAAAATGTCCAAATAGTCTCTGAGTACGTCATTGATGAAATGCTGAAACGTGGCCGGGGCATTACAGAGCCCGAAGGGCATGACCAAGTACTCGTAGTGGCCGAAGCGAGTCCGGAAAGCCGTCTTCCACTCATCCTCGGCCCGAATGCGGACCAAATTGTATGCACCCCTGAGGTCCAATTTGGTGAAAACTGTTGCCGATCTTAGCTTTTGAAAGAGCTCGGGAATTAAGGGCAGGGAGTACCGATTCTTGACCGTCACCTTATTGAGCTTTTTTGGTGACGAAGAAGATGCCTGCGCCAGCAGGAGAGGTGGAATGGCGGATGAACCCCTTCTTTAAGTTTTCGGAAATGTAGGTCTTCAGGGCCTCTTGTTCCTTCTCGGAGAGAGGAAAAATGCGACCGAAGGGGATTTCAGCCCCAGGGAGGAGCTCGATGGGGCAATCATAGGGACGGTGGGGCGGAAGGGAGTCTGCCCCCCGCTTGCTGAAAACGTCCAGAAAGTCATGATAAGGCTGGGGTACAGACTGGCGCAGGTCTTGATCCGCGTCTAGGCAAAGCAAGGTAGAGGATGTTCCGGGGGTTGCAGGTAGGCAGTGTTCCTGGCAGTACTGGGATTGAAATTCTACCTCCCCGGTGGACCAATGGATCAGCGGGTTGTGGGCCTGGAGCCATGGCATACCCAGGATGACTGGGAACAGGGGAGAGGAGATCACGTCCATGGTTAGAAGCTCCTGATGTTGAGGGAAAATTGTAGCGGGTAAAGGCAGAGTCTCTTGAGTCACCTGGCCAGACTTAATGCGGGACCCATCCGCCAGGAACACAGAAAGTCCTTGGGTCTTCTTCTGGAGCGGCAGGGCGTGAGTGTTGGCGAAGGTGGCATCCACGAAACAGCTGCACGCCCCGGAGTCAATGATGGCGCTGGTGAGGATTGTCCTTCCCTGGCACTGCAACGACAGAGGAAGGGTAAGGTGAATAGTACTGGCTGGGCAGGGTGCAGAGAGAGGAGAAACGGATGACAAGCACTTACGCGTCTTGACAGGGCAACCATTCACGAAATGTCCAGAGCCCCCACAGTACAGACACAGATTCAACTGGCGACGTCGGGCCCGTTCCTCGGGCGTCAAGGGGGCACGTAGAAGACCGATCTGCATCGGTTCGGAACCATCTGAGGCAGGTCCCACGGGAGGTGTAGAAGGAGCAGGTAGGTAGCGGGTAGCAGGAACAGGAGCCCTAGCGACCATCCAAGCTGGGCGACTGGGTTAAGCAGAGCGTTCAGCTCGGTGCTCCCGCAGGCGACGGTCCAATTGGATTGTCAGAGTGACAAGGTCCTCAAGATCCTCAGGAACTCCTACACGGGCCAGTTCGTCTTTCAACCCCTCCGAGAGGCCCATGCGGAACTGGTGTCTGAGAGCTGCATTGTTCCATTGAGTATCCGCGCTCCAACGCCTAAAGTCCGTGATATAGTCCTCAGCCGTCCTGCGGCCTTGCTGGAGCGCGGATAGGGCAGATTCAGCTGTAGCCGTGCGTTGAGGGTCGTCGTACAACTGTGCCATTGCCTGGAAGAAGGCGGCTAAGGACTGGGTCATGACACTGTTGGCTCCCAGAAGACGGTGGGCCCAGGACTGGGGCTCTCCTTGTAGAAGGGACACCACGAATCCCACTTTGGTGACCTCCAGGGAGAAGGTCCGGGGTTGCAGGGCAAAGTAAAGCTGGCAGGCATCTCGGAAAGCTTGAAACTTGGACCGGTCGCCTGAGAACCTTTCTGGGACAGGTACTCTAGGTTCGGGGGGAAGCATCACCACTGTTGGTTGGGAAGCAGGTTGCACTGGTGGTGCAGGAGGTGCAGCAGCCATGGGGCTGGCAAGTTGTTGAACTTGGCCTTCCAGCTTGGTATATCCCTCCTGCAGGGATTTCACGGCTTGTGTAAGGGCTGCCAGGTGGGAGCACATTTCCCGCATGGTTGAGGCTCCATCCGCAGGCTCAGTCATATTGGCTGTCCGTACTGTTAGGTACCTGGTAGTGCTGAGCCTGACTTGGTGGTTGGAGACCTCTCTTACAACTCTGGTTCAGGGCCTGCTGGATTGGGGACAGCGTCGCCGTGAACGCAGCGGGTAGGAGTGTCCGTATGGATGCAGCTGGCTGATGCTGGGTAGATGCAGGTCTTGCTCGGAGGGTAGGTCTGCAGATGAGGGTTCGGCAGAAGACCAGGAGGCAGGAGGTAGACCGGCAACAGGAGCAGCAGCAGACGCTGAAGTAGCTGACAGCAACGGCAGTAGCTCAGCAGATGACGGCAGCAGCGATGACCTGTGCAGGGACACTGGAGCAGGGATGGTCAGGCAAGCCGGGTCACAACAGGTAAGGCAGACAGGTAAGGACGGCAGGCAGAAGGATGGTCAGGAGGCAAGCCAGGGGTTCAGCAACAGTAACACAGTCCAGAGCAGGGTCAAACAAGCCGGGGTCAAAGAACGGAGAAGGCAGCGGAGTCAGACAAGCCGGGTCACAGGTAGGAAGCTCAGACAGGTTCAGGTTGGGGTCACCGGTGGGAGCTGAGACGGACAGCGCCGCATGCAGGCAGCTGTCCCCTTTAAATAAGGCCACTGGCGCCAAAGCGGCGCCGATCGCGCACGTGCACGCGCACGGGGGCGCGCACGCCCGCTATTCGCGCACGGGAGCGCGCGCACGAGTCCGGCGGGCGCGTGCACGCGCCCGCGGCGCGCGCCGACGCGCGCGCCGGCGTTCAGAGGGACCAGGGCTGCCCAGGTGCCCGCGCACCCTCCGGCTAGGGTGCCCAGGGCGGCTAGAGCCCTGACAGACGCAGGAGCACAAGACTCATTGAAAAAAAGAGGAGTGCACAGGGGTAACTGGAGACACAGGAGGCATAGGGGTCACTGGAGGGCACAGGGGTCACTGGAGACACAGGAGTCACTGTAAACACAGGAGTCACTGGAGACACAGGGGTCACTGGAGACACAAGAGACACACAAGGGCATTGGGTCAATGGAGATGTAGGGCCGCAGGGGTAATTGGAAACAGAGCAGACCACAGGGGTCACAGGTCATTGGAGACATAAGAGGGCACAGGGGTCTCTGGAGACACATGAGGGCATTGGGTCAATAGAGATGAATGACTACAGGGGTAGTTGGAAACAGAGGAGAGCATAGGCAGGAGTAATTGGGAACAGAGGAGAGCACAGGGGTCACTGGATTTCCAGGAGGGCATTAAGGTCATTGGAGACACAAGAGGGCACAGGGGTCTCTGAAGATACAGGAAGGCATAGGGGTCACTGGAGACACAGGGGGTCACTGGAGAGACACAGGGGGTCACTGGAGAGACAGGAGGGCACAGGGGTCACAGGAGACACAGGAGGACACAGGGGTCACTGGAGACACAGGAGGACACAGGGGTCACTGGAGACACCGGAATGCACAGGTGTCACTGGAGACACAGGAGGGCATTGGGTCAATGAAGACGCAGGAACACAGGAGTCATTGGAAAAAGAGGAGAGCACAGGGGTAACTGGAGACACAGGAGAGCAAATGGGACACTGGAGACCCAGGGAGGCATAGGGGTCACTGGAGGGCACAGGGGTCACTGGAGACACAGGGGGTCACTGGAGACATAGGAGGGCATAGAGGTCACTGGAGACAGAAGAGGGCACAGGGGTCACTGGAGACACATGAGGGCATTGGGTCAATGGAGAGGCAGGACCACAGGGGTAATTGGAAACAGAGCAGACCACGGGGGTCACAGGAGACCAGAAGGGCACATGTCACTGGAGACACAAGAGGGCACAGGGGACTCTGGAGACACAGGAAGGCATAGGGGTCATTGGAGACACAGTAGTCCCTGGAGACACAGGAGGGCACAGGGTTCACAGAAAGGCACAGGGGTCACTGGGGACACAGGAGGACATAGGAGTGTACAGGTGTCACTGGAGACACACGAGGGCATTGGGTCAATGAAGACACAGGAGTAATTGGAAAAAGAGGAGAGCACAGGGGTCACTGGAGACACAGGAGGGCATAGGGAGTCACTGGAGGGCAGAGGTCACTGGGGACACAGGAGTCACTGTAAACACAGGGGTCACTAGAGACACAGGAGGGCATAGAGGTCACTAAAGACAGAAGAGGGCACAGGGGTCACTGAAAACACAAGAAGGCTTAGGGGTCAATGGAGACACAGGAGGGCACAGGGGTCACTGGAGACACATGAGGGCATTGGGTCAATGGAGACTCAGGAACACAGGGGTAATTGGAAACAGAGGAGAGCACAGGAGTCATTGGATACACAAGAGGGCATAAAGGTCACTGGAGACAAAAGAGGGCACAGGGGTCACTGGAGACACAGGAAGGCTTAGGGGTTACTGAAGACACAAGAGGGAACAGGGGTGACAGAATGGCACAGGGGTCACTGGAGACACGAGGGCACAGGAGTCACAGAAAGGCACAGGGGTCACTGGAGACACAGGAGTGCCCAGGTGTCACTGGAGAAACATGAGGGCACAGGGGTCTCTGGAAACACCAGAAGGTACAGGGGCACTGGAGACGCAAGAGGGCACATGGGTCTCTGGAGACATAGGAAGGCATAGGGGTTACTGGAAACACAGGAGTCACTAGAGACAAAAGAGGGTGCAGGGGTTACCGGACACACATGAGGACATAGGGGCAATGGAGACACTGGAGCGCAGGGGTCATTTGAAACAGAGGAGAGCACAGGGGTCACTGGAGACATAAGAGGGCACAGAGGTCACTGGAGACACAGGAAGGCATAGGGGTCACTGGACAGCACAGGGGTCACTGGAGACCCAGGAGGGCATAGAGGGCACTGGAGACACAGGAAGGTATAGGGGCCACTGGAGGGCACAGGGGTCATTGGATACACAGAAGCGCACAGGGGTCACCGGAGACAAAGGAGGGAATAGAGGTCACTGGAGACACAGGAGGGCATGGGGGTGCAGAGGTCTATACCTCCATATGCACTTGGGGCTGCTATTCAAGCAATGCAGAAGGCTGGACATTTCACCTATGATAACAGTTGCAGGCTTCAATGCAAACATATAACCAAATGATGCTGAAGTTGGCTCCTTATTCGGCCAGCTTCTCATTTGAATGCAGAAGTTGGCTCCTTATTCAGGTTGGATAGGAAATTTTGAATAAGAATACAAGCTATTTCTATATGAAAACCATCTTGGCTCACCCAAATTCCACTTGCTTTATACACGTTGGGCATCCTACTATATAGGAAAGTTCAATTTGTCCCGAGCCAAGTGATATAAATCATAACATATGGCACCAAACGTGGCACCATGACAGCCATGCATTTCAATGGGAAATTTTGAATAAGAATCCAAGCTATTCCTATATGTAAACCATCTTGGCTCACCCAAATTCCACTTGCTGTATACACATTGGGCATCCTACTATATAGGAAAGTTCAATTTGGCCTGAGCCAAGTGATATAAATCATAAAAATTGTCACCCTGACAGCCATGCATTTCAATGGGAAATTCAGAATAAAAAGAAGCCAAGCCATTTCTATATGAAAACCATCTTGGCTCACCCAAATTCCACTTGTTTTATACTCATTGGGCATCCTTCTCTATAGAAAAGTTAAATTTGGCCCGAGCCAAGTGATATAAATCATAAAATATGGCACCCTGACAGCCATGCATTTCAATGGGAAATTCCAAATAAGAAGCCAAGCTATTCTTATATAAAAAACATCTTGGCTCACCCAAATTCTAATTGCTTTATACACCTTGGGCATCCTTCGATAAAGAAAAGTTCAATTTGGCCCAAGCCAAGTGACATAAATCATAAAAATTGATCCCAAATGCAAGGCTGTCAGGGTGCCAGGTGTAGTTCATTATTTTTTTAGGAATGTCATTTGGCTACAGCCCAATTGAACTTTTCTATATAGAAGGAATCCCAATTTGTATAAAACAAGTGGAATTTGGGTGAGCCAAGATGGTTTTCATATAGGAATAACTTGGTTTCTTATTCAGAATTTCCCAATGAAATGTATGGCTGTCATGGTGCCACGTTTGGTGCCATATTTTATGATTTATATCACTTGGCTCTGGCCTAATTGACTTTTCATATATAGGATGCCCAATGAGTATAAAACAAGTGGAATTTGGGTGAGCCAAGATGGTTTTTATATAGGAATGGCTTGGCTACTTATTCAGAATTTCCCATTGAAATGTATGGCTGTAAGTGGGACAAGTTTGGTGCCATACTTCATGGTTTATATAACTTGGTTCAGGTCAGATTTAACTTTTCTATATAGAAGAAGGATGCCCAAACGAGTTCTTGCAGGAAAAAAATATTTTAAGCAACAGACAGCATGGATTCATGAAAGACAGAAGTTGTCAGACAAACCTGATTTCTTTTTATGAGGTGGTAAGTAAAACCTTGGACAGAGGGGTGGCGGTGGACGTGGTATACTTGGATTTTGCAAAAGCATTCGATACAGTTCCCCACACACGGCTCATGTGTAAGGTAAGGTCTACAGGTTTGGAAATAGCGGTTTGTAAATGGATAGAAAACTGGCTAAAAGACAGAATTGAGAGAGTAATGGTTAATGATTCTTACTCTGAATGGTCTAAGGTTATCAGTGATGTACCCCAAGGTTCAGTGCTGGGACCCTTACTTTTTAATATCTTTATAAATGATATTGGGTCTGGGATCAAAAGTAACATTTCTGTCTTTGCAGATGACACCAAGCTATGCAGTGGAATAACGTCCTTACAGGAGGTCTCCAATTTACAAGCTGACCTCAATGCTCTGTCTAATTGGGCGACTATGTGGCAGATGAGGTTTAATGTTGATAAATGTAAAGTTATGCACTTGGGGGCTAAGAATATGCATGCATCATACATGCTAGGGGGAGTACAACTGGGGGAATCAGTAGTGGAGAAGGATCTGGGGGTTTTGGTAGATCATAAGCTCAATAATAGCATGCAATGCCAAGCTGCGGTTTCCAAAGTGAGCAAAGTCCTTTCTTGTATTAAGAGAGGTATGGACTCCATAGAGAGAGATATCATTTTGCCCCTGTTCAAATCATTAGTAAGACCTCATCTGGAATATGCAGTTCAATTTTGGGCACCAGTTCTCAAAAAGGATATTGGGGAACTGGAGAAAGTGCAGAGAAGGGCAACCAAACTGATAAGAGGCATGGAGGAGCTCAGCTATGAGGAAAGATTAGAGGAACTGAATTTATTCACCCTTGATAAGAGGAGATTAAGGGGGGATATGATCAACATGTATAAATATATAAGGGGTCCATATAGTGAACTTGGTGTTTAGTTATTCACTTTACAGTCAACAAAGAGGACAAGGGGGCACTCTTTACGTCTAGAGGAAAAGAGATTTCATCTCCAAATACGGAAAAGTTTCTTCACAGTAAGAGCTGTGAAAATGTGGAATAGACTCCCTCCTGAGGTGGTTCTGGCCAGCTCAGTAGATTGCTTTAAGAAAGGCCTGGATACTTTCCTGAATGTACATAATATAACTGGGTACTGACATTTATAGGTAAAGTTGATCTGGGGAAAATCCGATTGCCTCTCGGGGGATCAGGAAGGAATGTTTTCCCCTGCTTTAGCAAATTGGAGAATGCTCTGCTGGGGTTTTTTTTTTTGTGCCTTCCTCTGGATCAACTGTGGGTATAGAATGGGGTATATGGGATTGTATGATATATATATATATATATATATATATATATATATATATATATATATATATATTTTTTTTTTTTTTTTTTAATTAATTAATTAATTAATTTATTTTTTATTTGTGGTTGAACTGGATGGACTTGTGCCTTTTTTCAACCTAACTATGTGTATAAATCAAGTGGAATTTGGGTGAGCCAAGATGGTTTTTATATAGGAATAGTCTGGCTTCTTATTCAGAATTTCCCATTGAAATGCATGGTCATGGTGCCACGTTTTGGTGCCATATTTTATGATTTATATCACTTGGCTCGGGCCAAATTGAAGTTTAAGTAATTGAAGAATGCCAAATTATATGAAAACAAGTCACATCTGATGTTTTTCATATAGAAAAAAGTTATTTATTCAGAATTACCCCTTAAATACATGGAAGTTAGGGAGATGGAATTGTTGTTAAAGTTCGATTTTATTATAAACTTTGCAGATGATTGTTTAGTAAATAATCACCTTTGTGAACCCAACTCGAATAAGGAGCCAACTTCAGCATCATTATAATAAATGCACTTTTTATTGTAATCATATGAGCACCTTTATTGCATTTTTGGAAATGTTTGACTTTGCACTCAGGCAGCACTTTCCAAAGCTCCTGTTGGTATAAAAGGAGAATAAAATGTGCTCCACGTGTGGAAATATCACAAGCTACCTGGAAGATAATCACATCCCTTCCCTGGACTAGTAAACACTGGCGTGCACTTCCAACTATAGCAGCGCTACGGGTTCTCAGCACCCACCCATCCTTACTACAGCCTCCCTCATCCTAACTGCAGCCTCATCACGAGCTTGTTTTTAAAGCGTAAAACTTGTCAACGTCACTACGCCGGAAGTTGCTCTGCTGGTTGGCAAAGGCTGTTTGCACATTGGTTGGCTGCGTTCGCTTTATTTTTCCGGGTTGCAGTTCCTGTGCGTGTTACTATGGCGGACGAGCTGGAACAGTAAGGAGTGATTATTACTATATTATGCATGGCGCCGTGTATATAGAGGGGATATCATGATCTTAAGGGCTGACCTGTACAAGTTCCCGTTTGTCAGGGGGAGTGTGCACACTATATATAGGACCATACGTGTCATGGAGGGGTCGGTGTGCATACAGGACACTGTACTGTGTATACAGGACTCGGGGGCTGTATGTGTACTGAAATGTTAGGGATTCTTCATTCCTGAAGATGAAGGATTTGTTTTACAGAAATGCTTAGTGAACATCCCACATAGAGATAACATGCTTAGTACACATCCCACATGGAGATAACATGCTTAGTACACATCCCACATGGAGATAACATGCTTAGTACACATCCCACATGGAGATAACATGCTTAGTACACATCCCACACCGCTTGCGTGGAGATGACGCGATTGGCACACCGCTTGCGTGGAGATGACGCGATTGGCACACCGCTTGCGTGGAGATGACGCGCTTGGCACACCTCTTGCGTGGAGATGACGCGCTTGGCACACCTCTTGCGTGGAGATGACGCGCTTGGCACACCTCTTGCGTGGAGATGACGCGCTTGGCACACCTCTTGCGTGGAGATGACGCGCTTGGCACACCTCTTGCGTGGAGATGACGCGCTTGGCACACCTCTTGCGTGGAGATGACGCGCTTGGCACACCTCTTGCGTGGAGATGACGCGCTTGGCACACCTCTTGCGTGGAGATGACGCGCTTGGCACACCTCTTGCGTGGAGATGACGCGCTTGGCACACCGCTTGCGTGGAGATGACGCTCTTGGAACACCGCTTGCGTGGAGATGACGCGCTTGGCACACCGCTTGCGTGGAGATGACTCGCTTAGTACACATCCCACACCTCTTGCGTGGAGATGACGCGCTTGGCACACCTCTTGCGTGGAGATGACGCGCTTGGCACACCGCTTGCGTGGAGACGACGCGCTTGGCACACCGCTTGCGTGGAGACGACGCGCTTGGCACACCGCTTGCGTGGAGACGACGCGCTTGGCACACCGCTTGCGTGGAGACGACGCGCTTGGCACACCTCTTGCGTGGAGACGACGCGCTTGGCCCACCTCTTGCGTGGAGATTACATGCCTATCGGCACGGGACCTCCGACGGCCTCTGCCCTCGTCGGGCTCAAAGTTGAGAGGCACTTGAACATCCTCCTCCCATCGGGGGGGGGGGGGGGGGGTTGGGCTGGCTTTAACAGACAAGAAAAAAGGCACAAACCGGTATGCTCCTACCCATCTCCCCCTGGAGAGAGCGCAGCATACCCCTGGTCCCCTGCAGCACTTCCACCATGGCTGGAGGACATGCCACAACTGAGGCCATGATGGAAGTGTCCAGGCTTTAAAGGAATGACTGCAGTGTTTCCTGGGAAGTGGGTGGAGCTGCACTCTCTCCAGGTGCTGTCCTGAAAGACGAGGTGAGAAAAGTAACGCACCCCCCTCCACACAGCAGAAGAACTGTTCTAAATAGACAAGCTGTGTGCTGAGCTCCCTCCCTGACACATTTTATCTCATCTGTTGGGAAAACTTCTCAAACGTGACTCATGCTGATAACAGAGGAACTGAGCACCAGAGAGAGAGAACACTTAGAGCTTTGGAGAGAGATAAGTAATCGGTGCAGATATATATGCTTTGCTCAGAATTCACGATTGAGGTTAACAACCACTTTAAAGTGGATGTAAACTCCCATACATGAATTGTACCTATAGGTAAGGCTTACCTCCAACTGTAAATATCTCCTAAATGTGCACTGTTTAGGAGATATTTACTGTAAATACAGTCGATGACGTCACCGGCACTTGTGCTTCTGAAGGAACGGCCACCCGCACTGTTCCTTCAGAGCCCTTTGCCGTAACCAGTGGCTTCCACGGGCATGTACCGGAGTGACGTCGCACAGCCGGAGTCCACGGACCCGGAAGAAAGACGGGTGAAGATAGAAGCGACCTCCAGCGTTGACAACGCATCGGTAGAGGGCTTAGTTTGCAGGTGAGTTTCACATAATGTGCTAGTATGCGATGCATGCTAGCACATTATGGCTTTACTTTGCCGGTCAGAAGAAATGAAATGAACCCTGCGTTTACTTCCTCTTTAAGCAGAACTGCAGGCATTTTTTAAAATATTAAAATCTGCTGTGTAACAGGTACGTGAAGAATAATCGCCAGAAGGGAAGACCCCTTTTCCAAGGGGATCCTGTGCACATAGCACTCGCCTCTGTCTTAAATCCGTGCAGGGCTTGCTGAGCTGTCTTGTTGGATAGCTAGCCTTGCCGCCCACCTAGCTTTCCAACAACACTGATCAACAGATGGGTTTCTGAGTGACAGCTCAATAGGAGAGTAGATGTGATAGACAGTACACACAGAGCCTGCAAAACCCCCATCCCAAACTACCATCCCCTCATCATTTCTCCTTGGTTTATACAGAGTCCAGAGCTGAAACCTGTTCAGGGGAATGGAGAGAGTGAAAACTGTCATCTTGTGTTGTGAGTGATTGCAGCTGGTGAAAAACGCTTTCATTCTCGGAAATACAAGCTGATAACCGCATAAGGCAAGTGCAGCATTAGGCTGTCTCAGATAAGGCGCCGTTCACACTGGGGCGGTGCGGGCATCGGCGGTAAAGCAGTGCTATATTTAGCGCTGCTTTACCGTCATTTTAGCAGCGGTATTCGGCCACTAGCGGTGTGGTTTTAACCCCCACTAGCGGCTGAAAAAGGATTCAAAGCAGCGCTGCAGCGGCGCTTTGCCGGCGGTATAGCCGCGCTGCCCCATTGATTTCAATGGGTAGGAGCGGTGAATACACCGCTCCTTCACCGCTCCAAAGATGCTGCTAGCAGGACTTTTTTTTACCGTCCTGCTAGCGCACTGCTTCAGTGTGAAAGCACCCGCTTTTTTGAGGCACTATACAGGCGCTATTTTTAGTGCTGTAGCGCCTGAAAAAACGCTTCAGTGTGAAAGGGGCCTAAGTGTAATAGGCGGTGTGTGCAATTGTCAGCTTGTATTTTTGCAAAAGAAAGCTGCAGCTCTGGACTCTATGGGGTTGATTTTAGGGTCCTTTCACACGGGGCGGATCCGTGATGATCCGCCCCGTGAACATCCGCTTGCTCAGCGGGGATCGCTCCGCTGAGCCCGCGGATGACAGGGCGGCTCTGTCAGATCTCCGCTCTCCCCTATGGGGGATTGGATGAACACGGACCGTCTGTCCGTGTTCATCCGATCCGCTCTGCAGACGGATGGAAAAATAGGGTTTTCCTCCTTCTGCAGAATCGGACCATAGCGGAGGCGGACGATATCGGGTGTCAGCAGATGCTCATCCGCTGACACCCGCTATCCCGTAGGGGTACATGTATGTCCGTTTTTCATCCGAAAACGGATGGATGAAAAACGGACATACGGTCCGCATGTGTGAAAGGGGCCTAACTAGTACTAGAGAGTGCAAAAATCTGCAGCAGTGGCCATTTAACTAGTAACTTCAGCTTGTCCAATTAAAGCAGAGTTCCACCCATATAAAAGTCAGAGGCTACAAAAAGTGTAGCTGCTGACTTTTAATAAACAATCTCTCACCTATTCCCACGGTCCAGCGATGCGGGCGAATGAAGCCTCGCTCCTCTCCCCCTCCTCGGCATTGTGACTGTGGGCGCCTGGCAGTAGCTTCACAGCCGGGCATGCACGAGCCGCGATGCGCAATGTGATTGGCCGGACAATCTTCTGGGACGTGTAACATGTCCCAGAAGATTGCACAGAGGGAGGGGGAGAAGTGAACTTCCTTCCGGCTCCACAGAGCCAGAGGAGGAAATGGGAGCTGGATGCCCCTAAAAAGAGGGTATCTGCCATGCCCCCCCCCCCCCCAAAAAAAAAAAATTATATGGCATGTCAGGGGTACCCTTCAATTTGAAGCAGAAATTTCATTTTTGGGTGGCTTTAAGCTTTAACAAAAAAGCCTGGAAGCTGATTTGTTTCTATGCAGAGCTGCACCAGATTTGCACGCTCCACTTTTTTAAGAAAATCTACCCCTGTGTGTACTAAATGGGAGAGATGAGGAGACTGCACTGTGGAGTAGAGAAGGGCTTGGTGCTGGCTGTAAGCTGGGGGGTGGAGCTACAGCCAACAATGGCAGATAAGAAATATTTATTAACATCCTCTGCTCAGATTTTTAATGCACTTGTACTGGAGTCTTTGCCCAGGGGAATAGGCAAGCTGGGGGATTTAGCAAACATTTTTTTTCTGGTGATAATTGTTCTTTAATTCCCATGAGGCATATGCTACCTCTTTTTCTTTATTATTTATACTCGCCTTAATTAGTATAGCTGTTCATGAACTTCTGGTGCTGCAACTATTAGACATGTAACTCTCATACACAGAAGCCATACTGTCATTTATCTGGCTCGCCTCTTCCATTGGGGAAAATGAAGTAGGTGTGGCTCTGTTCATTTTGGTTTATATACCAGAGAAAATATTCTATATTCCTAATGTGATAATAAATAACTAAATGTGATGAATTGTGCCTGTGTACGTGATCCTTACAGGATTAGTAAACCTTACCAAATATACTTGTATGTGGTTTTTATAAAATTAATAATTAATAAACCTTGCCAAATAAATTATTATACATATGTGCAAATAAACCACAATGCATGCGAAGATGATCACAAAAACCAAAAAACTATAAATAAATAAATAAATGTTTAGAAAAATATTAGTGGATAAAAATTTATAAAAAAAAAAAAAGTTTTAAAAAACATTTGGAATATATAATATTTTCTATGGTATATAAACCAAATGAACACCTACTTCATTTTCCCCAATCTATATACTCCACTCAAGTGGAAGTAATCAGTAGAGGCAGCAGTTTCTTTTGATCTTTATATAATATAAAAAAAATTTCCTGCTGGTACTTTATTTACATTGCACGGAATCAAACACATTTTTTTCGCCTCTTCCATTATCCATTCACAGAAGGACTTGTAGTTTGTGAATGGATCACAGAATGGACCGGGGGAGTAGTGGCAGATAAACAGTATGGCTTCTGTGTGAGAGCCACAACGTTGGAAGTATAGCAAGAGCTATAACATCCAGCATTAAGGAAGGTGTAAATAATACTGCAGCGCTATAACCTATTTTTCATGAAATTCGTTTTTCTCTAGTCATCTTCCAGGACGGCACACCTGAGAGGATGACTGGTCACACCTGGCAGGAAACACAATTAACAAAGTTTAAAAAGCCCCACCCCTCCCTCTGACCCTCAGTTATTGATTGTGTTTCCCACACGCTGATGGCTGCGAAACCGTTTGTTATTTTTTCTAAGACCTCAGGTCTGGGACCATGGTCGCCCCCTTAATGAACAAACCCAGAGCAGTCAGTGGTGCCTGTGGGGTTCTCTGTTCAAGCATTTTTCAAATGCCATTAAATTAAGGGGTTTTTTCCCTCTGCTCTCCCTAGAAAGCTGAATGGGAGAGGCTGGGGCACTAGGACAGGTGAGTTGTCCATAACCCCAGGGGCCACCTAACCTTCCCTCTTTTTCTCCCCTCATACCTGACAGTGGTGGACGGTTGGGGGGGGCCGCTGATACACCCCACGTCGGCCGGAAGCTGGGCTCCAATGGCCGAACGTTTTCTTCCCCTTAGGGGGCCGTGCCATCCTTGGGGATAGACCGCGGCGCAGAGCGGCGTCTGTAGCCGCTAGTGCGCATGTCCGGAAGCCGCCGGGCGCCGGTGTGACGTCATATCCGGCGCGCCGGGGCTTCAACAAAATGGCGGCGAGCGCGGCGGTCAGAGCACGAGGCGGCTGTTTGGAAAGAGGGGGCCCAAGGTCCACAGCCTTCAGTCGATCCATCTACCGGTGTAGAGGCAGAGGATGGAAGGCGGACCAGAGCTCGCGGCATCAGAGGTCGCCACAGGGGGTGAGTGACTCGGCTGGAGCGAGGGGGGGCAGACATTTGGGGTGGCCCTATTGTCCTTGTCCCCCACACTGTATGTGTATGTGATGTGGCTAATGGGGTGTCCCTTTCTTACAGAGACCGAATGCCCTGCTCAGGAGAGAGCCAGTAGGTCTGGGAAAGCCACATCCAAAACTAAACGCTGTGGGTCTTGTAGCTCTAAACTCCCACAGGACCACAGCAAGCCTTTTTGTTACAAATGTATTTACAAATTGGCAGGCAAAGAGACAGCAGAAGTTGCGAAGGAATGCAGGGCACTTCAGGTTGAGATGCTAGCTACCCTTCAGTCTTTTAAAGCCGTACTTGATCAGCGTCAGGGGGATGCCAGATCAGTAAGGGAAAGCTCTCCCTCACAGGAAGATAGATCTACCTTTACAGGAGGGTCTCAGGAACCTGCCCCATACTATTCAGAGGAGGAGGTTTGCAGCTCTGACCTGAGTTCCCAGGAGGGGGAGGACTCAGATCAGGATAGCCATGTAGAGACCAGATCTGGGGGACACCTCTTTTCAGCAGAGGATATGGAGGGTCTCCTCAGGGCAGTATATGCGTCAGAGGACATTCAGTTACCTTCCGCCCAAGTGTCAGCTCAGGATAAGGTCTATAGAGGTTTGGGTAAGCCACAGGCCAGATCCTTCCCAGTTCACCAGTCCCTGAAAGATATTATCTTGAGGGAATGGAAGGAACCTGAGCGTAAACTCCTCAGACTTAAAACTTGGAAACGGAGATGTCCTTTTAAGGAGGAGGAGGAAGAAAAAATTTTTCAAAGTCCCACGTTTAGATGCGTCCTTGGCGCAGGTTTCTAAACGGTCGGACTTATCTTTTGAGGGCGCGGGTAACATTCAGGATCAGATGGATAAAAAATCTGAGATCCTGTTGCGTAGAGCTTGGGAAGCGAATGCATCGGCCATGAGCCCTGCATTAGCTTCAGCTTGTGTAGCCAGGAATGCGGACGCATGGCTCAACAAGCTGATGGACCATCTCACACGTAAGAAGGAATCCAGGGAGGTAGTAGAATCCCTGGAAGTGGTGGGGAGAGCTATCGCCTTTTTGGCGGACGCGGCAGTAGAGACAGTAAGGACGACTGCTAAGTCAGCGGCATTACTGAACTCAGCCAGGAGGGCCCTTTGGGTTAAGACTTGGGACGGAGACTTCACTTCTAAGTCCCGACTCTGTGGTATTCCCTTTGAGGGCTCCCTACTCTTTGGTTCGGGTCTGGAACAGGTCCTTTCCCGATCCACAGAAAAAGGTAAGAAATTTCCCTCCAAACCCAAGAAGGAAAAAGGGAGGAAATTTTTTCGTGGCCCCCCTGCAAAAGGCCAGTTCAAGGGCAAAGGGGGACAAAGGAAGAAATGGGGGATCGGAAAGGGCAAAGAAAAAGGTGGAATCCTTTTTTCTGGGTCCGGACCGTCCAGCAAGGATTCTAAATGACGCCATAAAAGTGGGCGCAAGGCTCTCGTATTTCCTTCCCCAATGGGAGAAGATCTCAGAGAGCCCTTATATTTTAGACCTAATAAAACTAGGTTACAAGCTGGAATTTCGGTCACTCCCACCTCAAAATTTTTTGGTTACTTACCTTCCCAAAGATTCTCTGAAGGCAAGGGGCTTGCTAGACAGCGTTCGCATGCTCGCAGAACAGGAAGTGATTATCCCGGTCCCAGTGACTCAGAGGGCTTTCGGTTTTTATTCCCACATTTTTGTGGTCCCGAAGCCATCGGGCAAGTTTCGGTTGATTATCAATCTACGGAAACTGAACCACTACCTGTTGTACAAGCGATTCAGAATGGAGAGCATCTACACGGTCAGAAAACACCTCCAGAAGGGAGTTTTCATGATCACATTAGATCTCAAAGATGCTTACCTGCATGTACCCATTGCCCCGGATCATCAGAAGTACTTGCGTTTCGCAGTACGGACAGAGCAGGGGGTGCAGCATTGGCAGTTCAGGGCACTTCCCTTCGGCCTTGCGGCCAGTCCAAGGATTTTTACCAAAGTCCTGGCAGAGGTAGTATCCTTTCTACACCTTCAGGGGGTAGCTCTGATACCATACCTCGACGATCTGTTGATCTACAGTCCATCCAGAGACCAGCTCCTGAGGGATCGAGAGTTGGTCTTGTCGACCCTGGATTCCCTAGGTTGGATGGTGAGTCAGGAGAAATCCTCCCTGGATCCCTCACAGTCAAAGGTATACTTGGGGTATCAGTTGGACTCAGTAGCCCAGAAAGTGTTTCTTCCTCCCGAAAAGGTCGAAAAAATTCGGGGCGCAGTGACAGTGTGTCTCGAAGCCCCGGAGGTATCTTTGAGAAACATCATGAGGGTGTTGGGCCTGATGGCCTCTTGCATCCCGGCAGTTCCCTGGGCTCAGCTCCACTCACGAGTCCTTCAGGGCTTCCTTCTCTCCTCTTGGGGGGGGAGAAGAGAAACCCTGGAGGAGAAAGTTCCTCTGTCAGAGGAGGTAAGAAGCTCCCTAGTTTGGTGGCTCGATCCCGTCAACCTATCGGGAGGTCGGACGTGGACACAGCTAGACCCAATAGGCATTACAACAGACGCAAGTGCCTGGGGTTGGGGGGCTCATTTAGGAGACCGCTACGCCCAGGGTCCCTGGGATCAGAGTCAGAGCAGAGCTTCCTCAAACTTCAGGGAGCTTCTGGCAGTCGGGAAGGCATTAAGTGTCTTCCGGGACTTGATCCAAGGAAGGGAAGTCCAAATTTTCTCGGACAACCGGGTGGCAGTATCCTATTTGAACCGTCAAGGGGGAACAAGGTCAGTCAGTCTAAGGGCACTGACCCAAGATTTCCTGGGAGAAGCAGAGAAAAACATTCTCTCAATCTCTGCGGTCCACATAAAGGGATCCCTCAATATACAAGCAGACTTCCTCAGCAGACAGCCCATTCTTCAGGGAGAATGGGAGTTGAACGAAGAGGTTTTCGCTCTGGTAAAACGTCATTTCGGAGTACCAGAGATAGATTTATTCGCTTGTCAAAGGAACGCAAAGGTGCGGAGATTCTTTTCTCTCACGAGAGAACAGAGATCCTCAGGAGTAGACGCTCTCGCTCAGAATTGGGACTTCAGCCTGGCATATGCCTTTCCTCCCCTGGTACTCATCCCACGAGTGCTTCAAAAGCTGTCACAGTCGGATGGAGACCTTATCCTGATTGCACCCTGGTGGCCGAAGCGGGTCTGGTTCCCCACCATGTGGAGGTGGTCAGTCGTGCCTCCGCTGCATCTCCCGGTCAGGCGGGATCTTCTCTGCCAAGGCCCAGTGCTGCATCCCAACCCGGGGTTTCTGTCCCTGACGGCCTGGCTCTTGAGAGGGAGATCCTCAGGAACAGGGGATGCTCGGAGAAGGTAATTGACACTCTTCTCCTTAGCAGGAAGAAGGTTACCAGACAGATTTATGCAAAGGTCTGGAAGATCTTCTCTAGATGGGCTCAAGCAAATCAGAGAACTATCCAGACGATTCCAACCGTGCTGGATTTTCTCCAGGAAGGGGTAGACCAAGGGTTAGCGGTCAGTACCCTTAGGGTCCAGGTAGCAGCCCTGTCAGTGTTCTTTGACACAAGGTTAGCTCAAGACCCTCTTGTTAAGAGATTCTTGCTAGCCAGGGAAAGGTTAACCCCGGTAAGGACAGTTAGTTTCCCGCCGTGGGATTTGTCCCTGGTTCTGGACGCCCTGACGAAAGGGCCATTTGAGCCGTTGGATCAAATTTCATTTAAATTTCTTTCCCTTAAAATGGCCTTTCTTCTAGCCATCACCTCAGCTAGAAGAGTAGGCGACCTACAGGCCCTGACAATAAAAGAGCCTTTTTTGTTGATCCTAGAGGACAGGGTAATCCTTAGACAGGATCCTCTTTATTTACCAAAAGTGACCTTGGGGTTCCACAGGTCACAAGAGATTATTCTTCCATCATTCTGCCAGAATCCGAAGAATGAGAAGGAAGAAAGATTGCACCTTTTTAGATGTTAGACGCTGTCTTTTAGTCTATCTAGAAAGGGCAAGGGAGTTTAGGAGATCAAATCATCTTCTAGTTACTTTTGGGGGCCAAAGAAAGGGTCTTCAGGCCTCAAAACCTACGATAGCCAGGTGGATTAAGCAGGCAATAGTTTTAGCCTATAAACACTCGGATAAACCGGTTCCATCCCACCTTAAGGCTCATTCAACCAGATCTCTGGCGACCTCCTGGGCAGAAAGGGCAGGTGCTTCCATAGATCAGATCTGCAAGGCAGCAACATGGACGAGCCATAATACCTTCCTGAGGCATTACAGAGTGGAGCTGTTGTCCCCTCAGGACTTGGCTTTTGGCAGGAAGGTCCTACAGGCGGTGGTCCCACCCTAAGGTAGGCCTTAACTTCTTGCTCATCGTCTCAGGTGTGCCGTCCTGGAAGATGACTAGAGAAAAATACCAGTTACACTTACCGGTAACGGATTTTCTAGGAAATCTTCCAGGACGGCAGGCCTACTTCCCTACCCTTAAATGTTGGTGATGTTTTATTCTTCACAGAATGTACCCTTTGACACTGGTGTGGGTGTTTACTTTGTCATAACTGAGGGTCAGAGGGAGGGGTGGGGCTTTTTAAACTTTGTTAATTGTGTTTCCTGCCAGGTGTGACCAGTCATCCTCTCAGGTGTGCCGTCCTGGAAGATTTCCTAGAAAATCCGTTACCGGTAAGTGTAACTGGTATTTTTCTGCCTCCTTGTAACATCCTTTGTGAGATCCTGAACCCCCCCCCATCTGTTTGTTAGGAACAAGCTGTGCTTGTTAGTTGCGGTCACGTGCACTGCACTATACATCCCATAAATCTTAGTCCAGGGGTAGGCAACCTGGGGCCCTTCAGCTGTTGCAGAACTACAAGGCCCATCATGCCTCTGGGAGTAATTGTAACTGCCAGCGTTGCAATGCCTCATGGGAAATGTAGTTTCACAACTGCTGGAGGGCCCCAGGTTGCCTACCCCTGCCTTAGTCCATCTCAGGAGCAAGCAAGAGAGGCTGACTATATTCCTACATACAGTGAAACAGAAAATTAACATCTAACAGGAAGTCCGATAACGGCAGCTAAAACATTTTGGAGGAGGCTGAGAGCGATCAAAAGGTAACTTTTTTAGGTGAAGAATATATACCTGTTTGGAAGTTTTCCCAAAACCTCTTTCAGGACAGCACCCGAGAGATCATGGCTCCTCCCACAACAGGAAACACCTCATCAAAAGATTTAACGGGAGGCCTCCACTTGGCTTCCTTCAGATTTTTTTTGTTTCCTCCAGCCGGTAGGAACACCTCTGGTGGGAGCCATGATCTCTCAAGTCTATTCTGATAGACAAGAGGTTCTCACCTGTTGTTGTTTTTACATTTTTTTTTTAATTTTTTTTTTGGCAGGAGACTGATGCTACCACTTGCCTTATGCTGGATGGTCCCCATGGGCTCTCTCCCCCTTCCGTGCTCGGGGCGAGCCTGTGCTGCCCAGTTTTCGTTCAGATGGGCGGTGGTCGCGCGGACACCCCCTGCTTGCCCCCCCCCTGCTTTGTGGGACAGCGGAGGTGTAAGTCTGAGCAGCTGCCGTTGTTGTGGCCAGGGAGAGCCCTTGGCCATGTCCAGTGCAGTGCACAGGAAGAGATGGCACTTCCAGGTCAGGAGCATGGCATAGTTTTCGGCCGCAAAGGTCAGGGGGATAGGACAGGGTCACCTGGTGCCTTTAATGTCTGGTTCCAGGTCGGCACAGCAGCATTTTTGAATCCTGGAACTGGCTTTCTTTCAGCCATGCGAACGCAGTGTGCTCTGCAATGGAGGAAAGTGCGACGGATGAGGGGACAAGCCAAGGCACCACCAAGGCACCAGCAAGGCCAAGGTAAGGGCCGTTTTCTCCTCTGGGTTATTAACCCCCCCCCCCCCTTCTACCTTTTAAGCAAAGGGAATTGGTTGTGGTGGTGGGGTTTGCTTGGGCACAGGGAAGTTAGGAGGTCCTTTCCTAGTGCACCTTGGTATTTTACATCTGTGGCCAGCTGTGTCAGCAGTTTTCAGCGTGGTTCTATTGTTTTTTTTTCCTTCTGTATGTCCAGGCTAAGAGCTCTGTTCAACCGGTAAAGAAAAAGTGTCCTTCTTGCAAAGAAAGGTTAAGCGAATCCTGGACTCTTTGTATGGATTGTATCATGGATTTTGTCAAGGAGTCTCCATCCATTTGTGGCGATCTTGTTATAACCATTAAGGATGAGCTCTGTGCTACTTTTCAAGCTTTCAGGTCAAATCTGAGAGAAGAGTCAGAGTCCTCAGGCCAACCCAGTGCCCTGCAGCCGACCCCAGAGTTTCAGGGTACTTCCAAAGAACCTGTTTCCCCTTCTCAGGGTGTGACGGATTCAGAAGAGGAGGATGAAGAAAATGAGGCAGTGCCAACAAGTACAAAATGTCCCTTGAAGAGGTGGGGGGACTCTTAAAGTGATCCACGCTACCTTGGGAATAGAGGAAGAAAAAAAGGAGCTCTCCTTGCATGACCATATGTATGCAGGTCTAGGAGACTCCAAAGGCTGCACTTTTCCGGTCCATTCGATCATCGCAGACATGGTTACATAGTTGGTGAGGTTGAAAAAAGACACAAGTCCATCAAGTCCAACCTGTGTGTGTGTGTGTGTGTGTGTGCGTGCTTTTATGTCAATATTGCATGACTAAAAAATAAATGGCTGGAGCCGGAGAAGAAACCATTCTTTTCACGGACACATAAAAAGAGGAAAATCCTGACTCCCATCTGGAAAAAAGTTCCAAAACTTAGATTCAGGCCTTCTGGCAGGTTTCAAAGTCGACTGACCTTGCTTTTGATGATATGAGCACACTAAAGGAGCCCATGAATAAGATGGATCTACTTCTTAAGAGCCTGGCAATCATTTATGAACAATCTGAAGCTGGCAATGGCAACAGATGAAATCTCGTATTACAGCAGATTCCCCAAAACAGGACATTCTGAATTCCTTTGCAACCTTATCTGCAGCAGTGGCATACATTGATGATGCTTCAGCAGAGTCCATACGTATGTCGGCTAGGTCTGCGGCACTAACAAACTCTGCTAGGAGGGCCCTATGGCTATAGGCCTGGACTGGAGATGCTGTATCAAAAACAGGTTGTGTGTTATCCCTTTTGCAGGGGATTTGCTGTTTGGATTGGAACTAGAATATCTGGTCAAGAAAAAGAAGGTTCAGACACGCATGTGTTTTTTTTTTTTTATTTTTCATCCTCAGAGGTCAGAAAGAAGCTAAAACGCAGGGGAAAAGGAAGCCACAGTCCTCCAAAAAGCCCAAAGGTAAGAGTGGAGTGCTCTTCAATCCTCCTGCGACAGTGGAGAAGCATTACACTAAACCAGTTTATTTTAAACATGCTCTCCCAGGGTTATGTAATCAAATTCATGGAATCTTCTCCAAGAAGATTTTTGGTGACAAGTGCTCCAAGGGATCCATCCAAGGTTCTCGTCAGGAACTCTGATCTCAGAGTCATTATTCCAGTCTCTCAAAAGGAGTTCTTCCAGGGTTTCTACTTGCACGTGTTCCTCGTTCAGGAAAGTTCCGTCTCATTCTAAATCTCAAAGTGCTAAATCGCTCGGTAGAGTACAGAAGTTTTCGAATGGATTCTATCTTCTTAGTCAAAAACCTCCTGAACCAGGGGTGCTACATGGCATCAATCAGCTTACAGGATGCTTACCTCCACATGCCTATTGCCACCAGGTCCCAAAAATATCTGAGGTTGTCATTGAATGTACAGAAAAAAGTGCTACACCTGCAGTTTAGATTACTTCCATTTGGCCTGTCATCGGCCCCAAGGGTGTTTACAAAAGTGATGGTTGAAGCATTGGCACCTTTTGCGTCTAGACAGAATCTATGATTCCTTATCTAGACAATCTCTGTTTTTTTCGCTCAAACCAGAGAGATGCTTTAGCAGAACTTGGCCAGAGCTCATGCCCACCTAGAGTCCATAGGCTGGATCCTAAACCTTCAGAAGTCAAATCTGATTCCCTCGCAGGAGGTGTTCTTCTTTGGGGTACCGTATCAACTCGGAGCAAAGAATTTTTTTTTCAGAGGAAAAGGAGAAAGAGCCTGTTGGAAGTGTCTCTGTTGCAGTCGAGTCAGCTCCTGCCCATCAGGAAGGTAATGTCAGCCTTGGATACCCTGGCCTCTTCCATACCTGCAATTCAGTGGGCAAGACTTCACTTCAGACCCCTGCAGAGTTTCTTATCAAGGGCTTGGGATCACCAGCAGGATTCAATGGATTTGCTTGTGAAGATCCCCACCTCCAGTAAAAATAAGTCTTTGGTGGTGGAAGAACCAGACAAGGGTTTCAGCCGGTCTGCTGTGGTCCTTCCCGGTCCAAGTAACGATAACAGATGCCAGCTCCTGGGGCTGGGGGGCTCATATGAGCGATCGATGGGCACAGGGCTCATGGTTCGCAGAAGAAGCTGTAAGATCCTCAAATTGGAGGGAACTGAAAGCAGTAGAGATGGCCCTGCTGACATTTGCCAAGGAAGTTCAGGGATTTCATGTACAGATTCTGTCGGACAATGCCACATCGGTGACTTACACAAACAGGAAGCTTTTTTTTTTTTTCACCCCTTCTTCAGATGCAGCTCAAACCATATTGGCACCTTCCTTTGAGACAGTACCTGCTGATACAGGGCCCTCTATTTCACCAGGAGGTAGCTAAGTTAAAACTCACAGCCTGGCTTCTGAAGAGCAGCTTTTGAGGAAGAAGGGATTCTCGGATAGATTGGTTGCTATTCTATCTAGCAGAAAGTGTTACCAGAGCAATTTATTCCAAAGTCTGGAAAGCTTTCAACTCCTGGTGCACTAAATTAGGACAGTCCTTAAAGGATATTTCTTCTGATCTGTCCTGGAATTCCTGCAAGATGGAGCGGATAAAGGGTTGGCAGTCAGTACCCTCAAGGTTCAGGTTGCAGTGCTGGGGGTGTTTTGGGGCGAAACCTATCTCCTCTGAAGCTTTAGTGATTAGATTCTTCAGGGCCCCCACCCGATCCAGATCGGCAGTGATCAGATGCTTTCCAAAGTGGGACTTATCAGTCATTCTACAGGCTCTAACCAGAGAACCCTTTGAACCTATGGGTTTAGCCTCACTGAGACTGATTGCATTAAAAACTTTTTGTTGCTATAACGACCACTCAAAGAATTGGTGAACTTCAAGCCTTGTCTATCAGGGAGCCATTTTTTTTTTTTTTTCTATTTTTACAGACAGAATTAATCGGAAAACCAACCCTAAGGTCACTTTGGTCCAAAATCGAGCTGAGGAGATTATACTTCCTATGTTTTTGCTCTAATCCATCAGAAAAGAAGGAAGAAGAATTTCATACTTTTGGATGTTGAGAGCAGTCTTAATTTACCTTGAAGCCACTATGGACTTTAGGTGTTCAGACTCATTATTTGTTTTATATGCTGGTAGTAAGAAACGAAGATCAGCTACCAGGGGAACCATTGCCAGATGGTTGAGAATGGCTATCACAGAAGTCTATTCCTTTTTCAAGTCAAGATGGTCCAGTTGGTATTCATGCTCCATTCTACCAGAGCTTTGGCGGTGAGTTGGGCAGAGAAAGCTGGTACCACCCCCCGAATAGGTCTGTAAAGCAGCTACGTGGGTGAGTCTGACGACCTTTGCCCGTCATTATAGGTTAGACCTGACAGCAGGGGACCAGGCTTTTGGTAGAAATGTCTTACAGGCTGTTGTCCCATCCTAATGGGGTAAGTATCGCTTTATCCTCTCGGGTGCTGTCCTGAAAGATATTTTGGGAAAATTCAAGTTGGACTTACCGGTAACTTGTTTTCCAATAGTCTTTCAGGACAGCAATAGCCCGCCCTTTTTTTGCTGTATACCATGATGTGACTTTTGCTTATGTTTCAGCTGGGGCTGGAGGTTCTCTACAAACAACTGAAGGAAGCTGTTTGGAGGCCTCCTGTTGAAGCTTTTGATGAGGTGTTTCCTGTTGTGGGAAGAGCCATGATCTCTTGGATGCTGTCCTGAAAGACTATTGGAAAACAAGTTACCGTATATACTCGAGTATAAGCCGAGTTTTTCAGCACTTTTTTTTTTTATTTTAAATTTTTTTTTTTTGTGCTGAAAGTGCCCCCCTCGGCTTATACTCAAGTCAAGCACTTTTCTGCAGCAGAGAATGGCATTTTCCGAACCGACTTTGGGGCCCTGTATCTCCAAAACTGCTAGGAACCCCAAATTTGGATATGTTGTAGTTCCACTGGGTTTGCACACCAAATTTGGGGTTCCTAGCACCAAGTGGCCCCGAGATACGGGCCCCAAAGTCGGTTTGGAAAATGTCATTCTCTGCTGCAGAAAAGTGCTTGAAAATTTTCAGACCCGACTTTGGGGCCCTGTATCTCGGGGCCACTTGGTGGAAGTAGCACTACAACATATCCAAATTTAGGGTTCCTAGCACCCCCTAGATACAGGGCCCCAAAGTCGGTCAACTGTGTCCATCTGCAGCAATGTCATTTCGGGACCCTTTGGCTGCAGCTAGGGGGCATCTAGGAACCCTTAACTACCAAGTTTGAAGTTCGGGGGACCTATGGCTGCAAATGGGCACAGTGAGGCTGCAAATGGGCATTGTTGACCCTCTTTTCGACTTACAGTAGCTGCGCATTTCTCACCTAGGCTTATACTCGAGTCAATACGTTTTCCCAGTTTTTTTTTTTTTGTGGTAAAATTAGGTGCCTCGGCTTATATTCGGGTCGGCTTATACTCGAGTATATATGGTAAGTCTAACTGTAATTTTTTTTCTATTAAAAATTGAGTTTGTCACTCTAAAGCATTTCTGAGGTCAATATTTAAAATCATATATTCCTTTCCACTGATTGCACTGCTATTGATACTGGTATCGGTGCCGATGCTGAGTATTTTCACAAGTACTCATAAAAATTCTCTGATACCTGAAACCAATACATTTGTCTTGCGATTTGAGCCCGTACAAAATGAATCAGCTCGAATCGCACTGCAAAGAATCACTTGCAGTGATTGTGGTGCGCTTCCTGTCCCAATCACGTGTTTTCAGCAGTGCCGAGGGGAGGAGATTCAGGAGACGGAGTCAGTACAGGAATTGCTGCGTGCAGGCAGCAATGTACCATGGGATATATAGTCCTTAGACATTGAAAGTAAACCGCAGAGAAGTTGCAAAGCATGCAGGGAAAGCAATCACCAGCCATCAGGCTGACATCCGCCACTCCATAGAGGTGAATGGAGGCTCCGATCAGGCCTGAAAAACTGACAGATGGATCTGATCAGAAAGCCCGCGTGAAAGGGGTCTAAATGGAGCTGAAGTATGTAACTTGTTCAAAGGATCATACAGTGAGGGTAGACTCCTCTGTCTCTCCTATGGGTGGCCCCATAGCTCACACTGGATTTTTAACCACGGCGGACCTGATCGGAGCCTCCATTCTTTGAAAATTGAGGAAAAACATATATTTTAGGGAAGATTTGTATTAAAAGTTTTATATTTGAGGCCTTGGTGGGTAAGATGTGCAGTGAAAAAAAGAGGGCATCACCTAAGTTTTTTGATTATTACAATTCGTTGGCCCTTTGAATACTAATTGCTCATCATAAGGCTCTTGTATTTGAAAATTGCTATATATATATAATATATAAATTTTTTCTAAGCTGACCTCTGAGAAAAGGTAAAAATCCTCTCTTGCAGTAGGGCTGCCCATGCACTGCAAGAGTTAACTGTTTGTCTAGGAGAATCACAAAGCATTTTTACTTACCTGATCCTCTGCTTCTGCAGGCTCCTCCTTACTGCAAGGGTGGTCCTCACAGCCTCTTCTCCCTTATGACAAGGCAATGAGGTGTCCTCTAATGTCCTTAAGATTGATGTAGGGCCTATAGCCCTGCACGAGATGTGAAGAGGCAGAGGGACAGTCCACTGCTGGAGCATAGGGGAGAAAGGAAGATCTCGTAAAGTAAAACTGCTTTTCCGTTCCCTCAGCATAATTGTTGCCATGTATGGGCGGCCCCATTGCAAAGAGCGTTGATACTTTTCCTGGAGTTGGACTTTAACATTTATGCCTTTTCTCATTTTGCTTCAGTATGTATGGCAATGCAGTGAACAGCCTTGACACTTCACATGTGCGGAACACTAATGACTGGCTCTGGGGACTCAAAGGTACCAATAGACATAATGATCATCGCCAACTCTTGTTGAAAGCAATCACAACACTTATGAGCCCCTTATGCCATTTGGCATACTGGTATAGTTACCAAAACTGGTGCACTCAGAATCTGGTGAAGCTGTGCATGGTAGCCAATCGGCTTCTAACCTCAGCTTGTTCAATTAAGTTTTGGCAACGGAAGCTGATTGGTTTCTATGCAGAAGTGAGCCTGATTTTTGAACTCCAGCTTTAGTAAATAAACTTCACTGCTTCAGGATTGTGCTCTTTTCAGCATGTTGGATAATTTCTGTATGACGTGCTCTTCCAGTACGTGTGTGTGTGTGTGTGTGTGTGTGGTTGATTTTGGTTTCCATGGGCTCAACTCACTGCCTGATTGGTCGAAGTGATCATCAGACTCGCTACTTCCCTAAAAAAATAACTACCGTATAAGTCGAGTTTTTCAGCACATTTTTTTTTTTTTGTGCTGAAAGTGCCCCCCTTGGCTTATACTCGAGTCAAGCACTTTTCTACAGCAGAGAATGACATTTTCCGACCCAAATTTGGGTCCCCTTGTCTCGGGGGCCACTTGGTGCTAGGAACCCCAAATTTTGGTGTGCAAACCCAGTGGAGCCAACACTACAACATATCATAGCACCAAGTGGCCCCGAGATACAGGGCCCCAAAGTCGGTCAACTGCAGCAATGTCATTTCAGGACCCTTTGGGTCCCGAGACCCCAAATTTTGGCTGCAGCTAGGGGGCATCTAGGAACCCTTAACTACCAAGTTTAAGTTCAGGGGACCTATGGCTGCAAAATGGGCATTGTTGACCCTCTTTTCCACTTACGGTAGCTGCGCTTTTCTCACCCTAGGCTTATACTCGAGTCAATAAGTTTTCCCATTTTTTTTGTGGTAAAATTAGGTGCCTCGGCTTATATTCGGATTGGCTTATACTCGAGTATATACGGTATGTCTTTTTGTGATCTAAGGCTCCGTTCACACCTGAGCAAAGCGATTTTTCAGGCATTTTGTTTGAAGAGTTTTGCAAGAATATTATGGGCGTTTTAGAAGCATGTTGCAGGCATTTAATAGGCTTCATGTACACGGGATGTTTTTACAACCTCTCCTGAATGATTTAACTTGACAGATGATAACCAACGTTTATAACGTCCGTTATGGCACGTTTAGCTGCATTTTGCCGCGTTTGCGTTTTAGAATCGTTTTTTTCAAATAGCCAAAAATGAAAAAATCATGTAAACGAAATGCGGCTCAATGCAAGTTACCACTTTTACACGCGTTTACAAGCTGTTACCCCCAGTCATGACACAGGGCTCTGAAGGGGTGGCACAGTGGCCTTTCTTTCAGAGCGCATGCGCCAGTGGTGTCACTGGCTGCATGTACTGTAAATATCTCCTAAATGGTGCACGTTTTAGCAGATATTTACACTACTTCTAGGTAAGCCTTATTTACCTATAGGTAAAATTTAAAGATGGAAGTTTACTTCCTATTTAAAATTTAAAAGCTGAACGCCAGGCATACTGCTAAATACAGATGAAATGCATATAAAAGAGCTACCGTATTTTTCGCTCCATAAGACGCACCTAGGTTTTAGAGGCGGAAAACAATAAAAAAAAATATTCTGAACCAAATGGTGTCCTAAAATATTTACCATTGCCATAAATGCGACCTGACCATTGCACATAATTGCAGCCTCTTTGCCCACCACTGCAGCATCTTTTTGCCCATTGCAGCCTCTGTGCCCACCAATGTCAGCCTCTGTGCCCACCAATGTCAGCCTCTGTGCCCACCAATGTCAGCCTCTGTGCCCACCAATGTCAGCCTCTGTGCCCACCAATGTCAGCCTCTGTGCCCACTAATGTCAGCCTCTGTGCCCAAAAATGTCATCCTCTGGATAACACAGCGCTCTCCTCCCTCTGTCCTCCAGCGCTCGTATATCACGGAGCTGGGTCTGTGTGCAAGGTCCCACCCCCCCTAGACCGGCTCTTGTGATAGGCGGAACACTAATTCAATCTATTATCACACAAGCCGGTCTAGGGGGGCGGGACCTTGCACACAGACCCAGCTCCGTGACATACGAGCGCCGGAGGATAGAGGGAGGAGTGCATTGCATTCACAGGCCCTGCTCACAGGGGCTTCAGATGTCTGTCCTCCGCTCTCCTGCCTCGATGGTGGCGGGTGGCGTTTGGCATCGGCGGCGGGGAGGCGGTGCCTAACATGCATTCGCTCCATAAGACGCAGAGACAGTCTCCCCCATATTTCTGGGGGGAAAAAGTACGTCTTATGGTGCGGAAAATACGGTATTTTACCTGCAAAGAGATTTGTATTTCTGTCTATCCAGTTCTTTAATTTACACAGCAAAGCCAGGTAGATAATATTGCCGCCATTGTTACAGTTGTAGACTTCAGTAGTGTCCTGAGCCTGCTGACCAATGAACTCCTCTTTATGCTCACTCTGCTCTTTCTTCCTATCAGCATATTCCTTGTCAGCGTTGGCATTGGCATGTAGCACAACTTTTTGGCATCCAGTGCTTCTCCTATCTGTCTGAATGCTGCTTTACAGTGAAATTTTAGAGGCTGATCACAGGTCCCACAAGGCTGTGGGACCATTCACAAAGTGCAGTGCGGCTCGTGCATGCACAGCTGCAAGCAGTCACAGCCAGCTTCCCACACTAGACATGGTGGCTCTGGGGCCCTGAAGACTGGCAAAGAACCATCCCTGGTGAGGACAGTAGGTGTCCTTTTATTAAAAGTCAACAGCTACAATATTTGTAGCTGCTGACTTTCTAACTTTTTTTTTTTTTTTTTATTATTTATTTTTTGGGGGGTACTAAAGATCCTCTTTAACACGATTGTAAACCACAGCTGGTAAAACAAAAAACACCTGTACGCCATACTAGCGCATTATAGAATACTTGCCTTAGAACTAAGCCCTCCCACAGTGCAATGTCACTGCTGAAAGGGCTGACATGTTTCAACGGTCTTTCTTCCGGATTCGTGTGGTCCGGCTGTGTGATTGGCCAGAGCGGCGACGATGTCACTCCTGCGCATGCGTGTGGGAGCCCTCGGTTCCAGCACAAAGCTCAGAAGTTACGGAAAAGTATGCCGGACATTCGGACCGCATGCGCCAGCGATGTCACAGGCTGCACGCAGGGTGAATATTCATTTTAACTACAGGTAAGCCTTATTATAGACTTACCTGTAGGTAAAAATAAAGCGGGCTTTACTACCCCATTGATACCAGTCTTTATTATACAGCACAGGAAGAAAAAAATACTTTAACCGCTTCCCGACCGGCCACTGCATATATACGTCAGCAGAATGGCACGGGCAGGCAGAATCACGTACCTGTACGTGATCGTGCATGTGCCTGCCCGTGGGTCGCGCGCGCGCTGCTAGCGGCACGCTCGCGACCCGGTCGGGAGCTCCGTGACCCCGGCCGCGGGACCAGCGGACCCGATCGCCGCTGGTATCCCGCGATCGGGTTACGGAGCTGAAGAACGGGGAGAGGTCTATGTAAACAAACCTCTCCCCGCGCTTCCTACACTGACTGTCAGTGATCGGCGGTTCCCTGTCATCGGGAACGCCGATCAATGATGTCAGACGTACAGCCACGCCCCCCTACTGTAAAAAAAAAAAACACAACACGTCACACTGACTCCTCCCCGCCCCCTAGTGGTTAACCCCCTAACTACAACTGTCATTTACATAGGAATCAGTGCTATTTAAATAGCAGTGATTGTTGTATAAATGACAAATGTCCCAAAAATGTGTCAAAAATGTCCAATGTGTCCGCCAAAATGTCGCAGTCACAATAAAAATCGCTGATCGCCGCCATTACTAATAAAAAAAAAAATATTAATAAAAATGCTATAAAACTATCCCCTATTTTGTAAACGCTATAACTTTTGCGCAAACTAATCAATAATCGCTAATTGCGATTTTTTTTACCAAAAATATGTAGAAGAATACGTATCGGCCTAAACTGAGGAAAAAACATTTTTTTTTATATATTTTTTGGGGATATTTATTATAGCAAAAAGTAAAAAATAATGCATTTTTTTCAAAATTGTCGCTCTATTTTTGTTTATAGCGCAAAAAATAAAAACCGCAGGGGCGATCAAATACCACCAAAAGAAAGCTCTATTTGTGGGAAAAAAAGGACGCCAATTTTGTTTTGGAGCCACGTCGCACAACCGCGCAATTGTTAGTTAAAGCGACGCAGTGCCGAATTGCAAAAAGGGGCCTGGTCCTTTGGCTGCCAATTGGTCCGGGGCTGAAGTGGTTAAGTTGAGGCAGAATCAGTAAAGAACTATATGAAATTAATAATGTCGATAAACACTTGTATTTTAGATTCTCATTAACCTTGCAGGTTGTAGGATCAATATTCTTCACATTTTGTCTTCACCTCCTGCATGCCGTTTCTTAGCAATGTTCTGTTACATATGATCAGATAACTCGTGTCTTCCAGACAGCAGGGGACACAGTCTTCTGTGATTTGATTGAACACCAGTATGAACTGATAACCCTTCCGCACGGCAACATCTCTTTTCTGTTAAAGCTTCAATATCATTTATTTATGGATTTATTTTTTTATTCTTGACTTTCTCTCCGTTTGAATCAATATGTTGTTTTTCTTGTGCAGGAAAGCAGTTGAAGAGCTTCTTAAAGAAGCACAGCGTGGAAAAGATCGTGCTGAGACCATGGGACCGATGGGCTGGTATGTATAAATATCCTAGTGCTTTATTTTTATGTAATGACAATAAGGCAGTTTTGGAATGTAAGCTATATTTCACCTTGATCAACAAGAATATGTGGTGCTGCCTGCCCCCTATTAAACTGAAGATGTGCTATTAAAGACAAACCCTGGGGAAAGTAGAACTCCTCCCTTGTATTGGGGCTGCTCTGTGCTGCAAGGGCCAACTGCTAGTTTATGTTTAGGGGACCAGGTAAAGCACTTTTACTTACTTGATTCCACGCTTTTGTAGGCTCCTCCTTGCTGTAAGATCACCACCTGAAGCCTCTTCTCTCCTACGAGCTGGTGATTGGATGTCCTCTGGCATCAAGTCTGATGCAGGGCCCTTAGCCCTACATTGGATGTGAGAGCGTAAAGAGAGTCCACTGCCAGAGCATTGGGGATTGCAGCCTGCCAGGGGAGGGAAAGATCAGGTAAGTAAAACTGCTTTTCCATCCCGTAGGTGTAAGCAAGCAGTTAAGCGTAGCAGTGCAAGGGCTTCCACCAAAGAAACCACAGCATCGATTTTAACAGATTCAACAACTTAATACGTTCGGGTGAGACTTCTTCTTTAATGCCTAGCTCCAGCCAAGGTTTTTTTTGAATAGTGTGGAAGGGTGGACCCACTCCTATGTTACAGCTGTCTGTGTCTCTTTTGGGGGGAAAAAAAGCATCTCTTCTTCTGGTGTGGTCACTGGAAGTGAGGAGAATCTTTCCAAAAGAGATGCAAATGGCAATAAAACATTTTCATTAAGTAAAATAGATGAGGTTTAGAACCTCTTCCACAGTTTTTGTTATTACTGTCTTTATCCAAGCTACGGGTAGATTCTTTGTTTACTGTGTGTATTCATCAAGTTATGAAGTCAAGGGAAATCTCCCCACATAGTACTTGGGAGGTAATAAGACATTTAACCACTTAAAGCGGGGTTCCACCCTAAAGTGGAACTTCCGCTCATCGAAACCCCCCCCCCCTCCCCCCCTCCGGTGTCACATTTGGCACCTTTCAGGGGGGTGCAGATACCTGTCTAAGACAGGTATTTGCACCCACTTCCGGGCATAGACTCCCACGGGAGTCTATGCCTCTTCCTGCCCCACGCGCTGTCTGCTGGGACATACACGGGTCCCAGAGACAGCGCAGCGCATTCCTATTGCATTGCGCGACTCGTGCATGCGCAATAGGGAACCGGGAAGTGAAGCCGCAAGGCTTCATTTCCTGATTCCCATACCCAAGATGGCGGCGGCAGAAGCATCCGAGGAGCGAGGGACGGTTTGGCCTCGGGTGCCGACGTCGTTGGACCCTGTGACAGGTGAGTGTCATTATTTTAAAAGTCAGCAGCTGCAGTATTTGACTCCCTCTTTAAGGATCGGGCCTATTTTTCAGACTCAGTGTTTACAAGTCAAAATCATTTTTTTTTGCTAGAAAATTACTTGGAACCCTTTTTTTTTTTCTTTTTTTTTTTCTAAAACCCTAGAGAATAAACCAGCGGTCGTTGCAATACTTGCTGTCAGAACGTATTTGTGCAGCGGTCTTGCAAGCACGCTTTTTTTATTTTTTTGGAAAAAAAAATACACTTTTGCATTAAAAAATTAAACAGTAAAGTTAGGCCATTTTTTATTTTTTTATATTTTGAAAGATAATGTTATGCCGAATAAATTGATACCCAACATGTCATGCTTAAGAATTGCGCCCACTCGTGGAATGGCGACAAACTTTTACTCTTAATCTCCATTGGCCACATTTAAAAATGTTCAACAGAACAGAATGATTGCTCTTGCTCGAACGTTCACGGCGATACCTCATGTGTGGTTTGAACACCATTTGTATATGCGAGCGCTGCTCGCGTATGCGTTCGCTCCTGCGTGCAAGCTCGTCAGGACGGGCCGCTTTTTTTTTTTTTTTTTTTTGACACTGTCCTTTTTACAAAAAAAAAAAAAATACATTTTGGGTCACTTTTATTCCTTTTACAAGGAATGTAAGCATCCCTTGTAATAGAAAAAAAGCATGACAGGACCTCTTTAAATATGAGATCTGGGGTCAAAAAGACCTCAGATCTCATATTTACACTAAAATGCCAAAAAAAGTAAATTAAAAAATATACAATAAAAATTCTCCTTTTTAAGAGCGTTGGGCGGAAGTGACGTTTTGATGTCGCTTCCACCCTCCAATGCTATGGAGCCGAGCAGGGTCCATCTTTCCCCTCACTCAGCATCCAGGCAGTGAGGGAAGCGGACACTATAGTCTCCGCCACCACCGATTTAAAAGTGATCTTGTGGCGAAAGAAATTCACGCTTTTCTTGAAAATACCGAAGTACAGGTACGTCAATTTTGTGCAAAGCGGTTAAAGTGGAGGTAAACACCACCTTTGAACTTGTAGCTACAGGTAAGCCTATAATAAGGCTTGCCTGTAGGCACAGTGAATATCCCCTACACTTGCACATTTTCAGAGATATTCCCAAGGGATGCTGCCGGTGATATCAGCAGTGCATGCGCACTTAAGGAATGGCTGTTCTTTCGCACCCGAACAGTGCTGCGTGGAGGGATCTACTTTACAGGTAAGTCTGTCATAATGTGCTAGTATGCGGTGCATACTAGTAAATTATGTCTTAACCCTGCAGGGGGGCTCAGTTTATTTTAGTGATGGTTTACTAATGCTTTAAGGCCTTGTTTACACTTGCAGTCGAGGAGCAGTAATACTAGACTCTGCAGTTGACCCACTTTTTTACTGCCCTTCAACCGCTCTCCCCCCAGCCGCGATGCTTTGCAACCGTGGTTGTCTGGTATTTAGGTGTTGCGGCACTCGTGTCCTGTATTTAGGGGGTTAAAACAGGCGATAAGGAGGTGATGCAGTGCTTCCTACTGCCTGTCTATTGCTGTCTAAAGCGTGATCCGAACGTGGATCACGATTCACACTGAAATGTGTATGAGCCCTAATGGTTGCTTAAACTGACAGTTCATGTTTAGGGACCTGTCCACAAGCACATGTTGGATTGTTCCTTCATGTCCAACCACCATCTGGTGTCTATGCCTGGGTTAAGTAGGGGTTGAAAATAAGCCTTGGTTCTCTTGATTGACAGAGTTCACCTTCAGCAACATGTTACATGTTCCACCCGTTTTTACGGTAGAACACTTGAGATGTTCCTGATCCTGCAGCCGCTCCCTGTGACAGCAGGCCGGGTTTTTTTCCCCCCACACCCGCTGTCACAATGTGAAAAGTGTGTGGCTCCGCGCAATGAGCTAGAAGTTGGCCGCTGTTGGCTTGTAGTTCTCAATGAACTACCATGGCACTGTTGAACACTCAAGTAGTTCATTTTGTCTTCCTGTCTTTGTGAAACTGCCTACCCATAGGATGTACGGGGCAGACGGCTCACACTGACAGTCTGGTACATGGCACCTGCGATCTACTGATTGTGGGTGCAATGCTTTCCAGGCTCCTACGAAAAAAATTGTAAATGCGTATTTATTTTTTTCCTGCAAAAAAAAGTGCATTTATTATTTGTTTTAAAAAAAAAATTAACTTATCTTTTAAGGGAAGGGGAAGTTGGACAACTGGCAGGGTAAGTAAGATAACGAAAGGACCAGACATCAAGCATGTGAGCCATGAAAGTATAGTATAGAGAAACTTTGCAGTCTGCTCACCATATTTCATTTTTTTTTATTCCTCTCTTCCTCTCTCCTCTCTTCCTCTCTTCCTCTCTCCTTTTTTTTTTTTTCCTCCTTACAACCAAGTCACTTTTACCCACTTACCTCTAACTACTGCAGTCACCATCCTGACTCCTAGACCAATAACCTCTTCTCTCTCCAAATGTTTTAAACCCGCAAGAGATGCCCTATACATCATTTCACTCACTTTCTTACATTTCAAGAGCTAACTCATGACCTGTTTTGTTGCAAAATGTGTGCATCGTTCGGAAAAAAAGTGACAAAGGGGCTTATTTACGAAAGGCAAATCCACTTTGCAATACAAGTGCAAAGTGCACTTGAAATTGCACTGAAAGTGCAGTCGCTGTAAATATGAGGGGTAGATCTGAAATGAGGGGAAGCTCTGCTGATTTTATTATCCAATCACGTGCAAGCTACAATACTGTTTTTTTTTATTTTCCTTGCATGTCCCCACTCGGATCTACAGCGACTTCCAAGTGCAATTTCAAGTGCACTTTGCACTTGTAGTGCAAAGTGGTTTTGCCTTTAGTAAATAACCCCCATAGTATTACAAAGTCTGTATGCATAGATACTATATCCGTTTTGGTCGCACTGTTTTAGAAGGTGAAACACTAACTTTTATATAGGAAAGCTCCTTACAACCAAGTCAAATGTTTAAATATAGATTCCTCATAAGCAATGTTCTACGATACTTGTCACAGTTATTTAATTTGTTTTCAGTTTTTTTTTTTTGAGTTGAGGAAAACTATATATGGCTATTTTTTCTTATGCATTTTTCTTTTAAAATGGAAATACTAAAATTTGTATAGAGGACTAGGTAGTCAGCAGAAGAAATAATAAAATTTAAAGATTGTGGATAAGGGGAAGCTAAACGCGTGATTGGTTAATTTCATGGCCATTTTGACAAATCTCTCCACCATTCATAAACTAAGAGGTGGAATCTAGCATGGCAATGTATTCCATTCGCTCAAACAGGGTCCTAAAGGATTTTTCAGAACAAAAATGTTTATAGGAGTGGGTTGGCTTTCTGTGGATCACCCGGTCTCTCGCCTCCCACCGGGAGACCCGAGCCACGTCTGCTTCTGGCTTTGTTCAGGTCTCTGATGTAGTAACCCGGAAGCAACATCACTTCCGATTTACTCAGCAGCCAACGGAGCTAGTTTAAAAAAATCTCTGCGTTTTTGAATACTTTCAAATGCAGAGGGGTTTGGGGTCCCCAGATCCCCCATAAAGAGTACCTGTCGCTGCCTATTGCGGTCACCAGGGATGTTTACAATCCTTGTGACTGCCCCTTAAAATTAAAATAAATTTATTTTTTATTTTAAGTGCCTGATCCCTCCGTGCTTGTGCGCCAAAGCAAACGCATACGTAAGCCGCGCCCGAAAATTTAAACCATGTTCAAACCACACATGTGAGGTATCGCCACAATCATTTGAGCGAGAGCAATAATTCTTCTTAGTAACTCTAGACAGATGACTATTGCCAAATTTTAAAGCGTTGCCTGTGGAGATTTTTAAATAACGTAGTTTGTCGCCATTCCACGAGTGTTTGCAATTTTAAAGCGTGATATGTTAGGTATCTATTTACATCATCTTTCACGTTATACAAAAAAATTGGGCTAACTTTACTGTTTTTAGGTGTGTGTGGGTTTTTTTTTTATTATTAATTGAAGTGTATTTTTTTCCAAAAAAAATTTGTTTGAAAGACCACTGTGCAAATACAGTGTGACACAAAATATTGCAACAACCACCATTTTATTCTCTTCTTTTATAAAACACAATTATTCAGTTAAACCTGAATTCACTAAATTCATGATCTGTTCTCTTTAACCACTTTGCCTCCGGAAGATTTACCCCCTTCATGACCAGGCCATTTTTTGTGATATGACACTGCGTTACTTAAACTGACAATTGTGAAGACATGCAACACTGTACCCACATTTTTATATACCCCCCCCCCCCCCCCAAATAGAGCTTTTCTTTAGTGGTATTATTTTATTTTAGTTTTTTGTTTTTCGTTTTTCGGTCAAAAAGTCAAAAAGACCGACAATTTAAAAAAAAAAACTATTTTTTACTTTCTTCTATAAAACCTATCCAATTAAAAAATTTAAATCAAATTTCTTCATGAATTTAGGTCAATATATATTCTGCTACATATTTTTGGTCCAAAAAATCCCAATAAGCATATGATATTGATTTGGTTTACATGAATAGGGCTGCAACTAACTATTATTTTCATAATCGATTAGTTGGCCAATTATTGTTTCGATTAATCGGTTAATAACCTTTAAAAAGAAAGTGTGGTGTATAATTTAGTTAATATGCAAAGTTTAAAAAAACTCCACTTTAAGTATATTGAACCAAAAGAGCACAGTTTTGCGTTTTTAAAAAGTCCCTGACCCTTTGCAAATACGCAGAAGCTGAAAAAAGTATAGATGTGAGCGTTAAATGAACTGTAGTGCGTTTCTGCAAAAAACATAGGTGTGAACAAGGCCTAAGACGTTTAGTTACATATAATGGGGTTAAAAAAATTAGCCCTTTATAGTACAAAAATCGCTACTGTAAGGGGTTCATTTTTTTTACTGTGCAACAGTGAAAGTAATATTTACAGTAGCGATTATTTGCTCTTTTTGTACTATATAAAGGGCTAATTTTAGTTTCTTTAACCCTATTATGTTACTGGCCGATTTTTAAACGATTATGAAATGAATCGATTATTATTTGTCAATTAATCAATTAGCTGTTTCGGCCCTAAACATTATAGCGTCTACAAACTAGGGTTTGTGTGTTAGAATATGAATATATGTTGTGTATTTGTGTGAGATTCTGTACAGGAGAGCCGCCCTGTAGCAGTAAATTGCTATGGAGTGGTTCTGAAGCAATTAAAGGGAAATGTCTGTGGGAATAAATTTGCAGATATTCAGATATACATTACCTTTTTTTTTTTTTTTTTTTTATTATTCACATATCCTAAAGATGCTTTGTTTAGTAGTTCCAGACCTTAATAGTAGGCACATGGTGGTATTTGCAGATTCAAGTACATCCGAAGGTAAGTGTTTTTTTTTTTCTTACCTTCGGAAAGATTTATAATTCTGTTAATGTGGCTTTGTGATCCAGACAAGCGTGTATTAGAGCACATCGATTTCCTGGACCTCCAGTATCTTCCACCACCCCCCACCCCCGTGCTGGTTAGTTAACCACTTCAGCCCCGGAAGGATTTACCCCCTTCCTGACCAGAGCGTTTTTTTGCGATTCGACACTGCGTTGCTTTAACTGACAATTGCGCGGTCGTGCGACGTGGCTCCCAAACAAAATTGGTGTCCTTTTTTTCCCACAAATGAAGCTTTTCTTTTGGTGGTATTTGATCACCTGTGTGGTTTTTATTTTTTGCGCTATAAACAAAGAGTGATCATTTTGGAAAAAAAACGCATTATTTTTTACTTTTTGCTAAAATAAATATCCCCCAAAATATATAAAAAAAATATATTTTTTCCCTCAGTTTAGGCCGATACGTATTCTTCTACATATTTTTGGTAAAAAAAATCGCAATAAGCGCTTGGTTTGCGCAAAAGTTATAGCGTCTACAAAATAGGGGATCGTTTTTTGTCATTTTTATTAATAATTTTTTTTTTTTTTTTACTAGTAATGGCGGCGATCTGCGATTTTTTATTTATTTATTTATTTATTTTTTATATCGCAACATTTTGGCGGACACATCAAACAATTTTGACACATTTTTGGGACCAGTGGCATTAATACAGCGATCATTGTTATAAAATTGCATTGATTACTGTAAAAATGTCACTGGCAGTGAAGGGGTTAACCACTAGGTGGCACTGTAGGGGTTAAGTGTTCCTAGGAGCGTGTTTCTAACTGTATGGGGTGTGTGTGACACCACACTGATCGCTGCTCCCGATGACAGGGAGCAGACGATCAGTGCGCTGTCACTAGGCAGAACGGGGAGATACTGTTTACATCTGCATCTCCCCATTCTTGAGCTCCATGACACGATTGTGGGTATCCCCGCGGCGATCGAGTCTGCGGGACCCGCGACCACGGTCACGGAGCTCTCGGCAGGCGCACGCATCTTGGAAAATTCAAAGTAACGTACGGGTACGTTACTTTGCCCAGCCGTGCCATTCTGCTGACGTATATGTGCAGGAGCCATTCAGGAACCGCTTAAAGTGAAACTTTAGTCAGAAAATTAAGTCCTGCTAGATCACTTCAGGCTGGTCCCTTTTGTAGGTATAGCTAAAACATTAACAAATAAGTGCCTATACGGTTTAAAATCCAGTAATGCCTCTCATCCTGCTCTGCACATGCCAAGTTGCTCTGTTTTTAGGCACTACTGAATTTGTAGAGCAGGGGTGCCCAACCAGTGGCCCGCAGAGCCCTCTGGTGTGGCCCACGACCTCCTGCTCTGGGATGGCAAGCAGATCCTAGAGCTTCAGTGTTCTAAATGAAGCCGGCGGTAGAGGAAGCAAGCAGCTGCGGAGGGAGCAGAGTCGCATATGCCGATACTTCCTATACAGCGCCAGCTCCTGTACCAAATGTACTCCGCCTGGAATAGCAATAGCCGGCGGTACCTGAATGGAAGCCTCCAATCTGATCCTCTAAAAAAACGCTGTGCGCCGTGATTCGACGTTCACTCATCTGGGACACATGACAGGTCCCAGATGACTGTGCGGCGCCTAGGGGAAGTGATGTCATTGCCCGGGCAATGAAGGTGGCAGACTACGAGGGACCCCCTAGCAACAGGCATTTAGAGGTGAGTAAAACATTTTTTTTTTTTTTTTATGATTTTTTAAGCCAATTTTTTATTTTTTTTTGGTGGCAACACCACTTTAAGTTGTGGAAAACAGTGACGTCATCTTGTCCCGTTGGACAGGGGAAGCAATAGTAGACCCTACTTGGCTAATCCTGCTGGCTATTCTTATGTGTGCTGCTGTACTTGGGGTTACAGGAAGCTGAGTAAGGTGGATTCTATGAAGTTTGTTATTGTAAATGTTTTTTATTACGTTATGATTGAAGGAAACGTACTCCTGCCATTGGGGAACTTCAATAGGGTGACCTAGAAGAAGTATGCAGATTAGGACTTTTGACTTTACTCCTTTTCTGCATGCTTTTTCCAGGGAACTGCCACACTAGGATTTTCAGGAGAGGTCAGAAATTGCATATTGCGGATAGGGGCGGGGCAGCTGCAGCTAGCTAGTCCCAGAAGTGGGTGCAGATACCTGTATTATACAGGTATCTGCACCCCCCTCCCCCCTGAAAGGTGCCAATTGTGGCACCGGAGGGGGGGGGGGGGGATCCGATAAGCGGAAGTTCCACTTTAGGGTGTAGCTCCGCTTTAAGCATAAACCACTGACAATCTCCTAGTGGGTAAACTGTATACATTGCAAAATATTTATTTATTTGCATAATCTGAGCTGTTTTGTTGACCTTTATTATCCATAAGTATTTTAAAACAACACTTCAATATTAGAGAGTGTGCTACTATTCTCAAATATTGTAATTCTCAGATTCAAAAAGTGCCTTTTTTATTTCTTTTAGAAGTATTCTCAAAATGTACACTAGGTGGCGCACAAGGCAAGCTCATTGCTGTTTCATCTTGAAGGTTTAAGAAAATGTCTTTACAGCTTGTTGTATAAATGTGTTCCACAGGATGAAGTGTCCTATAGCCAGCACCAACAAACGTTTTCTGATCAACACCATTAAGAACACCCTGCCGTCAGACAAGGAGAAGCACAGCAGGAGAGCACACAATGAGAGGGATAGCAGGGATCACAGCCAGGAAAGGAGGTATTCAAGAAAGCACAGTGCGCATCCCTATAAGAGGAGCGAGGAGTCCAGAAAGGAAAAAAGCAGATCTCCACCTTCAAACAAGAGCACAAAACATTCACACTCCAAGGGTGACCATCAGAGGAGATAGCCATAAAGACTTTTAAGCAATAAGGCTGTAACTGTTACTTTAGTCATTTGCAATAAACAGGGTGTTCATATCTGGTTCTCAAGACTGATGATGACTGTTTAAAGGAGCAATATTTTAATACAATAGGAACAATATTTTCCTATGGAGATGTAAAGTAAAACTCCACCCAACAATAATTTAACATGGATTTGGGAGAGTCTAAATTATTTTTTTCTTTGTGTTATTTTAGCCTTGTCTCTCTCCTTTGCAAAATATGATTTTAAAGTGTCTAGGCTTTGAACCTGTGAAACATTTCCAAAACGTTTCTATGAAAAATGGGCTAATAACGTATCTTATTATATAATGCAATTGTAATAAAAGTTTTCATCAGCAGTTAAACACCAGGAAAAATATACATATTTGCCAGTGTCGTTTTTTTCTTTCATATTGTTATACCTCCTTTACAAAAAAAAATAAAAAACAAAACTACACACACCCCAACAGGTAAAGTAAATGGCATTCATTATCTTGTTGGAATGGTACTTGAAAGTAGGTGTGATATATTAGGCAGTACGTGAACATGTTGTCCCTTAAGTTGGTGGCTGAAAAAAATAAAATGGGAAAGCAGCCAGGATTTTGATGACCAGGGCAAAACTAACTGCTTGACTTGTCTGCAGTGGTCAGGACCTACCAGAAGTGCTCCAAGGAAGGAAAACCAGCAAACTTGTGACAGGGTCATGGGCAACCAAGGCTCATTGATGCATTTGGGGAGCGAAGGCTTGCTCATGTAGTCTGATCCAATAGAAGAGCTACTGTAGCTCATAATTCTAGTTCCGATAGAAAGGTGTCAGAGCATACGAGGCATTGCAGTTTGTGTATAGGGCTGCATAGCCACAGACCAGTCAGGTTGTCCGCAGCCAAAGGCGTCTTCAATGGGTACATGGTCATCAGATCTGGACCACGGAACAATGGAAGAAGGTGGTCTGGTCCGATGAATCCCATTTTATTTTACATCATGTGGAATGTTCATTGCTTACCTGGGGAAGAAATGGCACCTGGATGCTGTTAAAAAGGCAAGTCGGCAGAGGCACTGTGATGCTCTAACTCGGGTCTCCAAACTATGGCCCTCCAGTTTAGAAACTACAGTTCCCATCATGCCTAGTCATGTCTATGAATATCAGAGTTTTACAATGCCTCATGGGATGTGTAGTTCCGCAACAGCTGGAGGGCCGTAGTTTGAAGATCCCTGCTTTATCTAGTGGCTGTTTTGGTAGCAAAAGGGGGACCTACTTAATATTAGGTTGGTGGTTATAATGTTATGACTGATCAGCGTATATATTACAGAAAAATATCAAATATGACAAAGGATGATGTGAGCACTAAAAATAAACTAAAGAGATATTTGCCATAAGGCACCATCTGACCGAGGGCTTGCTTGCACTATATGTGCATCTTTTAAAGTGTTTTTTTTTTTTCTCTCCATGGATTGTAACCTCTCCTCCAAGATGGCTTTGGAAGGCTCATAGTACTGGACAACATTTTGTTTTTCCCAAACCATTTTTCAGAACAGCACCTGAGAGATTGTAGCTCCTCCCACTAGACACAGAAAACGCTTTCACCATCAGCCTTTTATAAAATCGAACTATAGGTAAACCTATTTCTTTTTCATACATCATGGGACACAGTCGGGCGAATATTCATTACCTGCTGGGGTTATACTTCATCATTAGGTGAATGGACACTGGTAGACCAAAGGTCTTCAGACAGGAATTGATCCCCCATATAACTCCTCCCATACAGGAAGTACTTTAGTTTTTTTTTTTTACCAGTGTCTGCAAGGTGGATGGCACGGTTTGTTTGAGCTCTCTTACCTCCAGGTATCTAGTCCCACAAACAGTTCCAAAATGAGTCAAGGAATTGACCAATCGTATCCATTTGACACAGGCTTTTATGCTTTGATAAATGGTACCCGAGCTTTGCAAAGAAGACTCAAGATCCTGCAAGGTTTTGCCTGTTATGTGGCCTCCGGGCGCTGGACCCTGCGGAGTGGAAATCCTGGACACTACAGCGCTAAGGCATTTCCTGCACGGTGCTGTACAGGTCCAAGGGAGTGGACCCTAAACATGAAACGGTACCCGGTCCTTGAAGGTCCAATTGGCAGGAACCCACCGTGAAGGGTGAAGATTGGGCCCTTAGTTTCTAAGTGGCCCTGCGCCTGTACGGGTAAGTGAAACCCCTTTATTTTTTTATTGTGGGGTGTCCCAATGATTGTAACAATCAGTCAAGCTAGCTAAAGACTGGACACCTGTGTGCAGTGACCATATGGGGGAGTTCTGGGCTAGCTGTGGGTGTTTTGCAAAGTATACCTTTTTTTTGCTTGTGTCTGGCTGTTTTTCACCTGTATGATGGCACACAATAATGCGCCATTTGGCCTTGGTTCGCCATGGCGCATGTGCGTTCGCAAGAGCGCCACTTGGCTCAGCAGTCTGGCGGCCATGGCGCATGTGGCTTCGCTGCACATGCGCCAAAGCCTTTATCTGGGTGCACAAAGATTTGCGCCATACGTGATTACAGTCACGCCCGTTCGGGGACCACGCACGCATTGAACATTCCGGCGCAGACAGTTTATTTAAGCTGTGTAGGCCAAGCATATGGTGCTTCCAGAAGGCAGCTGTGGGACATAGAGCAGGCTCTGAACAGACACTTGGATAGAGTAAGGGAGGGTTGTGACCCCTGTCAGTTTTTTGCCATGTATGTCCCACTGTGATTTACCTTCACTCCTGTCCCAAAGCCAAAACAGTAAGTGAGGAAATCCCTGCAAATTAAGGGAATCCCTTCACCCCCAGGTCACCACAATTGGTGTCCCCTTTGGAAGATTTTCCCTCTTGCTGTTCTGGGAGCAACCCAAAATTTTAGAATTTTCTTTTACTTTCTCTGATGATTGTAAGCAGGACAAGTAGAAGGTGACTCTTCCTAAAGTGGGGCAGAGACAGCAATGAAAAGCTAAAAAAAAAAAAAAAAAAAAAAACTTTTGCCTTTAGTTGTAATGGATCCTGGATCCTCAGTTTTCATGTTTCGTCCAGCCTGGCAGGAAACACTTTGGAACTGTGGCGAGGCTACGATATTTTAGGGCTGGCCTGAAGAGTTGGATCTTTCCACCTACTTTTTTATTTTATTTATTTTTTATATACTATGATTTGGGTTCTCCCAGCATCACCTGACTTGTCATCCGCCGGCTCAGTGGGGATCAACGGAGCGATCCCTGCTGAGCAAGCGGATGTCTTAATACCGATCCGCACGTGTGAAAGGGGCCATTCTAAGCCGCATTTATTTTATTTTTGCTGCAGGCTCTGCAAGATGAATGAAGCAGAAACCTTGGCAGCGACTGTGACAGGCACTGGCCCCAGCAAAGCCCAGGTAGTGAGTCAAGGTATCTCTCCCTTTCTCTTAGCTGGGGCTCTTTTTATTTTTTCTCCCCTGGTGGCTGGGGCCTGTCTGCCCTTTAATCAGTCCGTCCTCTTTCAGTGCACCTGTCTTGGGTGATTTGGGGAGCATGGTGCTTGTGGACCAAGGTCTCAGTCAGGGCTTTTCCTTTTTATTGCTTCAGGCTCCAGGCCCTTTCACACCGATGCACTTTTGTTGTGCCAAAACGCACCTTTCCAGTGGAACAAAAGCGCATGCTAAATTATTTAAATGAGACGTTTCACATTGCTGTGTTGTGATTTGAAAAGTCCCTCATGCTGCATCTTTGGTGCTCTTTTATTCCCTGAACAGAGGAGACAGCTCCCTAGTAATAAATGCATCACCTGGAGGTAGCCTGATTAAACCTCACGGCTTGGCTTCTGGAGAGAAGAGCTTAAAGAAAAAAGGATTTTCAGAGTTTCTCTAGAGTTCTCTAGTTTCTATTCGTCTTGCGAGTCGCAAGAATGTGACTAGAGCCTTTTATGGTAAAGTATGAAAAGTATACAACTCTTGGTGCTTTTCTTCTGGTCGTTAGTTGGAAGACCCTCGCTCTATTGGAATTTTTACAGGGTGTGGACAGGGATCTGACAGTTAACACCCTCAAGGTGCAGGTAGCTGCTTTAGGGGTATTTTTGGAGAGTTGAATTTCATCTGAGCCCTTGGTCGTAAAGTGTTTGTGTTTTTTATTTTATTTATTTTTTAAGACTCTAGCCCTATCCTGGTTAAGGTCTTTCCAAACTGGGATCTGTCCGTAGTCCTGTAGGCTCTACGAATCCATTTAATCCTTTAGATTCAGCATCTCTGAAGTATATTACCCTAAAGATGGTTCTTCTGATTGCTGATTCTGCATGCTCCGTCTATTGGGGAACCTTTTTGGTAAATTTTCCTGGATAAAATTGTTTTTAAAGACACCATTCTCAGGACATTGTCCTACCGGCAATTTGCCTAACCCTGTCGGGGGGGGGGGGGGGGGGGGGAGATGAAGGTTTCTATACCTTGGATGTGAGAAGAATCTGGAGGTAACCAAGGACTTTAGCAGCTCAGACTACTTTGAAGGGGTCCATAGCCAGATGGCTAAGAATAGCTATCACAGAAGCTTATATCCAGATAGATTTGGTCTCCCTGTTGGCGGTCCATGCTCACTCCGCAGCCACCAGGGTGGAAAGCCCTGGAAAAAAAAATCTGCAAAGCGTCGATGTGGTCAAGTTTATCCACTTTTGTTTGCCATTATAGATTGGATCTGTTGTCAGTGCGGGATCAAGCCTTTGGTAGAAAGGTCTTGCAAGCTGTTTTTTAAATTTTATCTTCTCAGGTTCTCTCCTAAAAGACGTTTTGGGAAAGTTCAATTTAGACCTACCGATAACTTGTTTTCCAGTTGTCTTTCAGGACAGCAATGATTAAGTGGCCTTATGCTGTATTGTGCTTACGTGTTTCAACTTGGTCAGAGGTACTGTAGATTGATGTAACCTCAAACTAGCAGGAGGAAAGTTCAAAACAAATCTTGTAGTATTTTACCGAAAGGGTCGTTGATGCTTGAAACAGACTTCCAGTAGAGGTAGTAAGTGGATTCAATACTTGGGACAAACAGAGATAGACAAAAAAATACAAAAACCTGTATAAATGGGGGAAAAAGGGAAGACTATTTCGCCACTTGGTCTTTTTTCTGCTGTCACTTTTCTATGTTTCTGAGGATCCATTTAAAGTCTGATGGTAGAAGTATTTCCTGTGTCTAGTGGAGAGAGCTGCACTCTCTCAGGTGCTGTCCTGAAAGACTACTAGAAATGTTTTTCTAGTGCAGAAAAAAAAAGCTGATCTCAGCACATAGTGTGCACCAGCCCTCAAACGTCATGTTCCAATATGGGAAGTCATTGGGTCTTCATAATTCAAAAAAGAAAATGAAGCCCCCCTCCTTCAAAAAAAATAATAATAGGATGCAGTTCTGCATACAGACATGAAATCCTCTGACAAATGTTTTTTTTTTTTTGCTTACTTCTGTTTTTCCACTTTCTGATTGAGTGAGGCACTGGCCTTACAGATCCATCGTGGCAAGTTCCTGTCACATGTTCCAGGAAGTAAAGGAAGATGGATTTATCTGCCCTTAGTAAAAATGGCCAATGTGAGAAGAAGGGGGAGGAAAAGAAACAAAGTATGCAAAGAATGAAATGACTGCAATTATCTATTTGTAGATTGCTATTACTAAACATTTCTAAAAGTTTTTTAAGAGTTTTATTATTGCCATATGCACAAAAGAAATATAGGTTATAGATCTCCAGTACATGAATTCAAGTAAATAAGTTATTTTCAATACAAGACCAGCATTCCATGTAAATCTTTCAATATCTACATATAGTATTTTATTTGTCTTTTTATTAAGACACAAGAGGTAAATCTGTACTCTTCAACCAGAGAGTAATATCAATAATACATGCTGTAAACGCAAAAGAGAATAAAGAAAAACAGAAAAGAAACGGGGGGGGGGACCCCGGGGGGGGGGGACCCCGGGGGGGGGGGACCCCTAAACCTTTTTGGAGTGAGCTACTACTTTACATTATACAGTTTATGGTATTCTCATCTAAGCCAGTACCCCTTTACCAGCTCAGTCTGTTAAGGACAATCTGCCATAGTTTCCATAGACTCTACCCATCTAGCCCAAATTCTAGTAATTATTTTGAGACACCCACTAGCGTCCTATCAATCTGTACAAGGTAACATTAGATTTGACCAATGTTTTCCAGGCTTACAGTGTAAGGTGTTCTGTCCGTATCCAATTTATCGCAATCCGTTTGCGAACATAAAAGCATAATAATCTCAGAAGAATCGTTACATTTTTATCCATATGCTCATCTATTATTCCCAAAAGTCCAACCGTAGCACTGCATATGTTTGGAAGATCAAAAGTGTGGGCTATAAACTGGGTGACCTGAGACCAGAGTGGGCGGACCTTATTGCATTCCCATATCATATGTAAAAAAGGAGCCCTCAGCTATCAGACATTTATGACATATAGGGGGTTATTTACGAAAGGCAAATCCACTTTGCACTACAAGTGCAAAGTACACTTGGAAGTGCAGTCGCTGTAGATCCGAGGGGGACATGCAAGGAAAATAAAAAACAGCATTTTAGCTTGAACATGATTGGCTAATAAAATCATCAGAGCTTCCCCTTAATTTCAGATCTACCCCTTAGATTTACAGCGACTGCAATTTCAAGTGCACTTTGAACTTGTAGTTAGCACTTGTAGTGCAAAGTGGATTTGCCTTTCGTAAATAACCCCCATAGGGTTCTCTCTCCTTCCCATCTTGAACAATCGCAAAGGTGTATAGTACATTTGGTGAAAATACCTTAATTGGATCATCTTGTCTTTGGCAGAAATAAGTATCAACATAAGAAGTAAGTACCCCCTCCCATAATTCATCCGTCAGCTCCGGTATAATGGAACACTATCTTTCCCTAATCCTCTGACTCTGTCTACTTTCCACCCAAGTCAAAGTGGAATAACAGCTATACATCAGTTTATGTTCAGGTCTTAACATGAGCTTTTCTAAATTAGTATTCGTAAGAGTCACTAAATCTTTTCCAAACTAACTCATTGTTGTAATTTTTTACACAGCTGAGGGTCTTGAAGAAAATAGGTAGGAGCCCTATTTCCACCTAATAGCACAAAAGTAGAAACCAAAATAGTAATATGCTAAAGAAAAATGTATTTTTATTTTTATAATTAGTTCTGACCAAAACAAATAATGAAGAAAATATGTAAAAAAACTATATTTGTTCACTTTAATGACATCTCTAATGGATATTGAATTACAAGCAATAATGCCAAGGGGTTGCCAACCTTACTACCTAGTATACCCTTTTTAAACACTTCTGAACTGCCAGTTGAACAGGTGATTGTGCAAAGTAATCTGGTGAAATGTTTGTCCTCAGTATTTTTCTTAGTGATCCAAGAAGTTAGAATGGGGACCACTGGAAACCCAGCATACTGTGCAGTGTAGAAGCCGTGGTGGGAAGGGAGCCAATGCATGTCTCCCCAGATTACCGCAAATGGCTCATGGCGGGAGACAGCTGCAGTCACATGATCAAACAGCAGACATTCAGAAATGTTGGCTGGATTAAACTATGAAGCCAGGGTGTGAGGCTGGGCAGTCTTATGGTTACAATGGAAACTAAGGCAATTGTAATTTAAATACTATGTTTACACTGCATTGACGCATATTGCTTATGTATTTTTGCATGTAAAATTAAAAAACAAGCCAAAAATATTTTAAGGGTAGCTGTTCTTTAGGGACTCATTCACACAGGTGCAGTAGCCCCTGCAGTGTGCAAGAGCCATTTATTTACATGTTGAAGCTGCATGTAGGCAGCCTATGTTAGTCAATGGAGACAAAGCAGCTGCACAGACTCACGCACACATCTGAGTTTAACAGGCGTGAAAGGATGGGTGTGCGGCCCTGAACACACACTCTCTGCATCTGGGGCTATACATTGCTCCCTGCACACCCGTCAAAATGGGATGTGCAGATACATGCTGGTTCGCGTGCTAAAAACCAACAGCTCTTGGCAACTATGGGCCTCTGTGTATGGCCTTTTTTTTTTTTTTTTTTTTTTATTTAGCCCTTTCTTGTTTTTTGGGTGTCAGGAGTACTTTACCTAATAAATAAATAAATATATATATATACTATATGTGTGTATGTATATATATATATATATATATATATATATATACTGTATATATATATATATATATATATATATATATATATATTTATTTTTTTACATCATAGTGGTCCCCAGAATCAGGGGTCTATATAAAGAGCAACTGGGGCCCTCATTCTTCACAGTTCTTCGAACAAGCAACAGTGCTTACTGCAAGTTTTTGACTTTGTGAAAGTCTGATTTATTTCTTCAAAAGAATAATGAAACATAAAAAGGGAGTCAGTGCAAAAGAAAAGAAACGAGCAGCTTGCAATAGGTAACTATACAGTACCCAAACAAGCCAACAAAGAAAATAATGCAGCGCCTCCAACTATAGAATATCACAAGCTTAAAGTATATGCCATCAACACACTATTCTTAATGTGCAAAAAGCATACACCATATTCAAATATGATGAAAGGAGAACATTTCCCTTGCTTCTTTTACTTTCCTTTACCTCCTGTCCAGGAGACACATCAGGAAATAAGGGGATATTTCTCCACTGTGAAGGAAATTGCCTTTTAGGCTACAATCACACTTTGCGACTTGGAATCGCTACGATTCTAACCACAATTCCAAATCGTTTAATGATAGCTTCACATAATCATGTATTGGAATGCTTGCATATGATCATATTCTGGTGTGATTCTATAATGCAGTAAAAATGAAGTTTGTGCGCTGGTAACATATTCTGTTGATGTAGAATGATAGAAATACTATGTAGTATGTACTACATAAGTGGGTATTTCCTTCAGTTCCTGAAGCTAAATGGGAAGCTGTGGTGAAGAGAAGGCGCGCTAAATATATATTGGCGTGAATGGGGTTGCAATTTGAAACATATATGGACAGGATGTAACAGATTTGCATTTAAGTATCTATTACAAATGGTTCTGTTCTTCTTCCTATTGAAAACAATACTCTGCAAATGTATTGGTACAAAAACACTAACAAAGAATCACTGAAATATAAATAAATACAATCAACGCAAAAATCAAGCCATAAAATGCAGCTGAACACTAATGCCGCGTACACACGAAGGGACAATCCCGCGGGATTATCCGCTGGACTGAAGTCCAGCGGATAATCCCCTCGTGTGTGGGCGCCGGCGGACTTTTTTTGGCCAAAGTACGGCGGACTAAAGTTTTAAGTTTTGTTTTAAAATTATCCGCTGGACTTGGCAGTCCAGCGGATAATCCGGTCGTGTGTAGTATGGTCCGGCGTACCAAAAAGGACGCATGCTCAGTAGCTAGTATGTCACGGACTCGCTCGGTCTGGTAAAACTAGCCTTCGTTTTGAAGCTCGCACAATCGTCACGCTGCTGATCTTTTTTTTTTTTTTTTTCTGACAGCGGGATTTGTATGTTATCGTACTTGAAGAATGATTTTGCCTTGCTGCTTGTATATTCACGCAGAGTACTCCCGAACGTTTTTTCTTCAGCATTCTTTAGTGAAGTTATATATTTGTATATATATATATATATATATATATATATATATATATATATATATATATAGATATAGATATCCAAATCGCCAAATTTAAAAGATATCTATATTTCTCAATAAACCCAAAAAAAGATCTATCTATATATACATATATATATATATTTATATATATATATATAGATATATACGTATATATATATATATATATATATCTATATATATATATATATATATCTATATATATATATATATATATATATATATATATAGATCTCTATATATATATATATATATATATATATATAGATCTCTCTATATATATATATATATATATATATATATATATATATATATATATATATATATTATATATGTACATATATCTCTATTTAGATATATTTTAGTATTTGTTGGTTATCAAAAGGATTTGTTATTACACATGATACAATTGTGGAGTCAGCAGAGCTTGCCCTTAATTCAGATCTTAACCCTCACCTTTCCAGCGACTGCACTTGCAGTTCCATTGAAGTTGCACTTTACACTTGTATTGTCAAATGAATGTTTAGACATGTACCTGCCTACTCCTAAAGAAACTATGTTTTTCAATAACAAGCACGTATATCATTTGTTGATGAAAAAATAAATACCATTTATTCTGGTTTAAACAAACAAGGCAAAACAAAATAGGAAGGCAACACTGGAGCCACTTTGCGATTTTGCAAAGACTTTTTGCCCCAACGGCAGACATCAAGTTTGTGAAGCCAAAAATTAAGCTTGGACAGATTTCATCCAATATAGGGAGCACAAGAAGATTGACCAGGAATCAGACAGACCAGGAACAGCAGCAGATGACATCTATGTCCCCAAGCTGTGGCACTACAACAGCCTGTGTCTTCTGTGAGACCAGACTGAAGCCAGGCAATCACTTCCGACTCTTCCCACCACGCTGCCCTGCACTCTTCCCTGCAGTCTTCCCTGCACGCTTCCTTGGAGGCTGACTTGTGGTAGGAGGAGGAGGAGGAGGAGGAGGAGAGAGAAGGAAGAGAGGAGGAGGAGGAGGAGAAGGAGGAGAAGTTGCTGTCGGGCCTTCATGTGTCAGGCGGGTGGATTCTCTTAATTGACCCCTCAAACCCCCCTTAATAGCCTCAAAAATGAGGCCCTCGCACAGGTGCCGTTGGCCCTTTTCCATTTCCAGCAACCTGCTGGCCAAGTAGGTGCCATAGGCCTCTTCTGGAATGGGGGGTCTTTCGAGAATCGCACTCGCCTTCCGAATAAGTTGGAGTGATTCCTCCTCAACAATGGTCATCCTCCTGGGCCTTCTTGGGGGTAAGGGCAGGGGTGGAGGTAGACTTCTTAATCCAGTCTGGCTCGTGCTGGGCCCAGCCACCTCCTGGCTCTCGCTGGTCATGTCCTCCTCCTCCATACCACTTGTCCCGGCATCATCCTGGGTCAGCTCATCCTGTGTGCAAATAAAAACAAAAATCAAACACCTGGTTTTTGGTTTATGGCCTCCTCAATCATCCAATTGTAAACTTATGAAGGAGCAGATACATTTTTAAAAAGATCCAAAAGGCTATCATTTGGACCCCTGCATTTTCCAAGCAGATCACCAATGTTGTATAAGGCATTTTTTCACACTACTGGATGTATGTATACACTATATATGTATCGATATGTTGCACCCACACTTTTTCGAAGTTTGCGCAATTTTTGGCAGCTTTTTTCACAATTCTGAGTTCAGGGTGTTAATTGTTTCACATTTTAACGTTTACAGCATTAATATTCACACAATCACAATTTGGGATACTAAATATATACCTGGCTCCAGCTGGGCGCATCAGCCTGCTCCAAGGTGGAGGGGTCTTCTCCTTCCGTGGAAGCCTCAGCTGGGGTGGAGGGAAGAGTGGAGGGAAGAGTGGAGGGAAGGGTGGAGGGAAGAGTGGACAGTGATTGCCTGGGTTCCATCTGGTCACCTATAAAAGCCAGTTGGTTGTAGTACCACAGCTTCGGTACATAAACATTCTCTGCTGCTGCTCCTGATCTGACTGATTCCTCAATCTTCTTGCGCTCCCGCTTGTACATGTGCCTTAAACTTGCAATTCTGGCTTCAACAAACTTGGTGTCTGCGTTGGGGACTTGAGTCTTCACAAAATCCACAAGTGGCCCCAGTGTTGCCTTCCGGACATCCCTATTGCCATATAAAGGGTTCTTGAGCTGCCACAGGTTGGTATTTTTTCTGTAGAGCGCAATGAATTCGGACATGAACTGCTGGTCCTTGAATGGATTCCACTGGGCTGCTGCCATGTTTGTTTCTGTTTTGTTAGTAATGGCAATACAAAAGACCAAAAACACAAATGTTACTAAAAACGCACATCCAGTTTTTCAAACCAAACATTACACAACACACCCACACACAGGCAGCAACACACCCACACAGGCAGCAACACATCCACACAGGCAGCAACACACCCACACAGGCAGCAACACATCCACACAGGCAGCAACACACCCACAGGCAGCAACACATCCACACAGGCAGCAACACACCCCCACACAGGCAGCAACACACCTACACACAGGCAGCAACAACACCCACACAGGCAGCAACCCCTACACACAGGCAGCAACACCTACACACAGGCAGCAACCCCTACACACAGGCAGCAACACACACATATCCTTAAAAAATGCAGGCCCAAAACCCAATAAACCACAGTAATGCATCCTAGAAAACACTTACCTTCGTACAGAGCGCTCGCTACTTCCGTTCGGGAACACGTGGGGCCCTCAAACAGCCTTATATACACTGCGCACGCGTCGAAGTCCGCCTGCGTCCTCCGCGTCGCCCGCCCATGACGTTCCTCCTGACGAGTATTCCCCGCCCCGCTTCCCCTCGTTGCATTGTGGGTGAATAAATTCATGAAGATGGCGGACACATTCTCAGCCAGTAGCGCGGAGGAAAGCCAAGAAGCGAACACATCTGCATCCAGCAGCAGATATAAGGCCACCAATATGGCCTTTGAAGAGATGGTGGAGATGGTGGACATCCTCCAAAGGGAAGATTACGACGGGGAAAATGGCCCCTACCCTCGACCCAACTTGCGCAAGGACAAGATTCTCACTACAATCGTCAGCACCCTGGAGCAGAAATTCGGCGTACGAAGGGGCAAGGATCAACTGCGCAAGCGATGGTCCGACATCAAATCCAGGGAGCACGATCAGTACAGGAGAATTCGAAAAGCCATCAAAAAAAGTAAGTCAAGCACGTGCGCTACTATGGTTATACTTGATATGTCTAATCTTGCGCAGATGTTATTACCATTCGTACGTGAAACTTGCGCAGATGTTATTACCATGTTATTACCATTCGTACGTGAAACTTGCGCAGATGTTATTACCATTCGTACGTGAAACTTGCGCAGATGTTATTACCATTCGTACGTGAAACTTGCGCAGATGTTATTACCATTCGTACGTGAAACTTGCGCAGATGTTATTACCATTCGTACGTGAAACTTGCGCAGATGTTATTACCATTCGTACGTGAAACTTGCGCAGATGTTATTACCATTCGTACGTGAAACTTGCGCAGATGTTATTACCATTCGTACGTGAAACTTGCGCAGATGTTATTACCATTCGTACGTGAAACTTGCGCAGATGTTATTACCATTCGTACGTGAAACTTGCGCAGATGTTATTACCATTCGTACGTGAAACTTGCGCAGATGTTATTACCATTCGTACGTGAAACTTGCGCAGATTTGATGAAAGTTCAGTTTGTCTTCATAACGTTTAGTCAGTTTACCTGGCTTTGGGTTGTTGGAGTTGTAAGCTTGTTTATTATTGTCACTATCTATACAATTACTGCTGTAGTAAGGGTTTTAGGGGTAACTTACACAGGGACTCCAGAAGCTGTTTTGGGGGGGGGGGGATAAATATGTTAAGCAGGGTGTCAAGCTCACAATTCAGGAAAAATGCTCATCATCTACAAATACTGTAGGTGGTGACTTTTCGAAGAAGTACACTCACCTGTCCCTTGGATGGTGCAGCTACAATCTCTGATCTTGCAATCATGAAATTAATCTTTGCGGCTTCACTTCCCGGGTCACTATTGGGCATGTGCCAGTTGCGCAATGCAATAGGACTGGTCCGCGCTGTGTGTCCCAGCAGACAGCACGGTGGGACGGGATGTGGCGTATACTTCTGTGGGAGTCTAGGGCCGGATGTGTGTGCAAATACCTGCCTTACACAGGTATCTGCAACCCCTCCCCCCTAAAAGGTTCCAAATAAGACACCACAGGGGTGCAGGGATACAATGAGCGGAAGTTCAAATTTAGGGTTGAAGGGGCGTTTAAGTATTGGAGTTTCATTAGATAGACATTTCAATTCTGTCTTCAAGTAGGATCTTCTAACAAACTGCTAATAATTGGACAACACTTTTAAACAATGTTTAATAATCCTATTTTGGCACTCAAATATCAGTGTGATTAAAAGTGTACCTTTTTGTGTTCCATTACCATAGGGGGCAAAAGACTCAGACGTCAGTCCGAACCTACGAGGACCTCCCGGCCTCACCAGACTAATTGGGCAGTTAGCCCAAGCCCACGCATGGATGTGGCGGAACAGGTGGTTGAAGTGGATCAAATCTGCACCCCACCAAGTGAGTGTCTCAGAACACAGATTGAGCTAATAAATTAAGGTCTGCATGTTTTTGACACTTTTTTTCTTGTGTTTTATCTACCCAACTTTTAGGTGATGCTGATCTGTTTGTGGAAGGACAAGCTGCGGAGCCATTTTCCACAGACAGTGCCCACAGCTTATTGGCCAGATCATGGCCTGGAATCTGCAGCTGGAAAATATGCAGAAGGAGATGGCCACCATGCAGCAGGGAATGAAGGACATGATTGATGTTTTGGGGAGAATCTAAACACCCTTTTCCATTTCTTAACATCAATCATGTCCTTCATTCCCCTTTTGATGCGCTATTTGTTACAAATTTTAGAGGCCCAATTTTTAATATGCACACGGTGTGTCAACATGTGCTATGTGCCATCAGGGGATCTCAATGCACGCATTTGGTGTTTGCAACCCCTAATGCTAGTAGGTGAGAGGGAAGGGGTTTCACACACCAAACACGTCCATTGATTCCCCATGATGGGACATAGCACATGTTGACATTACCCATTTTCCTGCAAAATTAGTGTGCATATTATAAATTTGGCTTCTACTGTTCATGGGTTACCTGTTGAACTTTGTAAGTTCTCGACTTTTACATATTGTAAATATTTGCAAATGCTAAGACAAAATTGTATACCATTTTAAAACATGTTTTTATGTTTGTTTATAAAAATAAATAAAAAATTTAAAAAAATAATATGTTGTGAGAAAAAGACAAAAAAATTTTAAAAAATATAACCAAAAAAATCTAAAATATGTTGGTAAAAAATAAAAAAATAAAAAAAAATAAAATATTTACCAAAAATACCAAAAAAAAAAAATAATAAAAAAAAAAAAATAAAAAAAAAAAAAAGGTTTGGATGTGCACTAGAAGAAATAAAAAAATGTTTGCACAAATTAAACAATGTGTGGCTTCTTCTTTTTAAATACTACCAGTTTGACCAAAACATGTTGTGGTTCATTGACAAAGGGGCTTATTTACTAAACGCAAACCAAGTTTGCCACTATTAAGAAGTGCACTAGGCACTAGGACAACATATAAAACAGGCAAAATTAAAAGAAAAACAATACCAAAATACCAATCTTTCAAACATAAATAACTGTATTTATTCTTTCTCAAACAAAAAGATGGTTTAAGGGTCTGCTGCCATTGCAATGGCCCCCCTACCATTAAAATAATTTAAATAACGGTCCCGCACTTGCTGGGCTGATTGTGGGGCCAAACCAAGACGGCGAGTATCCAGCCCTGTCAGGTCGCCTTCCACTCCGGCCTCAGGCCCGATTGGTAATGAGTATGTTCCCGAATGTTTGCGTAAATAATTGTGCATGACACAGCATGCAAGAATAATAGTATTCAGTTTGTACTCTGCCAGATGTATGGATGTAAGGAGCAATCTGAAACGGTTGGCCATAATACCAAAGGCATTTTCCACAACCCTTCTTGCTCTGGCCAACCGATAATTAAAAATCCTCCTCTCAGGGGTGAGGGATCGTTGGGGAAATGGCCTCATCAGGTGGTCACCCAGACCGAACGCCTCGTCGGCTATGAAAACGAACGGGAGTCCCTCCACATTATCTTCATCTGGTGGCAGCTCCAGGCCACCAGTCTGGAGACGATGACCGAACTCCGTGTGGTTGAAGACTCCTCCGTCCGACATCCGGCCGTTTTTTCCCCACATCCACATACAGAAAGTCATATTGTGCCGACACCACCGCCATCAACACGATACTATGGAACCCCTTATAATTCCAATATTATGACCCCGAATGGGGTGGGGGCACAATTCGCACATGTTTGCCGTCAATCGCCCCTCCGCAGTTGGGAAAGTCCCAACGGGCAGCAAACTGGGAAGCCACAGTCTGCCATTCCTGTGGCGTGGAGGGACACTGTGAAGTCAAACAGAAAGATACAATTCAAATTAACAACCAGGCAAAACACCAAACTAAATGCAACAAAATAACAAACAATTTGGAAGAACATATGTATTTATTTTGTAAGTCCTTGAAATAAAGCCAAAAGATTAAGGATAAAAGGGACAAATCTCTGATTGATGACCCCTCTGATGGCCCAGAGAAGATAATAATGGGGATGTGGGTGGGGAGTAATTAATTGTAAGTTCACACAATACACATGCAATCAATTAAAGGTGTGTGTGGGGGGTGGGTTAATTACAAGCTGACCCAAACCACATGCTATTAATTAAAGGTGTGTGTGGGGGGTGGGTTAATTACAAGCTGACCCAAACCACATGCTATTAATTAAAGGTGTGTGTGGGGGTGGGGGGTTAATTACAAGCTGACCCAAACCACATGCAATCAATTAAAGGTGTGTGTGTGGGGGGTGGGTTAATTACAAGCTGACCCAAACCACATGCTATTAATTAAAGGTGTGTGTGGGGGTGGGGGGTTAATTACAAGCTGACCCAAACCACATGCAATCAATTAAAGGTGTGTGTGGGGGGGTGGGTTAATTACAAGCTGACCCAAACCACATGCTATTAATTAAAGGTGTGTGTGGGGGGTGGGTTAATTACAAGCTGACCCAAACCACATGCTATTAATTAAAGGTGTGTGTGGGAGTGGGGGGTTAATTACAAGCTGACCCAAACCACATGCAATCAATTAAAGGTGTGTGTGTGGGGGGGGGGGTTAATTACAAGCTGACCCAAACCACATGCTATTAATTAAAGGTGTGTGTGGGGGGGGGGGTTAATTACAAGCTGACCCAAACCACATGCAATCAATTAAAGGTGTGTGTGTGGGGGGGGGTTAATTACAAGCTGACCCAAACCACATGCTATTAATTAAAGGTGTGTGTGGGGGTGGGGGGCTAATTACAAGCTGACCCAAACCACATGCAATCAATTAAAGGTGTGTGTGTGGGGGGGGGGGTTAATTACAAGCTGACCCAAACCACATGCTATTAATTAAAGGTGTGTGTGGGGGTGGGGGGTTAATTACAAGCTGACCCAAACCACATGCAATCAATTAAAGGTGTGTGTGGGGGGGGGGGTTAATTACAAGCTGACCCAAACCACATGCTATTAATTAAAGGTGTGTGTGGGGGTGGGGGGTTAATTACAAGCTGACCCAAACCACATGCAATCAATTTAAAAATGAGGGTCAAGGGGGGTGAAAGGGTGAGGGTCAAGGGGGGTGAAAGGGGTGAGGGTCAAGGGGGGTGAAAGGGGTGAGGGGCAAGGGGGGTGAAAGGGGGGGTGAGTAAAGCAGTACAATGGAGCTGGTAATATACATTTTTAACCAAAGAAAGTGACTAGGCTAGGGGTGTTTAGGGGGCCAAGATTCCATGCTGAGGAGGTTGGTGCAAGGAAAGATGCATGTGACCCACTAAATAATACATTGTTCAAGCTATTTCGATAATTCAACCATAAAATACTAGACAAAAAAAAAAAAAAAAAAAAAAAAATAAGGAATAGGGGACATTCATAGAATAGTCCTATCATGGGAATTAGCTAATGATGACATTGATGCACTACATTAGCAAACATACAAGACATAGGTAATTTTAAAAGAGAAGACTTACCTTAATGTATTCCTCCTGCAGGACGTGGATAATGGCAGAACAGGTCTCTGGAATAATGAGCCCCAGAGCCTGGGGGGAGATGCCTGTCATGAACTTGAGGTCCTGCAAGCTTCTCCCCGTCGCCAAGTAACGCAACGTGGCGACTAGCCTCTGCTCCGCACTGATGGCTTGCCGCATGCAGGTATTCTGCCTGGTAATATAAGGGGACAGCGAAGCCAACAGACGGTGAAAAATGGGGTCCGTCATCCGGAGATAATTCCTGAAATCATCAGGATTATTCTCACGGATCTCACGGAGCAAAGGCATATGCGAGAATTGGTCACGCTGGCGCAACCAATTCTTGGTCCATGAACTCCTCCTCACCCTGTTCATGGACTGGGCTCGTGCCAAGGTGTTAACCGCAACACCGAGCCCCTGCACAGCACGAACTCGTTCCCGAGTACGTCCACACTCCATGGCTTCAAAACGGTCGGCTGATCAAACAAACAACTTAACAGAACGCACTGAAGAACAGCAAGGCCTATGAAGAACGACCTGAAAAACAGGAACGAGCGGACCAGAACGGCCTGAGAACAGGTAGGAACTGATCCACACGCACTGAAAGCCAGATACAAACCTCACAAGCACAAACTGAACGGCAGAAGCGAACGAATTAAGCAGAAGTCTGAGAAGCGCGAATCGTCTCTAACCAAACGTCAACTAACACGCGATACACACGAGATCAGCTGACGGTGCCCAAAGGGTGTCGTTTGGGATCTCGAGCTTCCTTTTTCTAGTCCCGTCGTACGTGCTGTACGTCATCGCGTGAACCGCCGGACTTTTTGCGTGATCGTGTGTGGTCAAGTCCGTTCGCTTTTTAGTCCAGCGTACCTAGCTGGAAAGTCCAGCGGATTGTCCGCTGGACTTAGGTCCGCCGGCAAAAGTCCGTACGTGTGTACGAGGCATAAGAAGATGGACTAACAGTCCCAGCAGGCAGAGATTCCATGTGAGAAAATTTCAATCCAAGAGTGACTTTCCCTCCACCTCCAGAGCACTCGCTTCGCTCACTTCTAAGTGTGGACCATTGAACTAATAGATGGTCAACAATGCATGTCCCATACAGGTATAACCTCCAGGTAGGGTCCAGGTCCACCGACTGATATCCCAAGGGGTAAGTATGTTAAGAGAAAAGCAAATCTAAGTGCTCACTGGTGATGTTATTTTACAAGGCTTTATTGATATAAAAATGGCTACTCACAAGGGCTTCAATATACAGCACATATCAGAGCAGACACTGAGGGTATGGAATTCCTGGATGGCAGAGGGTGACGCATTATGTTTATGAGAACTTCGTCAGCGGTGCCACGCTGATGAAGTTCTTGTGAACATAATGCGTAATCTATAGTCTCTTTAGTCTATTTGCCATGTGCAAATAAACTAAAACTGAGCGCAGAGTGAGCTCTACAGTAAATGACAATGCATAACCCAGTATAAAAAGAGGTTCAGGTCAAAGGGAGACCTTGACTTACATTTAGTACCATCTCAAGAGGAACATACCTGGAAAGAAGTTAGAAGACCAGGACCATTCTGAACAATTAACAGCAACAGTCCCTGAACTTGTCATCTGGACTTGTGAAGACAACAATAAAGTGGGTCCCAGTCAGTCCTTTACCACCTGGACGACAGACCCAATCTGCTTGCAGAAGGGTGCTTTGGAAAAGTCCTATTGGAAAAAGATCATGTGCGAGGGGATTAAGTGGCCATAAAAATATCAAAAAGGCCACTGACAGGATATAAGCACCTCATGATCAAGCACAGGGTCCTACGACTGTCAAAAAACACCAATTCCTTATGGCTATGGGGCATTCCAGACACAGCTACATTTGTTATGTCATGGAACTGGCCAGATGTGGGACTCTGCTTCAGCTGGTTTGTGAGAACACATATATCAAGAGACTGAGGTTGTCAGACATATCACCACAGAAAAAGTCTGTGGTATCCAGTTCTTGCATTGAAAAGGAATCACCCATGAATCACCAATGAACAATGATGGCCATGTAAAAATCACAGATTTTGGCCATGCATCAAAAAAAGTTTTCGGAAGGTACTCCAGAGGTTTGAGAGTTCAGACTAGTTTTCATTAGTTATAAAATTGTACAAGTTGCTCACCCAATGTAGCCCTTTTGGGATAAAATGAACAGTTGACGAGATGATTAAAAGGACCTTTACCATGTAGCCATGTTCCCAGGCTTTTGACCAAAAAGAAGTCGATCTGATTGAAAGGGCTCTGTGTAAAGACCCATCTCAGCAGTTAAAGGCCCATGAAGACATAAGGGGTCACCAATTTTTTGCAGTTGGGGTGGGGAGCATTACCTTGGGGTGGGGAGCACCTGAGTGTAATCACTGCTGAAGATAGCTATATTCACAGTCACCTATCAAGGCACGTTTATTATCTTTGTATTAAGGATGCTGAAAACTGACCCTGGATGGTCAAAGTATGCGCACTTTATGGATCACTTTTGTATCAATATTTATATTTTATGAAATGTGTGTATATTCACGGTATATGATGTTTTTAGCTGTATGACGACAACAGTCGCTTATATATATATATATATATATATATATATATATATATTTTTTTTTTTTTATTCTTGGGATTGAATTTATAGGCATATCACTTTAGTTAACAATTTTGTTTTTTAGTTTTTTTGCTGCAGGTTCAGCAGATCATTAAGGGTATAGCGCAGCACATGATTTATTTATTTATCTTATTTATATGTTTTTGAAGCTGCATGGATATATAGATAGACTTGCCAGTGATGCTGTGAGATAATAATACAATAGGGGCGCTATCTTTCAAAATCAATTTACAGAAAAAATATAAATATGTGATACTTAAATCCTTCTTTCATTAGGGTGATCTCGCAAGTGGATTTCCCTGTGCCTATAGTTTGGTGTGTAAGTCCCTATTTCCAAAGTAACCGTGTTAGTTCTATATAGTAATAATTTTGCTCTAACGCGACTTCAATGCTCCAAATGGTTGGCATATGCCCATATAGTCTCTATCTAATGACACTCGTGATATTGCTATTTTATAGTGTACCACTCAGAAGGTGTTTGGTAGCGATTAGTTGCTGTGATTACAAATTTTAGCAGTTCCTTTGCGATAGCGCTCTAATCAGGGTGCAACTACATATGTTTGATCTATACAATTCTACGTGCTACCACATACATTGTTCAATCAAATCACAATTGAAAAAGCTGCTACACAACGTTACATAATCGCACTATTTGGTCATTAATAAAGCTATATCACCAAATAACACCACGTACAGAGTCCCAAAGTGTAATTGTCTCCCTTGACAAAACCTTATATAAAATACTCAAAAGTGAAAAAATTATTATTATTTTTATTTTTTATTTTTTTAAAAACATTGATTGAAAAAAAAGTTTGTGACAACAATTCTTTTGCTGATAAGTGATATTTCACTCTTTCCAGAGTAGCGTGACAACCTTCACCACAAAGTTCTTCTTTCACCCAAAGTGACAAAGCAAATTTTTTAGCTGGCCGCTTACCAGATGTAGTTGATTGCTTTAATTAAAAAACAATCAAATGCGCTTATACAGGACTTATCCTGTTCACAGATACACCAGTACTTTAGACCAGTGTTTCTCAACTCCAGTCCTCAAGGCGCCCCAACAGGTCATGTTTTCAGGATTTCCCTCAGATGAAACGGCTGTGGTAATTACTAAGGCAGTGAAACTGATCAAATCACCTGTGCAAAATAATGGAAATCCTTAAAACATGACCTGTTGGGGCGCCTTGAGGACTGGAGTTGAGAAACACTGCTTTAGACAACTCTTCCTCCTCACAGATCAGTTCAGGTCATGGTGGATACATAGGTGGGAGCAGAGAAAAACACACCTCATAGTGTAATCTTGCTTTATTTAAAAAGCTGGATAAAAACAGAATAGCCAAATGGCCACTTACATTTCTCGGTGCCCGCCCGGCACTGGGGCTGCTCGCCTTGTAATTAGTGTATGAATTGGAGGATCTTTCCCTTTTGAATTTCCCGCTGTGGATCAGCGTGCGTTCCACCCGCCGCTGCTGCCAACCAAGCCGACAGGAAGTTCTGGGATAGTTACGTTCAAAGATTGTGATCAGGTACCGCCTCCGACGCACGTTTCATGATTGGAAATCAAAAGGAAGAACTCCGGACAGCCGCACACCGAGAAATAAAATCCAAAAGGTTTATTTTAAAAGCAAAAAAACACTGCAATCCAAACACGGCAAAAAAGGGGGGTACAGAGCTGACGCGTTTCGCACCACAACTAGTGCTTACTCATAGCTAATGAACTCACAAATGAACGTCAAATATATGTGCTTACAGGATATACAACACATGATTGTTTGATGGAAAAAGGCTGTTACCAGCAGCTGAAGACTAGGTTTAATTAGATATCAATATGTGTTGCTGGGCTGATCCTGCAGAGTGAGAATGACCACTTTAAAAGAAGCCAGATTTTGTTTAAAGACCAATTTGAGTGAAAGGTTTATAAGACCTAATAAAAAAGTGCAAAAAAATTGCAAAAAAATGCATAAACTATCTAGTGTTTGCACAATGTTATGTGTATACACTTAGAGGGTCCATTCAATAGAATAGCCCAACCCAATTGCGATTTTGATGAATATTGTAGTGAAAAATTTGTAATGTGCAAAAACTGTTGAAATACATTTAAATAAAAAATCTATACATAATGCTCAAAATGTGTGGAATATATATAAGCTCTCCAAAAACTGGGTCTGTATATTAATAATAACGAGTTCGTGAGACAGTGAATAAATAGTGTGGTATAAATGTAACCAGTTATTCATATTATATATATCTACTAACCAAATCGCTATGGTAAAATAGCTAACCAAATCGCTATGATAAGGTTTGTTGAACAACACTTATCGAAAACCACCTAGTGAATTAAAATTATATTTAAATATAATACTGGTGATACTGATACTTGCTAAAGTGATACAAATACATAATGTGTCTTAATAAATAACCAAATATGAAGTGTGAAGAAAAAGAGTGAATAAACAATCGTGCACCCTGAAATGGTATATTTATATAATTTGTTAATCATTTTTGTATTTATTTTTATTTTTGTATCTAATGTTGTTCGATCAGGTTGATAGCCTGCATAGTGTGCTAAAGGCTAAATCTTTTTTTCAATGGGTTTTTAGCAAAACCTTACTCATTGGCTACTGGCAATATCAATATTAAATTTATATATTTTTTATATACAATGATAGTGTGTGGCCAGTGACTGTAATTAATCCTTTTGAGACCTTGTCTTTATGTGACTAAGAAACAATCTGTGGACCCAGGAAACCGAATTAGATAGAAGTCCCGACCGATGTCGGTGCTTCTATGGGGCAGCGGGATATAGAGGCATCACAGGAACTACCTGGTTTGCTATTATTAGGTTCTATGGATCGCTAACCAGTGTCTAGTCTAATGAACCATCCTAAAACATTGGTAGAGACATAGAGAGGCGAAATGGATTAATGGATTGAATGTGACGCATGTTGCACGGCCAGTGTATAGCTCGAGGTCTGTGAGAAACGGGCTGTTATTTTGGCTGTAAGCACTATGTAATAAAGCTACGCACGTTTCGTGATGACACGTCTTCAGGGGGGCGTACCTGATCACTGTGTTTTGCCTGATTATATGCTGCTTCTCATTAGCCATCCCGCCAATGAGGAGCTTAGTTGTGCGCAGCCTCAGTCCCGCCTGAGCTCCGAGTGCGGACCAGCCGCTTACAAATATTCATAAAAAGTTTCATACATTTTAAAAAATGATGCTGTATCTGTTTATTCTTAGAGGTTCCCTTATACAGATACTTCAATGTGAACACAATAATTCTCTATGAGCTTATCTTAGTAGGTAATGTATTGTGTTGAATAAATGATTAAGTTATCCTCAAACTCAATCTATCCAAAACCGAACCTATAATTTTTCCTCCCCCCACTTGCCCCTTCCCCTGATCCCTCTGTCAAAATCAATGGCACAACTATCAACCCATCAGCGCATGCCAAGGTCCTAGGTATAGTCCTGGACTCTAAACTCTCCTTTAAGCCCCACATCCAATCACTGTCCAAATCTTGCCGCCTCAACCTCTACAACATCTCCAAATTATGCCCGTTTCTAACGCACGGACACAACAAAGCTCCTTATTTACTCTCTGGTCATCTCTCGCCTCGACTACTGCAACTCCCTCTTCATTGACTTACCTCTACATAGTCTACCCCCCTTCAATCCATCATGAATGCTGCTGCCAGACTCATCCACCTTACCAATCACTCAGTATCTGCTACTCCTCTCTGTCAATCCCTCCACTGGCTTCTGCTCACCAAACAAATAAAATTCCAAATACTAACAACAACTTACAAAGCCATCCACAAGCCAAAAGCCATAGTCTTAAAATACCAACCAAATCATTCTCTTTGTTCCTCTTAAGACCTCCTACTCTATAGCTCCCTCGACACCTCCTCCCATGCTCGCCTCCAGGACTTTTCCAAAGCCTCTCCTATGGAACTCCTTACCCAAATCTGTCCGATTTTTCCCTACTCTATTAGACTTTAGACAATCCCTGAAAACCCTCCTATTCAGAAAAGCCTATGCTACCCACATCTAACAACTATATTTTCATTTTCTCCATCCGCTCATCCCCCACAGTTATTACATTTTGTTTCACTTGACTCTCCGTTTTAGATTGAAAGCTCTAACGGGCAGCACCCTCTGATTCTTCCTGTATTGAACTGTATTGTAACTGTACTGTCTGTTGTAAAGCGCTGTGCAAACTGTTTAGTAATTAGTAATAACATAGCCATGGCTCTCTTTGGTTATAGTGGAGTTTACTCTGTCCCATCCTGTCCCATCCTCCCCTTTCTTTTAGGGCAAGATCTCATATATGTTGTTCTGTGCTCACCTTCATTACATATGTGAACATACCATCCGGGAGGTATTATCATGGTAATTACCATCCCAGTGTATTGTGTGGTTCTTTGGATCTTTATTTGATTTGATTTGTGCAATGTTAGACCTTATGGGAATTTACAATTTCTTTGATGTAGAATTGCTATTGCTGCAGTGCCCTACTGGGCCTCCCCCTGTTGCTCTGGTGCCTGCCTGGGAATCATGTGCATTTGGTGCTAGCTTGCTAAGGTAAGGTATGTTCCACAAACAAAGTAAGACACTACTTATATGTATGGATATATTGTAAGCATTATTATCTCTCCTAAGATGATTACTGTATTGTATTCATGTGTCCTGATGAAGCTAAGTCTTGGAGAAACGCATTGACACATGAAGACTCTGGATATCATTGGAATTATCAAGCAGGATTTTAACTATTACTCTACATACACAGTTGATCTGTTAAGCACCACAATAATTGTTTTTATGTAATCTCTTTGGTTTTAAAAACTATGTATAATAAAATGTATGGTTTTATACATGACTCCATGTTTTGGATTATATAGTCTGAGCTTTTTTACCCTAGTTTTTGGTAAATGTACAGGAGGCGAGCGGTTAAAGCTGAACTGAAGGGAATCTTGCAGTGCATTTTATCTTGCAGTGCCCCTGGGCTCCACCCCACTCCAACACACACAGCTAGGGTTAACTCCTCATTTTTGCTAGGGGATGATAAATAGGGTGATTATACTTACCTTGTTCCTTGCTCCTTCAGCATCCAGCACACCTTCACTGCCTGATGCTCCAGAATGTGGGTGGGCTCTCACCGCCATCTGCTGACTTTGCATTGCATGGGATGACGTCTGAGAGCTATGACCGACAGGTCAGGCAGTGAAGGGAAGAGCCTTTGGGGGAACTGGTCACAGAAACAGGAGAAAGCCTGCTCCGTTGATCGCCGCTTAGCCGGCAGATGACAGGTCTGTCTCTGCTCACTGAGCAGGAAGGGACCTGTCAGAGCTCCGCTGATTCCTATGACCAGCATGTCCGTTTTCTTCAGATCTTATCCGATCCGCTGACATCCGCCTGCCCATGGGCGTAGCATAAGGGGTTGCAGGGGTCACAATCGCAACCTCGACCCTAGCTCCAGGGGGCCCCTGCAGCCTCCATGTCATATCATCATATCCTCCACAAAATCCAGCTCCAATCTACCCTAGGGCCCCACAGCCATGCTCCAGTACTGGGCTTCTACTTTGACTTCCACAGTCCACACCCCTCTGTTCCCATTGGCTGGGGAGAAGCCGTGAGACATTTCCTGAATGGAGAGGAGCATGATGTGAGAACAGCCCAGGATGGGGAAGTGTCTGTGCTGTCAACATGGAATGGTAACCGAGCTCAGCGAGGCAAGAGAAGGAGAGTGCCGTCCTATAGCTACGATGGGACCAATGTCACTGGTGAGGTATGACGCTGCTCAGTGTCTCCTAGTCACCAGCTGGGATTCTCTGTACTCCTCCCACTCGGGATGTCTACTTACCCCACTTCCCTGACAACTGGGGAAAAGACACACACCTCCGGGAGGTGACCTTCAGCCAACACTGACAGCGAAACCTTCATAAATTGCTAAAACAAATCCCTTAACACCTCCTCGGGGGGGCCCCTGAAGGGCTGCAGGCTCCAGATTTTGTGCCACATGGTTTTGCCCTCCCAGATCTAAGTTGCCCCCCCAAGCCCCCTGACCACCCGCTCCACCCTGCATGCTATGCCCGGCTGCTGAGCTCCTTTCCCATTACAGTACTCTATAATGTTCCTCCTCCGCAGGGCTGAAATCACTTTCCTTTGCAACAAAGCCAGTCAGCCATGATCTGCACAGGGAATATCTGCCTACTGCAACTACACTGCCGTTCGACCAGAGAATTTCACAGGTCAGAAGGGCAACATAAAAGCCAGATACACCCTGTGAAGACTAACAGACTGTGTGTAAAGGAATGTTATTCCAGCCCTGTGTAGTGTGTGTGTGTGTGTGTGGGGGGGGGGACTGTATACAGTGCTGGGATGGGAAAGGAGCTCTGCCAAGTGGCCTGCCAAGGGTCCCTGTCCTCTGATTCTCCAGCGGTAATCCCTGTCCTCTGATTCTCCAACGGTGATCCCTGTCCTCTGTTGTAAAGAGGAACTTTAGGAACTCAAAACTCTTAAGCCACTTTGATTATCTTGGCGTGCAGTGGATGTATCTGCACGCACGTTGGAAGTAGTGGGGGGGGGGCCAGGTCAACTTTTGCATCGGGGCCCACAAGCTTCAAGCTATGCCTCTGCGCCTGCCCATAGGAGTCAATGGGTGGCCTGCTCGGATCTGCCTGAAAAACGGACAGGCGGATCTGAGCGGACTAATTGTGTGAAAGGAGCCTTAGGGGGCAACTAAATTAGGGTTAGGTTACTTTCACACTGAGGTGTTTTATAGGAGTTTTTGCGCTAAAAGTAGCGCCTGAAAAGCGCCTGTAAACTGCCTCTTCTGCAGCCCCAGTGTGAAAGCCCGAATGCTTTCACACTGAGGCGGTGCACTTGCAGGACGGAGGAAAAAGTCCTGCAAGCAGTATCTTTGGGGCGGTGCGGGTTAAAAGCACCCCACTAGCGGCTAAAAAGCGCCGCTAAAAATAACGGTAAAGCTAGCGGCGCTTTACTGTCAACGCGGCCAGCGCCCCAGTGTGAAAGTGGCCTAAATCTTTATTTCCCCAGAGTTCAGCTTCATTTGGGCTGCACTCTCTGCAGTGATGGATAAAAGATTTGTTGTTTACGAATATATGGACTGCAAGAATGTTAATTAGAAATATTTGCCTGTGCAAGTTCATGGGGTCTTTATTTTAAAAAGAATGTAACTCAGCCTGTAACAATGAACTGTGAGTAATGTACATTACTTGCATTTTTCCTGAACCCGTTGTCATTACAAGGAACAATATAATTTACTCATATAAAACGCAGGCTTTGAATGGACTTTAATGAAGTAAAGGATTACCTTGTCCTTTTGATCAGTGTGCTGGTGTGTGTGGTGTCCTTGACAAATCATTTTGTTTAAGGGTGACCATTCCTAAGAGCTTTTAATTTGTTTTACACAGATAAAATGAAAGAGTAATTGTCAGGGACATTAGTTTAGGAGACAAAAATTGAATTCTTAGTGTAGTTTTTGTATCTGCATTGTCATTTAAACAAAGAGAGACAAGTTAGTATATAGTTTTATGTGAAGGTTTGGCCTCCTCTGTTAACCCGGCATATTTGTGAACAGTACCCAAACTTCTGCAGAAAACATGTGCTTTGATGTATTGCTGCAATTTTCAGGGCTTTGTTCATACTGTTATTTTGAGTGCTGACGAGCGTTGCTTAAAGCGGTGTTTCACCTAAAAAAAAACATTTTTTAAAAGTCAGCAGCTAAAAAAAAAGTAGCTGCTGACTTTTAATAAGTACACTTACCCTCCCAGGGCCCCCGCTATGTCGGTCGTGGAGGCCGAGATGTCCCTCGGCGATCCGGTTCCAGCGCCGCCATCCTCAGTAAGGGAAACAGGCAGCGAGCGCTGCCCGTTTCCTACTGCGCATGCGCGAGTCGGCGCGCGGCCTACTGCGCATGCGCGAGTCAAATTTGTGAATGGGGAACGCGATATGTTGTGGGACACAGTTCCCATAACACACCACGCCCCATTCACTAGAAGACGGCGCTCGGAGCAGAGGAGAGAACATCACCGCGGAGCTGGAAGAGGCAGATTAGGACGATCTGCCTAGCAACAGCCATTTCTGGTAAGTAAAAAAAAAATATATTTTTTTTTTTTCATTTTACATTTTTATTAACATTTTTTTTTAAGTTTTTTTTTTTTTCAGGGTGGCCCACCACTTTAAAGCAGGACTTTACCCATAACAATTTGATAACTCTTGATGTTTTTTAACAGAAGAACATTCAATCCATAATTATGCTAGTAAAATAAGTGTGTGCTGTAAATTGCCTCCACCATTGCTCCTGATTCTTCCTGCTGGAGGCCGCCATGTTGTTAAATCCCAGAGTCCCTTCCTTATGGGATACTCTCCCCCTTTCCTTGGTCTCAAAAACTATATGTCACCCTTTTCATTTAAAATATGTAAATTTACAGCTTTAATTGCATGTCTTGGCTCAGACAGAGAGGAAGGTTAACAGGAAAATTAGGCTCAGTCCACATATATGCAAATTGGATGCATCTTTAACCGCATTCGATTCACATGTCATGTTAAATGACCACAACATACAGGGATATACAATGTAATACTGACATATAATCACACACATAGGTTGGACTTGTGTCTTTTTTTCAATCTCATCTACTATGTAACATTGATTTCCATTGAAGCTGTTCACATATACGCGGTGCATCTACAGTTTAACCGCTTCCGGACCTCCCCAGATACTTTTACTGCGGCAGGGCGTTCAGTTAGCGTGAAATCACTTACCTGTACGTCGTGGCTTCTTCCCGGATCTTGGACACAGCGGGAGCCAATCAACGGATCCGATGTTAGCCAGCACCTGGCGATCTCTCCCGAGAGAGGCAGAACGGCGGTCTGCCTATTTAAACGAGGCAGATCACCATTCTGTCAGAGGGGAAGAGAAAGATGTTGTGTTTCTGCTAAGCAGGAACACAGATCTCTCTCTTCCACCAGTCAAAGGATCCCCCAGTTAGCAAACACTCCCTAGGAGCACATTTAACCCTTTGATCGCCCCCTGATGTTAACCCCTTCCCTGCCAGTGTCATTAGTACATAGTAGGTGAGGTTGAAAAAAGACACAAGTCCATCAAGTCCAACCTATGTGTGTGATTATATGTCAGTGTTGCATTGTATATCCCTGTATGTTGCGGTCGTTCAGTACAGTGACAGTGCATTGTTTCTTTTAGCACTGATCACTGTACTGGTGTCACTGGTCCCCAAAAAGTGTCACTTTGTGTCAGATTTGTCTGCCGCAATCTTGCAGTCCCACAAAAAAATCACAGATCACCGCCATTACTATTAAAAAATAATAAATAAATAAAATAAAAATGCCATAAAAATATCCCAAAATTTGTAGATGAGATAACTTTTGGGAAAACCAATCAATATACACTCCTTGGGATTTTTTTTTACCAAAAACATGTAGCAGAATACTGTACATATTGGCCTAAATTGATGAAGAAATTAGATTTTTTTTTTTTTTTATTATTATTGGATATGTTTTATAGCAGAAAGTAAAAAATATTGTTATTTTTTTTCAAAATTGTTGGCTTTTTTTGTTTATAGCGCAAAAGATTAAATACGCAGAGGTGATCAAATACCACCAAAGAAAGCTCTATTTGTGGGGAAAAAAGGACATACATTTTGTTTGGGTACAGTGTTGCATGCACGTGCAATAAAGCGCTGTGCCAAATTGCAATAATGCTTTTCTATTCCTAATCTGTGTTCCCTCAGGACAGTCTGTGTAATTCCTGTTGATTTCTTCCCCCTTCAGCAACAGTAAATCTTAAAGCTGTCAGCTGATTGGCCTCTAGTGGCTCTGATTTTAGGCACAGTGCTGAGAATAGACAGCAACTGAGCATGTGCAGAGCAGGGTGAGACAGTACCTTACTGGGTTTGGAACAGTATAGGCACTTATTTTTAATGTTTTACATAGCTATACCTGCAAAAGGGGCCAGCCTGAAGTGATCTAGCAGGACTTCATTTTCTGACTGAAGTTCCACTTTAAAGGCAGCCCATTTGTTAAACATGTTGTCAGGCTCACTGTAATGCAGCGCAACACAAAGCACAGTAGTGCGGTACCACACATGGTGGTGTACTTTAACACACATCTATTACAAAGGTACGTTGGGGTGCCATTAAATATGAATGCAAAATGCATTTTTTTAGTCATACAGTAAAGAGCACAAGAGCTCGGATCCACCTGTCCGTTTTTCAGGTGGATCCGAGCGGGCCACCCATTTACTTGTATGGGTAGGCGGAGATTGACTAAAAAAAAAACGGATGGTGATATGTTTGCTATTCGTCCAGTGGATCGGATGGGATCATATGAAAACAAACACGCTGTCCGTTTTCAGCCGATCTTCCCATAGAGATTAGCGGGGCTCTGACAGGTCCCTCCCTGCACAGTGAGCGGAGGCGGACCTGTCATCCGCCGGCTCAGCCAGGAGCAACGGATCGATCTCCCGCTAAGCAAGCAGAGTCCGCTGAGCGGATATGCCCCGGTGTAAAAGGGGCCTGAAGGTAACAGGATCTTTTGGCTTTTATGCAGCTACCTTCAGGGGATTGGACAACAGACACAGTATAACACAATAACAAAAAACAAAGCTCCAGTGACATCTGATCAGGGCCGGTGCTACCACTAGGCAAACTAGGCAGCCGCCTAGGGCGCCATGCTGCCTAGGGGGCGCCGCACACTGGTTTTCCTACTCTCTTCTCTCTGCAGCAAGCAACTAAGTCTCAGCATCAGCAGGCAGCCACCCCTCTGTTCACAGATAGTGTCAGAGGCGCAGCGGCGGTGAAGGACTGTGTCTGTGTCCCGACTCCTGAACGAATGGAAGCAAGCAAACATTCATTGATGGGCACTGGTAGGCTGCATTTGATGGTTCCTGGTGAGGCTAAATGTGATGGGCGCTGGTGAGGCTGCATTTGATGGGCGCTGGTAGGCTGCATTTGATGGGCGCTGGTAGGCTGCATTTGATGGGCGCTGGTAGGTTGCATTGATAGGCGCTGGTGGGCTGCATTTTATGGGTGCTTCGTTAAAAAGGTGGGGTTTACATGGGCAGGGAAAAGGCAGGGCAGGGGTGGAGTCAAGGGGGGGCGGCAAAATTAGGTTTCGCCTAGGGTGTCAAAATTCCTTGCACCAGCCCTGCATCTGATATATAACACCTCCCACTCCCAGCTAGCCTCTGCTTTTTGCTAGTGTCCTTAGGTGATGGACCTATTCTGTGTGGATGTTTTTGCTTTCAGAGATTCTTCTATCAAGATTCCTGGCTGCATCATAGCCATTGCTGCTCTTTCTTTAGCTTCCAGATCGAGTGATCGAGTGACTTCTTGGCTGAGCCTTGAGGGACCTTACCTGGACCTTCAGTCTATGACTTTTCTATTGCTGCAGACACACTGCCTGAGTATTCAGATCAGGGTGAGAAGCCTTTGGCTGTAATTTTATCCAAGCTTAGGGATATTATTGCTAACCTTGTCATTGATGCTGTTCACAGGGAGCTCACTACTTTTAACTCCACCAATGCTATGTGGAATAGACAGGTCATTATTCAAGTCTATGGTCTAAAGGTTCGGATTCCTTTGTTTCCAGTTAAGGCACTTTCTACTAGTGCTTCATGAGCTATTCATAATCAGGCACCTAGTTCTCAGATTTACAGGTCTGCCACCTGGTCTTCTGTTCACATGTTTCTAAGTTTTACCAGGTGAATGCCAGTTATGGGCGTAAGGTGTTTTAAGCAACTCTCTGAGTCTGTTGAGCCCTTCTTGTCCCTTTTCTTTGTGCGCTTGTTGGCATTTGGGAAATAGAATAACAAAGCTGCACTCCATCATAGTCAAACTGTGAAATGCCCCCTGATGCGTTTCACCCTGATTGGGTTTATTTGTGACCTTTATCAATTGGGGTGAAATGCTATAGTACATTAAGAATGCTTTCAGAAAGTGAAGCGTAATAGTTTATTTTTATCAATAGACAAAATGGAAAGTAAATGAACAGAAGAGAAATCCAAATCAAATCAATATTTGGTTTGGCTACCTTTTGCCTTCAAAACAGTATCAATTCTTTTAGGTACACTTGCACACAGTTTTTGAAGGAATTTAATGTTGATCAGGGCTCTGTGGGGGCCAAACCATCACTTCTCCTGCTGCAGAATAAATTTGGGGCCAATGACATGCCTCTCTAATAGTATGGCATGATGTATAAGTATCTGTCTGTATTTCTTATCATTGAGGACACCATTGATCCTGACCAGATCTCCAACTCCATTTGCAGAAATGCAGCCCCAAACTTGCAAGGAACCTCCACCATGCTTCACTGTTGCCTGCAAATACTCATTATTGTATCGCTCTCCAGCCCTTTGATGACGAAACTGCCTTCTGCTGCAGCCAAATATTTCAAATTTTGACTTGTCAGTCCAAAGCATCTGCTGTAATCTTTCTGCACCCCAGTTCCTATGTTTTTATTTCAAATCTTTTTATTAAAGCTTTTACAAAATAAGAAGGTACAACATTTCAGGTCATCATTGACTGTTCACATTGATGAATGAATGCTTTATAGCAGAAAATAATACAAGAAAAAGGAGCAAACACTGAGTTCTGCATGGGAAACCACAACTGAAAGTCATCAAGGCAGAGATCAACATATGCAGGGAGTCCTTCATTATTATAATATCACCAGCTAATACTGAGCAGGACTCTCATAAAGTGTCCAAAGATGGTACCAAACTAAACATGGCCAACAGTTGGCCTTGAAGATTCCTGGGCTAACTAGTGTCACCCATCAGGTGTTTGATCCAAGAGTCCCATGTTTTCTCAGATATGGGCATCTTAACATTTAATATAGCAGAAAGGCGTCCATTGATCACGATCCAGGACATCCTGGCCTTCTGTAACTCAAATGGGATCATGGGAGATATGGCTAAGTAATGCCTGTTGTGGAGATTTGTTGAGGTTGACATGAGTAAGAGAGTAAATGGAATTATAGGTGCAAATCCAAAATCGTTTGACTAAAATAGACGGGGAAAGCTTCCAGCACCCACTTGGCCACTCTAGGTGGTCCCATATGCCACCATAGAAGCACCTTGTAGTTGGTTTCTATCAATGAGGTGTTAATTATAGTTTTCACAGTGTGTTGTGCCAACCTGTGCCATTCTGCTAGTTTGAGTGTTTTCCTAGTATCCTGCTCCCATTGTTCATGTAAGGACAATTCCTATGTTTTTGTGCTAAGTTGAGTCACATAGCCTTGTTTCTATGTCAGAGGTTTGGCTTTTTGACTGCAATTCATCCAGGGAGACCACTTCTGGCTAGATTCTCCAGACAGTAGAAGGGTGTACCTGAGCCCTTCTGCTTTCTGCCAGTTCTGTGCTGATGGCACTACTAGACCTCTTTCAATGTCAAAGACAAGTAAGCATGATGGGTCTTTCATCCCCTGCATTAAGTTTCCTTGGCCGACCATTGCACGTGTAGTCCTCAACGCTGCCCGATCAATGGTGCCCTTAGGAAGATACTTATCTATTATACCATACCATCAGGGAGGCATGCGACTAACCCCTATTTATTCTGCTGCAGGAGAATGGCCCCAAACACACAGCCAATGTTATTAAGAGCAGTCTTCAGTATAAAGAAGAACAAGGAGCCCTGGAAGTGATGGTTTGGCCCCCACAGAGCCCTGATCTCAAAATTATTGAGTCTTCTGAAGAGACAGAAGGAATTGAGGGAGCCTACATCTACTGAAGATCTGTGGTTAGTTCTGTAAGATGTTTTCAGCAACCTACCTGCCGAGTTCCTTCAAAAATGGTGTGCACAAGCACTGTGTGTACCTAGAATAATTGATGCTGGTTTGATGCCAAAAGGTAGCTATTAGCAGTTATGAATATTAGGTTATTTGCATTTACACAATGGAAGATCATTTATTAGTGATTCCTTAGTTATTAGTTAAGGGGGGAAGCTCTTAAATTTGCTTTGAGGGAAATACTTTGGGCACTGTGTAAAGAATAGGATGGTAAAGGTAGTAGTACTGTACTTGTGCACATATTTTATTAAATGTTAATAAACAGCATGCAGGATAAAGGTGATTGTGTGTTGCAGTATTGTATTTTTCATTACTGCTTTCATGAAAGAAGTAATATCTGGTACTAGTGATATACTTAACAGTATTTAGTAGTGTAATGCTGCATCTTGCCTATCCTGCCTCTAACTAACACTGTTTTACTTTTTCCATCAACTCATCCCCCACAGCTATTACCTCTTGTATCAATTTACCCTTTCTTTTTAGATTGTAAGCTCTAGCGAGCAGGGCCCTCTGATTCCTCTTGTACCAAATTGTTATGTAATTGTAATGTCTGCCTTTATTTTGTTAAGCGCTGCGCAAACTGTTGGCGCTATATAAATCCTGTATAATAATAATAATAATAATAAATCTTGCCCCTGATGCCCCTGATAAAGTCATTTGACAAAATGCATAGAGTGAGGTTAGGCATGTGACATAATCTTCATGGTTCATGGTACCTACCTTGAGCGCAAGGACGAGCCCGAGATTTACCATCAATAGAAATCAAGGCGGCCAGAGCTTTTTATTTTGGGGTGACAGTCCTTCTATCCTTGCATGCTGTTTATCACTGTTTATCATAGTGCTCAGTTCTTTTGTATTAGTTTTTATTACACTATGGGATTGTATTTTATCTTTATATCCTTCTCACATTCAAAGATCTTATAGAAATAGAGTAAAAATTACAGAAAGGAGATGGAAAATAATCTGGTATTCCTATCTGGATGTTTTTTCCTATAAGGAATCTGGAGATAATGGTGAAAATTACCTTTTATAATTTGAGGTCCATCCCATCTAGTGAGTGAGGCTTTCTGAAAGTGGTGGTGGATAACACTTTGGAGTTCAAAACGCATGCAGTGCTGTGGATTACTATGGTTAAAGGTGCCGGATCCATTTCCAGGGACATTATTTGTGCAGTGAATGAAACACAGTTAAACAAAACGATTGTAGACTTTGCAACATTTCATATAATTTATAGCATGTATTTAAAATTTAGCGCTGGTCTCCAATCCGACTACCCTCATAAGGATCCCATGCGGTACTCAAAATCTCTCATAATATCAACAAATCTCTTGTTACCCTTTGTAGACCTTCACTTATTGTTAACTTACTCAACATATTTTCTATCTCTATGCATACTTAATTTATGTTGTTTTAACATCTCAAGTCCTTAAACATTTTGGAAAGCAATCTTTTATTAATACATATTTTTTTCTTTTTCCTGTACGTACGAAAGCAATCTTTTATTAATACATATTTTTTTCTTTTTCCTGTACGTACATCAAGCCAGGGTATGCCCAATTGGCATTGTTTTGTAATAAAACTTTTTTGAATATAATAAAAAAATGAAAAAAATTTAGCGCTGGTCGTGTATGCGGATTTACCACCTCTCAGACTGCTTCCAGACATCCCATAATTAAAGACTGACCCTTGTGTGTCCTGTACTGTATGACTAATGCCGCGTACACACGAGCGGATTTTCCGTCAGAAAAATCTTGGATGGTTTTTCCGACGGAATTCCGCTCAAGCTTGGCTTGCATACACACATTCACACAAAAGTTTGCTGAACTTTCCACCGCCAAGAACGCAGTGACGTACAACACTACAACGAGCCGAGAAAATGAAGTTCAATGCTTCCGAGCATACGTCGAATTGTTTCTGAGCATGCGTAGAAATTTTGCGCGTCGGAATTGCTACAGACGATCAGAACTTTTTCCGACCGAAAAATTGAGAACATGCTCTCAATCTTTTCCTGGTTGGAATTCGGCCAGCAAAAGTCTGATGGAGCATACACACGGTCACATTTTCCGACCAAAAGCTCTCATCGGTCTTTTGTTGGCCGAATTTCCAATCGTGTGTATGCGGCATAAGAAAAGAGGATTTTTGACTTAACAATAAAATCAATTTTCTTCGCTTCTGTTCTTTATTGCTTGTTATAAAACTGACGTTAGCTGGGAATGGGAAGAGTGATATGGTGGGATGCCCCTACAGCTTTCCTTTTTTGCCTCTGTTCAATCATTTGAAGTTAGTTGCATAGAAACCATGGGTAACACCTAAGATCCTGTGTTACTGTACTCCAAGAAACTGATAAGCAAAAAAAAAAACATAAAAAATAAAGTTCACATTGCGGTAACACACATGCTACCACAGTGCAAAAGTGTAAACCCAACCTAATACAAAAATACTTTTTAGTACATATAAATATTGCCAGTATTACAGTAGCAGGCATAAACACCTAAATAACTGGCAGATGGCACCCTTGTGTAAAGGCTTTGCACCTTGCTCCATGTCATTATTTAGGTAAAAAAATAATGTTAGAATGTAAAGAAAAAAAAAAAAGTGCAGTGAGAAACTCCCTTAATGCCTTATAACTCAAGAATTTGGTATACGGTAAATACAGTATATTCCCCTAATGATGTCCTGTGGAATGACGAAACGCTTTGAGTGGGACTAGCCAACATCACTTCCACCCAGTGGAATGTGTTTGTGCTTCACAGAGTGGACAGTTGTGAAGTACATGTACAGTTTGTAATCGGTTCTCCTTTGTAAGTGCATTTAATACTCTTATTTTTTTTTTACAATACAATAAAAGAAATTGCACTCTTTGGGTGTAACCATTCTTGAACCATTTTTGCAGTGTGGCAGGGCTTATTATTGTACTTAAAGAAGCAAATGCCATCAGGAAATACCATTTTCATGAAGGAGTGTATTTGTCCAGCAACATAGTTTAGGTAGACGGAACGTGTCAAGTAACATCCACATGACTGTCAGGGCCAAGGTTTCCCAGCAGAACATTACCCAAAGCATCACACTGCCTCTGCCGGCTTGCCTTCTTCCTGTACTGCATCTGGTGCCATCTCTTTCCCAGGTAAGTGATGTACACACACCCGGCCATACACATGATGTAAAAGAAAATGTGATTCATCAGACTAGGCCATCTTCTTCTATTGCTCTGTGGTCCAGTTCTGATGCTCACATGCCCATTGTAGGTACTTTTGGCTGTGGCCACGGGTCAGCATGGGCACCCTGATCGGTCTGTGGCTACACAGCCCTATTACCGACAAACTCTGATGCCTTTTTTTTCTGCTTTGAATGCGCCAACTTCAGGGACAACATGTTTATTTGCTACCTAATAAATCTCACCCATGTTCAGATGCCATTGTAGATAATCAATGGTATTAAATATAGTAGAAAACACCTGTAGTAATTCCCTGAGGTTGTGAGTAGACATGTACAATCTGTTTAGTTCCGAATTCTTTTTTAATGAATTTTGACAAATTCGTTAATTCAGAAATTTCCGAATTTTTCAATTTCTGAAATTTCCAAATTTCTGAAATTTCCAAATTTCCGAAATGTCAGAATTTCCAAATTTTTGAATTTCCAAATTTTCTAATTTACGAATTTACGAAATTTTTTTAAATCTGAAATTGGAAAATTTCGGAAAAATTGAATTTGGAAGTTCGGAAATTCGACATTTCAGAAATTCGAAATTAGGAAATTCGAATATTTGAAATTCCATAAATTAAAAAATTCTAAAATTTGGAAATTTGAAAATCCAAGAAATAAGAATGAAAATCTGAAAATTCAAAAGAATGAAAATCTGAAAATTCGAAAACCTGAAAATCTGAAATAATAATTTATTATTATAATTTTTTGTTAGTTATAATAAATATTAAATTATAGGTATTGTAATTTCCTTTCAAATTTGGCTTAGTGAACGTAACGAGTACGTATTTATCCGAAGTTACAAATTATCTGAAATAACGAATGCCGTATCTAAACGAATGGAATGTAACGAAACCTTTTTATTATTATTATTTATTATTAATTTGTTCCATTCCATTTGTTTAGATGCGGCATTCGTTATTTTGGATAATTCGTAAACTTCAGATAAATTTGTATTCTTTACGTTCACAAACAGCCAAATTTGAAAGGAAATTCCAATACCTATAATTTAATAGTTAGTTATTATTTTGAATTTCACTGATTTTTATTTTTTCAGAGTTTCAATTTTTCGGATTTTCGAATTTTAGAATTTCCGAACTTTAGAATTCCAAAAATCCCAAAATTCGGAAATCCAAAAATTAGAAATTTGGAGATTCGAAAATTCGGAAATTCGGAAATCAGAATTTTCGGTTTTCCGAATTCAGAATTTTCAAATTTCTGAATTTCCGAAAAAAGCAAAAAAATGTATCAAACCAAAACAAACACATTTTTTGTCAGTGCACATGTCTAGTTGTGAGTGATCGTGCATTGACTCATAGTGTCCTCCTAGCACCCCAGTAAACATGTAGATAAAAGAAAGCCTGCAGCTCAATCTTCCACAATGAATACATTTATAAATCCGGGTGTGCTACAAAATAATACTGGGCTTACGTGTTTCGCCATGTAGCTTCAATCATAGCCATAGCATTCATTGTGGTAGATCGAGCTGCCAGCTTTCTTTTATCTACAAATCATTGGTATTGACTTCACCAGTCAGTGATCTTAATGTTATGGTTGATCAGTGTGTGCTGTGCCAGTGTACGCTGTCGCTGAGACTGTCCATGAAAATTGTAGTGTTCCATAATACCAAGTACAGCTTTAAATTGTCTTCCAAACATGTTATTTAAAGGTGTTCCTATTTACTCTACAAATGCTCAGAATTTACTAACAGGATTTGCCTCCCCTATAGACTTCAATAGGATTCACGTCTAAATTCAGGTTCAAAGAATTACAAACATGATTTAACCACCTGTCCTTTTTTTCACACAAATAGAGCTTTCTTTAAGTGGTATTTAATCAACGCTGGGTTTTTTATTTTTTGCGCTATAAATCAAAAAAGACTGAAAATTCGGTAAAAAAATGTTTTTGTTTCTGTTAAAATTTATTGCAGAGTATTGGCGAGTATTGGCAGAGTATTGGCGAGTATTGGCGAGTATTGCAGAGTATGGCAGAGTATTGCAGAGTATTGCCAGAGTATTGCAAAGTATTGCACAGTATGGGCACAGAGCAGCGCTGTGGGCACTACAGATCCAGCCCACAGCGCTGCTAACGATCTTTCCCCCTCTCCACTCACACTGTACTGATCGCTACAGAGAGGGGAGGAAGGAACCAGCGTCATGACATGACACTGGTTTGTTTCATTTGACGGAGCGATCACATGGTAAACAGCCACTAAAAGCGTCTATTTCCTGTGATCCGTGATGCGCCGTGTCTTCCGGACCATGGATACTTGCGGGAGCGCACCCCAGGGGATGCGCGAGAGGAACATTCTGGGAGGACATCCATGGACGCCCTCCCAGAATAAGCCGACCGCGCTGTAGCCATCTTTCGGCTATGGCCCGGTCGGCATGTGGTTAAAACCTCATATAATCTTTCACATGTTAAAGTAATTAAATTTTTTTTCTTTCATTAAACCCCAGTGACCCTGCCATGAGATTTTTTGTTCAGGCATTTCCTGTTATTGATAGAATAAAGTGTAGAGGGCGCTCTGTAATACTAGGTGATTTACTAAACAAAGTTGATCATTGAACTAAGACTACTAACATTCAATAACAATTAAAGTGCAATGTGCCATATATACTTGAAAATTCACACAGGTGATATACAAGTGATAATCATAACAATATGTGGACCAATACGGCAGTGAAAAAAGGAGAAAAAGTCCCAAAAGACACAAAGAAATCCAAAAATAGCTTCTGTTTAAATTATTCCAAAGAGATAGTGAATATTCCTTCACCGAATGATATGAATACACCCCACGTGCTCTTGGTAGATAATCTGCTTACCAGAAAATGGTGACCTCTTTAATTAAAAAGCGAGTCAGAAGAAGCTTTAGCAGGATAACGCCGGCTGCAATGGTAGAAGCTGTAGATATAAGGAACCCCTCCTCCGAAACAACGTCGAGGCGGTACTTGGTCACGTTACTCCACGCACTTCCAGTCCCTTTGGTTGTTCCAGGCGGGACGGTGGAACGCATGCCAGCTACGGAGGCTAGCTGTGAGGCACCTTCCAACAACGGACACGCTTGCAGGCCCAGTGCTGGGTCAAGGCACTTCTCCATGAATTCCCCCTGATGAAGATACAATTACCCTGTATCAAGCACCTGTAGGGGAGGGGCCAGGATGGTACGAAAGGCAGTCTATCTGCCTAGGAGGAAGCATACACCATTCCAAAACCAGCCGCTGTAATATTTCATGCCATACACAGAGTGGTGCACTGACGCACCTGGTACATGTGAGTACCCCACTGGGGGATTGTTCTTATTTGTTTAACCACCTCAATACAGTGCACTTTCACCCCTTCCTGCCCAAGCCATTTTTCAGCTTTCATCGCTGTCACACTTTGAATGACAATTGCGTGGTCAGGCAACACTGTACTCAAATTAAATTGTTATAATTTTTTTCCCCACAAATAGAGCTTTCTTTTGGTGGTATTGGATCTCCTCTGCGGTTTTTATTTTTTGCACTACAAACAAAAGAAGAGTGACAAGTTTGAAAAAAAACACAATATTTTTTACTTTTTGCTATAATAAATATCCATTTTTTTTTTTCAAACAAATTTTTTAATCAGTTAAGGCGATACTTTATTCTTCTACATATTTTTGCTAAAAAAAAATCGTAATAAGCGTATATTGATTGGTTTGCGCAAAAGTTATAGCGTCTACAAAATAGGGGATAGATTTATAGCATTTTTTATTATTATTTTTTTTTTACTAGTAATGGCGGCGATCTGAGACTTTTATCGTGACTGCGATATTGCGGCGGACATATCGGACACTTTTGACACATTTTTGGGACCATTCACATTTATACAGCGATCCGTGCACTGATGCACTGATTACTGTATAAATGTGACTGGCAGGGAAGGGGTCAACACTAGGGGGTGATCGAGGGGTAAATTATGTTTCCTAGGGAGTGATTCTAACTGTAGGGGGAGGGGACTCACAAGGGGAGGAGACCGATCGGTGTTCCTCTGCACTGGGAACACACCATCCGTCTCCTCTCCTCTGACCGGATGTGGATCTGTGTGTTTACTGCTGTGTTACCGTGCAATCGCAGGTGCCCGGCGGACATCGCAGCCGCCGGGCACGTGCATCGGGTGCACAGGGACACGGGGGGCATGCACGAGTGCCACCGGCTGTGCGCCGAGAAGGCGAGGGCGTCATATGACGCCCTCCCGCAACGAGACCCGCGCCGTCTGGCCGTCATATGACAGCCAGCAGTCAGCAAGCAGTTAATAAAACTTTTAAAGTGATATCCCCATTATTCCCGAGATACTGCGTGGGAAGCCCAGGATCCTGTCACCATTATAGAACCCAGGGGTGGTTCACAAGCGTGTATTGACTGAGCGTAATTGCTAAGTTACACGCTCCAAGGTGAGCATTCAATACCTAGGGGGTCACTGGCACAAATGCATGATCTGCAACACCTGTCAATGATCTTTAGACGCATGGATTTATAAGCATTACTGGATACCACGCATATGCACTTTTTTTCAACAGGACTGTCACAGCATTGTTTTATAAAAAGACTTGTTTTTTGCACAATAGCAGTTTTTGCTATTTAAAGTGGGACTAGTGTTGTTCCCTATATACCGCCGGACACTTATATCTGGCACTTGGATGCACATGATCACTTAATCATTAATGTTTTAATTGACATATTTATTGTTTTATTTTTGTCATATCACATTTATGTCACATATATCACTTCCGTCACATTAACACTACACGTGTTTGTTTTAATTTTCAGCGCGCATTTATTGTGTAATATTCTAAAGCACAGCGTATAATTTACTATTTTTTTCACTTCTCCGTGTAATCAGCCATTTGGCTTTTGTATTCTTATTACTTTTTAAAATAAACAGGATTATGCTATTGGTTCCCATTATCTTTTTACATATTTCACCTATGATCTCTGCGGAGGAGGGGTTCCTTATATCTACAGCTTCTACCATTGCAGCCGGCATTATCCTGCTAAAGCTTCTTCTGACTCGCTTTTTAATTAAAGGGGGTCACCATTTTCTGGTAAGCAGATTATCTACCAAGAGCACGTGGGGTGTATTCATATCATTCGGTGAAGGAATACTCACTATCTCTTTGGAAGAGTTTAAACACAGAAGAATTTTTTGGATTTCTTTGTGTCTTTTGGGACTTTTTCTCCTTTTTACACGGCCTTATTGTTCCACATATTGTTATGATTATCACTTGTATATCACCTGTGTGAATTATCACGTATATATGGCACATTGCACTTTAATTGTTATTGAATGTTAATAGTCTTAGTTCAATTGATCAAATTTGTTTAGTAAATCACCTAGTATTATAGAGCGCACTCTACACTTTACTCTATCAGTACCTTGAGTAACACCACTACTTAATCAGGGGAGCAGCTTCTTCCATAGTATACACCTTTTAGACATGTGCGCCGTCAATAAATTTGTTTCGTTCCGTTTTGTATTAAAATTAATTCGTATTTTGTAATTCGTGGCCGAAATTCAATTCAGATTCGTACGAAATACGAATTTTCGTTAGGTTCGTAAACTTTTCGTAACAATTACGAATGTTCGTTATGATGAATTTATCATTATCATTTATCATCCCTGTGCTGTGCTGACTTCCTGTGGTTTTTAAGTTCATCATAACAAATAATCGTAATTAACGAACATTCTTTCTGATTCTGTTGTAACGGAATTTGGATCCGAAATCTGAAATTTCGTATTTCGTCCAAAATTCGTAAAAACATAAAAATTCGTATTTCAGATCCTCCCGAATGAACGAATATCTTGAAATTCGTACGAATTTCCGATTCGTACGAAACTAATCGCACATATCTAACACCTTTTCTTGTAGTTTATTATTTAACTTAGGTTTGGCGCGGAGTACACATTACATTTCCTGTTATTGGCTGACACTATTCCTGCCTCCAAATTGCTTTCCTGTGTTGTCACCTTGTTTATATGCTTTTCTGATAAAGACAGATAGGTTGATTTACTAAAGGCAAATATACTGTGCACTGCAAGTGCAGTTGCTCCAGATCTGAGGGGAAGCCCTGCTGATTTCTATCATCCAATCATGTGCAAGCAAAAATATTTTTTTTTTATTTTCCTTGCATGTGATTGAGTATTATTTGCAAAGGGAAGCTTTAGCTCATTTACTAAGCTCTGGAGCAAGTGCACATGCAGCGCACAGTAAATTTCCCCTAATGCCACGTACACACAATCGGAAATTCGGCCAGCAAAAGACCGATGAGAGCTTTTAATCGGAAAATGCGACCGTGTGTATGCTCCATCGAACTCCATCGAACTTTTACTGGCGGAATTCCAGCCAGCAAAAGATTGAGAGCATGTTCTGAATTTATCGGTCGGAAAAATTTCTGTACCAATTCCGACGCGCAAAATTCCTACGTATGCTCGGAAACAATACGACGCATGCTCGGAAGCATTTAACTTAATTTTCTCGGCTTGTCGTAGTGTTGTATGTCACCGCGTTCTTAACGGTCGAAAGTTTTGTGTGACCGTGTGTATGCAAGACAAGCTTGAGCGGAATTCCGTCGGAAAAACCATCCAAGATTTTTCCGACGGAAATTCCGCTCATGTGTACAGGGCATTATAAGTGGCTGTGCAGACATTCAATGCACAGGTTTGTTGCTCTGCCCACACTATCATGAAGCCCAAAGCAATGATGTGCAGCCACACAGCTGGTTTGCATGTATGTAGACGATGCGACAAAGTATTAAAATGCGATAAAAACAGGATTTTCCAAAAAGAAAAGGACACTGGTTATGATACACACTAAATATCACTAAGTTAGGGTTTAGTGGAACTTCACTGGTCAAAAAGACCTAAGAGGCCCCTAGCTAGGAAGTATATAAAAGAAAACGGAAAAAAAACTAACCAAAGGACTAATAAAATTATCAAAACTTTCTTTGACTGAGCTGTGGGCCTTGTTCTTGGTGTCTTTAAACTTCACGGAGCTGGCTGACAGGTTGATATATGACTCTTGCTTTTTTTTTTTTTTTCCTCTATTTTATCCACTCCCCACCCTCATTAAAAGACATTTTTCAGGCTGGGAAATAAATTGTATTTGTGTATAGAACAGCTTGAAGGGGTGCAGATGTAATAGATTTGCACAGCGATTATGAAATTTCCACTGAAAACTGTTCAGCAAAAGAAGATTTAAATGTTTTTAGATCAATGGAATAATGTAGCCGGAGGGGGTGCCTTTTCTCCATACAAACACTGCATTTTTTTGTTGTATTTGGTCTGCCAATCTCTGGGAGGCACATAGAAGTTTAGTCTTTTTCACATTGCTGGCTAATGATGATGTGTTTTCAGCTCATCAAAACACACAATACAAAACAGGTCTTTCCTGGACCATTAGTAACAATGCTGTCACATCTACTATTCACAAGCACTTGGCTGCTGGAAAAAAAAAAAAATCAAAATGGAATCACAACTATGAGGCTGCGTCAGCTCAGGGAGAGCCGTACAATCTGCATTCAGTTGTCTTCTTCACTAATGCTGGAGGGACCAAATTATCTTCATTTAATTAAGGGAATTAAGTTGTGCATCGGAGCACCACAAACATAAAATGCTATTTAAGGGTTATTTAATCGCTTCAGCCCCGGAAGATTATACCCCCTTCCTGACCAGAGCCCTTTTTGCGATTCGGCACTGCGCCGCTTTAACTAACAATTGCGCGGCCGTGCGACGTTACACAAAATTGATGTCCTTTTTTCCCATAAATAGAGCTTTCTTTTGGTGGTATTTGATCACCTCTGCAGTTTTTATTTTTTGCGCTTTAAACAAAAAAAGAGCAACAATTAAAAAAAAAAAAAAGCAATATTTTTTACATTTGGCTATTATAAATATCCCCCAAAAATATATAACATTTTTTTTTTTCCCTCAGTTTATGCTAATATGTATTCTTCTACATATTTTTGGTAAAAAAAATAAAAAATCGCAACAAGCGTAATATACCAATATGATTGGTTTGTGCAAAAGTTATCACGTCTACAAAATAGGGGATAGTTTTATGGCATTTTTATTATAAATTTTTTTTTTTACTAGTAATGGCGGTGATCTGCGATTTTTATCATGACTGCGACATTATGGTGGACACATCAGACACTTTTGACACTATTTTGGGACCATTGTCATTTATACAGCGATCAGTGCTATAAAAATGCACTGATTACTGTGTAAATGACACTGGCGGGGAAGGGGTTAAACACTAGGGGGCGATCAAGGGGTTAAGTGTGTCCTAGGGAGTGACTCTTACTGTGGGGGGATGGGCTACTACTGACTTGACAGCGATCACTTCCCCGGTGACAGGGAGCAGTGATCTCTGTCATGTCACAAGGCAGAACAGGGAAATGCCTTGTTTACATAGGCATCTCCCCATTCTATGGCTCCATGACACGATCGGCGGGAAACCGGCAGACATCGTGTCCCCGGCGGCGCACGCCCGACCGCTAGCCCCGACAATTAAAGGGGACGTACAGGTTACGCCCATTTGCCCACCGCTGCCATTGTGTCAACGTATATTGGTGTGCAGTGGTCAACAAGTGGTTAAGGGTTAGTTCACCTTTACAAAAAAAAAAAAACCTGCCCTATGCGGATAAGGGATGTTTGTAGATAAAAACAAACTGTACAGCTCTGACTAAAGTTGAAAAAAAAGCCCTTGCTATAGGTGTGAAGCCATTCCTCATACCTCATGGAGCTTGACTGATATACTCCCAGGGCATTGCTAAGTGAAGCCTCGTCATTACTTTATTAAATTTATATTGCTTTAGTCATAGGAGTGTACGCTCAGATGCTGAGCTACTGCATCAGGGGAAAGAAAGAGCTTATGACGGGGCTTGAATCAAGAAAAAGCTCACTCCTGTGATGGTAGAAGTGAGCAGTAATGACTAGGCCTCACTTAGCAACATCCTAGCAACGTCCTGAGAGTAGTGCCGTCAGACTTTAGGAAGTATGTAAATGGCATATACCTATAGCAAGGGCATTCTTTAACTTTAGTCAGAGCTGCATGGTCTGTTCTTTTCTACAGACACCTCTTACCTACATGCAGTTTTTTGAAAGGTGAATTAGCCATTTTATTAATTTATAATATTCAAAGCAAACTCAACACCCATCCATGTCTCCATGTTTTGTTTTGCTGAGAAATCACTTTCCTCAGCATTTCTGGCCATGGCCATCATGAGTAAGTACAGATGATTCATGTAGCATTTACTTCCTGGAATCCATCAGCTTGGGCATGCAGACAGGAGGGTGAGCTTAGCTGAGAAAGACCCTCCTCCCCTCCTGAAGATTGAAGGAATGTATGACACCCTTGCCTAGACCTGGAAACCAGGAAGTCAGACATCCCAAGTCTCCCACAAGTAACCTGTGTGTTACTATCCTCAGTTTATGAATGGACAGGAGCTGCTGTCTTCTGTCCATTCATCTTCAATGCTAAGAAAGGGACTGGGGAATCTTTCTCTGCCTCAAAGGGGAGATGGCAGGGTTCTGTTTAGATCCCTGATATCCCACCAAAGCCCCCCCAACAGGGTTGATAAAAAAAAATGCAAAAAGTATAAAAAAATGAAATTGTTAACAAAAATGATAAAAAATTTAATTATAAAAAAATATATAAAATAAAAAAAATACTGACACCACCCCCTGCCCTAACAACACTGTCCACTGCCCCAACCCCCTCCCCCCAAAAAGCACTAAAAAAATATATATTTCATTGTAAAAAAAAACAATATGTAAAAAAAAAAACAACTACTGACACCATCCACTGCCCTACTGACACCATCACCGCCACATACAGTACTCCACACCCCTTCCCCAGAAGCACTGTGAAAAAAATATAAAAAAAAAAATAGACAAAATAAAAAAAACAATAAACTACTGACACACTGCTCTATTGACACTCTCCACTACCCCCACCCCCAATCATTGTGAAAAACAAAAAATAAAAAAATAAATAGTAAAAAATAATTTAAAAAATAAAATGGTAAAAAAGTAATAATAAAACTAAAGAACTACTGACACCATCCACTGCCCTACTGACACCATCCTGCACATACTACTCACAGCTGTACACTCCACACTCCTCACATGCACATTATACCCACCTACATACACTCTGCACTCCTCTCCTGCACATACTACCCACCACCATACACTCCACACTGTACATTCCCTATTTAACATTACTACATTCTGCACTATGTAAGTCATCTCAGACTCTATAAAACCACACCTCATTTAAGCCACGCGCAATATGTAGCACGGTTTAAGCCACGCCCACCTCCCTGAAATTTGTTTTCCACCTCCTTGAAGTTTTTGCAGGTTGGGAAGTAGTTAAAGAAGTTTTTAAAACAAGTAAATATGAAATACTATATCTCAAGGGAATATCGTTTCCATGAAGAAGTGTACTTGGTCAGCAACAAATGTCAAGTAACATCCACATGAATGGCAGGACCCAAGGTTTCCCAGCAGAACATTGCCCAAAGAATCACACTGCCTCTGCCGGCTTGCCTCCTTCACGTACTGCATCCTGCTGCCATCTCTTCCCCAGGTAAGTGATGCACACGCACCCGGCCATACACATGATGTAAAAGAAAATGTGATTCATCAGATCAGGCCACCTTCTCCCTTTGCTCTGTTTTCCAATTCTGATGCTAATGTGCCCATTGTAGGTGCTTTTGGCTGTGGACACGGATCAGTATGGAAACCCTGACTGGTCTGCAGCTACGCAGCCCCATACACAACAAACTGGGATGCCCATTTTTTCTGCTTTCAACACAACAACTTCATAGACAACATGTTTACGTGCTGCGTAATATATCCCATCAACTTTCAGATGCCATTGTAATTAGATAATCAATGGTATTCATTTCACTTGTAAATGATTTTAATGTTATGGCTGATCATTATATATCAGTCTATGATGTTGTGCTGTTAAGAATTGGTTAAAGAAAACGTATACTTCACGTCAGGCATTTGTTAGCACAGTTTGATATAAAGAAGAAGCCTGTAAAAAATTAACTAGCATATAATTCCTTGTTCAAAGCAACAAACCACTTCCACATTTTTAGTTCCTAGGCACATTCTTCTCTTCCAGCCTAACAGGAGTTGACACAATAAGAGGTAAATCCACTTACTTCTACTCCTACCATCTGATCAATGGCATCATAGGAAGCAGGGCCTAGAAAGAAGAAGAGGATCCTGGTTTTAGCCTACACCTGTTCTTATATGGTGACCAACTCTCAGCCACATAGCACTGTAGAACTGATGACTAAGTGTCCCTAGACAATAGTTGCAGAATGCCCACAGTAAGTTATTTATCTTACAGACATGTCTCATATTGAAGGATAAGCTTCCTAGGTGTCTAGACTAAACTTATGCATACCTCCCAACTGTCTCTGATTTCTAGGGACTGTCCGTGATTTGGAACAAAGTCCCTCTGTCCTCCTCATTTGTCCCCGATTATGGTCTGATCTATATATAAGTTGGAGGCCAAATTAGGGGCTTGTTGCACCATCCTAATCCTGTGAAACAATTCTGAGTGATTCTAAAGAGCATATTAAAAAATATGGTTCAATATACCTTGCACACACAAGAACGGTGCCCACAATACATAATGTAGACAGACTTTAATGTTGCAGGACCTGTTTCCATCAATTGGTTCTCTTGAAAAGGTCAACCCACTTGTGAGAGCAAGGATGTCAGCACATGTGTGTTTTAAAAGAGAATGTATAACTAAATTAAATAAATGTATTATACAATTTAATTGTTCCTGGAATAAATGTTCCCATTAGAAGATTTCACCTTATCACTTGTTCTGAGAAAAATAATTTGGGATTTTTCCACGCTTGGGGTGACAATGATCACCAAAACAACTCTCCTCAGTGGGGACTCAAACATCAATACAAACTAAATAGAAGGTAAGTGCTACAAAAAATGTACAGCAATATAGAGTACCTTAGACATGGGAACTGCCAAAAAATTCGTTTCGTTTCGTTTCGTCCCGTTTCGTATATAAAAAAATTCGTAATTCGTAATTCGTGTACGAAATTCCGTTCGAATTCGTACGAAATACGAAATTCGGACGAATCGTAATTTTTTTTACGAATCGTTAGTAAAGTTACGAATCGTTACGAATCGTTACGAATCGTTACGAATCGTTACGAATCGTTAACGCGGCTAATGAATTGTTGGTTCTCATAACACAGAGAACAATTCGAATCCAACTACAAATATCGAATTTCAATTTCAAGTTACGAATCGTTACGAATCGTTATGAATAGTTACGAATCGTTACGAATCGTTATGAATAGTTACGAATCGTTAGTAAATCCAACTACCAATATCGAATTTCAACTAATTTGAACGAAATTATTATAGCAGATATAACGAATGAATTCGAATGACAAAGTGTCATTTTTGCAGAAAAAAAAAAAGCGTAGGGGTCCCCCCAAATTCAATAACCAGGCCCTTCAGGTCTGGTATGGATATTAAGGGGGACCCCAGCCAAAAAAAAATAAAAAAAATGGCGTGGGGTCCCCCCCAAATATCCATACCAGACCCTTCAGGTCTGGGATGGATTTTAAGGGGAACCCCGGCCAAAAAAAAAAAAAAAAAATAAAAAAAAAATGGCGTGGGGTCCCCCATAAAATCCATACCAGACCCTTATCCGAGCACGCAACCTGGCAGGCCGCAGGAAAGGAGGGGGGGACGAGAGCGGCCCCCCCTCCCGCCTGAACCGTACCAGGCCACATGCCCTCAACATTGGGAGGGTGCTTTGGGGTCCCCCCCAAAGCACCTTGTCCCCATGTTGATGAGGACAAGGGCCTCATCCCCACAACCCTGGCCGGTGGTTGTGGGGGTCTGCGGGCAGGGGGCTTATCGGAATCTGGAAGCCCCCTTTAACAAGGGGACCCCCAGATCCCGGCCCCCCCCCTGTGTGAAATGGTAAGGGGGTACAAAAGTACCCCTACCATTTCACCAAAAAAGTGGCAAAAATGGTAAAAATGACAGGAGACGGTCTTTGACAATTCCTTTATTAAAATCTTCTTTCTTCTGGTCTTCCTTTCTTCATCTTCTCCTTCCGTCATCTTCTTCCATCTTCTTCTTCCTTCGATTCGCTTCTTCTTCCTCCGGTCTTCTCGTCCTTCTCGTCCGGCGTCGTCCTTCTCGTCCGGCATCGTCGTCTCTTCTCGGGCCGCTCCTCGCAATGGGAGGCTCCCGCTCTGTGAGGCTCCGCTCCGGGTGACAGGTCTTTTATAACGAAGGCACCTGGTGACCCCGCCCCCTCTGACGCACGGGGACGTCATGTGGAATTCCCTATGGCTTTCCCCATGACGTCAGAGGGGGGCGGGGTCACCGGGTGCCTTCGTTATACAAGACCTGTCACCCGGAGCGAAGCCTCACAGAGCGGGAGCCTCCCATTGCGAGGAGCGGCCTGCGAGAAGAGACGACGATGCCGGACGAGAAGGACGACGCTGGACGAGAAGGACGAGAAGACCGGAGGAAGAAGAAGCGAATCGAAGGAAGAAGAAGATGCCGGAAGGAGAAGATGACGGAAGGAGAAGATGAAGAAAGGAAGACCAGAAGAAAGAAGATTTTAATAAAGGAATTGTCAAAGACCGTCTCCTGTCATTTTTACCATTTTTGCCACTTTTTTGGTGAAATGGTAGGGGTACTTTTGTACCCCCTTACCATTTCACACAGGGGGGGGGGCCGGGATCTGGGGGTCCCCTTGTTAAAGGGGGCTTCCAGATTCCGATAAGCCCCCCGCCCGCAGACCCCCACAACCACCGGCCAGGGTTGTGGGGATGAGGCCCTTGTCCTCATCAACATGGGGACAAGGTGCTTTGGGGGGGACCCAAGAGCAACCTCCCAATGTTGAGGGCATGTGGCCTGGTACGGTTCAGGCGGGAGGGGGGGCCGCTCTCGTCCCCCCTCCTTTCCTGCGGCCTGCCAGGTTGCGTGCTCGGATAAGGGTCTGGTATGGATTTTATGGGGGACCCCACGCCATTTTTTTTGGCTAGGGTTCCCCTTAAAATCCATCCCAGACCTCAAGGGTCTGGTATGGATTTTGAGGGGGACCCTACGCCATTTTTTTTTTTTTTTGGCTGGGGGTCCCCCTTAATATCCATCCCAGACCTGAAGGGCCTGGTTATTGAATTTGGGAGGACCCCTACGCATTTTTTTATCAATGACTTCAATGAATGACAGTTCTCTGTATTACGGATCCAACAATTCATTTGCCGGCAATAGCTGCGACTCGATTTTAAATAGTTTTTTTTTCCTGCAAAAATGACACTGCAGGAACAGTTCCCTATATTAGATATACTGAATCTCGAATCATTCGAAGCATTCGTTATATCCGCTATTATAATTTCTTTCATATTAGTTGAAATTACATATTTGTTAGTTACAATACAACATTCAAATTGTTCTCTGTATTACGGGAATCGGCAATTAGCCGCGAGTGATTTTAAATGTCTTTTTTTCCTGCAAAAATGACACATTGTTCAGAGAGAGTTGTAAACACGGGAAACATGACCCCCTTCATAGGCATACTATAGAGTATATAGTATATAGAAGGGCGCAGGTTTCCCGTGTTTAGAACTCTCTCTGTACAATGTGTCATTTTTGCAGGAAAAAAAGACATTTAAAATCACTCGCGGCTAATTGCCGATTCCCGTAATACAGAGAACAATTCGAATGTTGTATTGTAACTAACAAATATGTCATTTCAACTAACATGAAAGAAATTATAATAGCGGATATAACGAATGCTTCGAATGCTTCGAATGCTTCGAGATTCAGTATATCTAATATAGAGAACTGTCTCTGTACAATGTGTCATTTTTGCAGGAAAAAAAAATCTATTTAAAATCACTCGCGGCTATTTGCCGGCAAATGAATTGTTGGATCCGTAATACAGAGAACTGTCATTCATTGAAGTCATTGATAAAAAAATGTGTAGGGGTCCCCCCAAATTCAATAACCAGGCCCTTCAGGTCTGGGATGGATATTAAGGGGGACCCCAGCCAAAAAAAAAAAAAAATGGCGTAGGGTCCCCCTCAAAATCCATACCAGACCCTTGAGGTCTGGGATGGATTTTAAGGGGAACCCTAGCCCAAAAAAATGGCGTGGGGTCCCCCATAAAATCCATACCAGACCCTTATCCGAGCACGCAACCTGGCAGGCCGCAGGAAAGGAGGGGGGGACGAGAGCGGCCCCCCCTCCCGCCTGAACCGTACCAGGCCACATGCCCTCAACATTGGGAGGGTGCTTTGGGGTCCCCCCCAAAGCACCTTGTCCCCATGTTGATGAGGACAAGGGCCTCATCCCCACAACCCTGGCCGGTGGTTGTGGGGGTCTGCGGGCAGGGGGCTTATCGGAATCTGGAAGCCCCCTTTAACAAGGGGACCCCCAGATCCCGGCCTCCCCCCTGTGTGAAATGGTAAGGGGGTACAAAAGTACCCCTACCATTTCCCCAAAAAAGTGTCAAAAATTGTAAAAATGACAGGAGACGGTCTTTGACAATTCCTTTATTAAAATCTTCTTTCTTCTTTCTTCTGGTCTTCCTTTCTTCATCTTCTCCTTCCGGCATCTTCTTCCATCTTCTTCTTCCTTCGATTCGCTTCTTCTTCCTCCGGTCTTCTCGTCCTTCTCGTCCGGCGTCGTCCTTCTCGTCCGGCATCGTCGTCTCTTCTCGCAGGCCGCTCCTCGCAATGGGAGGCTCCCGCTCTGTGAGGCTTCGCTCCGGGTGACAGGTCTTGTATAACGAAGGCACCCGGTGACCCCGCCCCCCTCTGACGTCATGGGGAAAGCCATAGGGAATTCCACATGACGTCCCCGTGCGTCAGAGGGGGCGGGGTCACCAGGTGCCTTCGTTATAAAAGACCTGTCAGCGGAGCGGAGCCTCACAGAGCGGGAGCCTCCCATTGCGAGGAGCGGCCCGAGAAGAGACGACGATGCCGGACGAGAAGGACGACGCCGGACGAGAAGGACGAGAAGACCGGAGGAAGAAGAAGCGAATCGAAGGAAGAAGAAGATGGAAGAAGATGCCGGAAGGAGAAGATGAAGAAAGGAAGACCAGAAGAAAGAAGAAAGAAGATTTTAATAAAGGAATTGTCAAAGACCGTCTCATGTCATTTTTACCATTTTTGCCACTTTTTTGGTGAAATGGTAGGGGTACTTTTGTACCCCCTTACCATTTCACACAGGGGGGGGGCCGGGATCTGGGGGTCCCCTTGTTAAAGGGGGCTTCCAGATTCCGATAAGCCCCCCGCCCGCAGACCCCCACAACCACCGGCCAGGGTTGTGGGGATGAGGCCCTTGTCCTCATCAACATGGGGACAAGGTGCTTTGGGGGGGACCCCAAAGCACCCTCCCAATGTTGAGGGCATGTGGCCTGGTACGGTTCAGGCGGGAGGGGGGGCCGCTCTCGTCCCCCCCTCCTTTCCTGCGGCCTGCCAGGTTGCGTGCTCGGATAAAGGGTCTGGTATGGATTTTGAGGGGGACCCCACGCATTTTTTTTTTTTTTTTTGGCCGGGGTTCCCCTTAAAATCCATCCCAGACCTGAAGGGTCTGGTATGGATATTTGGGGGGGACCCCACGCCATTTTTTTTATTTTTTTTTGGCTGGGGTCCCCCTTAATATCCATACCAGACCTGAAGGGCCTGGTTATTGAATTTGGGGGACCCCTACGCTTTTTTTTTTTCTGCAAAAATGACACTTTGTCATTCGAATTCATTCGTTATATCTGCTATAATAATTTCGTTCAAATTAGTTGAAATTCGATATTGGTAGTTGGATTTACTAACGATTCGTAACTATTCATAACGATTCGTAACGATTCGTAACTATTCATAACGATTCGTAACGATTCGTAACTTGAAATTGAAATTCGATATTTGTAGTTGGATTCGAATTGTTCTCTGTGTTATGAGAACCAACAATTCATTAGCCGCGTTAACGATTCGTAACGATTCGTAACGATTCGTAACTTTACTAACGATTCGTAAAAAAAATTTCGTATTCCGTACGGAATTCGTAAAAAAAAAAAAAATTCGTACTACAGATTCGTAAATTCGTACGAATTTCGAAAAATTCGTACGAATTACGAATTCGTACGAAACGAATCGCACATGTCTAGAGTACCTACGTCCTATAAATTTAGATAAAGCATAGCACTTTCATGGTACGGTATGAACTCACAATACAATGGTTTTATATAAAATATACAATTTTTTTGTTTCAATTAATATAAAAAATTCACCCTCAAAGGGAGAGAAGAGGGAGGGTAATAGTACAAAAGTCCAAAAAGGGACAACCAGACAATTCTAATAGAACATTGATTCCTCCGATAGAGATTGGACATTTATATAGATACCATTCCAGTCAAAAATGACCTCAGTGTACATAGTTCCAATCTTACACTCTACATATTTTGCGGTAAACCCGCTTCTTCAGGAGTTTGATCCACGAGGAATATTTATCTGTAGCGGAAAACATACAGGAAAGATAATACATAGAAAATAAACCAAAACATACATTGTAGATAGCACCATGAGACAGGTGCAAACATATATGAACTGCCACAAGGGCAAAGTATACATCAACATACAGAGCCAGTGAGAATTCCCCACTAGATGCCAAAAGGCCAAAGGCAAAGCAAGCCATACTCACCGGAGAACCCACATCCATAACCCGGGGCACTGCAATGGCAAAATTGGCAATCTCCTGGGCGAGTGCGGGAATCAAGTGGAGGTGTAAAGGGTAGATATTATCAAGGAAAAATAGCCATACAAAAAGAGACTCAATAAAGGTCTGAAACTTAGGGGATGAATAAGGCCTAGTCAAAAATAACAACATATACAGCCATACACATCTATAATTTTTCTAGTATATTGAAAGGGACGGTAGGATAGGTGGTGAATTACACAGATCAATACAAACTAAAACCACAAATCCTGTGCTGACCCTAAATGAATATATAACAAAAAATAAATATAATAACAAAAACCTCTAAAACCCCCAATGCAGCTGTATTATTATCATAAAAAATACACTAATCAAAACTGAATGGTATTTGTCATAGTAGTCCACCTACTATTTCTAAGGACATAGCACCTTAACCTGGCTCCCAATACTGCCGCTGCTGATTTTGTTTAATATATCTCTCAGAAATATCTATACCATCAGAGTAAAGTAAAGTGTAACCTGTCTCATTGCTATTTTTTTTTACAGTAAATACCCTATGATGATTTATGATATCCTTTTGTATTTTCTCATAATAAAGATGAAGAATGAATAAAAAAGCTAATAATAATATTACCAAAACATACTGTATATACGTGATCAAACCCGTGTTTTAAATAACACAGACCATTCCAGAAAGGAGATGAAACCATAACAGTCAGATAGGTATTTCTCACCCAAAAGGCTCCCCTATGGTGATCAGTTCACCTCATAACATAGACTCCCTAACTGAATCAAGGTAGATAAAACAGCACAAATGTATAAATCCTTCAATCCTTCTCCTGTACAGCTTCCAAATCATACTCCTTTCTAGTTGTCATGAAAGGAGTGGGCGATGTATTGCAAATAACCATTTATTAAAAAGCCTTAAAAACATAAAAGCACACCCATATATCCATGTGCTAATCCTAGCACCGGTGGGAACGACTTATTTTAGGTACCAAGATGTCCACATATGAGACACTTCCTGGTAAGGATTGTGCGTGCAGAACCTCCAGTGCGTGATGATTTCACAAGGACCTGTCTCCGCCAAACGCATTTCGTCAGAAGCGGTAACAAATGCTTTTTAACATTTGGTTCCTCTCGCGCCGCTTGTGTGTTTGGCGCTCTGAACGGCTGCACCTATAGTTGTAGTTCAAAGCAGGAGAATGCGTGTTGAAGAGACTCCTACGGGATTCCATAGGTCCCGACGGAACAGAGGGCACAAATAGAATGGGAGCATGTCAGTATGGCCAGGGAAAGTAAGTAAGCTTAGAGGAGGATGTTTACAGAAAAAAATGCTAAATAATGTAAGTAATAATATTAGAATCTGTTTTATGGAAAAAAATTACTTTAATGTCGCTTTAACTTAACCTTAATGGCAAAAACAAACTTTAAGTCTGTTTTAGTTTGTTTACTTTTCTTTTCCATGTTTTCTCATAGGCACTTGAGTTTGTGAAATTAGCAGATTCCTGTAGGTGTACTATAACTATGATCAATAATGATCACCGATGCGTGCACGTTTTTCAATACAACCAAACAACTTGAGGACCTAATTGTTATATGTGATAAAGAATAGAATACCAAAGGATACAAATAGCATACAACAACTAGAAGTAAACTCTGTGTAGAATGAATTGAGAGGAGTGCACCCAGCTACAAACTTGCAGACTTTATTTTGGAACTTGGTAAAACAAAGTGCAAAATTCAGAAGGAACTGATAATTTACTATGACCTTTGAATTTTCCACATGTATGCAGAATTTTTCAGGGTTAGTGGCAAAAGAGCATATATCAGATGACCATAGGCCCCACTGATTACTCTTTTTCTATTATATATGGTTTAATAAAGTTTTGTGCCTTTGTAGCTGAGATTGATTAACAAGAAGTAGATCTAGAGTGGATTTTAAATATTTTTCACACTTAAGTTGTTATTTTAATCACTGTGATAAAAATAGATCTGAATAACTTCGTTTTACTAAACCCACAACAGTAAAAGCAGTCTGTATATGCAATAAAGCATGTTTTTTATACTCACTGTGGGGGTTAAGCCTGTGAATTGTGTAAAAAGGCTCTTTGAACCTCTCTTCTCTGATCCTCCCCTTCTTTCACAGTCCCCAATCCATCTGCTAATAGTACAGAGCCCTAAGAGGCACTCTGCACTTTTTTTTTTGGGAGGGTGCATGTGATCAGCACAGGGCCAGTCAGCACTGTCCAGAGAGAGGGTCAGGGGTCATGCAGCCTCATAGGACAGTCAGAGGAGAATAAAAACTCCTCCTACAAGCTTTAACCAGTGCTCGGCCAGAACCTGAAAGAAGTCACAAGACTGCTATAACTGCTGATGAGAAAAGGTATTTACCAGTTTATGTTTAATAAAATAATTGCATTTCCATTTGCTGTGGGAGACCAGATATAGTGAATGCAGGATCCAGGGTTTAGTAACACTTTAAGGCTGAGTTCACACTAAGATTGCATGCGGCTGACAGCAGGGGTCCGGTGCGTCCCTGTTCTCCTTTCAGGGATGAATCAGGCACGAATTTTTGCCTGAATTCGAACCTGAAACTGAGCCAAAGATGCAAAGGACCCCTGTGCAATTCGCTACCGCAGCCGCCACAGAGATGTGTGAACCGGCTCCATTGAGAGCCGGGCACACTCTCCTGTCATGCGAATTGGATGTGGGGAAACCAGCATCCAATTCGCACTAGTGTGAACCCAGCTTAAAGGAGGGACACTCACTCTCTTTTAGCAGAGAGCGATGGAATCTTATTTAGTAGCTAACCCACCTACTCTATTTCTGGCTTCTTGCAGAGGCAGGCAGGAGCAATAAGCAGTGATGTAAGTAACTGAGTTAAAATAAACGGAGTTACATAACGCAGTTACTTTAGAGGGTAACGAGTAATCTAACTGATTACTTTTCCCCTCATGGTAACTCAGTTCCCATTACTTGGGCGGTGTTACCCCAATTACATCTACCGCCACTAAAGGGCAGTAGTGTAATTCCGGTGTCCTGTCGAAAAAGTTACCCTCCGGATAAGGACCCCCTGTACTGCACAGGCGCAGTGCTTGCGCAGTGCGAAGGACTACGGAGCTCTGAGTGAACTCTACACCGCGCAGGCGCAGTTAACATGTAATTGTACGAGGCGATGCCGCACGCTCCCGATGCTCGTGCTACTCTGCAAGGGGCGTCTATCGTGTAAGTAAGGGGCGGCTCTAGTATTACTGTAACCAAGGGGCGCATTTATTATTATTGATATATATCGAGCACTGCCCATTAATTTAACATTCGCCCTCTTCTGTAGCCATCCGCCCTTACACGATATAATAATAATAGACCCGCCCCTTGCTTACACTCTATAACAGATCAGCCCCTTGGTTAGAGTAATAATAGAGCAGCCCCTTGGTTACACGATATATAACAATAATAATAAATGCGCCCCTTGCTTACAGTAATACTAGACCCACCCCTGAGTCACACATATAGAATATAAAAAAAAAGTTACAGTTAATTTGCTGCGTAACTAATTACTTTTCCAATGTAGTAACTGAGTTACTAACGCAATTACTTTTTGGGAGAAGTAATTTGTAACTTAACTAATTACTTTTTTAAAGTAAGATGACCAACACTGGCAATAAGCCACCAGGCTTAGGGATGGACCTGACCAGACCTGAAAAATATATTTTTGCTCAACTGAGTACAGCAGAGCCAAAAACGAAATTTAGCCAGCCTAGGACAGGGGCGCTACATCTACACAAAGAATTTTTCTTAAATATATACTGTGTGCTGTAGTAAGGGCTTTTCGGAAGGAGTCATGGTGCCTAGCAGGGGACACACTATTTGACACACCGGAAGTCCTGTATAACAGTGGTGCCCGGAACTCTGCAAGAGGATGACGTTTTAACCCACCACTTGCCGGAAAAGTAAATAATAGGGTGTTTTTGCTTTCAGCAATGTTTCTAAGGTGACAGAGTGGTTATTTAGAAAGTCTTTAAATTTACATTTTTATTTAACACATGAAATTGCTAACCCTTCTGGTGGGCCTCCACCAAATAATAGGCCTTAGTATGGCCATAAAATACAACAAAAATAGCCTTTGCGCTAGAAATGTCCAATCCAAAGTCATAACACACTGACCAAGGAATCCCTTAATGAGAATGCTTAATATGAAACAATCTGGCCAGCATCATCCTCCTTGCAGATCAGTGATCAACGGGAAATTGATAGCTGTGAAAACAAAAGGGAATACCAGTGCACAGGCTCATGGTGCAATAACGTCTTTTATTGGATATAAAATAATAAAATTGATACACTCACAAGTGAAGGTGATTAAACAGTGTCAAACAGTTCCTCCAATAGACAGCCTTAGTGAGGGACACATCCATGCCTCAGAGTAGATGAGAAGACCGCTGTATGGATGGATGGGTTGGCTCCACAGACACAGGCTCATCAAGCAGCGGCTGATAGGCAGCGAGTAAGCCAATCATTGACGGGAGAGTCAGGAGGTCAGGAGAGGGCTGTGGGGCGCCTACAACACTCGTCCCAGGGAGAGCTCTGGTGAAGCCAACTGTACAGTATGGCCATGATACAGTAGTTACTTGGGTGAGCACTGCTTTTTATTTTTTTTAACTCAGCATAATTGTTACACAACGCTACACCAATTTTTTCTCTTGTTACGGTAATTTTTTTTAAAACATAAATGTACTGTGTATTACTGTATATTACTGTGTAATATTCTTGGGCACTTTAGTGGGTAAAAGTATTTATCCACTTTGAAGTTTTCCATTTTTATTGTTATAAAACATTAAACCAAAGTGGATCAAATGTTTTTTTTTTTAACTGATCATCAGAAACTGACTTGTGTATTTCATATTTTAAAATGAAAAACTTTTCAAAGGTATTAAACTAAAATACTTCAGTATTAAGTAGATGCACCTTTGGTGGCAAATACCACCTTGAGTTTGTATGTATGGGTCTCTATCAGCTTTGCACACCAGGACAGTGCAATTTTTCCTTATTCTTTGCAAACTGCTCTAGCTCTGTCAGGTTGCTCTGTCAGGTTGCAGGGGCATCATGAGTGAACAACCTTTTTCAAGTGCAGCCATCATATCATTATTGGATGAGAATTATTTTCTGACTTAGGCATTTTAAGACAATAATGTTACGTAGTTTTGGTTTCATGATTAGAGTCCATGTCCTTTTGGTCTCTACTCACACTCTGTGTCAGGTTTTCCTCTAGGATTTACTTTTTTTACTTCATCTTCATTTTCATTTTTTAGGGTCTGCTACAGAGAAACATTCCCTCCGCATGATATATTGATTTTATTGGTGGGGGGGGGAGGGTATGTTTGTGATGATGGTGTAGTGATTGGCTTATGCCAAGCATGGTGTTTAATCTGATGGCCAAAAGTCTAAATTTTGGTCTTATTGGTCCCTTTTTCCAGCTGAGTTCAGAGTCTTCCATGTGCTTTCTGCCAAACTGTAGATGAGATGTCATGTAGCAACTTTCTTCAGCCACTCTCCCACAAAGTCACAACTGGTGAAGAACCTGGGCAACAATAGTATTTATATAATCTCTCTCCTCGTACTGAGGCTTGTACTAAGTGATCATAATTATTTTGGTTGGCCTTTCTCACTAGTCTCCTGCTTGCACGATCACTAACTTTTTAGTGAATAGCCACTAGTCTTCATGATGTAATTTATGCGATGACATTGACTCAAACTCCATGGACAGGGCCAAACACTTCAGGGTTGTAGACCTAGATGGAGTCTGGGCTGAGGCTGCTTTTACTACTGATACCCTTGGGTTTTGTTGGATGTGCGGCTTCCCTATGCTTGTACTGTCTCAAAAAAAGATAGATTTTGCAGACTGCACACAGGTGATCTCTATTTAGCTAACTTTGTGACATTGGAATATAATTGGCTGCAACACTTACTTAGCTGTTAGGTGAGTGAGGTAGTGAGTTAGGCGTGTCCCATTAAAGAGGTATGTATACAGTATTTATGCAATCAGCAGTCAATTGTATTTTATTCACTGTAATTAATTGCAAACACTTTAGATAGGGCAGTGGTGTAGTGGTTAGCACTTTCACCTAGCAGCAATAGGGTCGCTGGTTCAAATCCCGTCCACGACACCTTCTGCCTGGAGTTTGCATGTTCTCCCTGTGCCTGCGTGGGTTTCCTCCCACACTCCAAAGACATGCTGGTAGGTTAATTAGATCCCGTCTATAAAAATTGGCCAAATATGTGTATGTTGTATGTGTTTGTAAGCGTGTCAGGACCCCACAGGGCAAGGACCGCACTATACCACAGATGGACACCAGTGGCAAAAAGCGCCCTGAGGCAATTCAGTTTGCATAGGTAGCGCTATACAAGTCATTCATTCAGATAGATCTATTTTCCCTGTACATGAAAGAGTCTATTTCTTTTGAAAATAAATCTTTTGTGATTTAATGTTCTATGGGAATAATATTTGTGTTAGATGGTTATTTCATGTTTTTGTTATTTGTGCGTCAATAGAAAATGTGTACTTTTTATAGTTTTAAACATTCCATTTGCGAAAAATGATGTGCGGAGTAACAGGCGTCCTTCCACTTACAAAAATATGTCATCTTTGTAGCCATATAGCTCAATGCTTGATTGACATAGAATAAAATTAATGCACCAGTGGATGAGTGAAGAAAATGTGAATAGTGATGCTCCCAACAATATAAAATGAATGCTAAAAAGCCAAGCATAAAAATAGTAAATCATATAAAAAATAGTGACATCCTCTCCATTTGTGAAATGTGACAAATACTGTTTTCTAAATACCATAAATGGTGAGATATATGGTTTGATAAATATTCCAATATGTTGCTCCCTCAAACTTAAAAATACACCTCCTAAAATTCCATCAATATCGTGCAATCACTGTGAAAATGCTTAAAAAATGCTATACATATACCAATAGTTACTCCCTCAAAGCATGAAAAAATACACCTCCGAAAAATCCATCAATATCATGCAATCACTTTGAAAATGCTTACAAAAATGCTATAAATATACCAATGGTTACTCCTTCAAAATATGAAAAAATACACCTCCTAAAAATCCATCAATATCGTACAATCACTGTGATAAAATGCTTAATATTAAAGTTGCTATAAATATGCCAAAAACTGCTGGTTAAAATTGTAACAAAGATACTCAAAAATGTGTGCCTCCTGGCATTTAGCAATAACACCCCTTCCGCAACCATACATATATATACTGCCAATGTCAAATGCATAAATTAAAATATCATGTGATCTGATATACTGAGTCCTCTCTCCTTGATACTAATCAATCAATGGCAAGCTGGGGAACTTTCTCCTGGAAGGTGGTGATTCAGACTCTCACGGCTTCAGAAATTCTCAGTTGCCCAATATGTCGAGAGAGAAAAGACACCAAAATAGTGTACACCTGTGTACTCCTATAACACATAAAGACTTTATCTCCAAAAGATACACTCACAAACCGCCCATTCAATTCCAGCGTTTAGTGTGCAGGGATCGGTCAGAACAACTTCTCCTCACAGCCTCGCCGTTGGCAGCGAACTCCTCAGACTGACGTCACTGGCTCCTCCTCCCTACGCGTTGCGTCACAGGTCACGTGACTTATTCATGGGAAATTAATTTATGCATTTAACATTGGCAGTATATATATGTATGGTTGTGTAAGGGGTGTTATTGCTGAATGCCAGGAGGCACACATTTTGGAGTATCTTTGTTACAGTTTTAACCAGCAGTTTTTGGCATGTTTATAGCAACTTTAATATTAAGCATTTTATCACAGTGATTGCACGATATTGATGGAATTTTAGGAGGTGTATTTTTAAGTTTGAGGGAGCAACATATTGGAATATTTAGCTTTGTTTCACTTTTGATTTGCAAGTAGCGCAACTATATATTGTTTTTTCCTTATATTGGAATATTTATCAAACCATATATCTCACCACTTATGGTATTTAGAAAACAGTATTTGGCACATTTCACAAATGGAGAGGATGTCACTATTTTTTATATGATTTACTATTTTTATGATTGGCTTTTTAGCATTCATTTTATATTGTTGGGAGCATCACTATTCACATTTATTTATCAGACCCACATTTGTTTTATATTGTTGGGAGTACCACCATTCACATTTATTTAGCAGACCCACATTTTGGGGTATTAATCCTACACTGTGATTTTATTAGATATAGTAGCGCACCAATTTTCTATTTTTATTAGTATTTCATAGGGTGAATTTACTGATCATGGCAACACTAGACCATGCCTGCTTAAAGTGGTTGTAAACCCTTACAAACCACTTTGGCCTACAGGTAAGCCTAGATTAAGGCTTACCTGTAGGTCCAATAAATATCTCCTAAACCTACATGGTTTAGGAGATATTTAGAAAAGAAAAGGCACCGCTATCTACGGCGCATGCGCCGTAGACAGCGGCACGCAGGCGCACTGCGCATGCCGGGATCACGGCGATATGCCGCTCTCGTGCGCATGTGTGGGAGTGACGTCATCGCCGCTCCAGCGCACTGCGCATGCCGGGATCACGGCGATATGCCGCTCTCGTGCGCATGTGTGGGAGTGACGTCATCGCCGCTCCAGCGAATCACAGCGCTGGATCGGCGAGACCCGGAAGTCACTCCTGTATCGATGGCGGCGGAGGAGGATGTGGACGAGGGGCGCTTCGGGGGCTTCGTTCTCAGGTAAGTTATTCATAATGAGCTAGTATGCTATGCATACTAGCTCATTATGCCTTTGCCTTGCAGGTTCCTATTTTTTTTTTTAAACGGCTTTACTTCCTCTTTAACTAGGTGCTGACCTAGGAATGGATCTTGGTAGGCTTTTAGATCTGTTGATATATAAGTTAAAGCGGTTCTGCACTCATCCTAGCAACTTTCTTTCTATCTCTTCTATACCATGTTAAAACACAGAATTGATGGTTCAATTCTGCATCTAGTAAGCCTACCTGTTCTGCTGCCTTCATCTTTATTTTTTTCCCTGCGGCAGTGGGCGGGCTCTAAGCGGGGATCTGTGTAATTTCCTTTGTAATTCGCTGTGACTCCAGGGATTTTGTGTAATTAATCCCAGGAGATATTGCAGAGGTCACATGCAAAATCTTGCGTTATTTCGTTGGCGCCGCTCGTAGCTGTGAAGCCACTAAGCATGTGCGGGAACCGGCAATGAATGCTGGTTCCTCACAACGAAGGGAACCAGGAAGTGTTTGCTTGTGGGCTTCAAATGCCCACAAGCAAAATGACATCAGTGAGGAGAATTTTTTATAAGAAATCTTTAATCATAAAAACGGACGGATAAATAGTGCAGCAGAAAAAGAAGTAAGCTTATTCTAAGATTGATATCTTTGACATTGATAGACCGGAAAAAAATTGTTTTTTGTCAGTGCAGAACCGCTTTAAGAGTCTGCTCTCTAAGATCTGATGGGCTTGAAGATTAGGTCACTGGAATGACAGTAGTAAGCATAGTAGAATGAAGAGAATGCAAGACATAAGTTTGACAGTCCAGTTCAGTTTTTTAATTGAACTGGACTGTCAACCAATCCTCTGGCACTTTCTTCTTGAAATATACTTACAGTACGTCCCTTTAAAATAAGAAAGATGTTCAGCAACCACTATAAGCTCAAAACTGGCAGAAACCACAGGCGCCCTAGTACCCCCATCGAAGAAGTCTTATCTGAAATGGTCTTCATGGAATAATTGCAACCAAAAAGCCATACCTTGTGGAAATAAAGGCAAATAGCTCATTTATGTGCACAAATGCAATGGGGGTTATTTACTAAAGGAGAATCTACTTTTCACTGAAAGTACACTTGGAAGTGCAGTCGCTGTAGATCCGAGGGGGACATGCAAGGAAAATAAAAAAACAGCATTTTAGCTTGCACATGATTGGATGATAAAATCAGCAGAGCTTCCACTCATTTCAGATCTACCCCTTAGATTTAGAGCGACTGCATTTCCAAGTGCACTTTCTTGTTCAATATTTTTTTTCATTGAGTTTAATAATATAACAGAACATGTCTCATAACATGGGTAATAAAAATAAGCAACATATTTATCATCAATTATTGAGTACACAAGATAGATATGTGAAAAATTGAAAATTAAGAAGCATAGAGATCAAATAGTATAATAAGGTAGGTATGAAATAAAAATAATATCATAGTGATATGAGAAAGGAACACCCGACCACCCCTAATGGGCTCAAACTGTGAGCGGGCAGAGGCCTAACTAGTCAAAAACGGAGATGTAATATCGCCTTATTATATTATATAACATAAGGCTGGGTTCACACTGCTGCGGTGCAGGAACGCTGCGAATTCACTGCGGGTTCCCGCACCGCATGTCTCCCGCCGGCAGTTCACACTGCCCTAGGCGAGCTGCTGGGAGTGTCAATGAAATGTTAATGACACCCCCATAGCAGCTCGCATATGGCAGTGCGATCTGCAAACTCGGACAGGAATCGCAACGCATGGTGAGAACTGCAACGGACCGAAAAAAAGGGTCCTGTGCGAGTTTGGGCTGAATGCGATGCAAATTCAGCCATACTATCTGTATGGCTGAATTTGCATCGCACAGAGATCGCATATGATTTGAACTGCAGTGCGGTGCGAATCATATGCGATCTCCCGCACCGCAGCAGTGTGAACCGGGCCTAAGGCAAATAATATAAAGGTATAACCATGTAACCCTTTCCCTAGTAGACAAAAGAATAACATGACCAAAACCGTAGGGAAAGTTATGAAGATCAAATCATCAAGATAAGAGGAAATCTCTATGCTAGGGAGAATTAAGTCAACGCTTGGAGCAATATTGTAACCCAATATTATCCTTAACATAGTAATAAGTGGGGAGAAAGTAGACATGTGAGTAAAAATTCCAAGTGAACTTTCAGTGCAAAGTGGATTTGCCTTTCGTAAATAACTACCCAATGACTGGGTACAGAAAAATGGCAGCTCTAGAGGTGCTCTAGAATGAGGAGTTAAAACCTGACATTTATGGCTCTACCATAAGCTACTTTGTTTGCCGAAAGGCTGGAGAATGGTACATGGCTGAACATTTATGGAGGCTCCCTGCAGTTTTGGTGGCTTATTTTCCCCAACGGACAAATAGAATAAAAAAAAGGCGTGCATGTTTGTTTTTTTGTTTTTTTCAATGCATCAAAATGCAATGCAGCGTGTTTGCCCCCTAATATGGCCCGTACACACGATCCGAATATTGGACGACCGATCGTACGACCGTTTTTCGGTTAACAATCGCAAGTAGAAATTGAATAGCCAATAAAGTCACGAAAATTCTCGTACGATAGGAAAAAAAAATCGGAAGTGATGTCATGTGTTGTAATGTGTTTGTATTGTATTTTCGGGCGACAACTATACTGACTAAACGAAAATCGTACGCTCTGGAATCGTACGAGGAAAATTTCCGTGCATGTCCGATAATATCGGACGAACGGTTGTGATCGGCTGTCGAAAGTAGTGTACTCACGATCCGAAAATCGTACGATCCTCCCTCGGACGATCGTTTTCGTACGATATTCGGATCGTGTGTACGGGCCATAAGAGTGAATTTTCCCATATCAATTTATTATGCCTGCCCTAGAAAAATTAGCAAAATTCATGACAACATAGAGAAATCAATTAGTATATCAGCCATATAAAATAGGTAATGATTTTGCGCTAGTTTATTCACTTGTGGGATTGTGTTCACCATTGGATTTTGCTGCTTTTTTTAGGAAATTTTTCCACACTCAGCAACTGAGCTGGCACTATATTTTATTATTTATATTATTTATTTATATCACATTTTATTTATGCATTTTTACACATTTTAATCTTGGTGTATAAGGTCTAGTTCATCTAATAGCGCGAAGGTCACCCCCATCAGTATATCAGCCATATTATCATATTTAAAAATGAAATAGCATCACTTTACAAATTGCTTCTGTGAGATAAAAACAACATTTTGTAGACGGATTTTGCCCTCATCATTTGTGTGGGCAGGTGCTCTGTATACCGTACATTTGGGGTAGTTTCAGTCTCTTTTATGAACAGTTTAGGAGGAAAGAATGGAAAGCTCTGCAGACAGACAATTCATTATGTGAAGTTTACTGACGTTCAGCTGTCAAAGCAATAAAGTAAATGAGTTTTTGACTAAACTGTTTTTCTTTTCTGCCTAAGTTTTACGCTCTTGCATAAAAAAAAGGGGGTGCTGAACTATAACACTATTAGGCTGTTTCTTGGTAATGCACCATTTTTTGGGCTAACTGGGTGGTCTTAAGTCCATAGTGACATTGGAATACGTAGCCGATACCAATCAAACCCTGCAGCTGAGACCTTGACTGACCTGTTTCAGCAGCTTTTTTTTTCAGAGACAGGCTCGCTCATTTGTGTGAGGATGCTTTTCTGTTACCTTATTTATGGGATTACATAAATGAGCTATTAAAAATGTAAATCTTCAGAAGAGTTGAATAATACAGATTTTAAACAATAAGCTCATGGTGGTACAGTACAGAGGGAGCGCTAAACCTACCATATTGCAGCCTTGTGGCTATGGCAACAATAAACCATAAAGAGAAAAAAAAAGTGACATCTCTAGGTCCAGGATTGGACTTGTCACTGGACCAATAAAAGATTAGACTCTTTTTTTTTTTTTTTTTTTTTTTAAATCAGTATTAGAACAATAATGAAGATGTGACATTATAATCCACAAAAGACACTGTGCCATCTTTCACATACTGCAGGTGTCAAAACAATCAGATGGTTAGAGAGGGTTAACCATTTCTTTATCAAGCATCATAATCTTAATCCTTTTCCATTTCTCTGGGAATTAAACTATAATTTATGTCATAGATCAAGAAATTGTTAGATGAACTTATTTTAATGATCTTTTTGTGTGAAAAAAAAAAAAAAAAAAGTTAGGTTTCTTTTTGCTTGTTTGAATATTAGTTACATTTTTACATACTGAAAATTGTTTATGGTTCAGAAAGAATTTTATTTTTTTCATTTGTATTATTAAAAACCTGCCTGGCATCTTTTCTTAAACTATTACATATTTTTGTCTTATTTTTACATGGATTGTATTGCTTAAAGCACAATAATGAAATTATTCTAGTGATTTTTATTATTTAAATTGTATTATGCAACAATTAATATTATTATTTCTATTGAATTACTTGCTTTTTACTGTAAAAATCTAAGTTCATGTTTTATTTGGCAAGTTAGCTTCTGTTTGGCAATTTAGAACAAAAAAAGTATAAAAAAACTAAAATTATTTGGTAATAGGAAATGAATACATTGTTTACTTTTTTATGTTGTGCTTCATTTATTATTTTACATGTTTACACACTGAAAATTGTTTATGGTTCAGAAAGACATTTTTTTTTCATTTGTATTATTAAAAACCTGCCTGGCATCTTTTCTTAAACTGTTACATATTTTTGTCTTATTTTTACATGAGTTGTATTGCTTAAAGCTTAATGAGGAAATTATACTAGTGATTTTTATTATTTAAATGGTATTATGCAACAATTAATATTATTATTTTTATTGAATTATTTACTTTTTACTGTAAAAATCTAAGTTCATGTTTTATTTGACAAGTTAGCTTCTGTATGGCAATTTAGAACAAAAGAAAGTATAAAAAAAATAAAATTATTTGGTAATAGGAAATTAATACGTTGTTTACTTTTTTATGTTGTGACTCATTTATTATTTTAAATTTTTACATACTGAAAATTGTTTATGGTTCAGAAAGAAATTTTTTTTTTTTCATTTGTATAATTAAAAACCTGGCTGGCATCTTTTCTTAAACTGTTACATATTTGTGTCTCATTTTTACATGGATTGTATTGCTTAAAACGAGTTTTTATTATTATTATTGGATTGTATTGCTTAAAACGAGTCTTAAAATAAGTGGCGAGTTTTGTTATCACATTGTATTGCTTAAAGCATAATAATGAAATTATTCTAGTGATTTTTATTATTTAAATTGTATTATGCAACAATTAATATTATTATTTCTATTGAATTACTTCATTTTTACTGTAAAAATATAAGTTCATGTTTTATTTGGCAAGTTAGCTTCTGTTTGGCAATTTAGAACAAAGAAGTATAAAAAAAAAAAAAAAAAAAAAACTTTGGTAATAGGAAATTCTTACATTGTTTACTATTTTATGTTGTTCTTCATTTATTTTTTTACATTGGCCTACCATGTTATCATATATTGAAATTTATCATGCGCACAAAGTTGATTTTTTTTTACATTTTAGAATTTAAAAGAGAGAACTGAATCTTTGTGTATCATATCTGTAATGTTAATCTACATTTTATGAAAAAGTAAATGAATCTTGAAAAATATATAGTATTATCATTTTTAGGAAACAAAACATCATATGCGTCTTTCTCCAGGTAATACAATTTCTGTTTGATGATGAAGATTTTGTGTGGTATATAATGCACATACAGCTCTTAAAAATTTCACAACATTTTACAAAAGTTTAATCCAAGCAAATACGTAATGAGGTTCCTGCTTATTTGTCATTACATTTTATTGCATTTATTAACCTTGATAAAAAACAAACAAACAAACTAATAAGCATTTATGCTGATTTTAACTATATTGCTTTATTTCATATATAATGCATATGTTCTATGTTTTTACTTAGTTTTATTTCAGGTAATACAATTTCTTGAAATAGAAAGTGACTGCAGAGTGTGCCTCATTTCAAGCTTTGCCAGCATAAGAAGTCTCTATAATTGTCACATTGCTTATTTTATGAAGAAAAGAGACGTCACTAAGATTTATAATGAATGATATACACTCGCCCGCCACTTTATTAGGTACACCTGTTCAATTGCTTGGTAACACAAATTGCTAATCAGCCAATCACGTGGCAGCAACTGAATGCATTTAGGCATCTAGATGTAGTGAAGACGACTTGCTGAAGTTTAAACCGAGCATCGGGATGGGGAAGGGGATTTTAAAGCGTAACTCCACTTTTGTTGAGGAAAAAACATTCCCCTCTGGGTGATCTATGTACATTATCTATGGATTATAACAAACTTTGTTGCAGATTCCTACCTTTTGTTATTCTGAAGAAATCCCTGATTGTTCCTCTGTTCCTCTGTACTGAGTGGGTCTAATGAGAGTGGTTCATAATTATCTATCAGCTGTGCACCTGCACAGCACTAATGAGGGAATCTGCTGGGCCTGCATCCCTTTAGACACGTTTCTATTGGGAGTATCTCACCAAAAATTTAATTTTTTGTTGCAGGGGATGCCTGAAACCTGACTTTTATCTTAGGCAGACTTCTGGGAAAATTGGAGAGCCAATCACACAAGCAGGAAATGATGTTTCTGTGGGGCGTTCTGTACACATTTTGTATACAGAACACCTCCATGTAATCATATTGCATTGCATTTTCAGAAAAATACAGCACTGCAGATTGAAAAGGAAAGGTAATTTTTAATAACATTCAATTAAAGTATGACTTGTGTTGCAATTGTATACACTATATTATTTTTTGTTTTATTTGCTTTTTTTTGTTTCCCCACAAAAGTGGAGTTACCCTTTAACCTGTAGAGATCCGCGATATAGCCGAATGATGGCTACAGTGCGGACCTGCTTTGTCGGGACTACGTCTATTGGCGTAGTCCCGTGCACGAGCGGCCTGCACGTCCCCTGAAGGGCGCACGGCACGCTCTGCGATCAGCGAGTCTGTAAGACTCGCTGGATCACAGATCCGAGTAAGGGGTCGATCCCGACCCCTTACCACGTGATCAGCTGTCAGCCAATGACAGCTGACAGTTCGAGGAGAAAGAAAAAAGCCGACAGTGAGAGGGACATGAAAAAAAAAGCCGGCAGTGAGAGGGACATGAGTCCCGATCACTGCGATGTGCCCCAGCTCCTCAGTGCCCACCTGTGCCCCCTACAAGTGCCGCCTACCAGTGCCCACCAGCGCCACCTGTCAGTGCCCACCAGCGTCACCTGTCAGTGCCCACAGTGCCACCTGTTAGCGCCCACAGTGCCATTTGTCAGTGCCCACAGTGCCATATGTCAGTGCCCACAGTGCCACCTATCAGCGCCTAAACAGTGCTGCACATCAGTGCCACCTATCAGTGCCCATCAGTGTCACCTACCAGTGCCCATCAGTGCCACCTATCAGTGCCATCTATCAGTGCCCATCAGTCCCATCTATCAGTGCCCATTAGTGCCCTCTATCAGTGGTACCTATCAGTGCCCATCCGTGCCACCCATCCGTGCCACCCATCAGGGTCCATCAGTGCCATCTTATCAGTGGCCATCAGTGCCTCCTTATCTGTGCCCATCAGTACCGACTTATCTGTCCCCATCAATGCCACCTTATCTGTGCCTATCAGTGCCGCCTTAACTGTGCCTATCAGTGCCACCTTAACTGTGCCCATCAGTGCAGCCTATCAGTGCCCACCAGTGCCGCCTCATCAGCGCATATCAATGAAGCAGAAAAATTATCTGTTTGCAAAATTTTATAACAAACTATTAAACATGATTTTTTTTTTCCTAAATTTTCCATCTTTTTTTGTTTGTTTAGCAAAAAATAAAAACCCCAGCTGTGATTAAATACCACCAAAAGAAAGCTCTATTTGTGGGAAAAAAATGATAAAAATTTAATTTGGGTACAGTGTAGCATGACCGCGCAATTGTCATTCAAAGCTTCTAACATAAAACCAATTAATGACAGTTAAGATCTAAAAAAGTTTAATTGGCCATAATATTTTAACTTTTCATTCAACATCAAAACATACCATTTTTATCAGGCCATTTTATTTATTGGACCTTTCTTAATTTTTACCACACTGCAGAAACTTGGCAAATATTAATGCCCATTGAATGTGTATATATATATATATATATATATATATATATATATATATATATATATATATATATATATATATATATATATATAATGGCAGCTATTCAACTTGGCAGCACTGAAAATGGGGGTTTACAGGGAAGCTATAATGACCTTGGGAGAGCTTTATTTATATTATTTTTATGCTAGTTATATTAAATCTTTATTTTACATATAAAGCCTGGATTCACGTGGGTTTGTTGGTTTTCTAAACTGGCAGGAATCATTTCAATGATTTGTTAAGTTTGATGTAGACTTCAGCTTGCGCTACTGATCTCTGTAAGCAACTGACTTTTTTTAGGCACAACATATACAGTGGGGGAAAATAATTATTTGATCCCCTGCATCATTTTGCCCACTTACAAATAAATTAAGGGTCTATTAATTTTCTCATAGGTGTATTTTAAATGAGAGAGACAAAATATCAACCAAAAATCCAGAAACACATGATACAAATGTTATAAATTCAGTTACAGTTCAGTGAGTAAAATAAGTATTTGATCTCCTACCAACCAACAATAATTCTGGCTCCCACACACTGGCTACAGTATGTGCTCGTGTGGTACACAGATTAGTCCTGTCAATTTAAGAAGGTGGCACTAGTGACAATTGGTTATGTGTATACTAGACACCCATCCACGGAATCTCTTTGTTCCATTCAAACCCACCATCATGGGCAAGAACAAAGAGCTGTCAAAGGACATCAGGGACAAGATTGTAGACCTGCACAAGGCTGGAATGGGCTACAGGACCATCAGCAAGAAGCTTGGTGAGGAGGAGACAACTGTTGGAGTGATTATTTTCAAATGGAAGAAATGCAAAATATCCATCAATCCCCCTCGTTCTGGAGCTCCATGCAAGATTTTGCCTCAAAGGGTCAGGATGATCAAGAGAAAAGTGAAGGATCAGCCCAGAACTACATGGGAGGAGCTTGTGAATGATCTCAAGACACTTGGGACCACAGTTACCAAACAAACCATTGGTAACACAATATGCCGCCATGGATTGAAATCCTGCAGCACCCGCATGGTCTCCCCCCTCAAGAAGGCACATGTACAGGACTGTCTGAAGTTTGCCAATGAACATCTAAATGATTCAGAGAAGTATTAGGATAAAGTGCTGTTGTCAGATGAGACCAAAATTTAGCTCTTTGGCATTAACGTGACTTGCCATGCTTGAAGGAAGAACTAATGCTGACTATGACCCCAAGAACACAATCTCTACAGTCAAGCATGGAGATGGAAACATTATGCTTTGGGGCTGTTTCTCTGCTAAAGGTACAGGCAGACTTTGCTGCATTGAGGGGCTAATAGACGGGGCTATGCATTGTAAAATCTTGGATGAGAACCTTCTTCCCTCAGCCAGGACACTGAAGATGGGACGTGTATGGGTCTTCCAGCATGGCAGTTAACCAAAACATACCGCCAAGGCAACAAAGGAGTGGCTCAAGAAGAAGCACTTTAAGGTCATGGTGTGGCCTAGCTAGTCTCTAGACCTTAATCCAATAGAACATTTTTGGAGGGAGCTGAAACTTTCGAGTTGCCAAGCAACAGCCAAGAAACCTTAAGGATTTAGAGAAGATCTGTAAAGAAGAGTGGACCAAAATCCCTCCTGAGATGTGTGCAAACCTGGTAACCAACTGCAAGAAACGTCCTACCTCTGTGCTTGCCAACAAGGGTTTCTCCACCAAGTACTAAGTCATGTTTTGCTTGGGGATCAAATCCTTATTTTACTCACTGAACTGCATCTCAATTTGTAAATTTTGTATCATGTGTTTTTTCTGGATTTGTTGTTAATATTCTATCTCTATCGTTTAAAATACACTTACCCTATATACCGTATAAGCAGAGTTTTTCAGCACATTTTTTTGTGCTGAAAATGCCCCCCCCCCCCCCCCTCGGCTTATACTTGAGTCAAGCACTTTTCTGTAGCAGAGAATGACATTTTTCCGAACTGACTTTGGGGCCTAGCGAGATGGGGTGCCTAGCTCAAAGTGGCCCCGAGATACGGGGCCCCAAAGTCAGTTCGGAAAATGTCATTCTCTGCTGCAGAAAAGTGATTGACATTTTACGAACCGACCAATTTGGTGTGCAAACCCAGTGGAATTAACACTACAACATATCCAAAGATGGGGTTCCTAGCACTAAGTGGCCCCGAGATACGGGGCCCCAAACTCGGTCAACTGAGTCCATCTGCAGCAATGTAATTTTGGGACCCTTTGGGTTCAGACACCCCAAATTGTGGCTTCAGCTAGGGGGCATCTAGAAACCCTTAACTACCGAGTTTGAAGTTCGGGGGACCTATGGCTGCAAATGGGCACAGTGAGGCATGCAAATGGGCACAATGAGGCTGCAAATGGGCATTGTTGACCCTCTTTTCCACTTACAGTAGCTGCGCATTTCTCACCCTAGGCTTATACTCGAGTCTATACGTTTTCCCAGTTTTTTGTGGTAAACTTAGGTCCCTCGGCTTATATTCGGGTCGGCTTATACTCGAGTATATACGGTATGATAAAAATCATAGAACCTTCATTTCTTTGTAAGTGGAGTAAAATGGAGCCAAAATCTCTACCTGCTGGAAGAAAATCAGCATAAACATTAGGATTCCCATAGCACTGTGACTAAGCTAAAGCAACAACACAGCAGTGGCTGCCTATTTGACAAAGCAACATGTAAGTTAACATGTAAAAGCTTCAATTTTTGTTTGACATGTTGTAATACAGAAGATTTCAGGTTATCCTGGTCTACAGTAATCCTGTTGTTATACTGAGCTGTGGCCCTGTTTGCCTTTTTTCAGGCTAAACCACCAGGAGGGATGAGTTACCAGAATCAGTGATTTAATTCTGAGAACTGTAGCTTGAGCTATTGAATTCAGTATATAAAAGGCTTTTTTTTCTCTACAGGCTGTAAAGAGAAAGATGTGAACATGTGAACAGCAGCCTAGAGCTCCTACTGCTGGCTAAAAAATGCAAAATAATAATATTAAATATTTTATATTTAAAGGAGTTGTAAAGTCTCAAGGTTTTTCACCTTAATGAATTTTATGCATTAAGGTGAAAAACCTACTGTGCTGCAGCTGCCCCCCTAGAGCCAGCCTTTTCCTTACCTGAGCCAGATCCTTCCAGTGACAAGCATGAACCCAGCGGCTCCAGCTGCTGTCTCAGGTCCTCATTGGATAGATTGATAGCGGCAGGAGCCATTAGCTCAACGGCAGAAGGGCACATACAGGCAGATTAACGTACCTGTATGTAGCCCTTCAAGAAGAGGTTTGCGGGGGCGCACGCCCACCACAACATCCGTGAGTGTGATTGCGGGGCCGACGGACTCGATGTCCGTGGGGATACCCGCGATTGTCTCATGGAGAGGAGGAACGGGGAAATGCTGATGTAAACAAGCATTTCCCCGTTCTGCCTAGTGACAGGACACTGATCCCGCTCCCTGTAATCGGGAGCAGTGATCAGTGTCACACATAGCCCTCCCCCCCACAGTTAGAATCACTCCCTAGGACACACTTAACCCCTACAGCGCCACCTAGAGGTTAACCCCTTCACTGCCAGTCACATTTACACAGTAATCAATGCATTTTTAATTGCACTGATTGCTGTATAAATGTGAATGGTCCCAAAATCACGCCAAAAGTGTCCGATCTGTCCGACCATAATGTCGCAGTCACGATAAAAATCACTGATCGCCGCCATATTTATACTAGTGAAAAAAAAAAATTATTACTAAAAATGCCATAAAACTATCCCCTATTTTGTAGACGCTATAACTTTTGCACAAACCAATCAATAAACACTTATTGCGATTTTTTTTTACCAAAAATATGTAGAAGAATACGTATTGGCCTAAACTGCGGAAAACATTTTATTTTTATATATTTTTTGGGGATATTTATTATTGCAAAAAATAAAAAATATTATGTTTTTTTTCAAAATTTTCGCTATTTTTTGTGTTTATAGCGCAAAAAATAAAAACCGCAGAGTGATCAAATACCATCAAAAGAAAGCTCTATTTGTGGGGAAAAAGGACGTAAATTTTTTTTGGTTGCCATGTCGCACGACCGCGCAATTGTCAGTTAAAGCAACGCAGTGCCGAATCGCAAAAAGTGCTCTGGTCTTTGGGCAGCCAAATGGTCCTGGGCTTCAGTGGTTAAAGCAAAGCTGTCATAAAAAAAATAAACCCTAAAACTCATATCCCTATCTTTGGCGTGGCACCCTCAGTTTACCCCTCTCTTACTAAAGACCCCAAAATGTACCCTCTGTGGTATGACCATTACCCCTCATGCAACTGTACTGGAGCCTGGCCAATGACCTCTCATGCCCCATGTGTTGACTTAAAGTGGGACAAGGGAATGTACCGGCAATATTGGGGATTTGATTAAGCACTAGACAGTATTGAAGTGGCAGTAGTTACCTTACTGAAGGTACCGGTAATTTTAAGCATCAGAAAATGCATATCTAATGTTGGGATGGGTTTTCATTTTTATGATAGCTTTCCTTTAGTATTGTTTTTTTTTCTTTCAGCATGAATGAAATGAAATGAATGTTCACCTATATAGACCTTGGGAATACCCACTAAAGCTAGTTTAATAAGGGCTGTGGATTAATTTGAAGCAGCCTGCAGCACTCTGCCTGGGGTCATCTCTGCCTTCTCAGTCCGAGTAAATAAAATGCTTTCATTGTTTTCTCTTTCTATAGAATAAATATGGACTGCAACATGAACTTTCAACTTCACATCTAGAAAAGAATATATTCTCAATTGTAAACTATGCAAATTGCCCCAGCCAGCCAGCTTTACAAGTATAATCGTATTACGGACCCTGCGTTTATGGGGTGTTCCGAATAAGGTTTAATGTGCATGGTGTTATTGGTGACTCCACCGCTCTGACTTATGTATGCCAGAGAAGAGATGGAGATAAGACTAGCAGCAGGAGTTCCCTCTTTATTCTCTTTTCTAGTATAATTCCTTATTCGCTCCCAGAATCTTTAATCGATAATAGTGTTTCAAAACAGGATCGTTTACTGAGGGACATTTACCAAACAAATTTATTAAGAAAATGAAATGCCCATCTATTGCAAATCAGGCTTTCTCTCATTTACTAAAGTATATGCAACAGCTTGTGTGTTTGCAACCCCTGTGCCTGCAATCCTGGGAAGCCAACTGAGCCCGTTTTACAAAAGTCTAAGTACACACGGTCGAAAATTCCGACCACAAAATCCGACGGGACTACGTTCACGTTAGTAGCCAATAGCTTTGGTCTCGTAATTTGATCTGAGCATGCTTGGCACTTTGTCCGTCATAATTATCGATACACGATTGGAAAAAGTCAGATTGGATTTCGTTGTCGGAAAATTTGAGATCCTGCTCTCAAATTTTTTCAGTCTGAATTTCCGATGGAAAAAGTCCGATAGAGCCCATACACGGTCGGATTTTCCGACAACATAATCCGATCGGACTTTTCCCGTCGACCGCGTGTACGAGGCATAAGACAGATATATGACTGTAGAGAGGACGTGCATGTGAAGATTCTCATGTATTCCAATCATGGTATAGTGTAGCCAGGGCCGTCTTAATAGCATCATGGGCCCCTGGGCAAAGTAATGCTCTGGAGCTCCTACAATGGAGACAGCGCAGGTAAACAGACATCAAGTAGGTAGGCGGCAGACAAGTGGAGCTTCCCCTTTCGGGTGGAGCTCCGCATTAACTACATATACATATAACAATCATTCTGTACAGCAAAGAAACTGTGGGAAAATACTACATACATACTGTGCATATAATATATCTGCTAGATTGATACCTCCCCAGCACTATGGCCCCTCTACACCCCAGATATCCCCCCATCACTCTGACCCCTCTACATCCCAGATATCCCCCAGCACTCTGACCCCTCTACATCCCAGATATCCCCCAGCACTCTGACCCCTCTATATCCCAGATATCCCCCCAGCACTCTGACCCCTCTACATCCCAGATATCCCCCAGCACTCTGACCCCTCTACATCCCAGATATCCCCTCAGCACTCTGACCCCTCTACACCCCAGATATCCCCCCAGCACTCTGACCCCTCTACATCCCAGATATCCCCCCAGCACTCTGACCCCTCTACATCCCAGATATCCCCCCAGCACTCTGACCCCTCTACACCCCAGATATCCCCCCAGCACTCTGACCCCTCTACACCCCAGATATCCCCCAGCACTCTGACCCTCTACATCCCAGATATCCCCTCAGCACTCTGACCCCTCTACCCCCAGATATCCCCCCAGCACTCTGACACCTCTACACCCTAGATATTGCACCCAGCACTGTTACCATATACAATAACATACCCCTTGTATTGTGACCCCACTAAATCCCTGATACCCCCTACAATGTGGCCTCTCTACATTCTTGATATCTTTAGCACTATAGCCACGCAAGCTACCCCAAGCATTGCTAACCCCTATATACCCCAGATCCCCCCTCAGCATTGTTTGATATCCCCTAGCACCATTTTTCCATCCATGTAGTACCCCCTTTTCGAGTGGAGATACAGGGCATGTCAACTTTTGGCTATGTGCCCACCTCCAGCACTGGCCTCACCCTTACCAATCAAGCAGGTAGAAGGAGGGGCGGAGGAGGGAGCATCCCTCTGGGCATTCCAAGCCCTTCAGTGCAAACGGTGCTGGACAGCTGGGCTCACCATGATATCATCCACAATGCTACTTCTGCAGGTAGGCTCTCAGTGCTGCCGGCTCAGCAGCTCCCACTCCAGCTCCTACCCCGCAGCCTTCGAGTCTCGAGCATTCAAGCTGCATGGGGTGGGGTCAGAGCATCACTGGCGCTCTGGCCCTGCCCCTCCCTGCTGGCTGTGAAATAATAGGTATTGTTCTGCACATCACGGCGCACCGCTGCCAGCCTGCCTCCCCTGTGTATACATCACTCTCAGTGCCATCACGGGGCCCCCAATTTTGGGGCAGTGTGGGCTCAAGGACCAGCTGCTTTGGGGAAAGTGCAGGGGCCCCCCATACAGCTGGGGCCCCTGGACAGTGCCCAGGTGTGTCCACTCATTAAGACAGCCCTGAGTGTAGCTACAAGTGATTAAAGTGATTGTAAAGTCTTGTTTTTTTTTCAATAAAAATAACAATCATGTTATACTTACCTGCTCCGTGCAGTGGTTTTGCACAGAGCAGCCCAGATCCTCCTCTTCTCAGGTCCCTCTTCTGTGGTCCTGGCCCCTCCCTCCTGTTGAGTGACCCCACAGTAAGCAGCTTGCTATGGGGGCACCTGAGCCGAGTCACAGCTCCCTGTGTCCATTCACACACGGAGCTGCAACCCGGCCCTGCCCCCTCTCTGTCTCTCTAGATTGGCTGGCTCGCTGACCTTGATTGACAGCAGCAGGAGCCATTGGCGCAGCTGCTGTGTCTCAGCCAATCAGGAGGGAGAGTCTCGGTTAGCCGAGACACTCATGGACATCGCTGGATAGAGAGGGACCTCAAGTAAGTATTAGGGGGTACTGGGGTGGCTGCTGCATACAGGAGGCTTTTTATCTTAATGCATAGAATGCATTAAGATAAAAATCCTTCTACCTTTACAACTCTGTTAACTACAAACAGATGGACTTGTTATGTAATGTTGAAGGCATTTTGGTACTTGTCCAAGCAGCTTCTCCAGTTCTAATAAGTATCAGGAACATACACCAGCATTAATAACCAATTGGGTAAACCTGTCACCTTAATCCAATCACTATGAAATGTGTCAAGGAAGATGCTGATTGTCCAAGAACATGATGGGAGGTGTGAATGTTTGCAAATTATCCTGACCTAATTATTGTAGATGAGACAGATTTTCTCTAAAACTTTATGTGGTCAGGGGCGGGCAGGTTTATTTTGCTGTCACAGACTCGCAGTGCTACTTTACAGCAGAAGAGGGAAGACTGTATGAATCTGTATATATATTGTATAGTAAATCTATCTTACTGCCCCTGTTTAGAATTGCCTTGCTGTGTGACACAATTCATAAATGTTCACACTGATTTTAGCATCCTGCTTTTTAATCGCTCGCTGACCGTATAACTTACATATATGGCGGCTCTGCTGCGCAGGATCACGTACCTAGTACGCAATCCTGCAGTTTGGCACGTGCCACCGGCGACCCACTCCCACTGAGATTATACACAGCGGGAGCTAAGCGGCAGGTATGGCGTATTCGATGTCTGCCAGCACCTGCAGATGCTTCGGTACAGAGGCAGAGCGGTGATCTGCCTATGTAAGCAAGGCAGATTGACATTCTGTCAGTACAGAAAGCATGGATCCTGTGTTCCTGTAAAGCAGGAACACTGATTCATGCCTTCCACTAGCAAAAGCACCACCCCCACAGTGAGAAAGCAGAGGCTAGGCACACAGTTAAACCTTTGATCACCCCTGATGTTAACCCCTTCCTGCCAGTATCATTATTATAGTGACAGTGCATATTTTTTTTAGCACTGATCACTGTATAAGTGTCACTGATCCCCAAAAAGTTAGTGTGTGATTTGTCTGCCACAATATCGCAGTCCCGCTACAAGCCACTGATCGCCGCCATTACTAGTAAAAAAAAAATCGCACCGTGTGTATGCCCATCTGTCTTTTTCTGTCGGAATTTACGACGGACTTTGGATTGAGAACCTGTTCTTAATTTTTCCGATGGAAAACCTTTCTATCGGATTTTCCGATTGCGTGTATGCAATTCCGACACGCAAAATTCCGACGCATGCTCGGAAACAATTTGACGCATGCTCGGAAGCATTAAACTTCCCTTTTATAGTGCAGTCGAATGTGTTGTATGCCGTGGTGTTATTGACCGTCAGAATTTGGTGTGACCGTTTGTAGGCAAGACAGTTTGAGTGAAATCCCGTTGGAATTCCGACGGGAAAACCATCTGAGCTTTTTCCGACGAGAATTCCGACCGTATGTACGCGGCATTAGTGTCATTTCTGTCTGCTGCATTGTTCCTCTGCTATCAGCATGGATCACTTCTGAAAAATGTTCTTGACACCAAGAGAAAAAAGGTGACAGGGGAGGGATCTCCAGCAGATTGACAGCCTCAGCTTTGTTCCTGTGTGCTGTGTGGAGGGGGTGTGGCTTTTCCCTCCAATCAATTCTCAGAGCTCTCCTCACTGAGCTCTGCAGAGTAACTTCAGCTCTCTGTCCCCTTTTTTTCTGAACTCTCAGACAAGCTTAAAAATTCAGCACTTTGAACAAGCACCTTCTTCCACATGTTTGCTGTGTCCCCCACATGGCTTCTTGCAGTCTGCTGTATAAATGACAATGGCCCCAAAAATGTGTAAAAAACTTCTTTTGGCTTTCTTTCTTTAAAAACCGCTGATCAAATACCACCAAAAGAAAACAATATGGTTGCCCCTATTTTTCTGATTCTACTTGCAACTCCTCCATAAAGGCCAGATTTGTGGAGTGCACGACTAATAGGAGTTGTCGCACCTGTGGTCAGATTCTACCCAGAAACCTGAGCTGAAAACATTTCACACATTCTACTCCAGACTGATCTCTGCAACTTCTCTACCGACTTACTGTAACATGAATTCTCAGAGGCCTCTTGGCATGCTTCTACCCCTGATTAATGCTCTCCCAACCTTGCACAGAGTATGCGGCCTGTCTGTTTAGGTGGACATTGATTTCCGCCATGTCTTTAAGCATTTGTATAGGATTTGTATGGTCCCAAAAATTGTGCCATACTCTCTCCATTTGCCATGTTTTTGGATGCAACTTTGGGGGATTGAACAGTGCTGCATTGTCGTGAGAGGCATGTGACAGGTGACCCCAAATCCCTCCCCTTCACTTTAAAAGCATTCTTTTGATTTTTTAAAAAAGTTTCCGAGTAAACCGAAAGTGATGTCATGTCATTGACTCTGATTTACTTTTAGCAACAGCCGAACAAACCCGATTTTGCTTGGCTGTCTGGCCAGCTGATTGTAATAGCCTGTGGTCAGATTCTGCCCCCTGTAAACTGTCAACCAAGGCAAACGCCTTGTTTTTTATAACCTAACCCTGCTTTAAACTTCTCCACTATTGTAGCTCTGGCTGTATGTTTATGGTCGTTGCCCTGCTGGAAGGTGAACCACTGCCCCAGTCTCAAGTCTTTTGCAGACTCTTATGCCCGTACACACAAGTGGAAATTCCATCGGAAGAATCTTGGATGTTTTTTCTGACGGAATTCCGCTCAAGCTTCCTTGCATACACACGGTCACACAAAAGTTCGCTGAACTTTCGACCGTCAAGAACATGGTGACGTACAACACTATAACAAGCCGAGAAAATTAAGTTCAATGCTTGGTAGGTTTGACAGATTCTCCCACCTGAGCTGTATCTCTGCAGCTCCTCCAGTTACCATGGGCCTCTTGGATGTTGGATTGAACAGTGGTCCGTGAGATGTTCAAAGCTTGGGATATTTTTTTATAACCTAACCCTGCTTTAAACTTCTCCACAACTTTATTTCTGACCTGTCTGGTGTGTTCCTTGGCCTTCATGATGCTGTTTGTTCACTAAGGTCTCTCTAACAAACCTCTGAGGGCTTCACAGAACAGCTGTATTTATACTGAGATTAAATTACACACAGGTGGACTCTATTTACTAATTAGGTGACTTCTGAGGACAATTGGTTCTACTAGATTTTAGTTAGGGGTATCAGAGTAAAGGGGCTGAATACAAATGCACGCCACACTTTTCACATATTTGTTTGTAAAACATTTTTCAAACCATTTATAATTTTCCTTCCACTTGACAATTTTGTGCCACTTTGTGTTGGTCTATCATATAACATCCCAATAAAATACATTTAAGTTTTTGGTTGTAACATGGCAAAATGTGGAAAATGTCAAGGGGTATGAATACATTTCAAGGCATTGTATGTAAGGCATGACAACCACTTTAACTTCTAAAAAATAAAATAAACATATCTAACAAATGCCATGTCTTTAAGCCCAAGAATTCAGGGAAAACTTCATGGCGCATTAATGAAATGGCTCAATACACACAACTTAAAGCGGAGTATTGGGCACTGCAAGGTGTTGAAATAAAGTGCAGTACAAAATCCAACTGTTCCACTTGAGAACCTCTTACATATGGAAGAGCCACATTTTTGAGATGAGATAGAAGAACAACTTTTAGCACAAAGTACTGTATATGGGCAAAGAACACATTCCTACCAGACCCCCAGTTATGCGGACTGAAGAGTTAATACACACACAAACACACACAAATATTGACTTAACTCACATAGGCTTTTTTTTTTCAGCTCTTCTTATTTAGGCTTTATGCACATGGGCACATTCACCCATACAGTGTAAACACACTGGTGTATTTTGGTGTCCAGGATGTTCTGCTGTTTCCTATAGCCCCCCATAGACATGAAGGTGGCTGTACACAGTTGCGTGCCACTACTTGTTGTAAAGTGGTACATGCGCACAGACATAATGTCCTGAATGGAGGTAATGTGCGTTTGGGATATTCCGCATATGCGCATGCGCCATCGCCATGCACTGCGCAAGGCTGAGTAAAGCCTCCTTCATCCTTTTATTTCTATGGTCAGCTGTACGCAGCATAAAGACATCCTGGGTACCAAAGTATGCAGTGTGTCAACTCTGTGAAAGTGCATGAGCCCTCATACTGGTTTTTGAATATAACTACTGCAATCATTTAGAGGTTGGATGAAAGAGGGATAACTGCTGAGGAAAGAAGGACAAAGCTATTGGTTCAAAAAGAAGGTCTGACCCTCACAAATAGGGACATTTAGGTGCCATTAGTGTGACACAGAACTCTAACTGTCTAACAGCCTATGCAACATTCATTTTAAGGTGGGACCCCAACTGCTGTTACTCCTGCATAGGATAATCCAGTCTGATATTGCAGCTGTCCCCATTTATTGGTATTGCATATAGTCTTTGTACACAGGTCTTGTCCCTCCCCCAACCTGTGACTGGACAGTGAAAGGAGAAGCAGCAGACTGATGAGCTCACCTGCCTGTCGCTCTTCTCTATCTTCCTATCAGCATGTCCCTTGTTAACACATGAGTACTGCAGCAACAACTGATTAGGTCCTTTTGCTGCTGCTACTTCTCTCAGTTTAAGCTCTGATCCACCATGAATTGTAAGAGGCTGATAACAGGTCAAATAGTTACTTACATTTCTTGTAGTTACAATTCTTTTAACCACTTCAGTACAGGGCACTTTCACCCTCTTGCTGCCCAGACCAACTTTTCACATTTTATTGCTGTCACACTTTGATTGATAATTGCATGGTCATGCAACACTGTACCCATATGACATTTTAATATTTTTATTTTAAGACAGATCGAGCTTTCTTTTGGTGGTATTTAATTGCTATTGGCTTTTTTTTTTTTTCTAAACAAAAAAAAAACAATAAAAAAAAAAAAGTTTCTGTTATAAAATTTGGCAAATAAGTAATTTTTCTTCTTCACTAATGTGTGCCGATGAGGTTGCACTGATGGGCACTGATGAGGAGGCACTAATGAGGCTGCACTGATGAGCTGCTACTGATAAGCTGCACTGATAATGAGGGCACTGATGATCAGTGCCCTCATTATCAGTGTAAACAATATACTCACTGTGCCCTGTCAGCCTTGCTGATTATTAGCTCTCCTTTCCTCACATGGAAACAGCACATAAGAAAAGGAATGGCAATAACCGGCAAGTCTGTTTACATGTGGCCAGCTGTCATTGGACACAGCTGACCACATGGTAAAGGGCTGCTGTCAGGAAAGGTTTCACCTGCTGGTGGCACTGTCAGATCTATGGGCCACAGTACTGGTGTCCACCAGCGGATTTCTCCCGGCAGTCTGGAGCTGACATCATCTTCTGCAATCAGGCATCACCTGAGACTGATTACATGAGGTGTATATATACCTGGCAGATGCTTGCACTCACCACCTTGTTATTGTTCCTTGAGCTCTGACCTGTATTGCTAGCCTGAAACCTGTACTCCTGTATACTGTGATCCTGTTATCCTGAACCCTGTATCTGTGCCTGGACTCCTGCCGTGCAGCCTGATCCCTTCCACCTTCTCCACATCTCCTGTTACCTTCTCCCTGTCGTGTCTTGCTCCTTGCCCCCATCTGCTTGATCTGCCATGTATGACCCTGGCTTGTTTACGATTAGGATTGTATCTTTCACTTGTATACTGTATACATTTTTGTTTGAGTAGTTATTTGTGTGTGTCACTGTGGTTGGTTGCTGGTGTATTTTATTGTTTGTCACATCAGAGGTGCGTTTACTTAGGTGTATTACTTATCCTCATAATAAATCATATTATTACTTTACATGCATTTGGTTTTCCCTATCACAGGCCACACATTTCTGGTCGCACCAGTTCATGACATAATACCAAGGCCAGACCTGACCCTGGCTGCTTAGGGAAGCCATCTTGGTTCTGTTATCTTTGCTAAAATGCATCTGGAAGTAGTTGTCTATCTTTCTGTACTGGTGACGGAGGATAATAATTATTGCCATCAGGTATTGAAGGAGTGGGCCAGAGTTCAACTTTTTGAGTGTATCCATCTTGCTCATTCCCTAGTTGATCAGGGCAGTATGCTGTTGGAAAACGTTCAGCCTTTGATTCAGATGTGTGCGGAGTTAGCTTTGTCCAGTATTTCTAAAGTCAGTGATGACTTTTCTCCCTCCTTTAGTATGGCTCAGGTAGAATTATTAGTGTGGATTTTGGAGGATGACTGCGCATTTTTTTGAGCACTATTCAGCATGTTGCCAACAGGTGCTAATGGAGTGTGTTAACGCAGTACAGTCTCTTGTCAGACAGGCAGCATGTAAACTGAATTTTGTTCAGCCATTACTACAAGCATGGTCAGATATATTGCCCTCAGCCTCAGTCACCTTACAACAACCCATTCCTGCTGCCAGACACCTGCCTGCTCATATTTCTCTCTCTCCATTACCCACGGCAACCACAGTCTCAGCCCAATATAGCCTGCTACCAACTAAGTATCAGTACCCTGTCTCTACTTGCTGCACCTACCCTGCCTTTAACCTATCTGCCTCTTCTCTGTTGCCAGCAACAATCCCACAAACATCCCCCTTAGCCACTGCTCGCTCTCCTTTACCGTAGTCCAGCCCTTCTCTTCAATCAGTTGCACCCCCTACTTAAAGCCCTGCAGTCACTTACAGAACTTCAGTGGCTAAACCAAAGAAGAAACTGAAGTTTTTCCCAATCCATACAATCTTGCCATTATCCCAGCCTGCCTCCATACCAACCGATCTGCTCCAGCCTTCTTCCACACCAGCCTATCTGCTTCAGCCCTGAACCTGATGACCCACCTAACCCTGCCAACCTTCTGCCTGCTGTCCAGCCTGATATTCCAGTGCCCACAGTCCAGCCTGATGTTCCAGTGCCCACAGTCCAGCCTGATATTCCAGTGCCCCCGGTACAGACTTACATTCTGGTGCCTATGGTCCAGTCTGACATTCCGGTGCCCACAGTCCAACCAGATGTTTCAGTGCCCACGGTCCAGCATGATGCTCCGGTGCCAAAGGTCCAGCCTGATGTTCCGGTGCCCACGGTCCAGCCTGATGTTCTGATGCCCACAGTCCAGCCTGATGTTCCGGTGCCCACGGTCCAGCCTGAAGTTCCAGTGCCCACAACGGTCCAGCCTGAATTTCCGGTGCCCACGGTCCAGCCTGAAGTTTCGGTGCCCCCGGTCCAGCCTGAAGTTTCGGTGCCCCCGGTCCAACCTGAAGTTCCGGTGCTCACGGTCCAACCTGAAGTTCCGGTGCCCATGGCCCAGCCTGATGTTTTCCGATGCCTGTTTTCTAGCACGCTAAGCCGGTGCCCGATTCCCAGCCTGATATGCCGGTGCCTATTACCCAGCTTGCTGAGTCGTGCCCGTTACCCAGCCTGCTGAGCCTGTGCACGTCACCCAGTCTGCTGAGCATGTGCCCATAACCCTGCCTGCTGAGCCTGTGCCCATCACCCAGCCTGTTGAGCCATTTCCCATCACCCAGCCTGCTAAGCTGGTGCCCGTCACCCAGTTTGCTTGGCCAGTGCCCGTCACCCAGCTTGCTGAGCTGGTGCCCGTTGCCCAGCCTGCTGGGCCGGTGCGCATTACCCAGCCTGTTGAGCCGGTGCCCGTTACCCAGCCTGCTGATATGGTTATTGCTAAATCGGCGCCTGATGCCCAGCTCGCTGCTGCCCAGCCTGTTGTTCCAGTGCTCGCTATTCAGCCTGTCGCTCCAGTGCCACTGCCAAGCCTGATGTTCCAGTGCCTATTGTCCAGTCTGATGATCCAAAAATCCAGCTCGATGATCCAGTTCCTAATGCCCGGCCTGATGTTCCAGTGCCCTCTGTCCGGCCTGATGTTCCAGTGCCCTCTGTACGGCCTGATGTTCTAGTGCCCGCTGTTCAGCCTGATGTTCCAGTGCCTGCTCTCCAGTCTGATGATCAGATCCCCCGATATCCAGCTTGATGATCTAGTTCCCGATGCCCGGCTTGATGTTCCAGTGCCCTCTGTCCAGCCTGATGTTCCAGTGCCCTCTGTCCAGCCTGATGTTCCAGTGCCCTCTGTCTGGCTTGATGTTCCAGTGCCCGTTGTCCGACCTGATGTTCCAGTGCCTGCTGTCCAGTTTGATGATCCAATGCCCGATTTCCAGCTTGATGATCCAGTTCCCGATGCCCGGCCTGATGTTCCAGTCTGATGATCCAATGCTTGATGATCCAGTTCCTGATGCCCGGCCCAATGTTCCAGTGCCCGCTGCCCGGTCTGATGTTTCAGTGCCTGCTCTCCGGCCTGCTGTTTCAGTGCCTGCTCTCCGGCCTGCTGTTCCAGTGCCCGCTGCCCAGCCTGATGTTCCAGTGCCTGCTGTCCATTCTGATGATCTGATGCCTGATGTCTGGCTTGATGAATCAGTTTCTGACGCCCGGCCTGATGTTCCAGTGCCTGCTGTTCGACCTGATGTTCCAGTGCCTGCTCTCCAGTCTGATGATCCAATGCTTGATGATCCGGTCTGATGTTCCAGTGCCTTTGCCTGCCATCCAACTTGATGTACCTCGGCCCGCTGCTCAGCTTGATGTGCCTCTGTCTGTTGCCCAGCTTGATGTCATGGACTTTTTGCAGCTAGGACTAGTTGGAGCGTCCGGAGGCTGCTCCTTCAAGGGGGGTACTGTCAGGAAAGGTTTCACCAGCACCAGCGCCAGCTGTCTTTAGGCTATAGTGCGCGTGGAGAGGGGTTTATTATGTATTAATGTATACAGATCTGTATTCGTTTGCGTTTTTTTTTATATCTGCCAAGAGTTCAGATTGTGCAGCTGCTCTGTTGCAACTCATTTTCAGTTTGTGTATTATAGTAGATAGATATTGTAATCTATGCACAAAACCAGCTGTAGATCAAAAAACACCACAATAGACAACATAAACAAAATACAAGAGGTTACAACTTACAACAAATAAAGCATAGTTATTTGATTCTATTAAAGCGGTTCTGCACCCGTTTTTTTTTTTTGGGCTATATGCCAAGGGCATATAGCTTAATTGGGGGACTTACCTGTTCCATCTTCCATCTCGATCGCCGCCGGTTTTCGTCCGATGAAGTTCTTCATCTTCTTCTTTTGTGCTGGGGGCCATCTTGCCTGTGGGCATGTGAAACCCCCACAGGCACTTTAGATGGCCCAGCATGCACCGCCGTTACTCGCGCCTGCGCAGTAACGGCACATCTGCCGACATCTCACGAGATTTCGGAAGATGTGTCCGAAATCTCGCGAGATTTCGGAAGATGTGGCCGAAATCTCGTGAGATTTCGGAAGATGTCCGCACTGACTCCTGGGAACAATGACACCAGATCCCAGGAGACAGTGCGGCCTGACGACGATCGACGCAGAGACCCCGCCCACCCCCGAAGAGACAGAAGACCGGAAGTCATCAATTACAAGGTAAGTAAAAAAAAAAAACACATTTCATTTAGTACTCTTTGCCTGATTTGGAAGGCAAAGAGATTTACTAAATGAAATGGGTGCAGAACCACTTTAAAGAATAATACAGCAACTTCAGGCATCTGTACACTTTAAATCACTGACCAACACTATGGAAAAATAATGGAGATATGTCTGTGCTCAGGTCCTAGATGGCTTCCCTATAAATAACACACAATATTATAAGGCGGTATAACCACATTCATAGCAAACCTTTCCTTAAAAAACAGGAATTCTTAGTTTGCATATATTAAAAAACATATTCCAGTTATCCTATCGCAATAAAGTGATCCCAGGTCGGCCAGTCCCTTCTCTTACTTTCATATTGCCATATTCTTACTGGCTAAACAGCATATTCTTAGGAGTATGGGAATATAGTGCCAATATGGAGCAAACAGGCACAGTTGAGCTACAGACAGCTAGAGAAGGAAAACTTTAAACATGTATTACAATATTTGCTACCTTAAGCTGGCAATACACTGGTAGATTTCAAACGATTGTTTGTACAAATATCCAAACATTTGATACGAAAATTTTCAGTACATTTGATGTCTTATGAAAGATCTTCAAATTTTTGTTTATGTAGCGACCATAACCCCCGAGGGGTGGCCTTGACTTTCTGGGCTTACCAATTACCTCCTCGTGGCTTGTCGGTTGTTGTCTAGGGGTTCCCAGGGTTAGTACCCAGTGACTTCAGAGCTGACACATAAAAGTCCTTTTCAAGGTTTTTATTTTGCAGGGGGTAACATCCAACAATAACACAGTCTCAGGTAGGAATAGAGGGCACGGGTGATAAAACTCAGGCACTTTGAACTGCTGACATCCACTGAATGTCTATGATTAACCCAGAGAGTAGTCACTGCTGGATAAACCTCTAGCCAGAGATCTAGCAGCCAACATGTGATCCGAAAACTTTGCAAAGTCTCTGCCACAGACTAAATTGTAACTGAAGATAAGTAGGAACCTTTCTCACAGTACCTGGATCTCTCAGCCTTCTTGGCGATACTGTGTGAAGTGTGGATTCTTTCGTGTCCATAAAACTCAGCTCCCAGTCTCTTACTGAGCAGCCAGCTTGTTGGCCCTCCTCCGAAGAGTCCTCCCCTGGTCACTTGTACGAGTTGTCGTGTCCCTCCAATACTGAGAGTGCACCGGAACGCCTTTGAATCCTCCTTCAGTTACTGGGCCTCGAACTAGCCAGTTCCAAGGCTCGAGAACGGACGGATCCGCATCCCAGACCATGAGGGCCTCTGGGGCTGGTCAGAGTGACCATGCTTGCGGGACGGCAGACACTCCTGGGTCCGAGACCCCTAGCGGGGCTGCCCCAGACCGGAACCAGGAATTAAAAGCAGCAGCCGAACCCTGAACACGTGACTTCGGCACCTTAAATACCCCTTCCCAGACTACGCAGCTGGGCCAGACGTGCCCACTGATTGGCTCCGGGAAAGATTGGTATCTAACACATCCAACCAGGCTTGGTTCTCTGCCTGTCATGGGTGCCTCACTGCACCTATGACCAGGCAGTAAATCCTGTACAATTAACCCCCAGTACAGTTCTGAGAAAAACTATATTTATATTGATAGCGCACACTACATAAAGTGTGGGCGCTACATTTGCTTTTAACATTTCATTTTGGCATGATTGGGTTTGCCCAAAGGTAAACCGCATTCACTGTTGGAAATAAGTTCCTTCAAGAAAATTCTTTCACCCTGCACCTTCAAAATTTATTGTCGCTATGGTTGACAACAAACGTTGATTTGACCCCCATTAATCAACAGAAAATAAAACAGACGTTCTTGAAATGAAACATTTTGAAATTCTGCTAATTCATGGTCAACTTAAGGATCCATATTTTTTAAGCAAAGGTTTGCTATAAATATGTAAGGTGTAACATGTGGTTACACCTTTTTATTATCTCGTGTTGTATACATGGAAGCCATCTAGGACCTGAGCATGAACAAATATCCAGGGAAGCCTGAAGTTGTTGTATTATTATTATTCTTTAAAAGGGGGAGAAAAAAAAAAAATGATTGTGTATTTTGTGTAAAAAAAAAAAAAAAAAAAAAAAAAAAAAAAAAATATATATATATATATATATATATATATATATATATATATATATATATACATACAGTTTTTGTAATCCACTAATTACCTTAAACTTTTATGACTTTATCAATGCCTTCTGCAATGAAATGCATATGGTCTTTGATGTTCTTGTACAAATTTCAATTTGAAATGGTCCACTTTTCAGATAAAAATGCAAAAATTGGTTTTCTGAATTGAACTCTGAAATGAATTGATTCGGCCTCATTCATAACTGTCATACTGAGCTTTGATTGGAAAGCCAAGACCTGTCAGCCCAAGGGCAGCAGCTGTTGTTATGTTGAACAAAATGGATACAAATGGGCATTATTTTAAAGTGAAATGGTTAATTTCAGGCCTTACAAGCCGACTGTCCTCTCTGTAACCTTGTGTCACCAAAGCCAGGATCTCCAGTAGAGGGCTAGATTGCACAGGAAACTGAATTCACTAGCCTGGGTCTACCAAATCCACAAACGCATTAGTAATGTTTGAGTTACTATGGCAATCACAAAATAGGCAGGCCTTTTCTTTCTCCTTCGCTCTGCATGCAGCCAACGGGCCGCTGCTGAATAGCTTGCATCTGCAAAAAAAAAAGTTTTAACACGCTACTCAAATGAAGAAAAGAGTCCAAAAATGGGCATTGACCCGTCTCGAAAAAATGTAGCAAATTTTACATACAAGGACTGAGTAGCTTTGCCACTTTGCACAGGTTATGTCATAAAGTGAACAAAAAGGGATAAAAGCCATAGAAAGCCTTTGCTGTCTAATATTCAGAAGTAAAAAAAAAGAAGAGGGGGGGTGGGAGAAACCTACGTAAATGACAGCTTTAAGGCAGGTTTAAAAGGGAAAGTCATCTTTGGGTGACAAAGTTACTGGTTAATGAATGAAGGCTGAAAAATAATGAAAGCAAACCTACAGAATGGTCATTGGCTTGCAAATTGATTATCAATGAGCTGCACCGTTCCATAGGGCATTTATGGGATAATGTAGATAGGTAGTTTCCTCCTTGTCCATCTTAATATTTTTGCTGTATGATGTGCTCTATGATTTTTTTTAATATTCATATATTGATTATGCTTTTTTTTAAAGTTAATAAAGCAGATATTTGCTAAATTGTTGTTTTCCAAACTCCATGTATACTGTATATTTGATTTAAAAAAATGTTTTTTCTTTTTAATCCTTTATATTCTTATAGAGTACAGTGAAAAACTTGCATCAGTCTTTGTAACAGTTGAACTTACAATCTAATGTCCCATCACAGTCCCTTAGACATTGTCCAGATTCATCAGGAGCCAGTTCATAAGCCGCTATGTGCTTTGGGTGTATAAATGTGTATGGGGTGAAAATTGGAGCATTTGGGCACAAACATAGAGAAAACATACCAGGAACTGAACCACGAACAAGTCGGAAGTGCTGGACACTATGTTGACTAAATTCACCAAAATATATTTACCCAAATACTTAAAATTCTAGTTTTGCGTGCAAGTGCGGAAAAATAATATTTTTTATGTTTCTGTTTTATGACCTTGCTGGGAAATGTACCTTCTGTATTATATTACAATGGGCACCAGGACAGAGAGTAAGGGGGCAGTCCAAGGTTTCTCAGTTGTCACCACATCAACTGAGGCAGTGGTCTGAACAAAAAAAAACATTTAAAACCTTATCATTACATAAAAAACATTACCAAAAATAATGGTAAAAGGCATATATCCTATAATCGACCAGATCAATCATATTTACTCCTCACAGAAGAGGAAAGAGACATCTTGAGAGGTGGAAGCTCCCCAAATAAAAATACTAATAATCAAATTGATCTTTCTCCCAAATAGGTCTAATGCCGCGTACACACGGTCGGAATTCTCGTCGAAAAAAGCTCTGATGGTCTTCCAGTCGGAATTCCGACGGAATTTCGCTCAAACTGTCTTGCTTACACACGGCCACACCAAATTCCGGCGGTCAATAACACCGCGGCATACAACACGTTCAACGGCACTATAAAAGGGAAGTTTAATGCTTCCGAGCATGCGTTGAATTGTTTCCGAGCATGCGTCAGAATTTTGCGTGTCGGAATTGCATACACACAATCGGAAAATCCGATAGAAAGGTTTTCCGTCGGAAAAATTAAGAACAGGTTCTCAATTCAAAGTCCGTCGGAAATTCCGACAGAAAAAGACCGATGGGCATACACACGGTCGGAAAATCCGATGAAAAGCTCCCATCGGACTGTTTCCATCGGAAATTCCGATCGTGTGTACGCGGCATTAGAGACACCTGGCCTCTCTACCTAATCTTGCCTCTTGCAGCCTCATCTAGACATGTGCAGAACGAAAAAAATTGTTTAGTTTAGCTTCCTTTCGATTCGTTTAATTGGTTTTCAGAATTTGTTTCACTTATTCGTATTCAAATAGAATTTTTGGAATTCGAATAGTTTTCGATTCAATTTAGAATTTAATATTTTTCAAATTCAAATAGTTTTCAAATTTGAAATGTTTTCAAATTCGAATTTGAATAGTTTTCCAATTTCCAAAGAGAATAACATAGAATATAAAATAAAGGAATAGAAAAAAAATATGTAATAAAATAAAAAAGAATATAACATAAAATAAAAGTATAAAATATAATAGAGTAAAACAGAACAAAATAGAATAGAATAGAATAGAATAAAAAAGAATATAAAAAATAGAAAGAATATAACCATCTTCTGAAATTCGAATAGAATAGAAAAGAATATATTTAAAAAAACAATAGAATCAAATAGAAATAATATAACCATTACCCAAAATTTAAATATAATCAATTCGTATTTGAATAGAAAAGAATAGAATAGAAAAAACTGAATAGTATAGAAAAAACAACAGAATAGAATAGAATGAATATACCCATCTTCCTATTTGAATCTATTTAATCTTCCATCTTCCTATTTGAATCTATTCTTTTCTATTCTATTCAAATTAGAATTGATTCTATTTGAATTTTGGGAAGTGGTTATATTCTTTTTATTCTATTCTATTGTTTTTTTAATTAAATTATTTTTCTATTTGTTAAGTCTATTCTATTCTATTCTGTTCTTTTCTATTTAAATTCAAATTTCAGAAAATTTTAATTTTCTTTCTATTCTATTGTTTTTTTCTATACTATTCTGTTATTTTCTATTCTATTCTAATCATTTTTTCTATTCTTTTCAAATTTGAATTGATTCTGTTAGAATTTTGGGAAATGGTTATATTCTTTCTATTTTATTGTTTTTTTAATTATATTCTTTTCTCTTCTATCATAGTCTATTCTATTTTTTCTATTCTATTCTTTTCTATTTTTCAGAAGATGGTTATATTCTTTCTATTCTTTTTTTATTCTATTCTATTCGTTTCTATTCTATTCTGTTCTGCTCTTTTAATTTCTATTTTTTCAGTTTCACTCTATTATATTCTATTCTTTTATTTTCTGTTATATTATTTTCTATTCAATTTTTTCTATTCTATTCCTTTATTTTATATTCTATTTTATTCTCTTTGAAAATTGGAAAACTATTTGAATTCGAAAACAGATTGTTGCTATCTAGATCCATTGTTATAGCGGTAAATGTTTAGAAAAGTGGTACCCTTACCCTACATCGATAGAAAAAGACATGACACAGAGATTGCTGGTTATATGGCCAGCTGGCACTGAACCCTGTGTACACAAAATGCTGTGCAATAACAACTGAAAAGTGGTTTTGGCATGGTGATATATAGGTCCAGGGCAGTGTACCCCAGCAAGGGGGATTGAGTTCCCGAAGGTCATGAAAGACATTGCTCATCTTGATGGGTGAAGGTTGGACCCACGTCTCTTAATAGATGGATCCTGCAGCAAGAATGATGAGTGGCTGGGTAGCCTTCTGCTACCCATAAAAGGAGTGCACCCTTATTATCGGATTTTTAGCTGCCTAGTTGAAGTGCCCCTTCCTTGGACTACACTAGGGGGTAGAAGCTGGTTCTTTAGAAGCTTCCTGTGTCCTTTGCCTGAATGACCACTGGGGGCAGTGGTACTGCATATATGCTGCTGTATTGGCTTGCTGCCACCTGTGCATGATTTTGTGTTATGTTAAGTCTCAGTATTATTTTTATACATGGAGCAGGTGGGATGCCATGAACACTTTTTAGGCTTTTCAGCCTTTATTGGGTTTCTGTGGCTTTTCCAGCATTTTGGGATGAGTAGCAGTGATGTCAGAGGGGCAGAAGTGGCATAGTGGACACTGTACATACTGAAGGGAGAAGAGTGTTTCCGCAGCAGGGACATTATTGGAGACAGCAATGCTGCTGTACGCATAACAAAGGACAGGCACTGGCAGCTGGGGTTTGTCTCCTAGGATAACCAGCACGCTGTCTGTCATTGGCCTCTCTAATGTCTTTGCATTCCTGCACTCTTCAGTCCTAGATCTGGTGGATATCTACCCCAAAAGTTAAGGGCAGAGAAGTTGCTCCTTCCCCTTTCCTTGGAAGGTGCTGAAGATAGACACCAGCTTGACAGGATAGGGGGAGCGCTGGATCACCTTTTTGTGTAGGGAAATTGGTCTCTGCTAGAAAGGTCCCTGTCTATCAATGTCCTGGAACTGCAGATGGTTTATCTGGTGTTCCTGCAATGGTCAATTCAGCTGCAGGTTCTCCCAGTAAGGGTTCAGTCTGACAATGACACAGCCGTGGCATATACTGTGTAAATTATCAAGGGGGCACCAGGAGCCTGAGTGGCCCAGAAGGAGGTGGACCTCATCTTTTCTTGGAAGACCGCAATTCACATTCCAGGAGTCTAAAATAGGCAGACAGACTTGCTCAGCTGACAACAATTGTCACCAGGAAAATGGGCTCTCCACCTGAAGGTATTCAAGGTTTTCTATCATTGGTGGTGTACTACAGACATGGATCTGTTGCCATCCAGGTTCAATGCAAAACTGGACAAGATCATTGCCAGGACCAGGCATCCTCAGGGGTTTTATTCACTGGTGATGCTGTGGGACCAGCTCTCTCTCTTCCATGTCTGTGTTGTTGGAGGGGATGCCAGGGACTCTGATCGCATCAGCTTGGACCAGAAGAACGTAGTATTCTGACATTATAAATATGTTGTTGGACAGTCCTTGCATGCTTTCAACCCTCCCAGACACAGGTTCCAATGTTCCATCCTTCTTTATGGTCACTGGTTTCGGCAGCATGGCTATTGAAACCAGAATCTTGAAGTATAGGGGAGTGTCTGAGGTGGTCATCCCCACACTTTTAGGAGCAAGGAATGTTTTACAACAGATCCTGGAAATCCTATGTAGCCTGATGTGAGGTTTGAAGGTTGTATCCTCACAGGTATGCTGTGGGCTTTATTTTGGCTTTTCTTCAGTTGGGGGTTCATACAATTAAGAGGCAGATTTCAGCCTTGGCAGTCTTTGTTTCCAAAGCGAATTGCTGGTCATTCCTTAGCGTGTGCCTTTGTTCAGGGTGTCCTGCTTATTGTGCCTCCAGTCAGGTCACCTTTGATTCTGTGGGATATCAAATTGGTGCTGTCAGTGTTACAGAAACCACTATTTGAGCTGATTTGGGATTTTCCACTAGTCCCTTTGATGCAGAAGATTGTGTTCCTGGTTGCCACTGCTTTGGTTTGAAGGATATCAGAGCTGGCTGCTGTTTCTTGCAGGGAGCCCTTTTTGGTACCTCACCAGGACAAGGTGTTTCTTCGACCTCAGGTAATGTTTTTTTGCTGCTCAACCAGGACATTGTCCTACTTTCTTTTTTCACAAATTTTTTACTCATTATCCATTTCCATTTGACTAGGACACAGGACCAATTCTGCAATTTTGCTGAAGAGAAACAGCTCATCATGCATCTCGACTTTAGTTCTTATGTACAGTATTATGGTACATGCACTTGGCCTTCTTTTAAAATGAGCTGTGAAAATATTTAGGCTGATCATCAGGTGTGTAGATCCCTTCTTCTGGCTTGATACATACAGTATACTGTATGTAAATGTATAAAGCCTGAAGGATCTACAGTTAGTTATCCCGAAAACTTGCAACTTTAAAAACTTAAGCTAGCCAACCAGGCATATCACCTAAACTCCAAACTCTCTGCATTAGTCAGTGGCTAATATGGTATAATACTCTATGCCTGTTATCTATCCATCCATTATCTATTGATCCATCATTCTATCTATTTATCTATCAATCTCTCTAAAATATCATTATATTTATCAGAACAACACTTGCTTAGGCAATGGAACTCAAGGTCAATAATATAAACATAGTTTTAACAATGAAAAGAGAACAAGCAACGCAGATCTATTTCCCCAGACAATATTAAATTAAAGTGAAATAAACCCACTACCTAAAATCAATGTCAATTTATACACTGAACATATGTGCAATGAAATCCATCCAACATTTATATACAATATGTATCAATAAAGTGTATAATGATCTCTATGAAAATCTCTGTGAAGAACCAATAGAAGAAAGTGCAAATACCTGTACATTAAAGCAAAAAAAGTGCAAAATATGCATGTCAATATAGAAAAAAAGTGCATAGTGCAAAAAAATATGATTCATTTTCAATAATAAAGTTAATATGTGATCTAAAAACTATATAAAGTTCATATAAAGTCCCAAATAAGAAAATACAAGGAAGTGTTCAGAGGTTCTTCAATAGAAGTCTTATCACTGTAGAAAACACCCAGTGTGCTCCTTCACCATTCACACCAAACTGACTCAACAGAAGTAATGGCTAGTCATATTATAAACCAGCAAAAGCAATCCACATCAAACATAAAGCAGGAAAAATCCCTGCGCTGCTGCTCCTGATTTAACCTCTCATCAATCACCCTCTCAGGTCAGTCCCAGTAATACACGAGGTTTAGAAAAGAGGAAGTAAGATCTCCATAGCGTAAAACCATTTAAAATCACTGCAGTTTATTAAAAACAATAAGAACAGTCACATTTTCAAATGCGTTGAATTTACAACTGGAGGCAATAGGCACAAAAAACAAAGTGTTTGTTCCCTAGTGTTGGGATGACTATATATGAACTTTATATGGGACTTTATATGAACTTTATTTCGTTTTTGGATCACATATGAACTTTAATATTGAGAAGGAGATAGTATTCATATTTTTTTGCACTTTTTTCTATATTGACAGCACGCATATTTTGCACTTTTGTTTGCTTTAATGCGTTTGCACTTTCTTATATTGATTCTTATCAGAGATTTTCATAGAGATCATTATGCACTTTATTGATACATGTAGTATATATTTTGTTGGATTGATTTCATTGCACATATGTTCAGTGACATTGATTTTTCAGGTAGTGGGTTCATTTCACTTGAATTTAATATTGTCTGGGATTATAGATCTGCGCTGCTTGTCCTCTTTTAATTGATAACATTTCTTGGTGATTCACCAGAATCCAGGTGGCAGCGATCTTGTTTGATCCCTTTGTTTTCCATCAATATCTTTGGTGCTAACTCTTTCTTCTTTTTACCTCAATTATAATTTTAACCCTAAAACAAAAAGTTGTGAAAGAAGAGACACAAGATATAAATCTCAGGGAACAGTTGTCAGCCACGAACACTGCTCAGTGCACTGAAAGAGATTGTGAGCACAGTATAGCAGACAACACATTTCACATTCATTGCCTTGTTCCTTTTGGGGGAAGTTTTCATTTGAAGAGAATGAAGACAATGGGAGACAATGGTACTACCTTATCACAGTTCAGTCATGCAGCTATTTGAAATACTTTTAACGGCTTGTCAATGAGACTTGCAAGACTCTGGGATTCTTAATGTTCTGTCACATTTGTGTACTAACTACTTAAAGTTCTACTAAAGCTTTGTGACCTGGACTGACTTTTCTTTATACAGGTCAAAAAGCAATGGAAATCTATTGTGTTAAAGGGCCTTCATTAAATTCATTGATTTGACCTAAGTTTTTAAAAGCCCACAAAGTCAGATGAAATGGGAGAAATTAGGCTTTGATCCCAATTTCCAATTTATCTGTGGCACTTTTGACCAGCCCACTAAAATTCTCCACACTTAGATCAATGTACAATGAAATAACAGAGAGAGCTACCTGATTCTGAATATATGGTAAAAGACAGATAACACACATTGGTAAGACATTTTTTTTTTTTAAACAGTTAAGTGGTATTAAACCCAAACACAAAAATGTAATATATTTCTGTGTGCGGTTGGTACACCTGTCAACTTTTATGTCACCACTGTGACCTGTGGTGATGTACACACTGGCGGGAGAAACCACAGAACGCAAGCAATTAGCAAGGGCAAACTACAATAGCTTACAGCAGAATTTACTACTCTGAAATGGGGGGCAGAAAAAAATTATTTTGATTTTCTCCAATAGATGCTGACATTTGCGTAGTCTTTTGCCACCTGTAGTGTTTTAGGCTGGATTCACAATTTGCTTTGTAAAAATACATGCAGTTGTATGTGTTTTTAACACTCATTGCAGCATGTTTTTAGTGTCTTTTTATCTGTCTGCAAGTCATATGGTACACTGCAATACAATACAATAAAAAACACTATGGTTATGTTTTATTGTTTTACAATAAACATCAAAATCCCATATATGAAGATAGAACATAAAAGGGAGCACAATCTGTAATTAATTTCTAGTTGTCTGAAAAAGGAGGTCTTGAAATGAAAGTCACGTGTACACTATTGTTATGGCAATCTGCAGTTAATAAACCACATTTATATCCATTTGAATTTCAGGTAGCACAAGGTTACCAGATTTTCAATGAAATCCAGGGACACCCTACTGACCATTTCCACAGAAGCACACACTCATTTGTAGCCACATCCACAAAATCACGTGACTTTTTTTTAAAATGCCCTGAAAAAATTAGCCACCAGGTGAGTGATGGCGAATTGTGGGTGTAGCCAAATTGAGTTAACAGCGTGCAGGACTTAAAATGGTAGGGTTAAATAGAACCTGAAACAGCGACCACTGTGAGCACCTTGCCCGTGCCTACCACCAGCTCGGCGCACTGCATGGAGACCCAGACTGACTCCCCACCTGACGGTACCATCCAGGCTGGCTCTGCAGCCTTTTATGCCCTGATGCTGGCCATCACGATCTGCCAATCCACCCTGACTGTAAAAATAGACCACGTACAAACTGAAACAGCCCTTATCCGTAGGGACATGGATAAATTGGACTGGGTGATGGAGATGGAGAGACGGGTCTCTGAGACGGAGGATGCACAGAGGGACCACCACGCAAACTTGCAGGCCCTGAAACTCAAGTTCAAGTACCTAGAGAGGCCTAAGGGCGATGAGGGGTCGGATCCCGTGACTTTCATGGAACAGTTGCTTCCAACCCTACTAACCAGAGCTAAACTCTCCCCGCACTTCTCTATTAAACGTGCCCACTGTATGCCAGCGACTAGATGCCCCCAGGGGGTCCCGCCACACGCTTTCATCTTTAAACTTCTGCACTACCGGGACCGGGACACGGTGCTCCACGCTGCACGCATGCAAGGGGAATTACAATTTGAGAACACCAAGCTGCTCATCTTCCCAGACTATTGAATGAATGAGTGACTTGTATAGTTCTACCAATGCAAACTGAATCGGCTCACGGTGCTTTTTGCCGCCAGTGTCCATCTGCGGTATAGCGCGGTCCTTTGCCCCATGGGGTCCCGACACGCTTACAAACACATACAACATACACATATTTGGACAACTTTTTCGACAGGATCTAATTAACCTACCAACATGTCTTTGGAGTGTGGGAGGAAACCGGAGTACCCGGAGGAAACCCCCACAGGCACAGGGAGAACATGCAAACTCCAGGCAGATGGTGTCGTGGTCGGGATTTGAGACACAGCGCCAATGTAAGTCATTTGACCATGTACGCGCCATGCTGAGGCAGAAAGGGATCAAGTACAGGATTAGGGATGAGCCGAACACCCCCGGGTTCGGTTCGAACCAGAACCTTCGAACGGACCGAAAGTTCGCGCGAATTTTCGAACCCTATACGTTATAATGGACGCGAACGTTCGAAATCAAAAGTGCTAATTACAACGGCCAATATGCATGTTAATGTCATAAAACAGGTTTGGGGACCCGGGTCCTGCCCCAGGGGACATATATCAATGCAAAAAGAACTTTTAAAAACTAACGTTTTTTCGGGAGCAGTCATTTTAATGATGCATAAAGTGAAAAAAAAAAAGTGAAATTTTCCTTTAAATATGGTACCTGGGGGGTGTCTAAAGTATGCCTGTGAAGTGGCATGTGTTTCCCGTGTTTAGAACTGTCCTTGCACAAAATGACATTTGTAAAGGAAAAAAAGAAGCCATTTAAAACCACTTGCGGCTTTAATGTCATGTCTTGTCCTGGCCGCCATATGGCTGAAAATCCTTGAGAAAAATGGCATGGCTACCCCATCACACCCCCCCCCCCCCCCACCCCAGCCCCTTTTGGTCTTGTATGGATATTAAGGGGGACCCCCGCACCCAAAATAAAACCCTATACCTACAACCCTATATACTCTGAACAGCAGTATATAGGTGGTGCAAACAAGACACGGACTGTAGGTTTGTTCTTAAGTAGAATCTGAACAGGTACATTATGAAGTGTAGCTCCATCCCAAAAAAAAATCTATTTTTAAGCTTTTTGGAGAACATAGGGAGGGGTTATCACCCCTGTAACATTTGCTGTCTTTGCACATCTGTTCAGAACATGTCACCTCACTTTCCGTCCCAATGACAAATGTTTTTGGAAAAGTGGGGTTTTAATTGAAACAAGGATTAGTGATAAAGTATCAGTAGAGAGGAGATACCTTTTTCCCAAATTAAATCTAACAGGATAGAATTTCCCTTCCTAGGGGTAGATTTCCTCTCACTTCCTGTTTTCTCTTTCCATTTGCAAGTAGGAGTCGTTTGTAAGTTGGATGTTTGAAAGTAGGGGCCTGGCGTATATACTCTGCAGAAATTTGCCCTATTAGATGTTGGTGTAGCCACAAGACTGGTGGGCACAGGAATGGACCCTGCTGTAAGGTAATAGATCAAGATTTGTACTTGCATGCACCTGTTGAACCGGGCAGAAAAATTGGGCCTTTGGCGTGGTGGTGGTGGTGGTGGTGGACGGTGTTGCCACAAGACTGTAAGCTCTCACAGTTACTCTTGGTGGGCGCAGGAATGGGCCCTGCTGTGAGTTATTAGAGCAAGATTTGTAATTGCAAGCACCTGATGAACAGGGCAGAAAAATTGGGCCTTTGGCGGTGGTGGTGGTGGTGGTGGTGGTGGACGGTGTTGCCACAAGACTGTAAGCTCTCACAGTTACTCTTGGTGGGCGCAGGAATGGGCCCTGCTGTGAGTTATTAGATCAAGATTTGTATTTGCAAGCACCTGATGAACAGGGCAGAAAAATTGGGCCTTTGGCGGCGGTGGTGGACGGTGTTGCCACAAGACTGTAGGCCCTCATAGTTACTCTTGGTGGGCGCAGGAATGGGCCCTGCTGTGAACTATTAGATCAAGATTTGTAATTACACTCCCCTGTTAAACAGGGGCTGAAAAATTGTGCCTTAGACATTGGTGCTGGTGCCACAACACTGCAACCCCTCACAGATACTGTACTCTTAGCACAGCAATGAGACCTGTTGCAAAGCATTGCCTAAAAATTGTAATTACACGCCCCTGTTAAACAGGGGCTGAAAAATTGTGCCTTAGGCACTGGTGCTGGTGCCACAACACTGCAACCCCTCACAGATACTGTACTTGGAGCACAGCAGTCACACGTGTTGCGAAGCATTTTTTTAAAAAATAGTAATTACACGCCCCTGTTAAACAGGGGCTGAAAAATTGTGCCTTAGGCACTGGTGCTGGTGCCACAACACTGCAAACCCCTCACAGATACTGTACTTGGAGCACAGCAGTCACACGTGTTGCGAAGCATTTTTTTAAAAAAATTGTAATTACACGCCCCTGTTAAACAGGGGCTGAAAAATTGTGCCTTAGGCACTGGTGCTGGTGCCACAACACTGCAACCCCTCACAGATACTGTACTTGGAGCACAGCAGTCACACGTGTTGCGAAGCATTTTTTAAAAAAAATTGTAATTACACGCCCCTGTTAAACAGGGGCTGAAAAAGTGTGCCTTAGGCACTGGTGCTGGTGCCACAACACTGCAACCCCTCACAGATACTGTACTTGGAGCACAGCAGTCACACCTGTTGCGAAGCATTTTTTGAAAAAATTGTAAGTACACGCCCCTGTTATACAGGGGCTGAAAAATTGTGACTTAGGCACTGGTGTGGTGGCATGGATCATTGAGGAGGAGGAAGAGGATAGTCAGTGAACATAACAGGACAGTCACTCAGCATCAGCATAGGCAGTCTTGAAGGGATGTGACATTATAAATTATTCCGTTATATCCGCTTCAGGTGCCTGGTAGCTGGTGGTGATCCAAGACTGATTCATTTTGATGAAGGTCAGTCGATCAACCGAGTCGGTGGACAGGCGCACCCTATGATCGGTGACAAATCCTCCAGCAGCACTGAATGTGCGTTCGGAAAGAACGCTGGAGGCAGGACAGGCCAGTAGCTCAATTGCATACTGTGCAAGCTCTGGCCAGTGATCCATCCTCAGGACCCAGTAAGCCAGAGGATTTTCGGTGTGAAAGGTGTCCAAGTCTGACCTTGCCCCAAGGTATTCCTGCACCATGTATATCAGACGCTGGCGATGGTTGCTGGAACCGATCATACCTTGGGGCTGCGGACTAAAAAATTGTCTGAGCGCATCGGTCAGACGTCCACCTTCCCCACCGCTCCTTCTGCTACTGACCGAAGCCTCAGCAACTCGTCGCCCAGGACCAGGAGTTTGTAACCTCCCAGTTTCTGGGAACGCGTTGCACAGACCTTTCTGAAAGGCCTCCCTGAGATGTCTCATCCTCTGCTCCCTCTGCGACGGCAAGATAAGGTCCGCAACCTTACCCTTGTACCGTGGATCAAGGAGAGTGGCCAGCCAGTAATGGTCCCTCTCCTTGATCCGAAGAACACGAGGATCCTTCCGCAGGCTTTGCAGGATCAGGGAGGCCATGCAGCGTAGGTTAGCTGAGGCATTCGGTCCGGAGTCTTCTGGGTCACTGAGGATGACATGATCGCCAGCCACCTCCTCCCAGCCACGTACAAGTCCACTGGTTTGTTGGGACTGTACATCATCCCTAAAAGACTGCTGCTGATGCTGAGTGCCAGGCTCCACCTCCATGCTCACACATCCTCCTCCTCCTCCTCCTCCTCCTCATCCTCATCCTCTTCCTGTGTGATGGGTGGGACAGAAGGAACACTGTCCGGATAAAGGGGGCCTTGAGAGGCAAGGAAGTCCTCCTCTTCCTGCCTCTGTTCTGCCTCAAGTGCCCTGTCCATTATCCCACGCAGCGTATGCTCCAACAGGTGGACAAGAGGTACAGTGTCACTGATGCATGCACTGTCACTGCTCACCATCCTCGTGGCCTCCTCAAATGGTGAGAGGACAGTGCATGCATCCCTGATCATGCTCCACTGACGTGGGGAAAAAAAAACCAAGCTCCCCTGACCCTGTCCTGGTGCCGTAGTCGCAAAGGTACTCATTGATGGCCCTCTGCTGCGTGTGCAGTCGCTGCAGCATGGCCAACGTTGAGTTCCACCTGGTGGGCATGTCACATATTAGGCGGTTCTTGGGCAGGTTCAGCTCCTTTTGCAGCTCAGTCAGCCGAGCACTGGCATTATAAGATCGGCGGAAATGCACACAGACTTTCCTGGCCTGCCTCAGGACATCCTGTAAGCCTGGGAACCTGCCCAAGAACCGCTGCACCACCAGGTTGAGGACGTGAGCCATACAGGGCACATGGGTGAGCTGCCCCTGTCGCAGGGCGGAGAGGAGGTTGGTGCCATTGTCAGAAACGACCATTCCTGGCTTAAGCTGACGTGGCGTCAACCACCTCTCGGCCTGCCCCTGCAGAGCTGCCAGAACCTCTGGCCCAGTGTGGCTCCTGTCCCCCAAACACACCAGCGCAAGCACGGCATGGCATCTTTTTGCCTGCGCACTTGCGTAGCCCCTTGTATGCCTACGGAGCACCGCTGGTTCCGAGGACAGAGCACTGGAGGAAGAAGAAGAGGAGGGGGTGGAGGAGAGAGGTGTGTCACAACCAGTAGCAGTAGTAGCGTTTTGGAGGCGTGGTGGCGGAACAACCTCCAACACTACTGCACCTTGTCCTGCATCCCTCCCAGCTGCCAATAGAGTGACCCAATGGGCCGTGAAAGAAAGGTAACGTCCCTGTCCATGCCTGCTGGACCATGAGTCAGCGGTAATATGCACCTTACCGCTGACCGCCCTGTCCAGCGAGGCATGGACATTGCCTTCCACATGCCGGTAGAGAGACGGAATCGCCTTCCGTGAGAAAAAGTGGCGTTTGGGAACCTGCCACTGAGGAACCGCACATTGAACAAACTCACGGAAGGGGGCCGAGTCTACCAACTGAAAAGGCAGCAGTTGAAGTGCTAGCAATTTAGCCAAGCTAGCATTCAACCGCTGGGCATGTGGATGGCTGGGAGTGTACTTCTTTCGACGGTCCAGCAGCTGGGGCAGGGAAATTTGCCTGCTACTATCGGACGTCGGTGTACTGCAAGTACTTGGTTGTGACACACATAATTCTACACCTTCAGTCCTCTCGCAGCAGCTTTCAGAGAGGACTGAAGATGTAGTGGGGATGGAGATCCCAGCTGATGAGGAGCAAGGAGAGGTCCGCTTAGTTCTTTGGTGTGGGTCTTTTATGTGTGCCTGCCAATGAGCTGCATGGCAGGTCGACATATGTCTGCTCATGCTTGTGGTGCCCAAGCGGCTGATGTTTTGGCCACGCGAGATACGCTTGAGACAAATATTGCAAATAGCAGTGGTGCGATCTGATGCACTCGTCTCAAAAAAGGCCCACACCAAAGAACTTTTCTGATAACGTGCAGAGGCAGCGCCCTGCACAGGCGGAGCTCTGCGGTGTTGTACAGTTGCTGTGCTGGCCTCTAGCTGACCTCCAGGGGGCATCCTGCCTCGTTGGACATGTGACGCCGCATCATCCTCCTCCTCCTCCTCCTCATCCTCTCTCCCTCCAGGCACCCACGTGGCGTCAGTGACCTCATCATCCCCTCCCTCTTCACCACTAGAGCAAACCTGGCAGTAAGCTGCAGCTGGTGGAACAGTACTGCCAGATTGCTGTCCTTCAGCATCCCCTCTCTCTGCGCGCACACTACTGACTTCCTCAAGCTGGGTATCATCATCCGAGCCTTCGAATCGTTGGGCATCCTCCTGGAGCATGTACCCAACACTGTGCTCAAAGAGTTCGGGGGACTCCTCAGGAGGACATGGTGGGTCTAGGGAAGGGGTGGCTGATGATGCCATTGAGTACGCGTTGGCAGCTGCTCTGCCAGTACCCTGAGCCTGGGTGAGAGAGGATGAGGAGGATGAGGAGGGCTTGGTCATCCATTCTACCAAGCCTTCAGCATGATGCGGCTCCACATGTCCAGCTGCCGAAAACAAAGACGCGCGTGTCCCATGGCCACGTGCTGATGACGATGCACGACCACGTCCACGGCCACGGCCACGTCCACTAGAAACAGAGCCTGCCTGCCCTGTGTTCTTGGCTCTGCACGCTCTGCCTCCCCTTGGCGGTCTTCCAGCCATTGTAGTCGGTAGTCCTGTGGGTGCTGCTGAGTGATGTGTGATGCTCTGTGTGATGCCACTAACACACTAGAAGTCCTATGGGTGCTTCTGCAAAGAAAATATAGGAGCTCTGTGTGATGCCACTAACACACTAGAAGTCCTGTGGGTGCTGCTGAGAAGAAAATATAGGAGCTCTGTGTGATGCCACTAACACACTAGAAGTCCTATGGGTGCTTCTGCAAAGAAAATATAGGAGCTCTGTGTGATGCCACTAACACACTAGAAGTCCTGTGGGTGCTGCTGAGAAGAAAATATAGGAGCTCTGTGTGATGCCACTAACACAATAGAAGTCCTATGGGTGCTTCTGCAAAGAAAATATAGGAGCTCTGTGTGATGCCACTAACACACTAGAAGTCCTGTGGGTGCTGCTGAGAAGAAAATATAGGAGCTCTGTGTGATGCCACTAACACACTAGAAGTCCTATGGGTGCTTCTGCAAAGAAAATATAGGAGCTCTGTGTGATGCCACTAACACACTAGAAGTCCTGTGGGTGCTGCTGAGAAGAAAATATATCGGAGCTCTGTGTGATGCCACTAACACACTAGAAGTCCTATGGGTGCTTCTGCAAAGAAAATATAGGAGCTCTGTGTGATGCCACTAACACACTAGAAGTCCTGTGGGTGCTGCTGAGAAGAAAATATAGGAGCTCTGTGTGATGCCACTAACACAATAGAAGTCATATGGGTGCTTCTGCAAAGAAAATATAGGAGCTCTGTGTGATGCCACTAACACACTAGAAGTCCTGTGGGTGCTGCTGAGAAGAAAATATAGGAGCTCTGTGTGATGCCACTAACACACTAGAAGTCCTATGGGTGCTTCTGCAAAGAAAATATAGGAGCTCTGTGTGATGCCACTAACACACTAGAAGTCCTGTGGGTGCTGCTGAGAAGAAAATATAGGAGCTCTGTGTGATGCCACTAACACACTAGAAGTCCTATGGGTGCTTCTGCAAAGAAAATATAGGAGCTCTGTGTGATGCCACTAACACAATAGAAGTCCTATGGGTGCTTCTGCAAAGAAAATATAGGAGCTCTGTGTGATGCCACTAACACACTAGAAGTCCTGTGGGTGCTGCTTAGAAGAAAATATAGGAGCTCTGTGTGATGCCACTAACACACTAGAAGTCCTATGGGTGCTTCTGCAAAGAAAATATAGGAGCTCTGTGTGATGCCACTAACACACTAGAAGTCCTGTGGGTGCTGCTTAGAAGAAAATATAGGAGCTCTGTGTGATGCCACTAACACACTAGAAGTCCTATGGGTGCTTCTGCAAAGAAAATATAGGAGCTCTGTGTGATGCCACTAACACACTAGAAGTCCTGTGGGTGCTGCTGAGAAGAAAATATAGGAGCTCTGTGTGATGCCACTAACACACTAGAAGTCCTATGGGTGCTTCTGCAAAGAAAAATATAGGAGCTCTGTGTGATGCCACTAACACACTAGAAGTCCTGTGGGTGCTGCTGAGAAGAAAATATAGGAGCTCTGTGTGATGCCACTAACACACTAGAAGTCCTATGGGTGCTTCTGCAAAGAAAATATAGGAGCTCTGTGTGATGCCACTAACACACTAGAAGTCCTGTGGGTGCTGCTGAGAAGAAAATATAGGAGCTCTGTGTGATGCCACTAACACAATAGAAGTCCTATGGGTGCTTCTGCAAAGAAAATATAGGAGCTCTGTGTGATGCCACTAACACACTAGAAGTCCTGTGGGTGCTGCTGAGAAGAAAATATAGGAGCTCTGTGTGATGCCACTAACACACTAGAAGTCCTATGGGTGCTTCTGCAAAGAAAATATAGGAGCTCTGTGTGATGCCACTAACACACTAGAAGTCCTGTGGGTGCTGCTGAGAAGAAAATATAGGAGCTCTGTGTGATGCCACTAACACACTAGAAGTCCTATGGGTGCTTCTGCAAAGAAAATATTGGAGCTCTGTGTGATGCCACTAACACACTAGAAGTCCTGTGGGTGCTGCTGAGAAGAAAATATAGGAGCTCTGTGTGATGCCACTAACACACTAGAAGTCCTATGGGTGCTTCTGCAAAGAAAATATAGGAGCTCTGTGTGATGCCACTAACACACTACAAGTCCTGTGGGTGCTGCTTAGAAGAAAATATAGGAGCTCTGTGTGATGCCACTAACACACTAGAAGTCCTATGGGTGCTTCTGCAAAGAAAATATAGGAGCTCTGTGTGATGGACTAACACACTAGAAGTCCTGTGGGTGCTTCTGATAAGAAAATATAGGAGCTCTGTGTGATGGGACTAACACACTAGAAGTCCTATGGGTGCTTCTGGGAAGAAAATATAGGAGCTCTGTGTGATGGGACTAACACACTACAAGTCCTATAGGTGCTTCTGGGAACAAAATATAGGAGCTCTGTGTGATGGGACTAACACACTAGAAGTCCTATGGGTGCTTCTGGAAGAAAATATAGGAGCTCTGTGTGATGCCACTAACACACTAGAAGTCCTGTAGGTGCTTCTTAGAAGAAAATATAGGAGCTCTGTGTGATGCCACTAACACACTAGAAGTCCTATGGGTGCTTCTGCAAAGAAAATATAGGAGCTCTGTGTGATGCCACTAACACACTAGAAGTCCTATAGGTGCTGCTGGGAAGAAAATATAGCTCTGTGTGATGTGATGGGACTAACACACTACAAGTCCTGTGGGTGCTTCTGAGAAGAAAATATAGGAGCTCTGTGTGATGGGACTAACACACTACAAGTCCTATAGGTGCTTCTGGGAACAAAATATAGGAGCTCTGTGTGATGGGACTAACACACTACAAGTCCTATAGGTGCTTCTGGGAACAAAATATAGGAGCTCTGTGTGATGGGACTAACACACTACAAGTCCTATAGGTGCTTCTGGGAAGAAAATATAGCTCTGTGTGATAGGACTAACACACTACAAGTCCTATAGGTGCTTCTGGGAACAAAATATAGGAGCTCTGTGTGATGGGACTAACACACTACAAGTCCTATAGGTGCTTCTGGGAACAAAATATATAGGAGCTCTGTGTGATGGGACTAACACACTACAAGTCCTATAGGTGCTTCTGGGAAGAAAATATAGCTCTGTGTGATTGGACTAACACACTACAAGTCCTATAGGTGCTTCTGGGAAGAAAATATAGCTCTGTGTGATGGGACTAACACACTACAAGTCCTATACGTGCTTCTGGGAAGAAAATATAGCTCTGTGTGATGGGACTAACACACTACAAGTCCTATAGGTGCTTCTGGGAACAAAATATAGGAGCTCTGTGTGATGGGACTAACACACTACAAGTCCTATATGTGCTTCTGGGAAGAAAATATAGCTCTGTGTGATAGGACTAACACACTACAAGTCCTATAGGTGCTTCTGGGAAGAAAATATAGCTCTGTGTGATGGGACTAACACACTACAAGTCCTATAGGTGCTTCTGGGAACAAAATATAGGAGCTCTGTGTGATGGGACTAACACACTACAAGTCCTATAGGTGCTTCTGGGAAGAAAATATAGCTCTGTATGATGGGACTAACACACTACAAGTCCTATAGGTACTTCCGGGAACAAAATATAGGAGCTCTGTGTGATGGGACTAACACACTACAAGTCCTATAGGTGCTTCTGGGAAGAAAATATAGCTCTGTGTGATGGGACTAACACACTACAAGTCCTATAGGTGCTTCTGGGAACAAAATATAGGAGCTCTGTGTGATGGGACTAACACACTACAAGTCCTATAGGTGCTTCTGGGAAGAAAATATAGCTCTGTGTGATGGGACTAACACACTACAAGTCCTATAGGTGCTTCTGGGAACAACATATAGGAGCTCTGTGTGATGGGACTAACACACTACAAGTCCTATAGGTGCTTCTGGGAAGAAAATATAGCTCTGTGTGATGGGACTAACACACTACAAGTCCTATAGGTGCTTCTGGGAACAAAATATAGGAGCTCTGTGTGATGGGACTAACACACTACAAGTCCTATAGGTGCTTCTGGGAAGAAAATATAGCTCTGTGTGATAGGACTAACACACTACAAGTCCTATAGGTGCTTCTGGGAACAAAATATAGGAGCTCTGTGTGATGGGACTAACACACTACAAGTCCTATAGGTGCTTCTGGGAAGAAAATATAGCTCTGTGTGATAGGACTAACACACTACAAGTCCTATAGGTGCTTCTGGGAAGAAAATATAGCTCTGTGTGATGGGACTAACACACTACAAGTCCTATACGTGCTTCTGGGAAGAAAATATAGCTCTGTGTGATGGGACTAACACACTACAAGTCTTATAGGTGCTTCTGGGAACAAAATATAGGAGCTCTGTGTGATGGGACTAACACACTACAAGTCCTATAGGTGCTTCTGGGAAGAAAATATAGCTCTGTGTGATAGGACTAACACACTACAAGTCCTATAGGTGCTTCTGGGAAGAAAATATAGCTCTGTGTGATGGGACTAACACACTACAAGTCCTATAGGTGCTTCTGGGAAGAAAATATAGCTCTGTGTGATGGGACTAACACACTACAAGTCCTATAGGTGCTTCTGGGAACAAAATATAGGAGCTCTCTGTGTGATGGGACTAACACACTACAAGTCCTATACGTGCTTCTGGGAAGAAAATATAGCTCTGTGTGATGGGACTAACACACTACAAGTCCTATAGGTGCTTCTGGGAAGAAAATATAGGAGCTCTGTGTGATGGGACTAACACACTACAAGTCCTATAGGTGCTTCTGGGAAGAAAATATAGCTCTGTGTGATAGGACTAACACACTACAAGTCCTATAGGTGCTTCTGGGAACAAAATATAGGAGCTCTGTGTGATGGGACTAACACACTACAAGTCCTATAGGTGCTTCTGGGAAAAAAATATAGCTCTGTGTGATAGGACTAACACACTACAAGTCCTATAGGTGCTTCTGGGAAGAAAATATAGCTCTGTGTGATGGGACTAACACACTACAAGTCCTATAGGTACTTCCGGGAACAAAATATAGGAGCTCTGTGTGATGGGACTAACACACTACAAGTCCTATAGGTGCTTCTGGGAACAAAATATATAGCTCTGTGTGATGGGACTAACACACTACAAGTCCTATAGGTGCTTCTGGGAACAAAATATAGGAGCTCTGTGTGATGGGACTAACACACTACAAGTCCTATAGGTGCTTCTGGGAAGAAAATATAGCTCTGTGTGATGGGACTAACACACTACAAGTCCTATAGGTGCTTCTGGGAACAACATATAGGAGCTCTGTGTGATGGGACTAACACACTACAAGTCCTATAGGTGCTTCTGGGAAGAAAATATAGCTCTGTGTGATGGGACTAACACACTACAAGTCCTATAGGTGCTTCTGGGAACAAAATATAGGAGCTCTGTGTGATGGGACTAACACACTACAAGTCCTATAGGTGCTTCTGGGAAGAAAATATAGCTCTGTGTGATAGGACTAACACACTACAAGTCCTATAGGTGCTTCTGGGAACAAAATATAGGAGCTCTGTGTGATGGGACTAACACACTACAAGTCCTATAGGTGCTTCTGGGAAGAAAATATAGCTCTGTGTGATAGGACTAACACACTACAAGTCCTATAGGTGCTTCTGGGAAGAAAATATAGCTCTGTGTGATGGGACTAACACACTACAAGTCCTATACGTGCTTCTGGGAAGAAAATATAGCTCTGTGTGATGGGACTAACACACTACAAGTCCTATAGGTGCTTCTGGGAACAAAATATAGGAGCTCTGTGTGATGGGACTAACACACTACAAGTCCTATAGGTGCTTCTGGGAAGAAAATATAGCTCTGTGTGATAGGACTAACACACTACAAGTCCTATAGGTGCTTCTGGGAAGAAAATATAGCTCTGTGTGATCGGACTAACACACTACAAGTCCTATAGGTGCTTCTGGGAAGAAAATATAGCTCTGTGTGATGGGACTAACACACTACAAGTCCTATAGGTGCTTCTGGGAACAAAATATAGGAGCTCTGTGTGATGGGACTAACACACTACAAGTCCTATACGTGCTTCTGGGAAGAAAATATAGCTCTGTGTGATGGGACTAACACACTACAAGTCCTATAGGTGCTTCTGGGAACAAAATATAGGAGCTCTGTGTGATGGGACTAACACACTACAAGTCCTATAGGTGCTTCTGGGAAGAAAATATAGCTCTGTGTGATAGGACTAACACACTACAAGTCCTATAGGTGCTTCTGGGAACAAAATATAGGAGCTCTGTGTGATGGGACCAACACACTACAAGTCCTATAGGTGCTTCTGGGAAGAAAATATAGCTCTGTGTGATAGGACTAACACACTACAAGTCCTATAGGTGCTTCTGGGAAGAAAATATAGCTCTGTGTGATGGGACTAACACACTACAAGTCCTATAGGTGCTTCTGGGAACAAAATATAGGAGCTCTGTGTGATGGGACTAACACACTACAAGTCCTATAGGTGCTTCTGGGAAGAAAATATAGCTCTGTGTGATGGGACTAACACACTACAAGTCCTATAGGTGCTTCTGGGAACAAAATATAGGAGCTCTGTGTGATGGGACTAACACACTACAAGTCCTATAGGTGCTTCTGGGAAGAAAATATAGCTCTGTGTGATGGGACTAACACACTACAAGTCCTATAGGTGCTTCTGGGAACAAAATATAGGAGCTCTGTGTGATGGGACTAACACACTGCAAGTCCTATATGTGCTTCTGGGAAGAAAATATAGCTCTGTGTGATAGGACTAACACACTACAAGTCCTATAGGTGCTTCTGGGAAGAAAATATAGCTCTGTGTGATGGGACTAACACACTACAAGTCCTATACGTGCTTCTGGGAAGAAAATATAGCTCTGTGTGATGGGACTAACACACTACAAGTCCTATAGGTGCTTCTGGGAACAAAATATAGGAGCTCTGTGTGATGGGACTAACACACTACAAGTCCTATAGGTGCTTCTGGGAAGAAAATATAGGAGCTCTGTTTGCTGCCAGTGCCTGCCACTAACACACTACAAGTCCTATGGGTGCTTCTGGGAAGAAAATATAGGAGCTCTGTTTGCTGCCAGTGCCTGCCACTAACACACTACAAGTCCTATGGGTGCTTCTGGGAAGAAAATATAGGAGCTCTGTTTGCTGCCAGTGCCTGCCACTAACACACTACAAGTCCTATGGGTGCTTCTGGGAAGAAAATATAGGAGCTCTGTTTGCTGCCAGTGCCTGCCACTAACACACTACAAGTCCTATGGGTGCTTCTGGGAAGAAAATATAGGAGCTCTGTTTGCTGCCAGTGCCTGCCACTAACACACTACAAGTCCTATGGGTGCTTCTGGGAAGAAAATATAGGAGCTCTGTTTGCTGCCAGTGCCTGCCACTAACACACTACAAGTCCTATGGGTGCTTCTGGGAAAAAAATATAGGAGCTCTGTTTGCTGCCAGTGCCTGCCACTAACACACTACAAGTCCTATGGGTGCTTCTGGGAAGAAAATATAGGAGCTCTGTTTGCTGCCAGTGCCTGCCACTAACACACTACAAGTCCTATGGGTGCTTTTGGGGTGCAGTGCTGTACTAACAGCACTGCGGTTGGTACTACTGAAATACTGTACTAACAGTAAGACATGCACCAGACTAACCCCCAGCAGCAGCTAAAAACACACTAACCAGCAGCAGCAATGGACGATCAATGACAGGTAGCAATGGTTTAGCAAAGTAGAGCAAATCTTTCTAAATGAATCTAGCAAAGAGTGACACAGAATCAGCCTGCTCATGTGACCGGCGCCGACGGCGTGGCGGCCTTTTAAATGAGGGGGCGTGTACTAAAGCCCCTGAGCTGTAATTGGCTACAGGCGTCCTGCCTGTAACCAATTATGGCTCTCCGAGTTTCTGGCGCTGTGATTGGCCAAGCATGCGGGGTCACAGTGCATGCTTGGCCAATCATCAGCCAGCAATGCACTGCGCCGGCCGCGCCGGCCGCGCCGGCCGCAATGCATTGCGGGGCCGCTCGCATCACACGAATGTGATGCGAGTGGCCAAAATAGTTCTGGGCTCGCCGAGCGAGCGAACACCCGGTGCTCGATGCGAACATGGGTTCGCATCGAGCACCGGGCCCATCCCTAATCCTGATATAGCCCTCTCCTGAAGCGGACCCCTGGAGACCCAGGAATCCCACTTGTTGCTATATTCCTTGGCCATAAACCCTGCCTGGCTGTTGAACCTGGACTGGAGTCCTGCAGACTTTCCCTAGGAACACTGCGCACTATACAGTGTCAATCCCCTGTCTCGCAGTGGGGTATTTGCTCCACTCCCTCATCGACTGGGGGCTCGCAGGGTCCCCGGGCACCACTGCTTTCCCCTCCCTAAAAGATGAGGACTTTTCCTGTCGGGGGTTGTGACTGTCTGAGGACCTGTGTGGTGAGCCCCCCCGGGGCTCTGGGTTTTGGATGCTCTTATAGCCAGTGGGATTTTATGCCATCCTCTCGAGCCGCCACCTTCAATGTTCCCGTGGATCTGGGTGTTTGCTGTTGCAGGTCATGGAGCGAGTCTCGTGGTTAGTGATTTAGTAACAACCACGAACAGTTCTTTTAAGTATGTGCCCCCCAGGGATCCGGGTGATCTACACCACCAATCGTTGCCAGATTATGTTCTTTATGTACTTTTGACCATCTTTGCCATGTGGGGTTGAATCCCTCTTGCACATTTGCCTCCATGTCCAGCTGACGAGCTGGTGTTGTTTTGGGGATACAAACCCTCCTCCTGTGTTGGGGGGTGGGTGGGGGGGACAGTTGGTTGAGTTAGGCCACTTTTGCGGGCTCTAAGTTGAGCGTTTTAGTTTGTCTGACAGTACTCTTCTATGTTGCTATGCCTGACATTGCATGCTTCTTCTGCCTTCCCCGCATCTGGGTCTCCAGCCTACTGAGGTTTGATTTCCTCTTCCATTCTTCCTCGCTTCCAATGCGATATAATGTATTCTCTTAAAATACTCTCCTGGAGCACATGAGGCCTGAACTTATCAAAACGTATGGCCCTTATATCTGTGTGCTCCAGGAGATGCACCTGACTGGCAGTAAGACCTTTAGCCTAAAGAAGCCTTGGGTGGGACATTACTACCATTCTACGTACTCTAATGCCGTGTACACCCGGTCGGACTTTCCGGCGGCAAATGTGCGATCGGAGCTTGTTGTCGGAAATTCCGACCGTGTGTAGGATCCATCGGACAGTTTCCATCGGAAATTTCCGGCGCACAAAATTTAAGATCTGGTTCTCAAATTTTCCGAAAACAAGATCCGTTTGCGTAAATTCCGATCGTGTGTAGACAATTCCGACGCACAAAGTGCCACGCATGCTCGGAAACAAGCAGAAGAGCAGCACTGGCTATTGAACTTAATTTTTCTTGGCTCGTCGTACGTGTTGTACGTCACCGCGTTCTTGACATTCGGAATTTCCGACTAACTTTGTGTGTATGCAAGACAAGTTTGAGCCAACATCCGTCGAAAAAAATCATGGGATTTTGTTGTCGGAATGTCCGATCATGTGTACACGGCCTAAATTTGCAAGGGGAGTAAGTGTACTGGTCCTCAAGTCACTCCCATTTAAACTCGACTTGGGCTGACACGTATGGTCTGAGTGATATTTGGAGGTGGAAAAAACCCCAAACGCGTGCCTTCACTTGTCACTCCGCCTCGTACAGGACTTTTTCCCGCATAGACCTCGCTTATGCTGGGGGGTCTGTGCTGCCCAGAGTTCACAATATTGTAATTTTTCCACGGGGTGTTTCGGATCACGCTATTTTTGAACCTGGACCTGTCTGTCGCCCCCTCGGACAGACTGTGGAGGCTCTCCAGGTTTTATGTCTCGGATGCGGCAGTGGAGTCGATATTTAAGGGCGAGATGGAGACGTACTGGAGGGTCAATGCTGGCTCGGCCTCTGCATCCTCTGTCTGGGATGCTTTCAAGGCATGCTCCAGGGGACAGTACCAGACCATCATAGCTGGGGTTCGCAGGGAGCGTAGAGCAGAACTTACCAGCCTAGAGGCAGAGGCTGCTAGGCAGGAAGCTTTATATGTCAGATCCCAAGACCCTTATTGTTACGCCTGCCTACAATCCCTGACCAGAGAGATTCTCCTTTTAAGAACGACCTTGAAGCAAAAGAAGTTGCTCCATCAGACCCAACGAATATTTGAGCAGTGGGCTTGCTGGCCTGGCTCTGCAGGGAGCAGTCAGGCGGAACGACCATTGGTCAGATCCTTGCCCCTGACGATACCCTCCTCTTCACCCCGGAGGAGATTAACCAATGCTTTGCCTCCTACTACCAAACGCTTTATAGCTCCCGGGCTGATTATGAACTCCACGAACTGACAGCTTATTTAGAAGCTATAGATATCCCGGTCCTCGACTTATGTAGATAAACTGGATGCCCCCATTAAAGTAGAGGAGATTCAAATAAGGAGATTCAATAAGATGTACGCAGAAGACCTGGCCCCTAAGCTCCAATCTTTACTGGCTAAATCCCTGGAAGTGGCAACACTTCCTGACACCATGAATGACGCAGTGATAGTGGTCATTCCCAAACCAGAAAAAGACCCTACTCTATGCTCTTCTTATTGCCCTATCTCCCTCCTTAATGTAGACGCTAAAATACTTTCAAATATCCTAGCCAATCGATTAAATACATTCATTACAGCTTTAATGCACCCTGACCAAACAGGCTTCATGCCAGGCCGTGGTACTGACATCAATATAAGCAGACTTCATACACACATTGCTATAGCTCAGGGATATGCAATTAGCGGACCTCCAGCTGTTGCAAAACTACAAGTCCCATCATGCCTCTGCCTTTAGGTGTCATGCTTGTGGCTGTCAGAGTCTTGCTATGCGTCATGGGAATTGTAGTTGGAGCTGGAGGTACGCTAATTGCATATCCCTGCTATAGCTGATCCTATTGACCCAGGTGTGGTGGCCTCACTTGATGCCAAGAAGGTCTTCGACTTGGTTGAGTGGGGCTACTTGTGGGCGGTCCTATCCAGATTCGGGTTTGGGCCCCGGTTCACGTCCTGGTTGCGGATGCTGTATGCCCACCCTCGAACTTGTATCCATACCAATGGGAACCTGTCGGAGGTCTTCACTCTAGGGAGGGGAACACATCAGGGTTGCCCACTCTACCTGGCATTGTTTGCCTTGGCACTGGAACCGCTTGCCATTCTCCTCAGAGCTGACCCAACAGTTAGGGGCATACGAGTAGGTACAATAGAAGAGAAGATCTCCCTGTATGCCGATGACTCACTCCTCTATCTGGCTGATGCGTCCTCCTCCCTTCATTCGGCACTGGCCATTTTTGATCGATTTGGGGGATACTCTGGTATCCATATAAACTGGAACAAATCGATCCTGTTCCCACTTCACCCGTCATTTCCCTGCATAGACACACATACACCTCTACGTTGGGTGGATGAATTTACATACCTGGGTGTGAGGGTGGGTGACGCGGCGGCTGGCTACCTCGAACGGAATGTATACCTGGTCTTGACACAGTCCACTCAGCGGTGCACGACATGGCGGACCCTCCCTCTGACTCCGGTTGGTCGGGTAACCTCCTTAAAATTATCTATCTCCCGAAATGTTTGTATTTTTGTAGGCATACCCCGACCCCTATTCCTAAGTCCTTTTTCCGATGCCTGGAAAGCATTGTGATCTCCTTCGTTTGGGCTGGCAAGCCCCCCGCTTGAAAGTAAACAGATACTTTCCCTTTCATCGTCTGGCGGTGGTTTGGAACTTCCTAATTTCCTAATATATTACTGGGCGGCGGTGCTTGTCACTGTGAGATTGTCATTCTCCCAGCCCTGGCAGAACCTTGTGGTTACATTGGAGGCAGCTCTCCTGGGTTCATATGCAGCACTGTCTAATCTGGTGTACCGGGGCTGTGGGGCTCACCCCTCTGTGACGGGCCCCATGGAAACCATGATCTGGGTGTGAGCAGAAGCAGACACTCTAGGGGATATCTGTCGCATAGACATACCTCCGGATCCCTGATCTTACTACTGAGCCATGTAGAGGACATTGAGGGGGACCGTTATGTCAAATTGTGTCTTACTTATTCCCTATTTTATGCCAGAAGGGAAATCTTGCTGAGGTGGAAGCTGAAGGAGGCTCCTTCCAAAGAATTGTGGCAAAAGATGATCAACAGCGTTTTACCACTCTACCGGATCACGTATGAGATTAACTACCTGAGATCCGCGCGGATCTGAGGTGCCGGGACTAGAGCGGCGCGCTCTGTGATCAGCGAGTCTGTGAGACTCGCTGGATCACAGATCCGGGTAAGGGGTCGATCCTGACCCCTTACCACGTGATCAGCTGTCAGCCAATGACAGCTGATAATGTGATAATAACAGAGCCGGTAATCGGCTTCTTTTCCTGCTCGCGCTGATAGCGCGAGGAGAAAAAAAAAAAAAGCCGATCACTGGCGGCAGTGAGAGGGACAACAGTCCCTCTCACTGCAATGTGCCCAATCCATGGTGCCCACCTTTGCCCCATTAAAGTGCCCCATTAAAGTGCCCACAGTGCCATCTGTCAGTGCCCACAGTGCCATCTCTCAGTGCCCACAGTGCCAGTGCTGCACATCAGTGTCACCTGCCAGTGCTCATCTGTGTCACCTACCAGTGCTCATCTGTGTCACCTACCAGTGCCCATCAGTGCCCATCAGTGCCACCTATCAGTGCCCATCAGTGCCCATCAGTGCCACCCATCAGTGCCCATCAGTGTCATCCATTAGTGCCCATCGGTGCCACCCATCTGTGCCACCCATCGGTGCCACCCATCCGTGCCACCCATCCGTGCCACCCATCCGTGCCCATCAGTGCCATCTTTGCTGTCCCCATCAGTACCGACTTATCTGTCCCCACCAGTGCAGCCTATCAGTGCCCACCAGTGCAGCCTATCAGTGCCCACCAGTGCAGCCTATCAGTGCCCACCTGTGCCGCCTCATCAGCGCATATCAATGAAGCAGAAAAATTACCTGTTTGCAAAATTTTATAACAAACTATTAAACCAGATTTTTTTTTTTTAATTTTCCATCTTTTTTTGTTTGTTTAGCAAAAAATAAAAACCCCAGCTGTGATTAAATACCACCAAAAGAAAGCTCTATTTGTGGGAAAAAAATGGTAAAAATGTCATTTGGGTACAGTGTTGTATGACCGCGCAATTGTCATTCAAAGTACATCAGCGCCAAAAGCTGAAAATTGGTCTGGTCACGAGGGGGGTTTAAGTGCAAAGTAATCAGGTGGTTAAAAATTGTCCAGGGAAATTTGATAAGGATTGGTCGAATTGGATCGACGCCTGTGGCTGATCCCCGATAACTTACCTGTCACCCCACCTTTAGGGCCCAATGTTCAGACATGTGTCTCCTGGTCCCCCTCTCTCTTCACCCCACCTCCCTGAGGAGATCTCTGCTCATACCACTTTCTCTCCATGCTCTCTATGCTCCCCCCTCCCAAGTCACTGCAAGGATAACTTTCTCCAGGCTCAGACTTTGGCTTTAACGTGTATCTATAGCCAACACCTTCTTTGTGGATATACTGATGAAGGGTTAGAAGCCCTAACAGGTTTCACTGTTATCTGGGACTCTAATCAATTTCCCTTCATTTTCTGTTTTAGGAACAACCTTTTTACCAGATAGGAAGTGAGAGAAAACCTACAACAGGGAAACGGACAACAATAAAAAACTGTCAGAGTTTCTACTGTTACTCTTTCTAACTTAAAAAAAAAAAATTCCTTCTGTCTGCAATGCCCTTAAAGAATTTACTTCACATCTTGTTTGATGTAAATGAGAAAAAATCTCTCTAAGAGACTACCAGACAAGAGTAAACCCTGACAGGGATTATAACCCTTCTTTGCCCTATTTAAAAAAAATATATATATATGGCTATAAATACAGTGCCTTGAAAAAGTATTCATACCCCTTGAAATTTTCCACATTTTGTCATGTTACAACCAAAAAGGTAAATGTATTTTATTGGGATTTTATGTGATAGACCAACACAAAGTGGCACATAATTGTAAAGTGAAAGGAAAATGATAAATGGTTTTCGATATTTTTTACAAATAAATATGTGAAAAGTGTGGGGTGCATTTGTATTCAGCCCCCCTGAGTCAATACTTTGTAGAACCACCTTTCACTGCAATTACAGCTGAAAGTCTTTTTGGGGATGTCTCTACCAGCTTTGCACATCTAGAGAGTGACATTTTTGCCCATTCTTGCAAAATAGCTCAAGCTCTGTCAGATTGAATGTAGAGCGTCTGTGAACAGCAATTTTAAAGCCTTGCCACAGATTCTCAATTGGATTTAGGTCTGGACTTTGACTGGGCCATTCTAACACATGAATATGCTTTGATCTAAACCATTCCATTGCAGCTCTGGCTGTATGTTTAGAGTCGTTGTCCTGCTGGAAGGTGAACCTCCACCCCAGTCTCAAGTCTTTTGCAGACTCCCCCCGTACACAGGATCGGAAATCCTACCAGCAAAAGTCAGATGAGAGCTTTTGGTCGGAAATTGCGGCTGTGTGTATGCTCCATCGGACTTTTGCTGGCGGAATTCCCGCCAGGAAAAGATTGAGAGCAGGTTCTCTATTTTTTGGTCGGAAAAAGTTCCGATTGGAAATTCCAATCGTCTGTAGCAATTTTGACGCGCAAAATTCCTACGCATCATCGGAAACTATTTGACGCATGCTCAGAAACATTGAACTTAATTTTCTCGGCTCGTCGTAGCTTGAGCATAATTCCATCGGAAAAAACATCCAAGATTTTTTGGACGGGAATTCCACTCATGTCTTCTACGATTGCACTGTATTTGGCTCCATCCATCTTCCCATCAGCTCTGACCAGCTTCCCTCTCTCTGCTGAAGGAAAGCATCCTCACAACATTATGCTGCCATCACCATGTTTCACGGTGGGGATGGTGTGTTCAGGGTCATGTGCAGTGTTGGTTTTCCGCCACACATAGAGTTTTGCTTTTAGGCCAAAAAGTTCAATTTTGGTCTCATCTGACCAGAGCACCTTCTTCCACATGTTTGCTGTGTCCCCCACATGGCTTCTCACAAACTGCAAATGGGACTTCTTATGGCTTTCTTTCAACAATGACTTTCTTTGCTTGCCACTCTTCCATAAAGGCCAGATTTGTGGAGTGCACAACTAATAGTTGTCCTGTGGACAGATCCTCCCACCTGAGCTGTGGACCTCTGCAGCTCCTCTAGAGTTACCATGGGCCTCTTGGTTGCTTCTCTGATTAATGCTCTCCTTGCCCAGCCTGTCAGTTTAGGTAGACGGCCATGTCTTGGTAGGTTTGCAGTTGTGCCATACTCTTTCCATTTTCGGATGATGGATTGAATAGTGCTCCGTGAGATGTTCAAAGCTAGGGATATTTTTTATAACCTAACCCTGCTTTAAACTTCTCCACAACTTTATCCCTGAACTATCTGGTGTGTCCCTTGGCCTTCATGATGCGGTTTGTTCACTAAGGTTCTCTAACAAACCTCTGAGGGCTTCACAGAACAGCTGTATTTATATTGAGATTAAATTACACAAAGGTGGAATCTATTTACTAATTAGGTAACTTCTGAAGGGAATTGGTTCCACTAGATTTTAGTTAGGGGTATCAGAGTAAGTGCCGGTTCACACAGAGGCTGTCACGCGACTTGTCAACCTGACAAGTCGTGCTCCATTCAGTACAATGGAACCATTCTAATAGGAGCTCCAACTTAGAAAAAGGTTCCTGTACTACTGTGACGACTTCCGCTTGCATTGACTTCTATTAAAGAAGTCCTTTGCATGCCGCGCTGAGGTCGTGCTGTGCGTGGCGGCTTCAGAGTCGGACAACTTTGAAGCCACTCATGTATGAACCGGCACGAAAGAAGGCAGAATACATATGCATGCCACACTTTTCACATATTTGTTTTTAAAAAAATTTAGAAAGACAATTATAATTTTCCTTCCACTTCACAATTATGTGCCATTTTGTGTTGGTCTATCACAAAAAAAAACAATAAAATACATTTAAGTTTTTGGTTGTAACATGACAAAATGCTGAAAACTTCAAGGGGTATAAATACTTTTTGAAGGCACTGTAGACTTTAGGGCTTTTCAGTTCTACTATTAATTCCTTCAAAGCCCAATTAAAGTTAGTTTTTTTTTATAACTGTAATGCAGTCAGGCTGCTTAAACAGTAATACGTGTGGGTGACTATGGTAGTAAACTATTGGGGTGGGTGACTATGGTAGTAAACTATTGGGGTGGGTGACTATGTCAGTATACTATTGGGGTCAGCGACTATGGTAGTATACTATTGTGGTGGGAGACAATGGTAGCATACTATTGTGATGGGTGACTATGATAGTATACCATTGTGGTGGGTGACTATGGTAGTAAACTATTGTGGTGGGTGACTATGTTAGTATACTATTGGGGTGGGCGACTATCGCAGTATAGTATTGGGGTGGGCGACTATAGTTGTATACTATTGGGGTGGGCAACTACGATAGTATAGTATTTGTGGTGGGCGACTGTGGTAGTATACTATTGGGGTGGGTGACTATGGTAGTATAGTATTGTGGTGCCTGAATATGGTAGTATACTATTGTGGTTGGTGACTATAGTACTAAACTGTTGTGGTTGGCAACTATAGTAGTATACTATTGTGGTGTCTGACTATGGTAGTATACTCTTTAGGTGGGTGACTATTTATGTAGGTATACTATTGTGGTGGGTGACTATAGTAGTATACTATTGTGGTGCCTGACTAAGGTAGTATACTATTGTGGTGTCTGACTATGGTAGTATACTATTGTGGTGCCTGACTGTGGTAGTATACTATTGTGGTGCCTGACTATGGTTAGCTAGGATTAGAATGCCATGTTCTGGGTTCTGGATATTTGGACCACTGCTCAACACAGTGTGGTGGTCCAGGTCTACAGAGGTCTGGCATGCCCATACACAGTGCTCCAATTAACAGTGCTCATGCTCCCTGAGCATCCCCACATTGTGTTTAGCAGTGGTCCCAATCTCCAGTGCCCAGCACAGGGCATTTTACCCCAGCTGGAACACAATAGTATAGAAAAAAAAAACATTTGTTACTGTTTATGCAGCCCAACTGTGAGGTTCTTATTGCCATCTGTGTTCTATTGAGGAGGTTTCCCTTAACTTCTGCCCTGGACACTGTGGTATCATGTGAGTTGGGGGGACACTGCAAGGAGATTAGGGTCAAGCAGGGGGTACAATTTATTTTAGCATGGAAATGTTTGTGTGTGTGTGTGTGTGTGTGGGGGGGGGGGGGGGGGGGGTACTAGGAGTGGTGATTTGGTGGAGATTTGTGTTGGGAGGGGGGGATGGGGAGGAGAATTTGTGCTGGAAGTATTGGTGTGGGGTTTGTGCTAGAAGAGGTTTTGGGGGGACGATTGGTGGGTATTTGTGCTAGGAGGGGAAAATTGGAGGGGGTTTTATGCTAGGAGGGGGGATGGGGACGATTTGATCTAGGAGGGGTGATTTTTTTGGGAGAGAGGATTTGGGGAGAGAGAAGATTTGAACTGGGAGAGGGGATGGGGGTGGGGCAAAGATTTCTACTGGGAGAGGGGATTTGTACTGATAGGAGGGGGAATTTATACTTTGGGGGTAAGCATGCAGATTAGTGCTCAGTTATTTTTTTTGGGGGGGGGGGTGGTGGAGGGGATTTTTGCTGACACATAATGCTCATGCAACTTGAGGGGGGGGGGCACAGTTTGACATGTTCGCCCTGGGCTCTAAATGGCCTTGTCCCGGCACTGGTCATAGGAACAGAACATAATGGAAAACCTCTCAAATGACGATAGTAACAAAAAAACTTTTTGTCCTGTCTTGGAGAAACCCAATCACCTAATTTCTTACCCTGGTGTCACAGTCAGGGGAAATTCCCCCCAGTGGTGTCAGACAGCGACAGTGCAGAAGTTCTTGGTCTTCTTACAGCGGGGCTTTCATTTTTAAACTTAATAAATATATTGAAAACACTTCCAAGTTACCTACAATGGGATGAACTGAGACTGATTTCAGCTATATTCATTTTTGGATATCAATACTAATACTAAACAAAGTCACTAATATTTTTCAGTGGTTACCTAAAGGCAGTAGAGGAAGAATTATGTTAAAGGGCATTGTCTAAGACTAGGGACCATTTATCTTGTCGCCCATGTTCTGCTGGTTGAACAGCTAATAGCGGGGAATCGAACTGACCACCATCAATCAATGGGCTAGAGAAGATTAGGTAGTCTGTTTCTCCAAAGTAATCCCTTGTGGATCAAATGGCTAAATTTCCTATAGGCCTTACAGAAGTAAATCTAGTGGAAACTATACATTGAAAGCAAATCCCTCTTAGTCTACGGAATACTTTGTAAGCAGCGAGAACATAGGAAGAAAGCAAAGATATAAATACCCGTTCTCTTTTTTTAGCTTTGCTGAACTTGTTGCAGAACAAAAACTGTTTAATCTCATAAATAAGACCTAAGCTGAAACAATCGTGGACACTACACAAAAGATACTTTTATATGTGATTCAGTGAAATGGCCCAGCACAATTGGTGATTTGCAAAGCCAATTAAAAGGTGATATGTGCTAAGATATAAATATTGGAACAAAAGATGATAGGGAATTAATGTAGAATGCATAGATCTTTCTCATTCAGCTCATTACAAACATAAGTTAATTGGAAATCATGTCTCGTCTATTGCATCTCATTACGAACGCTTACCATGGTGGAATGCGTGTGATGTTCCTTTCTAATGCTGGTTAAGGTTAATCTGCTAAGCAACATGAATTTTGTTCATCTGGCCTGCAGGAAGCCTCTGGGATAACTCAATTCAGCCATTCTTCACTTCCACTAAATGCATGTTGTAGATGCAGTTTTTTTTTTTTTTTTTTTTTTTTTTAAATAAATATCTAGAGCTTATCGAGAATTTTACATTTTGTCCATAATCCCATAAAAATTGATCTGTACAGAGGTGAATAATACACAGATGATGTAATCTCAACTGCATGTTATAAGCTTTATAACCATGTGAAAATCTGCACTAGATATAAATGCTGCTGGCACAGGTCAACAGATACAATCCTACTACATATAATTCACTAGCCATGCCCGTAACAACGGCAAACGTTTGATGAAACGCGTAGGGAAGTGCCTAACGTGACATCACCACGTACATCGGCCGCCACCTGGAAGGAACCTGTCGCCCACAATTTGCTAGCTGCAGCTTTTATGACACTGGGATGACTGTGTTTTTCATCTCAAATGTGAGTGATTTTGTTTATGCTTTTAATAAACCCTTATTATAAGAACATACTGCACTATGAGTTTTTACATTTTATATCTCACCATGTATTGAGAGTGAAGTCGAGAGGCTTTTCATTGTCTTTTCATTAATTGTGGATCCATTTGGGGTTTATCCCCTAAAATGCTTCCGGATTTTCAATCGTTTGAAAGCCAATAACCTCTGGTAAGCAGCCACTTTCACTTTTACTTCCACTGGAAGTTTGGCGAGTCTTCTTTGGAACTGTGTCTTTTGGTTTATGATTGGGGGAAGCACTTTTTTGCACATTTGTAGACTTTCTTTTTTCTATATATCAACACTTTTTTGAGATATTTTGGATTTTTTGAAAGGACTGAAATTTTATATGTTTTTTTGTATTCAAGATTATTTATGTTTTTGTGATAAACGCTGCACCCAGATGACACCTGCCAGAGGAGGGACACCATCAAGTAGCAAGTGATATCCAACTGCAATGGTGTTACCCCCATCCATGCGAAATTAGCCTGCCCAGCACCCTGCAGGGCACTGTGGCAGGCTAGACAGGACAGAGCCCAATTGTGACATGGTGACACCAGGTGACATCCACCCTAGTGACGCCACTGCTCCTTAGACCCAGTCTATCTAAATAGTATGGTCAGCTGCTGACTTGGCACCATTCACAGGCAGCTTAAGTCTTCAATAATACAAAGAAATTGACTCCAATGCAATTTTAGTTCAGCTAATTGCAGTACAGATGATGCTTTTCCAGGCTTTTGAAGTGTAAGAAGACAATAGCTTTTCTCAGCTCTGTTTCTGCCATTAACTAACACTGAGGAAACATGGCAGAGGTGAGGGGGGGTCTTGCTAAGACTAAACTAATAAGCCCTAAAAGGGAGGGGAGAGGGCAAAGGAAGATACCAAAGTCACATTAGTAAACAAGTGGTAGTGGCCCAAAAATGCTACTAGATGTCAGCTTACTACAAAACAATACCAACCTAATGCAGTTCAATACAAGACATAAAAAAATACATGAAAGTGGGTCAGAACAGATGGTGTTAAAGTGGTTGTAAATCCCATTCATGAAATCTGACCTAGGCACATACATCTGTAGTGTTTACTTATCTCTCTCCAAAGCTCTGAGTGCCTTTCTCTCTGGTGCTTTGTTCCTCTGTTATCTGCATGAGTCATTTCTGGCAAACGCTTCAACATAATGAGATAACAGCAGCTGAAAATTTGTGTTTGGGAGGGAGCTTAGAGGGAGATTAGCAGGGAGCTTGTCTATTCACAGTACAGCTCTGCAAGTTCCTTCGTTCCTCTGCCTATGTGGGGGGGGGGGCGTGCCTTTCCTTCAATCAGCTCTCACACAGTGTAAGTCCAGACTCCCCCCCCCCCCCCCACTGCTGAATGAGGAAGAAGGATTTCTAACACAATCTGCACTTTTCAAAGAGTGTAGAAAAGAGAAGACAGCAGATATACATGCAAAACTTATGTAGGGAGATTTGTTTCATCCATGTGTATCATCTGAGGCTGTTCACTTAACAGGGTATATGTGAGGGTTTACAGCCACTTTAACCACAGGTGCTATTAGCCTTGTATGGAGTTTCCTGCACTCGAATAGGTGGGGGAGGGAGGAGAGTACTCTGACTGGAGCTTGAGCTATTGAACGCTGTAAACAAAAGGCAAGTCTGACTTACATGTGAAAAAGAGACGACAGCTGCGCCTTCTTGCTGAATCTGAAAATCATAATAATCAATATTTCATAGTCACCTGTTTTTAAAGTATTTTTAGTCCAGGCCTTAATTAATAAAGACATATAATATGTGAAAACCCACCAAACATTCCCTATAAATGTAGTCTTTCAACAATGTAATATATTGAATTTGTGTCAAACACATAGGTTTTGTTATAACAGCCTAAGGGTTCATGTCAGTGGGTGTTCTAATCAAACTCTGTGTTTTCAATTTGAACGCATGCAGTGACAAGATTGCAAAGGCTGTGGGCCACCCTCCTTGCAGCACAAAAAATCTTGAAGGGACGCCCACAAAAAGAGCAGACAGCAGAACCATGCAGTCAGGGTAGACACATTCGGTGTGGATGTACACTCCTAGTCAGAGCAGACACAGACCAAACACACTCAACAACAGCACACACGCAGTTAGAGGGCACACATGAAGACCAGGGGGGGCAATGGGGCAATTGTCCCCCCCCCCCCCGAAAATATTACTGACTGACTCCTGAGTCTCTAACATCAGTGATGAAGATACAAATTAAGGACTCTGAACGGCTGCACTGCAAGAAAAATTCAAAAGCCTTTATTGGTAAAATATGGAATCACACAAAAATAGGTCACAGCAAAGCAAGAAAATGCTAACGCGTTTCACACTACCAAGCACTCTTCATCAGCTTGTGCTTGTGATCATCCTGGAGCGGTGGATCTCTCCATACTATCTCTAACATCAGTATTATCAGCAGCAGCTGCGTTGAGAAAGACCCTGTTGTCTTCACGCCACCCTTGAGTCTGGAGAAGATGGAGGGAGGAGCTGGGTGGAGCCGCACCGCTGGCTTGGCCTCTACTGTTTTCTGCACTGGTTGCCAGAGCCTGTGCCATCTGGCGTCTAGCAACCAGTGATGTCAGTCACGTCCGAGATGCTGCTTAGGAGGAGGAGAGCCCCAGCATTCAGAGAGGAGCCTTCTTCCTCCTCTGCGCCTAGTGTGAGTGTTGTCTTCACCCACCTCCTCCTTCCATCTCCTCCAGGCTCCAGCACGGCGTGAAGACAGGATGAAGCAATGGCTGTGTGTCTCTGTGTGATGCTGCCTGCAATCCCGGGAATCAGGATCCTCTCATCTCTATTGCTTCTTCATGGGACCCCCTCCCCCATCAGAGCACCAAAGTATATGAATAAAAGTGAGTACAAAAATCAATGATGATGTAAAATCGCAAAATACAGGTTGTAACTTGTATGCCATTATTTATGAAAAAAATGCTGCCCTTTTAGTATTGACATTTTTGTCTTGTTCAATCTTCAGCCCCTTTAATGACCAGTCCATTTTTTGCGATACAGCACTTTTTGCGATGTGACAGTCTGGGTTTTGAATCATGTGTCCGGGTTCCAGTCTGCCTGAAACCGGGACACATTATTCAGACAGGAATGTAGCTCGGAACAGGGCCTGATAGGAGGGTGAGGGGGCACAATGCGTGCCGCATTACTATTCTCTTTGGAGCGCCCAAAGGTGTCCCAGGATGTAGAAACCTTGCAAAAAGATCTGAACAAATTAATGGGGTGGGCAACTATATGGCAAAGGTTCAATGTAGAAAAATTTAAAATAATGCATTTGGGTGGCAAAAATATGAATGCAATCTATACACTGCGGGGTCCTAGTAGATGATAGGCTCAGTAATGGCATGCAATGCCAAGCTGCTGCTAACAAAGCAAACAGAATATTGGCATGCATTAAAAAGGGGGTCAACTCCAGAGATAAAATTATTATTCTCCCTCTCTACAAGACTCTGGTACGGCCACACCTAGAGTATGCTGTCCAGTTCTGGGCCCCAGTCCTCAGGAAGGATGTACTGGAAATGGAGCGAGTACAAAAAAGTGCAACAAAGCTAATAAAGGGTCTGGAGGATATTAGTTATGAGGAAAGGTTGTGAGCACTGAACGTATTCTCTCTGGAGAAGAGACGCTTGAGAGGGGATATGATTTCAATCTATAAATACCGTACTGGTGACCCCACAATAGGGATAACTTTTTCGCAGAAGGGAGTTAAACAAGACTCGTGGCCACTCATTAAAATGAGAAGAAAAGAGGTTTAACCTTAAACTACATAGAGGGATCTTTACTGTAAGAGCGGCAAGGATGTGGAATTCTGGGGGAACATCGATAGTTTCAAGAAACTATTAGAAAAGCACCTGAACAACTGCAACATACAGGGATATACAATGTAATACTGACATATAATCACACACACAGGTTGGACTTGATGGACTTGTGTCTTTTTTCAACCTCACCTACTATGTATGTAGGTCTGTTACAATCCTATAGTGTATACTTAAAAAAATAAATTTGGTGTGTGCCACTAAGGTGTCCGGGTTTGGCTTGAAGAAAAAGTGGCAACCCTAACTGGACTGCATCTGGTGTGAGCGGGCCCTTAGCGCAAGTAGAAGTAGTCAGAGCAGACACATACAGCAAAACACATATCCAGTTATGGGCCGTACACACGATAGGATTTTCCGACAACAAATGTTGGATGTGAGCTTGTTGTTAGAAAGTCCGACCTTGTGTATGCTTCATAGAACATTTGTTGTTGGAATTTCCGCCAACAAATGTTTGAGAGCAGGTTCTCAAATTTTCCGACAACAAGACTTGTTGTCAGAAATTCTGAGCGTGTGTACACAATTCTGACGCACAAAAGTCCACGCATGCTCGGAATCAAGCAGAAGAGCCGCACTGGCTATTAAACTTAATTTTTCTCGGCTCGTCGTACGCGTTGAACGTCACCGTGTTCTTGATGTTTGGCTCCATTGGACTTTTTTCGTCGGATTTTCCGACGGACAAAGTTTTATCTCCTTCTCTCAAATTTTCCGACAACAAAGTCCTATCGGACTTTTTCCGATCGTGTGTAGCGAATTCCTACGGACAAAGTGCCACGCATGCTCAGATCACATTACAAGACCAAAGCTATTGGCTACTAGCCTCTATGTAGTCCCGTCGTAGGCAACAAACGTCACCACGTTCAGAATGATCGGATTTTCCGACAACTTTGTCCGACCGTGTGTATGCAACACCAGTGTCGGACAAAATCCGTCGGAAAAAATCCGATGGATTTTGTGGTCGGTTTTTCCGACCGTGTGTACGGGGCATAAGAGTGCACACCCAGCCAGAAGACATGTCTAGTCAGCGGGCACACACGCAAGCACATGCAAAGATATTGCAGTCCTAGCAGACACATGCAGTCAAAGACTATAAACCCTCATTCATATCTGGGCGATTTTAAATGTGATTTGACATGTCAAATCACATGCTAGATCGCAGTCTATTGCTGGCAACAGCACCATCCAAATCGGTGCGACGCCGACTTTGTGACACCGCACTGATTTCCAAAAGTAATTCCTGCACTACTTTTGGCAACTTCGGGGGCGATATCAATAGACACCTGTGCATGAACCGGCACAGATGTCTTTCGAATCACCCCTGAACTCGCAATGAAATGTGGGTTTGAAATTGTGCAAGTTCAGTTGAACTTGTACGATTTCAAACCCGCCTGCAATGTAAACGTACCATTAGGCTGGGTTCACACTGAAGCACGCAGCGGCTCACAGCAGGGGTCCGGTGCACCCCTGTTCACCATTTCAGGTCTGATTTCAGTGAGAATTTTAGGCTGAATTCGGACCTGAAACAGACCAAAAGACGCACAGGACTCCTGTGCAAGTTACACCAGAGCAGCTCCGGAGATGTGTGAACTGGCTCCATTGAGAGCCGGTCACAATCTCCTGACATGCAAATTGGATGTCAGAGGACACCCATACATAATAGATACATGCAGTCGGAGCAGATATTCACAATCAGAGCATATACTTTAAATAGTCATTGCAAATTTATGTTGTCAAAGCAGATGCATGCTGTCAGAGAAGATATTCATGATCAGAATAGATGCATACAGCTGAAGCAGATAAGACATGCAGAGCAGACACAGACAGAACACAATCAGTCACAACACACAGATAGACCACACACACAGCACACAGGGCACACACAGTCAGAGCATACAAATGCTTTTCAATACCATGATAACCTCATGGTAAGAGTTGGTAAATGAATCTGTTGGCTGTATAAGTAGGTGATACAGGCAGTAAAAGCAGTCTCTGCATATACAGGTGATCAGAGTCAATGCAGTCAGAGCATGCACATACAGAAAGTGCTGGTTCACACTCTTGCAATTTTTGATGTGACTTGAGTCGCCCAGAATCACATTATTGCCATTATTTTCAATGGTGCCTGTTCGCATCGATGTGACTCTATTTGGTGTGATTTTGGAAAAGGTTCCTGTGCTACTTTGGTGTGATTCTAGTGTGATTTGGCTCCATAGAGTATGCTAACCACATCCAAAGTCACATCAAAGTTGCACTACATAATCACACTGAAAAATGCATCATAAACATATCACAGCATGTGAAGCAAGACTTAAACTAGACATATTCACTTTATTCAGTAAAATCTGACACGAACTGAGAAAGTAGGCTCACATAGTACTAGTAGACAAATGCAGTGTGAACAGACACATGCAGTAAAAGCAAACACATGCATTGAATGCTGACACATATTGTGACAGTTGAGACACCCAATGAAAGCAGACACATGCATTAAAAACAAATGCATTCAATGAAAGTAGACACACAGTGCGACAGCTGAGATATGCAGTGGAATCAAACACATGCACACCCAATGAGAGCAGACACATGCAGTGAAAGCAGACAGATGTAGTCAGAGCAGACACCACACACTGGCAGTACACACACAGTCAGAGCAGACCAAAACGGAGATATCAATTTTGAGGCGACTGACCCTTTATTACTCATACAAACTTCAGTTAAATTGCAAAAAAATAAGAATAAATACCTTATACCTTTTATTTCACTTTTTTGCTATCTCCTACAGTTTTTGTTTTATCCAGTGGTATTTACTAGTGCAACTTATAACATCCAAGTGAAAGATATAACACCTACAGGTCATTATAAAAAACAAAAAATAATACAGAATCACTGAGTTGGAAAAAGGATCACCCCCCTTATGTCAGTATTTTGTTGGACCATCGTTTGCTTTAATTACAGCCTTTAGTCTGTTGGGATTTTGTCTCTACTAACTGTGTACATCTAGACGTTGCAACATTTGCCCACTCTTCTTTGCAGAACTTCTCAATTTCAGTTAAATTTGATGGTGACCGTTTGTGGACTGCAGTTTTCATGTCATTTCACAGATTTTCAATGGGGTTCTGACTGGACTCTGACTAGGCCATGCAAGGAAATTCACCTTTTTCTCCTTTAACTTTGGCTAATTGTCATGTTGGAAGGTAAACCTTCTTCCCGTTGACAACTTTCTGGCAGAGGGCAGCAGATTTTCCACAAGAATTTGATGGTCTTTTGCCCTCATCCACTTTTGCTTCTATCCTGACAAGTGCTCCAGTCCCTGCTGCAGAGAAACAACCCCATAACAGGAAATTACCACCTCCATGCATTACTGTAGGAATGATGTTATTTGGATGGTGCAAAATCTAGATGTGCAAAGTTAGTAGAGACATATCCAAATGGACTAAAGGCTGTAATAAAAGCAAAAGGTGGTTCAACAAAATACTGACATGGTGATCTTTTTTCCAACTCAGTGATTCAGTTTTTAGTTTTTTTTACATGTTGGTGTTATCTTTCACTTGGATGTTATAAGTTGAACTGAGTAAATACAGCTGGATAAAACTAAAACTGGGTCTATCTTCATTTCAGGCTACAAAGCATCAAAATATGATAATTTTAAAGGCGTGACTGCTGACAACAGTACATAGTGATGAATATTAGGCATAAATTCACAAAACAGGGCTGGTGAATATTGAATGTAAATTCACAGACACAGTGGGAGACATTTTTTACATTGTTTATTATGATTGAAGATAAAGATTTTATTCACGTACTGGAGATTGTTAAGTGGACTTTTCTTTAGCACATAGATTGTTTATTTGTATATTCACTTGTTTTATATTTAAAAGGAGATGATATGGTAAGAGTGGTTGAAAACTTTTTTTTTAGCTGCACTTTTTGATGTATACAGTACTGTGCAAAGGCTTTAGGCAGGTGTGAAAAAAAATGCTGTAAATTAAGAATGCTTTCAGAAATAGATGAGTTAATATTACATTTTTATTAATTAACAAAATGGAAAGTAAATGAACAGAAGAGAAACCCAAATCAAATAAATATTTGGTGTGACCACCCTTTGCCTTCAAAACGTCCTCTAGGTGTACCTGCACACAGGTTTTGAAGGAGCTCGGCAGGTAGGTTGTTCCAAACATCTTGGAGAACTAACCACAGATCTTCTGTGGATGTAGGCTGCCTCAAATCCTTCTGTCTCTTCGTGTAATCCCAGATAGACTAGATGATGTTCATCTGTGGGGGCCAAATCATTACTTTCAGGACTCCTTGTTCTTCTTTACGGTGAAGACAGTTCTTAACGACATTGGCTGTATGTTTGGGGTCGTTGCTTAGTCTTGTTTCCATGTCGGAGGTATGGCTTTTTGGCTGCAATTCTTCCATGAAGACAACTTCTGGCCAGACTTCTCCAGACAGTAGATGGGTGCCTGGGTCCCACTGGTTTCCATCAGTTCTGGGGTGATGGCACTGCTGGACACCTTTGCTGAATGTGTTTTTCATTTGCTGCAATAAAGTGATACTAAACACACACTGTTTCATTTACATTGTCCCTCCTCTTTCTGTATGTGGATGATTGCACTGTAATTATTTTAATTAACACAAAAAGTACCCTTCTCTTATCCGTTTTACAGCTGCCACATGACCCAGCTCCTTTCCAGCCTGTCTGTAGGGAAACATAAGCAGGAGGAACCTCTAGCCCCCTGCTGCTGGTCACATGTTCAAAATTAAAACTAAAAACAATCTTTGCAATACAGAGTAATAATAGATAAATAATATTAATGAACTGCTTTAAATTGTCATTCCAATTTATTGGTTCGATAAAAGGTTGTATGGCTCAGAGCAGTGGAAAACAAAGTCTTACTTTGGAAGTTTGCAGTCAGGGTGTCCAAGCAGAGGTGTCCTCCCACACACCAACAAACGGTCATCAAGAAAAAGAAGCAGTCGGCAACTCCATAACATCAAGCGTATTTATTGTAAAGCCTTCACAGTGATTACAGTTAGCAGCAGACTAGTTTCGTCGATAAGCCTTGTTAGCAGCACACATATATGTTGAAAAGCATGAACATTTATACATAAAAGAATATAACATGACTACTGCTCCTCGCCAATAAACAATGTGGTCAATTGAAATCAGGTGATTGGTTACAAATTGTCAACAGATGTGAAGATTACAACTGAGAAGCGAAGAGTCTAGCTATAAGGCCGGGTTCACACTGGCTACGACAAATGCTCCGACATTGGAAGCTCATGTCGCATGACGTGTGAAAATCAATGTTTCCCTATAGGAGCCGTCTTAACTGGTCCGACATTAGTCAGTCCGACTTTGAAAATGCTCCTTGCACTACTTTGGTCCGACTTTGATCTTACTTCAGCCCATTGAATATCACTAAAGTCAGATCAAAGTCAGATCGCCATCTTAACTGATCTGACTTTGGCATGCGACTTGTCCTGTGAGGATCTTGTATCTCCACGCCAAAAAAAAACGACATGGGTTCCCCTCCAAGAGCATACCAGGCCCTTTGGTCTGGTATGGATTTTCAGGGGAACCCCCACGCCAAAAAATTGGCATTGGGGTCCCCCCAAAATCCATACCAGACCCTTATCTGGGCACACAGTCCAGCAGGTCAGGAAAGGGTGGGGATGAGCAAACGCCCCCCTGAAACGTACCAGGCCGCATGCCCTCAACATGGAGGATGGGTGCTTGAGGGCAGGGGGGGCCCTGCACCCCCCACCCCAAAGCACCTTGTCCCCATGTTGACGAGGAAAAGGGCCTCTTCCCAACAACCGTGGCCGCTGGTTGTCGGGGTTTGCAGGCGGGGGCTTATCGGAATCTGAAAGCCCCCTTTAACAAGGGGACCCCCAGATACCGGCCCCCCACTCTATGTGAGTGAGTATGGGGTACATTGTACCCCTTCCCATTCACCTTTAAAAGACATTACACAGGTTGTTAAAGTAATTTATTAAGGCAGTTCCGTCGTCTCTTCCGATTTCTTCTCCCCTCTCCGGCTCTTCTGCCTCCTCCACTGATGTTTTCTGCTTCTGCCGGTTCTTCCCCCCCTCTCTGGAACTTCTCCTTTCTCCGCTGATGTCTTATAGCCCTCTCCAGTTCTTCTCCCTCTGTCCGCTCTCTTCTTCGCTGTCCGGGTCTTCTCCTCTATCTTCTCACTCTTTTGTTGGGTCTTCTCCGCTGTCTTCTCCCTCTGTTCTTCTGATGTTGACTCAATGCTCTCTCCCGCTCTAATGCTGGGTGCGCAGTGTGCCACTACTTATATTGGCATGGGGCGGGGTCACCGGAGACCCACCCCTTATGACATCACCACCCATCATGCCAATATAAGTAGCGGGACACCGCGCACCCAGCATTAGAGCGGAAGACAGTGTAGAGTCAACATCGAAAGAAGAACAGAGGAAGAAGACAGAGGAGAAGACCCAGCAAAAGAGCGAGAAGATAGCGGAGAAGACCCGGACAGAGGAGAAGTCAGTGGACAGAGGGAGAAGAACCAGAGAGGGCTAGAAGACATCAGCGGAGAGCAAAGAAAGACCTGGAGAGGGGAGAAGAACCAGCAGAGGCAGAAGATGCCAGTGGAGGAGGCAGAAGAGCCAGAGAGGGGAGAAGAAATCGGAAGAGACAAAGGAGCTGCCTTAATAAATTACTTTAAAAACCTGTGTAATGTGTTTTATTTTTGTTTTTTTTTTTTAGGTGAATGGGTAGGGGTACAATGTACCCCATACTGATTCACATAGGGTGGGGGGCCGTAATCTGGGGGCTCCTTGTTAAAGGGGGCTTCCAGATTCCGTTAAGCCCCCCGCCTGCAGACCCCGACAACCAACGGCCAGGGTTGTCAGGAAGAGGCCCTTGTCCTCATCAACATGGGAACAAGATGCTTTGGGATGAGAGGCGCAGGGCCCATCCTGCCCCAAAACACCCACCCACCCATGTTGATGGCACGTGGCCTGGTGCGGTTCAGGAGGGGGGGGCGCTCGCTCCCCACCCCCTTTCCTGACCTGCCGGGCTGTGCGCTTGGATAAAGGTCTTTTGGGGGACCCCAACACCATTTCTTCAGTGTGGGTTTCCCCTGAAAATCCATACCAGACCGAAGGGCCTGGTATCCTCTTGGAGGGGGAACACATGTCGTTTTTGTTTACATTGTGTGTGGAGTTCCCCCTAATGATTCATACCAGACACAGTGCCTGGTATTGTCAGTGATCAAAGTCGGGTCACTGTTCATTGAAGTCGGACGCATGTCGGACTTCAAGTCGCAGGACAAGATGTGAAAATATAAAGACTATACATAAAGATAATACACATTCAAAGTGTATCACAAGCGATGGGCATAATCTAATGCCCATAACTCCAGGACTTTTTTGAACTTATTTCATAAAATAGTCCACATCATAGCGGTGGTTCATCACCCTTGTCTGTAGATGGAAAATCCACCAGACTTCACGTGAAAGAAGTGCACGGTGGATTTCCCCCCACCTGAGGATAATTTAACTCTTTCCAAGCCTGAGCACGAAAAGGATGCCATAGTGCTGTTATGTTCATACTTAAGCCCCATACACACGGTCGGACTTTTTCATGGATTCTGTCCGATCGGACAAGGTTGTTGAAAAATCAGACCGTGTGTATGCACCATCGGACAGTGTTCGTCGGTTTGTCCGACGGACAAAGTCTTATCTCCTGCTGGAAATCTTTGCCGTCAACATGGTCCGATCACACCAAATCCGAGCGTGTGTACGCTTGTCCGACGGACAAAGTGCTACGCATGCTCAGAAGAAATTCTGTGACGGAAGCGCTCGGTCAGGTAAAACTACCTTTCCTAATCGACACAGCACATTCGTCACGCTGCAATGTTAAAATGTCTTTAATGCAGCGCATTCTCTTTTTCTTTACAATGCAACAAGAATGACATCTTTTAGCTGCTCCTATTCACCCGCACTTCTCACAAACTTACTTCTTTATTACTTTGCAGCATTTATACACTACATGTTTATTTTGACTCTGAACGGAAAAGAATCTTTGTTATTTTTTTACCATGATTTGTCTTTTTTTTTTTTTTTTTGGGGAATACATATTTGAATGTTTTTTTTTGTTTTTTTTGGAGGGGGGTTGTGTGTCTCAAATTACCAAAAACACATTATTAACATTTGTATTTCTTGCTTAAATTTACTAGGAGGTTGTTTGTTGTTGGTGCCCCTTGTTAATTCTACTTTAGGATTAGTGAAATGTACCTGCTTACTCAAAGAAAAACTGTCATTGTAGCAAAGTAAAACACAATAGTCAATGATTATTTCAAATCAAAAAAACCTTTATTTAGGTCACACCAACAAACCAAAGAGGAACGCAGCCATGGTGAAACTTGGGGAATTTGCAAAGTCTTGGCCCCCCACGGCAACCATCATTGTTCAAGCGTAGAAAATTGGGGGCCTGAGGAGTACGTATATTAAGGGGAGTGCAATCTGGTCGTGAAGTCCAAAGTATCCGGAACTGCAGCAGATGCCATCTAGGTCCCCAGGCTCTGGTACTACAAGAGGCTCCATCTTCTCTCAGACCAGACTGATTCCAGGTCGTCACTCTCAGGTCTTCCTTCCACGCTTCCTTGCACGCTGTGGCTGTCGTGCTGGTGGGGTGGCAGAAGGAGGAGGAGGAGGAGGAGGAGGCGGAGCATGGTAGCTATGGCAAACATGTGTGACTAGGGTCATCTCCCCAGCCCTACCCTTATTTAGGACATGGAGGATGAGCCCCTCACACATGTTGCGTTGCCTCACCTCCATACCCATCATTTTTGTGACAACCACCGAGCCAAAGGTCTCCTCGTCGGCGGGTGTGGCATGTAGGGAGTCTGAAGCCTCTCTGATCATGCGGAGCGCTGACTGTGCCGCATAACCCCCCCTTCTCGCCCTTTTGTACGGAAGGCGGAGGGGAGGGGTTTGGGTGTCAGTCAGGCTCCGCGGCCTAGCCCCCTCTTGGCTGCCACTACCCAGCTGGTGGCTGCCACTAACCCCTGCCTCCTCCTGACTGCCACCTTCCACAGCCACCTCCTGGCTGAGGTCTTCCTGTGTATGAAAAAGGGACATAGTTTCAGTTATTTGTTCATCAAACACACACAATTTTCATCTAGTGACTGTTGCAAAATGTTTACAAATAGAAAACCATACAATTCTCAGCCCTGCAGTTTAGATTCTGGCCCCAAATGTCTCCAACACTACTGTCTGTTGATATGTCAAACACGTTAGGAACTAAGCAATTGGGGATCCTGAATTAACTGATCATCATTCATTATTCCCAGAAATGGTAACAAAACTACTATACCTGGAACAAGCTGGGCTCCTCCACCTCTTTCATACTGGAAGGCCCAGGTTGCTCCTCGGAAGCCTCAACAGGGGTGGGCTGCGCGCAAGGAAGCGTGGAAGGAGGAGTCGAGGTTGGCTCCGTGACATCAGTCTGGTCTTTCAGAAAATGGAGACTCTGATAGTACCAGAGCTTGGGGACATAGACCTCATCTGCTGAAGTTGCAGTTTCCTCAGACTTCACGACCTTCTTCCGCTCCCTGATATACGCACTCCTCAGGCTGCCAATTTTCTTTCTTAGATCATCAACAGTTGCCGTGGGGAACCTTGGCTTGACAAATTCCACAAGTTCCTCCAGGGCTGCGTGCCTCTTTGGTTTGTTGGTGTAATGTGGGTGTTTACCCTGCCATAAAAGGGGAATTTCCCTGTATTTCTCAATGAAGAGGGGGAGAAAACTCATGTCGTTGAATCCCTGCATAATCTCTGCAAGACACAACACCACACAAAACCCTCTCAATTATGTCAGTCTAAACTCTCCTAATCTTCTCCATAAAGAAGCCTCAAGTTCAAATCAGTCTAGGCTAGTTATGTACCAACGTCAAATTGTACCTTCGTTTGTAGCGATCGTCTCGTGTGAGTTTTCTCTCCCCTCGTCTCCCAGATCGTGGCTACGACACAGGCGTGTGACGTTTTATATACAGTGCGCATGCGTCAAACTCCGCCCACCCCTGACGATCTTTCTCGTCTATTCCCCACCCCTTCTCTTTACGGCGCAGTGGGGAGAGCACATGGCGGGGACACAGCAGGTGCGCCACAAATATCCCACCAACGAGGAGGAGGACGAGGAAAGTCCGGAGGCAGAAACGTCCCGATCCCGGAGCCTGAAATTCAAGGCCTCCAATATGTCATTTGGAGAAATGTTGGAGATGGTGGACATATTAAAGAGGAGCGACTATGATGGGAAGTATGGGCCTTACCTCAACCCCAATGTCCGCAAGGCCAAGATCATGTCTAAAGTTGTGAGAAGGCTGTACAATCAGTTTGGGGTACAACGATCCAAGGAGCAACTGAGGAAACGCTGGTCAGACCTGAAACTGAGGGAGGCCGATCAGTACAGAAAGATCAAGCGAATTCTTCTAAAAAGTAAGTAGTTGTGTTTTGTGTTTGATTTCTTGCTTGCATACTGCTCCATTGTGGTTTGATTTTTACAAAGTTGTACATTCCAAAATGGCCACTTTCAGGTTCGTCTGTGCATTCGATCGTACTCAGCCTCGATCTTTCTGCCACTGTCATGGTCGTGTGTGTGTCCATTCGATCGTACGCAACCTCGATCGTTCGGCCACTTATAATACGATGTTTGGTGTTTTTTTGGGGGAAAGGAAGTTTGTTCTCACTAGAAATGTCATCAAGAATGTAAAGCCAATTTATTCAATGTAAAGGAGAGGTCACCCAGTAGCTGTTTACCCATCTGGACTCTAGAGCACTAGTGCTGGGACACCCAAACCCCCTTTTTATTAGGCTTTTCCACACATGTGCTCCAGTGGATACTAGAGGGGGGTCTCCATCACACATACTTCTACCAAAAAGCTAGTCAGTTTAGCACCTTTACAAAGTGACTACATTCATGTAGTTGACATTTGTAACTGGCCAAACTAAAATAGTGTCCGTCACTTTCAAGCAATGTTTGTCATTTCCTATTTCTGCCCTCAATAGATTGTGTTGCTAAATCTTCCTTTTGTACATTCTCATAGGGGAGCGAAAACTTGGGCCGTCTGAGGAAACCCCCAAACCAACACCTCCCAAAAAAGGGGAAAGAGCAGAAGCAGAGGAGGAGGAGGAGGAAGGAGAGATCATCGAACTTGGAGAAATTGTCACCACAACAGGTGAGTGTTGGAGAACACAGCTACTGGTAAGCTAATCCATGTATGGCTGCCTCATTTCCAACACCCCATTTTTGTTTGTTTGTGGTTTTTAGGTGACGTGGATGTTGTGGAAGAAAAATCGCACTTTACCACAGAGAGTGCCCACGTACTCATCGGAGAGATAATGGTCTGCAATAGAGATCTAGATTACATAAAGCAAAACATCAATGATGTTCAACAAAAATTGAAGAACATCATTGATGTTTTAGGAAAAATATGAAAACGCACCAAGTAATTAACACACATTTGTGCCAGCTTCTGAACACATTTGCAACTTAAAAACTGTGTGAAATTTGGAACATGCACACATTGTGTCCACATGTGCTAGCTCCCATCATGGTGGATGAATGCCAACGTTTTTTTGGTGGTGCAAACACTTTACGAACTACGAAAGTGGTTGTGGTGAAGGGGTTGCACCCCCAAAAAACGTCCATTCATCCCCATGATGGAAAATGGCACTTTTGAAGCTTCTAGGCATGTGTTTTACCATCTAATGACCATTTTCAGACCCAAATTGTGTGCATGTTCTAAATTTCCACTTTCCGGGGGTGACCCCCCCATGTGATGAAGGCAAGATCAAACACACTTTGAACATATAGTCATGTCTGATCTTGTCTTCACTTTACAAAGTTGAACTTTCCTAGTTCATAGGTTCTGTTTTGCTCCATGCCTGGTTTTACCAATTGCGGAATGTTTGTAAACAATGTTGTAAATAACCAAGATGTTGTCAGTTTTGGCGTGAAGATTGTAAACGCACTTGTGAAGGTTTTCCTAGTAAACTTTTTTATTTTTCTAAATGTGTGGCTTCCTTATTTTAAAAACACAATGCATTATGTATGTAAAATGTAAAGGATATGGGGGGCAATGGGTGTTATTTACTAAAGGCAAATCCACTTTGCACTGCAATTTTCTTTCCCAGGGAACTTTTTCAATGCACTTGTAGAGCATAGCGGATTTGACTTATGTAAATGACACCCACAGTGCTTTGTACGAAAACACGGAGCCCAGCATTTTTCAGAATACACACATGTCAGACCTGGTGCTGAAAAGGAGTATTTTGGGTGTCAGTTATGCAGGACAAACCTTCTCTAGACCAAAGATTAGGTAGCAAACACACAACATGAGAAGAATCTTTTTGGGAAGAAGAGACTGTTACCTCCTTTTGCCCAGAAAGTGCATTCCCACTGTCGAAGGCAAAGGGAAAAAATGTCAAGGTAAAATAAGCTAAAAAGAAGACTGAAATGACAAGAAATCATAGGTTGGTTAAAATATCAGATTTATTAAAAAATGCCTCTCACACATCGTCAGGCAGAGCAATGGCCCCCCTACCCACAAAGTACTCCATATATTGGTCGCGGACCACGCGGGCATTTAGAGGGGGCAAGCCTGGACATGCCACTCGAAGGGCTGTGAGGTCCGCATTTGGAGGGCCCTCCACATCTGGGCCAACGGGCACCACATAGTTCCTGTTATGTCTTTTGAGGAAGTTGTGCAATATGCAACAGGCAAGAACTATGTGGTTCAGTTTGTATTCCGCCAAGTTAAATGCCGTCAGGAACAGGCGGAAGCGGCTGGCCAGGATACCAAAAGTGTTCTCCACCACTCTTCTGGCTCTGGACAGCCTGTAGTTGAAGACCCTCTGGTCCGGGGTGAGGGTCCTCATCGGGAACGGCTTCATCACATGGGGAGTCAACGCAAACGCTTCATCTGCGACAAAGACGAAGGGGAGTCCTTCGGCATTCTCCTCTGGAGGTGGCAAGCACAGACTGCCACTTTGGAGACGCCAGTAGAACTCCGTGTGCGTAATGGCACCACCATCCGATATCCGGCCGTTCATCCCCACGTCCACATACATAAACTCGTATGTTGCCGACACCACCGCCAACATCACTACACTATTAAACCCTTTATAATTATAATAGTCGGACCCCGAGTTGGGCGGTGGGACGATGCGGACGTGTTTCCCATCAATTGCCCCTCCGCAGTTAGGAAAGTCCCAACGGCTGGCAAAGTGGGAGGCCACAGTCTGCCATTCCTGTGGCGTGGAAGGGAACTGTGGAGTGAAACAAGAAAAAATAATTAGTCACTTTGCACCTAAACATTGCAAGCAGATTAGACAATCAACATCTTGGAACAAGAGCATTGTATAAAATTGGAGGCTGGAAAGTATTTGCACAGAAAAGTAGAGGCTCCCCTTCACAGATGACTCACCCCCCATCAATCCCCACACTTCTGATGGGCCATTGGCAATAACTAGGGTTTTGGGGGGGGGGGACAGGTAACCCTCTGCACTTCATTGATTGGCAAATGGCTCAATAATGTGTGCTAGTTTGGGCAGACCCTCTGTACTTAACACTATTGGCAGCCCCCAGGAAAGATAAAATAACATTTCAACCCCCCCCCACCCCAAAAAAACGCAGGCACATTGTGACATTCTGAAATTACCAAGAAAGCTAATAGGAGGGAAAGAAGACAAAAAATTAGGAAATGGAATGTATGGAGGCAGCCCCTTGCACTACATGCTTTGCTGAATTCATCCCTAAAGATGCCCACTATAAAGAGGTAGGTATATAGTGTGTATGGACCTTGGGAAAGCCAGCAGATAAAGGATTGGTACCATCTGACAGAGCAGTTGGGGGAGGGGGTTCCTAATGAGTTGGCCGCCCCCCCCCCCCCCCCCAACAAAAAAAAAAAAATTTCTTAAGGGGCTCTACATGAAGTAAACCACACAGCAAACATTTGTGCATATTTTAGGGGGTGTTTGGGGGCAAACAATACTATGCAGCAGACAAAAGACATTGATTAAGTGACTAGGCCATAGGTGTCTATTGGGGCAGAAGAGCATGCTGGTGAGGTAAGTGAAGGGAAAAATGCATGAAGGAGAAAAGGGGCACAGCATATTAGAACATATTGCAATCATGGTAATTAGGGAAGGAGGTCAAAAATACAAGACATTAGCAAACAGAGCATACATAGAAGGGAATAGTAAAGTATAAATGTTACCTTAATATAGTCCTCCTGCAGGACCTGAATGATGGCAGAACAGGTCTCTGGAATAATGATTCCCAGGGCCTGGGGAGAGATACCTGAAGAGAACTTCAAATCCTGAAGACTTCTCCCTGTCGCCAAGTACCTCAATGTGGCAACAAGCCTCTGCTCCGGAGTAATGGCTTGTCTCATGCAGGTATCCTGCCGGCTGATAAAGGGGGTCAGCAAAGCCAAAAGACGGTGAAAATCGGGGTCCGTCATCCTGAGAAAGTTCCTGAAATCATCAGGATTATTCTCCCGGATCTCACGAAGCAAAGGCATGTGCGAGAACTGGTCACGCTGAAGCAACCAATTCTTGGTCCACATACTCCTCGTCACTCTGTTCATGGACGGGTCTTGGTCAAAGCTAAAAGCCCGACACCAATTCCACGTACAGCACGAACTCGGCGACGAGTACGCACGGGAAACATCGCTCAGATGGTCACAAAAGGTCGGCTGGTCAGAACGGACAAACAGAAAGCACCGATAAACAGCAAGGCCTGAAAGAACGAACTGAATACCAGCAACGAGCAGACAATAAGCAGTGCAAATCAAAGCGTCCTATATCAAGATATAGGCCGCAATGACCAACAAATGCGAACTGACTACACGCACTAATAAACAGATACGCACGACAAGCACAAACTGAAGAGCAGTAACGATCTGAGTCAGAAAACTGAGAAGCGCGAATCTTAAGTCACCAAACTTCCACTAACTCTCGATAAACACGGGATCAGCAGAAGGAGCCCAACGGGTGCCTGACGTGGTGCTGAACTTCCCTTTTGTAATCTCGTGGACGACGACTTACGTCACGACGTTCTTCCGGACCGGATATTCCGACAACGTAGTCCGACCGTGTGTACGCAACACCAACATCGGACAAAGTACGTCGGACAGAATCCAACCGACCTGGTCCGCGGATTGTCCGAGCGTGTGTATGGGGCTTTACAGTGTTTTTTTTTGTATTGCTGCGACTCAAACTTGGGGACAAAAGTCCTCCTAGCGTTTTAAGTATTGGTGCCAAATCTCCATCCATGGAAAATATTGGTAAATATTTATTTATAATGCTTTTAATTTTTTTTAATTCCAAGGAGAAGGCAGTTACAAAAGTGACTGAACTTGTTTTCCTGTCATTAGAACTCTTTTTTTTTTTAGCTTTTAGAACTCTATTACTATTACTAAGGCTCTTCTTAGGACCAGCATTCTCCAAGAGGGTAATTCTATTTTTCTCAATGGCGAGATGGACTGCTCTATCAATATTCCATTTGTCGTACTCTTGTGAATGAAGTCGTGATTCTATAATGTTGCACTTCTTATTAAAACCTTCCTCAGTAGAGCAGTTACGGGGGCTGGAAGAAAATAAAAAAGCAGTAATACACATAAGCCGTCAAGAAAAATACAAGAACAAGGCTTGGGTAATTTCTGATAACGTGCAGAGGCAGCGCCCTGCACAGGCGGAGCTCTGCGGTGTTGTACAGTTGCTGTGCTGGCCTCTACCTGGCCTCCAGGGGGCATCCTGCCTCGTTGGACATGTGACGCCGCATCCTCCTCCTCCTCGTCCTCCTCCTCATCCTCTCTCCCTTCAGACACCCACGTGGAGTCAGTGACCTCATCATCCCCTCCCTCTTCACCACTAGAGCAAACCTGGCAGTAAGCTGCAGCTGGTGGAACAGTACTGCAAGATTCCTCAAGCTGGGTATCATCATCCGAGCCTTCGAATCGTTGGGCATCCTCCTGGAGCATGTACCCAACACTGTGCTCAAAGAGTTCGGGGGACTCCTCAGGAGGACATGGTGGGTCTAGGGAAGGGGTGGCTGATGATGCTCTGCCAGTACCCTGAGCCTGGGTGAGAGAGGAGGAGGAGGATGAGGAGGGCTTGGTCATCCATTCTACCAAGCCTTCAGCATGATGCGGCTCCACATGTCCAGCTGCCGAAAACAAAGACGCGCGTGTCCCATGGCCACGTGCTGATGACGATGCACGACCACGTCCACGGCCACGGCCACGTCCACTAGAAACAGAGCCTGCCTGCCCTGTGTTCTTGGCTCTGCACGCTCTGCCTCCCCTTGGCGGTCTTCCAGTCATTGTAGTCGGTAGTCCTGTGGGTGCTGCTGAGAAGAATATATAGGAGCTCTGTGTGATGCCACTAACACACTAGAAGTCCTATGGGTGCTTCTGCAAAGAAAATAGAGGAGCTCTGTGTGATGCCACTAACACACTAGAAGTCCTATGGGTGCTGCTGAGAAGAAAATATAGGAGCTCTGTGTGATGCCACTAACACACTAGAAGTCCTATGGGTGCTTCTGCAAAGAAAATAGAGGAGCTCTGTGTGATGCCACTAACACACTAGAAGTCCTGTGGGTGCTTCTGCAAAGAAAATAGAGGAGCTCTGTGTGATGCCACTAACACACTAGAAGTCCTGTGGGTGCTGCTGAGAAGAAAATATAGGAGCTCTGTGTGATGCCACTAACACACTAGAAGTCCTATGGGTGCTTCTGCAAAGAAAATAGAGGAGCTCTGTGTGATGCCACTAACACACTAGAAGTCCTGTGGGTGCTTCTGCAAAGAAAATAGAGGAGCTCTGTGTGATGCCACTAACACACTAGAAGTCCTGTGGGTGCTGCTGAGAAGAAAATATAGGAGCTCTGTGTGATGCCACTAACACACTAGAAGTCCTATGGGTGCTTCTACAAAGAAAATAGAGGAGCTCTGTGTGATGCCACTAACACACTAGAAGTCCTGTGGGTGCTGCTGAGAAGAAAATATAGGAGCTCTGTGTGATGCCACTAACACACTAGAAGTCCTATGGGTGCTTCTGCAAAGAAAATAGAGGAGCTCTATGTGATGCAACTAACACACTAGAAGTCCTGTGGGTGCTTCTGCAAAGAAAATAGAGGAGCTCTGTGTGATGCCACTAACACACTAGAAGTCCTGTGGGTGCTGCTGAGAAGAAAATAGAGGAGCTCTGTGTGATGCCACTAACACACTAGAAGTCCTGTGGGTGCTTCTGCAAAGAAAATAGAGGAGCTCTGTGTGATGCCACTAACACACTAGAAGTCCTGTGGGTGCTTCTGCAAAGAAAATAGAGGAGCTCTGTGTGATGCCACTAACACACTAGAAGTCCTGTGGGTGCTGCTGAGAAGAAAATATAGGAGCTCTGTGTGATGCCACTAACACACTAGAAGTCCTATGGGTGCTTCTGCAAAGAAAATAGAGGAGCTCTGTGTGATGCCACTAACACACTAGAAGTCCTGTGGGTGCTGCTGAGAAGAAAATATAGGAGCTCTGTGTGATGCCACTAACACACTAGAAGTCCTATGGGTGCTTCTGCAAAGAAAATAGAGGAGCTCTGTGTGATGCCACTAACACACTAGAAGTCCTGTGGGTGCTTCTGCAAAGAAAATAGAGGAGCTCTGTGTGATGCCACTAACACACTAGAAGTCCTGTGGGTGCTGCTGAGAAGAAAATAGAGGAGCTCTGTGTGATGCCACTAACACACTAGAAGTCCTGTGGGTGCTTCTGCAAAGAAAATAGAGGAGCTCTGTGTGATGCCACTAACACACTAGAAGTCCTGTGGGTGCTTCTGCAAAGAAAATAGAGGAGCTCTGTGTGATGCCACTAACACACTAGAAGTCCTGTGGGTGCTGCTGAGAAGAAAATAGAGGAGCTCTGTGTGATGCCACTAACACACTAGAAGTCCTATAGGTGCTTCTGGGAAGAAAATATAGGTCTGTGTGATGGGACTAACACACTTCAAGTCCTATAGGTGCTTCTGGGAACAAAATATAGGATCTCTGTGTGATGGGACTAACACACTTCAAGTCCTATAGGTGCTTCTGGGAAGAAAATATAGGTCTGTGTGATGGGACTAACACACTTCAAGTCCTATAGGTGCTTCTGGGAAGAAAATATAGGTCTGTGTGATGGGACTAAACACACTTCAAGTCCTATAGGTGCTTCTGGGAACAAAATATAGGATCTCTGTGTGATGGGACTAACACACTTCAAGTCCTATAGGTGCTTCTGGGAACAAAATATATGATCTCTGTGTGATGGGACTAACACACTTCAAGTCCTATAGGTGCTTCTGGAACAAAATATATGATCTCTGTGTGATGGGACTAACACACTTCAAGTCCTATAGGTGCCTCTGGGAAGAAAATATAGGTCTGTGTGATGGGACTAACACACTTCAAGTCCTATAGGTGCTTCTGGGAACAAAATATATGATCTCTGTGTGATGGGACTAACACACTTCAAGTCCTATAGGTGCTTCTGGGAACAAAATATATGATCTCTGTGTGATGGGACTAACACACTTCAAGTCCTATAGGTGCCTCTGGGAAGAAAATATAGGTCTGTGTGATGGGACTAACACACTTCAAGTCCTATAGGTGCTTCTGGGAACAAAATATATGATCTCTGTGTGATGGGACTAACACACTTCAAGTCCTATAGGTGCTTCTGGGAACAAAATATATGATCTCTGTGTGATGGGACTAACACACTTCAAGTCCTATAGGTGCTTCTGGAACAAAATATATGATCTCTGTGTGATGGGACTAACACACTTCAAGTCCTATAGGTGCTTCTGGGAACAAAATATATGATCTCTGTGTGATGGGACTAACACACTTCAAGTCCTATAGGTGCTTCTGGGAACAAAATATATGATCTCTGTGTGATGGGACTAACACACTTCAAGTCCTATAGGTGCCTCTGGGAAGAAAATATAGGTCTGTGTGATGGGACTAACACACTTCAAGTCCTATAGGTGCTTCTGGGAACAAAATATATGATCTCTGTGTGATGGGACTAACACACTTCAAGTCCTATAGGTGCTTCTGGGAAGAAAATATAGGAGCTCTGCCTGCCTGCCACGAACACACTACAAGTCCTATAGGTGCTTCTGGGAACAAAATATAGGAGCTCTGCCTGCCTGCCAGGAACACACTACAAGTCCTATAGGTGCTTCTGGGAACAAAATATAGGAGCTCTGCCTGCCTGCCACGAACACACTACAAGTCCTATAGGTGCATCGAGCACCGGGCCCATCCCTACCCAGGAGTGTCTGCTGCCCCCATAAGCCTGGTCCCCCTGACCAGCCCCAGAGGCCCTCATGGTCTGGGGTGGGGATCCGTCTGTTCCCGAGCCTCGGAACTGGCTAGTTCAAGGCCCAGTAACTGAAGGAGGATTCTAAGGCGCCCCGGTGTTCTCTCAGGAATGGAGAGGCACAGCAACTCGTACAAGCGATCAGGGGAGGACTCTTCGGAGGAGGGCCAAGAAGCTGGCTGCTCGGTAAGAGCCTGGATCTGAGATTGCATGGACATTAGCGAATCCGCATTTCTTACGGTATCGCCAAAACGGCTGGAAGATTCAGGTACCGTAGGAAAAGCTCCTAACTCATCTTCAGTTACAACCTAGTCTGTGGCAGAGACTTTGTAAATCTTTGAATCATTTGTTGGCTGCTAAATCTACAGACAGGGGTTTATCCAACAGTGAAGCACCCAGTTGTAACTTCCTGAGGATGGCCAATCTGATAGGCCGAAATGAATAGAGGTTGAGTCACTTTATTGTGACACACTTCCGCCCACACATTCAATCTGGAAATCAAGCCTGTTCTGAGCCAGCAGCTGCATGAACCAACCAGGCGGATTTCACGGATTTACTTATACCTGCTGTTCACTCCGGGTGCCAGGATATTAGGCACAACATACATGTGAGTTGAATATCTTTATATTTTTTGGAATAAAAAGCTCTTTATCAATGGTATTGCGCAATGAGGCTTTTTTTATTATATTTATTTATATGAGGAACATTCACCGCTGCCAATCATTGGTCCAGGGGATATTCATAGGGGTCGCCCCACACGCGCATTTGACCTAACTAGCGATAGTTGGTCCACTCCCAGGGGTGAGTGCACATCTACTAGGGGGGGCACCCTATTTAAAGCACCTCGAAAGGTCATTTGCGTATCAAGCTTCTGAAATTACTGGGTACTAACCCTGGGAACCTCTAGACAACGAACGACGAGCTACAAGGAGGAGGTAATTGGTAAGCCCAGAAAATACATAGCCGCCCCACAGGGGTTATGGCTCTACATATATATGTAGAAAACTGTATATATATTTAATGCACTGCAGATCACTGAATTACCTGCCTGCCTTAAGGTGTATTGAAAACGTACACCAGGAATGGCCTGTATTCAGATATAGGCTTGGCTAGACTAGAATGCTGTGGATATATATGTAGGAGACTGTATATATATATATATATATATATATATATATATATATATATATATAGATATATATATATATATATATATATATATATATAATGCACTGCAGATCACTGAATCACCTGCCTGCCTGCCTGAAAGTGTATTTGAAAACGTACACCAGGAATGGCCTGCAGTGAGATATAGGCTTGGTTAGACTAGAATGCAGTGGATATATATGTAGGAGGCTGTATATATATTTTATGCACTGCAGATCACTGAATCGCCTGCCTGAAAGGGTATTTGAAAACGTACACCAGGAATTGCCTGCAGTCAGATATAGGCTTGGCTACACTAGAATGCGGTGGATATATATGTAGGAAACTGTATATATATTTAATGCACTAAAGATCACTGAATCACCTGCCTGCCTGAAAGTGTATTTGAAAACATACACCAGGAATGGCCTGCAGTCAGATATAGGCTTGGCTAGACTGGAATGCAGTGGATATATATATAGGAGACTGTATATATATTTTATGCACTGCAGATCACTGAATCGCCTGCCTGAAAGTGTATTTGAAAACGTACACCAGGAATGGTCTGCAGTCAGATATAGGCTTGGCTACACTAGAATGCAGTGGATATATATGTAGGAGACTGTATATATATTTAATGCACTAAAGATCACTGAATCACCTGCCTGCCTGAAAGTGTATTTGAAAACATACACCAGGAATGGCCTGCAGTCAGATATAGGCATGGCTAGACTGGAATGCAGTGGATATATGTATAGGAGACTGTATATATATATTATGCACTGCAGATCACTGAATCGCCTGCCCGCTTGACAGTATATTAGAAAAAGTACACCAGGAACAGCCTGCAGTCTGATCTAGCAGTGGATATATATATATATATATATATATATATATACACATACATACATACATACATACATATACACACACACGGTATATATATATATATATATATATATATATATATATATATATATATATATATATACTGTAATTATCGGCGTATAACACGCACCTTTTCCCCCTTAAAATCGGGGGAAAGTCGTGGGTGCGTGTTATACGCCGGTACCCCCAAAAAAGTGACAAAAATAGCGAGCGGTGCAGAAAAATAGCGAGCGCCGCCGAAAAAGACCGAAGCGCCGCCAGAAAAGACCGAGCCGACTGTTTGGCTCTGCTCGTAGTCCCGCCTCCCTGCGCTCGCTCCCGAAACAGCAGGGAGGCGGGATCGCGAGCGGGCCGAATAGTCGGCTCGGTCTTTTCCGGCGGCGCTTCAGTCTTTTCCGGCGGCGATTCTGTCTTTTCCGGGGGCGATTCAGTCTTTTCCGGCGGCGCACATGCAGTCTGTCTTGGCGGCGGGAAATGTAAACGTGGGCAAGGCTGCAAATGACGCTGGCAAGCTGCAAATGACACTGGGCAAGCTACAAATGACACTGGGCAAGCTGCAAATGACGCTGGGCAAGCTGCAAATGACGCTGGGCAAGCTGCAAATGACGCTGGACAGGCTGAAAATGACACTGGGCAAGCTGCAAATGACGCTGGGCAAGCTGCAAATGATGCTGGGCAAGCTGCAAATGGTGCTGGGCAGGCTGCAAATGATGCTTAAATGTAAGTTTTTTTCCCTAAACTTCCCTCCTAATTCCCTCCTCAAACTTTTTTCCTTAAAATGCCCTTCTAAACTTGGGGTGCGTGTTATACGCCGGTGCGTGTTATACGCCGATAAATACAGTATATTTTAAATACACTGCAGCTAACTGAATCACCTGCCTGCCTGAAGTATATTAGAAACAGTACACCTGGAACGGACTGCAATCAGATCTAGCTAAACTGGATACAGTGGATATATATACGAGACTGACACTGTATATATATATATATATATATATATATATATATATATATATATAAATACATACACTGCAGCTAACTGAATCACCTGCCTGAAGTATATTAGAAACAGTACACCAGGAATGGACTGCAGTCAGATCTAGCTAAACTGAATACAGTGGATAAATATATTTTGAGACTGACTGTATATAGATATTAAATACACTGCAGCTAACTGAATCGCCTGCCTGCTCAATCTAAATGAAATGACACTCTCTCGGTCAACGCCAACAACACACTACACAGGGCCAATCTGCAGGCGGCCTTATATAGTGTGGGGCATGGACTTTACCCCCTGAGCCATTATTGGCCAAAGGCACCCTGCCTTTGGCCAATTATGGCTCTCTTTGCTGACGGCACTGTGATTGGCCAAAGCATGTGGGTCATAGTGCATGCTTGGCCAATCATTAGACAGCAATGAACTGCGATGTCACAGTGCATTATGGAGCGAATTTGGCACGAACGCCCCATAATGTTCGTATTTCAACGAATACTCGAACAGCCAATGTTCGAATCAAACTCATGTTCGACCCGAACATAAAGCTCTTCCCTACTGACAAATATTGCATCATCCCCACTAGCTGCATGGAGACATGGCGGCACAACAAGCTGCAGCACTGAGCCCTGACCAAACATGCTGGACCACATGTCAGCAGTAACGTGGACATTCTGGCTGACTGCCTTGCCCAACGATGCCACAACATTACCTTCCACGGGATGGTAGAGAGCTGGAATGGCTTTACGTGAAAAGAAATAGCGAATGGGAACCTGCCAATGTGGTACAGCACATTCTGCAAAATCATGGAAGGGGGCATAATTCACCAGACGGGAAGGCAGGAGTTGTAAAGCCAGAAGGTTTGATAAGCTTGAATTTAGACGCTGGGCATGTGGGTGGCAGTGACTGTATTCTTTTTCCGCTTCAGCAGATGTGCTAAAAAAGGCCCAAACAGCTAATCTGTGGGAAGTGTGCCAGGAGCTAACAGCTCCAAAATGAGGTGGAATAGGGTGGCTGCTCTCTACTTTTCCATGATGGCTGCCTCTTTGGGGTTGTGTCTTATCCTCACTTTCCTCCTCTGCTCTATCCAGCACCCAAGTCACATCAGTGACCTCATCATCATCATCCCCTCCATCCTCATTATCACTGGACACAACTTGTCAGTACGCTGCGGCTGGGGAAACATGACTGCCAATTTGTTGTTTACCAGTGTTCTCCCCTCTCTGTAGGCTCATGTTTCTACCTTCTTCAACCTCAGAACCAAGATCTGAATCAACTGTGCATCATCAAGAAACAAGTGGCTGACGCTGTGCTCAAATAACTCAGCTAACTGATGCTGGGGCTGACCGGAGCTAAATACAGGTTTGAGTAAGCGCTGTATTTAGCATTAAACCCATCACATGTTTGTGTTCCTGCCATACCTGTGATTTTTTAAAAATATTTTAATAAAGATATTGAGGAGAGCAGAAAATTCTAGACTTTTGCAATTTCACTTGGTCTTACAGATGAGCGGTGCAGCACCATTTGTTCGCACTCACTACATGGAGTAGTCAATTGCTCACATGGAGGGGTATTATCTTGGTTTTGTTCTTCCGAAAAACAATGGCTTCCTAACCTTGTCTCTGCGTTGACTAACATTGACTGAGGTCCAGTTAGTACTATACTAACTGAGAAATTTGTAGCTCATATCAATTGGCATGTAGTTGCCATCATCCCTTTGAATACATGCAGCTTGAAAACCTCTGAATGGTGAGACTTTTTAGGCAACAAATAAGAAAAAAGTGTTTTTATAGAAAAAGTTAATTTATTTATACAAAACATTCGATATTAAAATTGTATATCATGAGGAGATACAATGAATTCTTCACAAATCTAAAACGATCTTTTAGATTTGTGAAGAATTCATTGTGTCTCCCCTCATGATATACAATTTTAATATCGAATGTTTTGTATAAATAAGATTACTTTTTCTATAAAAACATTTTTTCTTATTTGTTGCCTAAAAAGTCCCACCATTCAGAGTATTATACTAACTAGCACTGAATTGGAGGGGAGAAACAGAGGGATGTACCAAATGCAAAGATAAACAAGTTGTAGTGGCTGTAAACTAACACTAGATGTCAGCATGTATAAGACATAAATAACACAATACAGCACAATGCAATCAACAGAAAACACTTCATAGGTGGGACAGAACACTTTTCATCAGATGTGCAGCATACTTGATTGGCTCCCAGTATTGCCTCTTCCTCTTCCAGACATTGTGCATGCTTCAGGTCTGTCATCCTTATCCTTGCTTTAACGCTTCATAAATCACTGATATGGAACAGGCATGCATAGATTAGGAGTCCCTACACCTCTTTTGCACATGATTTTTACAGGTTCATGGCTTGCCAGATAGTAAAGGAAAACAAAACAACCCAGGACCTACAAAAACAGGTCAGCAATGGCAGCTCTTATGTTAGGTTCCATAAAGGGTGTTTTGGCTGTAATTTAAATAAGAATTTAGCATATTTCAGGCAGTAATTAACAATCTTTGGGGGGGGGGGGGGGTTGTTGGTCTGAGCTCTGCAGCATATTACCAAATGCTCTGTAAATGTCTGCTGGAGCTTGCTAAAAGCCTGTCCATTGTGACCTTCAGCTCTTCAAACTAGCATTTTTGAGCTAATAATTGATGGATTATGTTTTAGAGAATGTTATGACTCCAATTTCTCCGTACTAGCCATCCAAAGAAACTGAAAACAAGTGGTTGGTGGCCAGAATGAGTTAAATATTAGATGTGTGATTGGAATGTAACTTTGAGGGTCGGTTCTTCTGACATCTTTTGTCTCATTATTCGGTCCATCAGCTCAGGGTTTTAGAAATACTTGGTTCCCGTGTACACTTTGTTACATTATTAACATATTTCTTCAACAAAGCTAGGTAAGTATGTGCAGGTCATGGTGATATGATTCTCTGGGAAAAACACTCTGGCTGTCTGTGACAGTGAGCACAGAGTGACGGCCTTTTCAGACAGAAACACTTTGTATTCTTGTGAGAAGCTGAACAAAAAAAGGAAAAAAATAATCAAAAATAAAAGAAATAACTAATTTAAAAAGGGAATATATATTAAATTACCATATTGTTAATAGAGATCTATAGTCGCAGCATACACTTCATTTTTTAACATAAGCTTCGAAATAATAATAATACAAACAAACAATTGGATTTGACAATCCAACATAAGCTTAGTTGAAAAATTTCCTTTCATGTTGTGACTGCTGCCTGTCAGCTGGCCATTTCTTTCCACAACCTCCTGGCTTCCCTGCATGCTTTGCAGCTTCTCCTCCGCTGTATACTTTTAAGGTCTAAGGACTACATATCCCATGGTACCTTGCTGCCTGCAAGCTGGTATTCTTGTACTGACCCCGCCTCCTAAAACACCTCCTATAGTTCAGAAGGTAGGCTCTGTAATATGTGTGACACAGCAGTGCCTACTCACAGGGCATAGTGAATACATGTCTGAGAATTCCAGGAATTAAATGTGCAGGGATCTTAAATAAGTAAGTTTCCAAACTTCAAGATCATTTAGATCAGGGGTCTCCAAACTTTCTAGACTGTGGCCAGTGGCAGTGGACATTTTTTCTGGCACTAGTGGGCATAAATATATAAACACGTTTGGTATTAATGGGAGGAATAGTGCCCCTTTGTTGGTATTATTGGGAGGTATAGTGCCCCATTATTGGTATCGGTGGGAGAAATGGTGCCCCATTGTTGGTGTCAGCTGGCAGAATAGTAAAATGGGAATAGTGCCCCATTATTGGTATCAGTCAGAGGAATCGTGCCCCAAGGGCCAGTTAAGGGCAAACAAAGAGCCGCATCTGGACCCAGGGCCACAGTTTGGAGACCACTGATTTAGTTGAATAGGAGCTGGGTAGAAATAATTAAAATTTAACCTGGAATATAATAGATCATCATTTTTGGATTAGTGTGTGTCGTCTTAACCTTGTTTGTTTGAATAGTTGTAAATACTAGGAATGCACTAATACAATTTTTTTACGAGTACCGATACTTTTTTTTAGTTCTCGCCAATACCAATTAGGGATACCTACTGCAACTGTTTTGTTTATACTTCAGCTGTAAGCAATGGTAAAAAGCATTGAAAAGTTATTTACAAATAAAAATTTTTTTTTAAATTTGCGATTTTGAAACGTGTAAATATAAAAGGTAAAGGTGTAAAAAACAAAAAAAAAACAAAGCAAACAAAAAAAGTTTTAATTATTAATAGTTTATAAAGTAGAAGTGAACAAAAAAAAAAATCAGCAGGAAAATAATTATTAAATGGAGAAGGAGAATAAAGGAGTTAAAGCGGAGTCCCACCCATTTTGTATACTTGATGTCACTTGCATACCCATTGATCATGCTTTTACTAATAGAAATTGTTTTTTTTTTCTGGCATGTTAATACCTTTAATCTAGGGTTTCACCCACACTTCCGGAATTTCCCCGCCTAGGCGATTACCTCACTAGGCGATTCACAAGGGCTCCTGGGATAGCAGCGTCATGTATCCCAGGAGTCCTTGCAAATTGCCTACTGACAAAATCTCACATTATTTACAGACAGTAAATTACACAAACGTGTCTGATGGACAGGTTGCTATAGAAATGGGGCGGAAACTTCTGCCGACGCCGACATTGCTATTGCAACCTGTCAGGAAGTTGGAGAGCCTCGCAGCGGCATTACTGTGCATGCACGAAATCGCGAGGAAATCCCGGAAATTAAGACAGTAGGGCTTCAGATGCACACAGCTTAAATGGAACCTGCCTGCTTTCGAGATCAGTTGGTACAAAACTGTTTTTGAGGAAAGTAAAATTGCAACACATATGACATGTTGCAATTGTTAATGTGCATGTTTGAACAAATGCAGATCCGTTTAAAAAAAAAAAAAGTGTTTGGTGGACTAGAACTCCACTTTAATTAAGGCTGATTTTAGTAAATTAAGGGTTAATAAAAGGTTAAACAGAGGAACATTTAATAAAAAAACTAAAATAAATCTTTTTTTCTTGACAGGTTGCTTTAAACTGCAGATCAAATTTCATCCCTTTGATCTGTAGATGAAGACAAACAGTAAGATACAAAAATAAAATAAAATTATTTTTATCTTTCAGCTGTTGATGGGGACAAGGGCCTCGTCCTTGCCCGGTGGTTGTGGGGGTCTGTGGGCGGGGGACTTATTAGAATCTGGAAGCCCCTTTTAACAAGGGGGCACCCAGATCTCGGCCCACCCCCCCTATGTGAATGGGTATCGGGTACATTGTACCCCTAACCATTCACCAAAAAAAGTGTCAACAAGTAAAAACCACAATAGACAGTTTTTGACAATTCCTTTATTAAAAATAGAGAAAAAAGTGTCCCACAATGTCCATCCAACTTTTTTTTTTCTTTTTAATAAAGGAATTGTCAAAAACTGTGTATTGTGGTTTTTACTTTTTGACACTTTTTTTTGGTGAATGGGTAGGGGTAAAATGTACCCCTACCCATTCACATGGGGGGGCAGGATCTGGAGGGGCTTCCAGATTCAGATAAGCTCCCCGCCCGCAGACCCCCACAGCCCCCGGGCAAGGGTTGTGGGGATGAGGTGCTTTGGGGGGGACCCCAAAGCACCCACCCCATGTTGAGGGCTAGCGGCCTGGTATGGTTTAGGGGGGGGGGGCGCTCACTCGTCCCCCCCTTTCCTGTCCTGCCAGGCTTCTTGCTCGGATAAGGTATGGATTTTGAGGGGACCCCATGCCATTTTTCTTTTTACATTTTGGCGTGTCGTTTCCCTTACAATCCATACCAGACCCGAACAGCAATCTGCGGGGGATAATTTTTCACCAGAGTGCGGTTAATTTGCCACTCTTAGGCATTTAGATAGTAATCTTGCCACCTCCTGAATGTTTTTTTTTTTTTTTTTTCCCGAGCAACACATTGTAATGGGGATAGTTTGCCACAAATGTGAGCCAAGTGATTGGCTCATGTTTGACTTGAGTGGCCCAGGCAGGCAGACAGTGCCACCTGTTAACTTGGCATGCAGAATTTTACACTTAAAATGGTTGCAAACCTCAGACATGAAATATGAACAAAGCATATCTCTCTATAGTGTGTACTTGTCTCAATTAAGAGCACTAAGGGGTTGATTTACTAAAGGCAAAAAGACTGTGCACTCTGCAAGTGCAGTTGCTCAAGAGTTTAGTAGGGAGTTTAGTAAGGAGCAGGAGCTCTGCTGACTTCCATCATCCAAGCATGTGCAAGCAAAAATGCATTTTTTTTAATTGTCCTTGCCAAAGAATGGGTATTCTTTGCAAAGTGACGCCTTACCTCATTTACTAAACTCTGGAGCAACTGCACTTGCACTTTACAAAGTGCACAGTCTATTTGCCTTTAGTAAATCAACCCCTTAGTGTAACTTTTGTCTGTTGCTTCGTTCCTCTGCTATCAGCATGAATCACTTCTGACAAGTTTTCCTGACACCAAGACAAAAAAGGTGACAGGGAGGGAGCTCCAGCTGATTGACAGCCTCAGCTCTGTTCCTGTGTGCTGTGTGAATGGGGATATGTCCCTTCTCTCCAATCAGCTCTCAGAGCTCTCCTCACTGAGCTCTGCAGAGTGCAATTTCTGCTCTCTGCCCTCTTTTTTCTGAACTCCCAGACAAGCTTTAAAATTCAGCACCTTGAATAGATGTAACAAAGAAAGGGCTGCAAATAGACAGGTACAACTTATGTAGGAGGATTTGTTTAATCTCTGTGTATCACCTGAGGCCAGTCACTTCACTGGGTATATGTAAGAGTTTACAACCATTTGGTTGTGGTGGGCAGCTAGGGGGCAGTAACAACCTGCAGCTCAGCCACCTTTTTTTATACCACCCCCGCAACCTGTGTGAAAGAGGCCTAACAGCTCCGACTGCTCTGATTGATAAAAGTTATTTGCTAAAAATATTCTGATTAAAATATGGCCTGCTACTGGTCAAATATATTCCATGTACTGTATTTCAGGTGTGCTTATATCAGGAACTGGGGACTGAGGTTTGCCTTTACTATCAGTATACGTCTTTGTTAATGAAGTTGATCTGATTTGAAGTTCTGTTTTACCGGTGAACATGAAATCTATATTTTTGACCTCCCACATCATTTTAATGGAATCAAGTATCTAAAAGTGATGAGCCTGCTGTAAGAATAAAATGTGTTACCACATTCCTAAAAAAAATAGATTATCTGTTTTCTGGTATATGTGATTAGCTTTTAGATGTTAATGCATTTTTACTAAAAAGAGTTCAATTGCAAGAGTTCAATATAAACCACTCAGAGTGCAGTGCCCTCCATTTCTTCTTTCAAGAGCTGCCGCTTGAATTCTTCAGTATATTCAATTCAGGCAATAAAGGATGCCTTCACTATGATGTTCTAACAGTCTCTAGCATAGTAAATAAGTATGCACTGAATTAGGGAGTAAGCACAATTAAAACTATTTTAGCTCTAGGTGGATTTTGGAAAGCTGATTTGACTGATTTTGTGTCTGTTTACAGAGATCTAAGCCCCCATTCACATCGAGGTGTTTTGCAATGCAATTTGACATGTCAAAAATCACATGTCTAATCGCCGGCTATTGCCGACAATGACTCTGTCCGAATTGATGCGACGCTGACTTTACGGTGCCGAACCGATTCCCAAAAGTGGTTCTTGTACTACTTTTGGTGACTTTGGGGGCGATTTGAATAGACATCTGTGCATGAACCCGCAGAGATGTCTGTCAAATCTCCACCGAAGTCGGACTGCATTGCCGGTTTGAAATTGTGCGAGTTCAGCTAAACTCGGATATTTTATATATTTTTTTGTTTTAAATATTTAGTTTTTTAATTTAACTTTATTGCTATCACAAGGGGACTAAGAAGCACCCTATGTGATAGCATTGGGCAAGTGACAGGTACTCTTTATGGATACATCAGAGATCTGTTAGACACCCAATATCTCCACCTACCTTTCAATGCAACTAATCAAGCACAGATCAGGAACCACCGTGGGTGCTAGCTGGGGGAAGGGGGGAAGACTTTGAGTTAAGAAAAGATTTTAGTGTCACTTTAAGGTGACATAGCTTCTCTCACCGGCCAAGGTCAATGGGATGCATAGTTACGATAACATTTTAAAATGATTTTCATGGACACTTTGATTTATGAGCTGGAGTACCAAATTCAGTCACCTCAGCAGACAATGTACTGTTATACACTGGAGCAAGTGCATGTAAACATTTAGTGGTGAAGAGAGTCTAGAGGAGATCAGATGTGCTGAAAGGCAAAACGTGGTTAAAAAAAGATTAAAACATGCATTTTATGGACAAAAACATGGCAATTGTGTATGATATGCACTGCTTTAGCAAACTACACATAATCTACTGTAGTTGGGGTATACCTCTACATTAAGAATGCAAGGCTGTCTCTGGCAAAATGTATGCCAGAGGCACTATTTTCATAGCTGGTCTTCTTTTAATTCCCAATGCGGAAAAATGTAGCAGGAAAAGTGAAATTTTATTAATTCTTAGTTTTAGAGTTTCCAAAATGAAAGCAATTGACTTCTATCTAGAAGTGAATGCTTATTGGACTTTTTTTTAGGATTTTTAGTATTCCAAAAGTGCTTAAAAATGCTTTTTAGAATTTGAGGAAGTGATGACAAAATGCTACCAGAACTGCAGAGAGTCTGGATACATCTTACTGAACACCTTCCCTCTAACTTCCCTCATGGTTGTCAGGTCTACTAACAAATTTACATAGTTGGCTGAGGCTTATGTAGAAGTGAAACACATTAGCTTGATCATCTGATGTTTTAACAAGAATGATAAACTTCTATGGACTGGCGGTAACTCGTGGCACTGTGGGACCCCCAAATGAAAGAAAGCTGCCTTCGTTGAACTGGAGATCAACAGTGACTTTTCAACTTTGGGTCAGCGCTCCTAGACATCTTTCCAAGGCTTATGTGGGGGGTAGAAAACCTTGTGTGGTCAATGTTATCCCCCATTTACTCTAGATGCTGGTTGATGATGTCTGCAGCCCCCTCAGTCTCTCTACAGAGACCTTAACACAAACGGTGACCCCAAGGTAACCATTCCCTAGCTTACTAACATTACTTATAAGGTTCACTAAGTGCTATAACCAGTATGTTTACAGGAGTTTTACAGTTAGGCATAAGTGGATGAATTGCAGTGGAACTCTAACCAAAGTTCTGGTCACATTTGTCTAAAATCATCCCTAATTTCAAGTGTTCAGGCTTGTAGATCTATCTGGTATAAACCCAGTTTGGTCTAGATGCACCACTTTACCAACTATTTTATTCAATCTTTCTGCCAGTGCTTTTGCTAGGATTTTTATGTCCGCACATAGAAGGGATATGGGCCTGTATGAAGCCGTCTCTAGCTGTTTTTTCCCTTCCTTTGCTAGCACAATTATTGTTGCATTAGTCATGGAAAATGGCAATTTCCCTTCCCTTACTGCACCATTAAGCACCTGCAAGAGTTTGGGTAACAATATATCCCCATATTTTTTGTAGATTTCTATTGGTAGACCATCCGGCCCTGGGGCTTTCTGGGTTGCCATCTCCGCTGTTGCTTTTTGTAACTCTTCGAGTGTCAATGGAGTCTCTAATCCCTGCCTATCCTCATTTGACAATGAGGGTATTTTCAGTTTTTCAAAGAAGCCCCACATTTCCCCTTCTACATTTAGACGTGATGTACCGTACAAGTCTTCATAATAACTTTTAAAATTAATTCACTATTTCCGGGGTGGACCTTCTAATTTTCCCCTCCTTATCCTGGATTGCTGATATAATAGTTGGGGGATTATTTGCCTTAGCTATTAGAGCCAGAGTTCTCCCCACTTGCTCTCCCTCCCCAAAGAGACTCTGTTTCTGAAATAATTTCAGAGCTGTTTAGATTAGAACATCCAGGGATCTGATGATAACCTGTCTCAGGCTAGTGCATGAGATATATAAATCACCTGTCACTCACAGCAAGGGGGCGTTTTTGACAAAGTTTTCAAGACTTTGTCAAGATTTCTCTAACTGAACAATAAAAGAGGATTGCTCAGGCCTCGAGTAAATCTGTGTGGCAAGACTGGGATCAAATGAAAGGAAATCTTATTCTCTACATTATGACATAAAATAAAAAGTTTGGGTTTACATCCACTTTAATCCCAGGACAGAACCCTGGGGGACCCCACTTTCCACACCAGACCGCTCCGAGTACACCTTATTTATCACCACCCTCTGGACTCGACATCATCGCCAGTTTTCAATCCAGGTACTCACCCTTTGGTCAATGCTGACAGACCTTAATTTGAGCAATAAACGTTTATGGGGAACTGTATCGAATGCCTTTGCAAAATCCAGATACACCACATCTACAGGCCTTCCTTTATCTAGATAGCAGCTCACCTCCTCATAGAAGTTTAATAGATTGGTCTGGCAAGAACGATTCTTCATGAATCCATGCTGATTACTGCTAATAATACAGTTTTTATTACTAGAATCTTGTATATAGTCCCTTAACATCCCCTCCAAGAGCTTACAAACTATTGATGTTAGGCTAACTGGCCTATAGTTCTCAGGGATATATCTTGGCCCTTTTTTAAATATTGGTGCTACGTTGGCTTTTCTCCAATCAGCTGATACCATTCTAGTCAGTAGACTGTCCATAAAAATTAGGAACAATGGTCTGGCTAGCACCTGAATGAGTTCCTTAGGGACCCTTGGGTGCAAGCCATCTGGTCCCGGTGACTTATTCATGTTAAGTTTTTCAAGTCTACTTCTAATTTTATCCTCTGATAGCCATGAGGGTGCTTCTTGTGATGTGTTATGAAGATAAAAATTGCTGACTTGGTTACGGAAGTCCCCCCGTTTACCTTGTGAAGACTGAGAAGAAAAATTAATTTAGAACCTTCGCCATCTATCAATATTTTGTAACCAGATTCCCTTCTTCATCCTTTATGCAGTCAGACAGTTGCTTTCCTAGATTCAGAACCTGGGCTTCCAGGGAAACAACGTGCTTACATTTTGCTCAGCTGTATTCATCCTTGATTGGATGATCATGGAACGCATACATGCCCCATGATGTGTACTGAGTCGCCTCTCCACACCGGCCAAGCATTGTACCCACTAATTCAATGTGGATCTGGAATTATACTCTGTCCGATTATCTAACAACCAGCTTCCCGACTCTAATACTAAACAATACACAGGTACTCAACAATACAAGGGGTGAGGGTGGTTAAGGGTCTTGTCAGTGCTCAGACCATATGCCGCACACTGCATCAAATTGGTCTGCATGGCTGTTATCCCAGAAGGAAGCCTCTTCTAAAGATTATGCACAAGTTCAGCTTGCTGAAAACAAGCAGACTAAGAGCAGCAGCGGTCCAGCAGATTATTTTGAATACACTCTTCTGTGGCGCTGTTATTTTGTAGACATGGGAGCCCTCCAAAAATTTGTTTCGCTTTGTTCCGTTCCGTTTCGTATAAAAAAAAAAATCGTAATTTGTGTACGAAATTTAATTTGGATTCGTACGAAATACGAATTTCGTACGACTCGTTAATTTGGATAACGAACATCGACACTCTACGAATAATAACTAATTATCCGAAAACGTATTAACGTTACATAACACAAGTCTATTGTCTATTGTTCACCAATCACTCAGAGGAAGTACGAAATACGAAATTTAGTTTACGAATACGAAATTTCGTATTTCGTACTTCCGCTGAGTGATTGGTAGACAATAGACTTGTGTTATGTAACGTTAATACGTTTTCGGATAATTCGTTATTATTTGTAGAGTGTCGATATTCGTTATACTGAATCTCAAATTTTCTTTCGAATCATTCGTTATATCCGCTATAATTTCCTTCATATTAGTTGAAATTAGTTATTTGGTAGTTTGGATTCGGATAATTTGGATCCGAAATTCGTAAACGAAATTTCATATTTCGTACAGAATTCCTATTCGTAAAAATTTGTAATTCGGATTCGTACGAATGTCCGAATTTCGAAAAATTTGTTTGAATTTCCGATTCGTACGAAACTAATCGCACATGTCTATTATTTTGGTATACCGTATCTTTCATGAGATGGACCTCAGGCCAGGCGTTCGTGGGTAACTTAGATGGTGGAGTTCCTCTATAATATAAGTGTTCGATGCCCCATCATGCTCCTGTTGCAGGAGGATGATGGGAGGTGCCCAAAGCTAGCATAACCATTGCTGGTGGTGAATCTGGGACCTGCTTACCCACTTATAAGTTTGTTAAACTTAATTACATTTATTTTTAAATGCAGCTAATGTAGATACCAAATTCAACTTGGTTTAAACTTTTTAAAGCTCCTTTATGGCATCAATTAGACTGGAAGAGGGATCAACCTCCAATATGTGCTGCATGAACATTTGCTGACAAGGAACTGGCTTACTGGAGGAGAGGTGACTTTGTCAGTCTATTGCTGCTCCTTTACTGTCCAATCACAAGCAATGTTAAGAAGGTGACCAGGCTGTATTTTATAACTGCAGCAGTAAGAATTCAGATCACCTATCTGGCTGTGTTGTCTGTAAGCGCTTTTTAAATCTCAGGACTGTGTGTGAATATGAATCCTTTTGCAGCAGATAAAATAGTTTCCATATATACTTTATTAGGTACACCTGTTCGATTTCTTGGTAACACAAATTCACATGGCGCAACTGAATGCATTTAGGCATCTAGATGTGGTGAAGACAACTTGCTGAATTTCAAACCGAGCATCAGAATGGGGAAGAAAGGCGATTTAGGTGACTTTGAACGTAGCATGGTTGTTGGTGCCAGACGGGCTGGTCAGAGTATTTAACCACTTGCTTACTGGGCACTTAAACCCCCCTCCTTTCCGACCAATTTTCAGCTTTCAGCGCTGTCGCACTTTGAATGACAATTGCGCGGTCATACAACACTTTATAAATGATATTGGGTCTGGGATCAAAAGTAACATTTCTGTCTTTGCAGATGACACCAAGCTATGCAGTGGAATAACATCCTTACAGGAGGTCTCCAATTTACAAGCCGACCTCAATGCTCTGTCTAATTGGGCGACTATGTGGCAGATGAGGTTTAATGTTGATAAATGTAAAGTTATGCACTTGGGGCTAAGAATATGCATGCATCATACATGCTAGGAGGAGTACAACTGGGGGAATCCGTAGTGGAGAAGGATCTGGGGGTTTTGGTAGATCATAAACTCAATAATAGCATGCAATGCCAAGCTGCGGTTTCCAAAGCGAGCAAAGTCCTTTCTTGTATTAAGAGAGGTATGGACTCCAGAGAGAGAGATATCATTTTGCCCCTGTTCAAATCATTAGTAAGACCTCATCTGGAATATGCAGTTCAGTTTTGGGCACCAGTTCTCAAAAAGGATATTGGGGAACTGGAGAAAGTGCAGAGAAGGGCAACCAAACTGATAAGAGGCATGGAGGAGCTCAGCTATGAGGAAAGATTAGAGGAACTGAATTTATTCACCCTTGATAAGAGGAGATTAAGGGGGTATATGATCAACATGTATAAATATATAAGGGGTCCATATAGTGAACTTGGTGTTGAGTTATTAACTTTACAGTCAACAAAGAGGACAAGGGGGCACTCTTTACGTCTAGAGGAAAAGAGACTTCATCTCCAAATACGGAAAGGTTTCTTCACAGTAAGAGCTGTGAAAATGTGGAATAGACTCCCTCCAGAGGTGGTTCTGGCCAGCTCAGTAGATTGCTTTAAGAAAGGCCTGGATACTTTCCTAAATGTACAGAATATAACTGGGTACTAACATTTATAGGTAAAGTTGATCCGGGGAAAATCCGATTGCCTCTCGGGGGATCAGGAAGGAATTTTTTCCCCTGCTTTAGCAAATTGGAGAATGCTCTGCTGGTTTTTTTTTGCCTTCCTCTGGATCAACTGTGGGTATAGAATGGGGTATATGGGATTGTATGATATATATATGTAGATACATGTATATATATATTTTTTTTATTTGTGGTTGCACTGGATGGACTTGTGTCTTTTTTCAACCTAACTAACTATGTAACTATGTAACTATGTAACTATGTAACACTGTACCCAAATTAAATTTTTATCATTTTTTCCACCCAAATAGAGCTTTCATTTGGTGGTATTTGATCACCTCTGCGATTTTTATTTTTTGTTAAAATTTTTTAAAAAGACTGAATTTAAAAAAAAAAAATGTTTTTTTTTTAATTTTGTTATAAAAATATAAAATGGGTAATTTTTGTCCGTCATTCATGTACGCTGATGAGGCGGCAGTGACGGGCACCGATAGGTGGCAGTGATGGGCACTGATGGGTGGCAGTGATGGGCACTGATGGGTTACACTGATAGGCAGCACTATTAGGTGGCACTGATTGGCAGCACTGGTGGGCATTGATAGGTGGCACTGGTGGGCATTGACAGGTGGCACTTGTGGGCATTGACAGGTGGCACTTATGGGCATTACATTGTGGCACTTATGGGCATTGCAAGGTGGCACTTGTGGGGATTGCAAGGTGGGACCGATGTCCCTTTAAGATAAGAGCTCTGATGAAGGAGCACGCTTGTTCTTTCCATCTACAGTGCGCATGCTCCGAAATGCCGTCGCCGTAGCCGTGACGTCATCACGCCTGACGCCTGTTTGAATCAACTGACCGGAGCCAAGCCTCGCTCTCGGTCCGACCAGCCAGCGTTACCAACTACAGGATATTCTGCTGGACAGGACACCAAACTGGAATAAAACAGGCGGACGCAGTGCATATATGACGCCCCAGAGGACTCCTTTGTGCTGAATTACCTTTACCATATGTAAGTGGATATATGCACCTTGTCTCTGTGAATAAAATGCTAACAATTTTAACCTGGTGGCGCCTTTCTTCTATGCTTTGTTTTTCATGTATTTTGGAGTTTGCTCTCGACTCCCCGTCTTGAAGGCTGCCCTGGACTGTTAACTTGCCTGCATGCTACAGACAAAAGGTTTTGTTTCCATTTTTCATATTTTAGCATACAGATTATGGACTCTATTTTTTTCATACTATGATAGCTATGCTAACTACTATTAGATATAAGGGAAGTGCAAAATATTGATTATTGAGCAACAGCGCCATCTATATATATGTTCTTTAAGATAAGCCGGTGATCGGCTTTTTTTTTTTTCTCCTCCGCTGTCAGCGTGAGGAAAAAAAAAAACAATCACCGAGCTTTTGTTTTTATCATGTGATCAGCTGTCATTGGCTGACAGCTGATCACATGGTAAGGGGCCGGGACCCGCCCCTTACTCGGATCGCTGATCACCCGAGTCTCAGTGACTCAGTGATCACAGCGCGCCCTACAGGGCGTGCACAGGGACCGTGCACAGGGGAGGACGTCATATGACGGCCTCCCGGGAATTCACATCCGCGCTGTGGCCATCATTCGGCCATAGCGCAGATGTCAAGTGCTTAAAAAAATGCCGATCTACTGGTATGTTTACACACAACCATAGGGTTTACAGAGAATGTTCCTGAAAATGAGAAAATATCCAGTAAGCGGCAGTTGTTTGGAGGAAAATGCCTTGTTGAGGTTAGAGGAGAATGAGCAGACTGGTTTGAGACAATAGAAAGGCAACAGTAACTCAAATAACTCAAATAACCACTCGTTACAACCAAGGTATGCAGCATACCATCTCTGACTACTTCCAGCAGGATAATGCATCATGTCACAAAGCTCAAATCATCTCACCACTGGTTTCTTGAACATGACAATGAGGTCACTGTACTCCAATGGCCTCCAAAGTCACCAGATCTCAATCCAATAGAGCACCTTTGGGATGTGGTGGGATGGGATATTCACATCATAGATGTGCAGCCGAAAAATCTGTAGCAACTGCGTGATGCTATCATGTCAATATGGACCAAAATCTCTGAGGAATGTTTCCAACACCTTGTTGAATCTATGCCATGAAGAATTAAGGCAGTTCTGAAGGCAAAAGTACTATTCCAGTACTATCCCATACATCCCAGTACTATCAAGGTTTACCTAATAAAGTGGCCACTGAGTGTATGTATTTAGATTAGCTGTTAACCTGGAGTTCAGCTAAAGGAAACATGTACTGATAGATCTATGCAGGCCACCATTGCTCTGGAATTGTAACTTGCCTGGATGTCTTTCCTGTCAAGACTGTATAAGTCACTGACCCAGAACAAACATATAGTTGAAGCCAATGAATTAGGCAACAACCATTTTTTAAAGGAGTCCGATCGTGGTTAGGTCTGTGAAGCATAGAAGAAGAAGAGCACTGCAGACATCTCTGACACCAGCTTATCAGAAGGAAAATAATGAATAGACAAGGTTTTCCTAAGTTGACCGTACACCACTCGAATTTTGGCCAGTTCCTGACGGCTCAGCTGAAATTTATGTATGGCCCTGCTAGCATTTCTCCAATTGACAAAAGGTCTATGGGCACCTTTAAACAATCACCCATGTTCTATTACTTAATGTTTCAATTGAACAACCAAACCCAGTGTCTCTGCAGTGTTGTGGGTGTGGTGGCTGGACAGAATAGCCCCTTGTATGGGGAGGTTATGGGACGGAGACGGGTTCCTCCACCCAGTGTCACTGAATGCAGCTGATGAAGCCAGCTAGCCCCTTTGTGATCTCTTTCGTACTGATGAGCTTTTAAAGCTTTGTCCCTAGCTAGCCGCCCATGCAAGTGGGCTGGAAAGAGGAGGGCCTGGGGTGAGGTGTGCTGCACAAAGACAAAAGTGGGTGTCACATAAAAATGACAAGTTTGTGTTTCTGTTTTTTTGTGTTTGTGTAGAGTGAAAGGCAGACACAGACAATGTTGATGCTGCTGGGCTGTGTGTCCCTGTTTATTCCTGCACCTGCCAGTAACTTCTCTCAGCGCTCCTCCCGTACCGCATAATTTCCTTCAAAGGCTTTCGTCTTGCTTTATAAAGGAAAATAAATATTTACTAGGATCCGGGGAGAGTTCTGCATGCTTACAGAAGTCTAACGCGCCATTCACAATGCCAGTTCTCTGTTTAGCTTTTATAAACGCCAGAAAAATTATCTGGGACAACATTTATGGCTCCCAGATCTCTTTTTCCAATGTTTAGATGCTTTAACAAAAGGCAAAAATGAAAAAAGTAGGAACGGGCATGCTCTTTATTGCAGAAGAGATGAGCAATATTTCCTCTGCAATAAAAAAAACGTAGCTTCCTGTTCACAATCCTTTGCATGCACAGCACCAATGGGATGAATGACTCTCTGCATGTGGCACTGGCCAATCAAGATGGCTAAAGAATGGCATAGAGGTAGAAAATAGACATGTGCACAACAGAAAAATTTGTTTAGTTTAGTTTTGTTTCTGTTTGTTTCCCTTGACTTGTAACGATTTGTAATTTCATAAGACGTGGGTTTTGGTATTCTGACTTGTGCATATTTTCGTAAGAGTTATTTATTCGTTGATTCGTATTTCCATTTCGTTGATTCAAAATTCGTATTTTCGTTATATTTCCTATTTGGACACGTTCGTATTTTCGTAAGAGCTATATTTTCGTTTTGAAATGATTCGTATTTCCGTGAGTCTAATTTTCGTTGATTCGAAATTCGTATTTTCGTTATATTTCCTATTCGGACGTGTTTTTGTAAGAGCTATATTTTCGTTTAGAAATGATTCGTATTTCCGTGAGTCTAATTTTCGTTGATTCAAAATTCGAATTTTCGTTATATTTCCTATTCGGACGCGTTCGTATTTCCTAAGAGCTATATTTTCGTTTTGAAATGATTCGTATTTCCGTGAGTCTAATTTTCGTTGATTCGAAATTCGTATTTTCGTGGATTTAATTACATTCGTACTTTCGTGAGATTGACTGCCTCATTTATTCGTACTTTCGTAACATTGTTTTCGTAGATTCGTAATCGGAGCATAATTCGTAATTTTACGTAATGTTTATGCTATTGATAAATATAACAGTAGGCTATAGTGTGCATGAACACTAGCCAGTACCCCTGGGGGATGCTTGGAGTGGAGATAGACGCTAGAGAGGTGTATGCTCTTAATAAAGTAAAATGATTTATTAAAGAAAAATTGTACAAATATATAAATGCTGAATAGAGTTCAGTATGTTTGCATACATAATAGGGTAGGCTTGTACAGTTTCAACACGTCAACAGCATAAACATACAAACACGTTGTGACAATTAAGAACTTGCTTGATACATGAAAGATAAGGATGATGCCAACATGTTTCGGACTTTGGTCCTTTGTCAAGGCAACTAGATATCCTTTAGATTCACATCTAAATGTGTGTAAGAATCATAGGGTTAGTACATATAAATTGAAGCAGATAATACAGTCATTTAAACCATTGCTATATACAACCAGTATAATGCATGAAAATTTGTATGGAAGTAAGACAGGTACTCACATGAAATGCCAATATTCATATTTGCCACAGGGGAAACCACTAGTCGTGGTGTAGAGAGGTACAAACACATAAGTGTTATAAAAACATGAGAGAGGTGGCCACTGATGGTGGGGAGCTTGCTAGGAAAGCCTCAGCAGGTTACAAGGTCCAATACAGGGCCTGAGCAAAAAAGCCCAAGTGCTGTAGCAGGCAAATAACGAAGCCAGGCAGTATATGGCTGAAAAATAGAGTATAAGTATGAGAATAGTAAACTAGTGATAATAGAGGTGCATAAGCAGCCCTATGTGGCAAAGCGCTGTTATTACCTGGATAGAGATCGCTTAAGATGAAGGATCAGTCACAGAAACAAAGAATTTCTCTCTCACAAGTCACAACTTAACTCACAAATCCACCAAAACAGTGCCACCGACCCAACCACACCATATCTGGACTCTGGATGTAATGCACTGCAGTCTAACACAGAAAAACACACAAGGGAATAAGAAACAAGCTCATTGGGGGAAGGGACAACGTCTTCAGGGGAAGGGACAAGCTTATTGGCCAACGTCCAGGAATATTTCAGAATCAGAACTAACAAATTTGTTCTTTCAAATTCTCGATCAGCAGAATTTTTAGTTATTTCGTATTTTCGTTGTTTTGATTTCCGTTTTCCAAATATTCGCAATTTAGATTTTTCTTTTATTTGATTTTCGTTATTTTGAATCTTTGTTCGGTATTTTCGTTGTTTCTGTTTTCATTTTTTCGTATTTTCATTCTTTCGTATTTTTGCTGTTTTTAATTTAATTATTTCGTATTTTCATTGTTTTCCATATTCGTTCTTTTCGATAATTCGTTTTTCGTTCTAATTTTTAGTAAAACGTTCGTTCATTCATATGTTTACGAATTAACGACTATAACAAATTTTGATGAATAACAAATTCGTAACTAAACGAATTGCACATGTCTAGTAGAAAATGCCAGCACTGTTGGGGGACCTCGCAGGGGTTGGACCATTGGAGCATAGGTGAGAATTCTTGCCTTTAGTTCTGCTTTTAGGGATCTTTTACACTAGAGGCAATCAAATGCATTTTTAAATGTAGTAACAACACATATGCAAAAAAAATGAATGTATTTCAACGATCCTAGTTTACACCACTGCAGTGCTTTCATGTGCGTTTAAAAAAAGTAAAGCATGCTGCATTTTTTTACATGTGAATGTATTGGAATGCACGTAAACACACATAGATGCTTGCAAAAGCATGCAAATACATGAAATACAAATGCAACAAAAATGCACCGCAAATGCATTATAAATGCGTGTTAATGCGCAGGTGGAACTGCACACTGCACAGAATTTTATTTTCTCTAAACGCAGCTAAAAATGACTGTACCTAACTGCAGGTAAATGCTCAGTGTGAATGGCATAGTTAAAAACTCATTACGTACATTTATATTTGACTTCACAATTCAAATCATGCAACTCTTCGAGATCAAACCAAAAATAAATAAAATAGAAATCATTTTTTTTTTTTTTTTTTTTTTTTTACACAAACATATATAATTTTATTTAAATAAGAATTTCAGGTATGGAAATGTTATACATACTATAGTTACCGTACCTTGGTCCACCTTGTACCAATGTAACTATGCATATACCATAACCTGGTCATACGTGATGGACATCACCACCCCACCTCTCCACCTTGTCCAATCAGACAACCCATTGCATTCATTCAGAAAATGCAAAGCATTCTCTTAATGGTGCCTGTGCCGATCTGCCAACCTCATGTGTTTACAATGCATCAGGCCTGCCACTCAGCATGGGACCCAGAAGCTAGAGGAGACCACTGGATTAGCTGGATTTCCATCCTCCAGGGAAATCGGCCAGGTATATTATATACTGTACATAGTTACATTGAGCCCCTGGTCACACCGGTGCGACTTGTCATGCAATTTGTGTACTGGGTTGTGTACTGATCTGGGATAGTTTTTCGGTTCAAGGTTCGGTAGTCGATGCACATCCGAAGAGACCCATTCTTCTTCCTCACTACCACTATCGGGGAGGCATAGGGGCTCTTGAACTCCTTAATAACCCCCCAATCTCTTCAATACAGCCAGCTGTTCTTGAAGATCCTCTAGATCACACAAGGGGATTCACCTGGCCCTTTCTCGAAAAGGGCCAGGCGAATCCCCTTGTGTGAATTTAATGTTGAGCACTCCTGGCACAACCCACATCAAAGTCATTCTAGGAGAACATTTTCTCCCATCGAACTATCTGAGTTTTAAACCTCTCTCCCAAGCAGGGGGTATATTTGGGCAGTGAACTGTGGTTCTTCTTCCACCTTCCTTCTGAACTATCTCATCCCACGCCACTGGGGTGGCGGAGCTCACTTTTCCGATCACCATACGAACTTCAGACAGATTGGGTGACTAGTAATGTTCCTCACGCTGACAGGAACTCGTCCCCCATTTCTTAGTAAGGCCGGAGTGGGTACGATCTCTGGGACCAATTCCATTCCAGCCTCCTCCTCTGTTGAATCAGCCTCTACCACCACGTAAGGGCCCGACTGGTCCCAGGACAGCTTGATCATGGTTTTCAGACAGGCCCTCTCCCCAGGCTGCAACACCTTCTCATGGGTATCCAATCGCCACAATCTTCCCACTCCTTCAGCAGGTGCCTTCTTCTCGTGTAATGCTCGCTGGAACGCCTGCCTCAGCTGAGGATGAATCTTTCCTATTGGAGTGCCCTCCAAGGCCAGAGGAGTGAGTAGTCTCATCACAAGATTGGTATTTGTGCCTATCAATTATGAATTTCAGCCTGCCCCAGGAGGTCGGTGACAGACGACAGTCAGCATGTCGAATGTTTCTGGTTTTCCTGCCATGGCAGGATTGAAAATTTACTCTAATCAGTATGTATCCGTCGTATGGGCACTTCTGGGTCCCTATGCCCCAGATCCCTAACTCTTCAAGCTTGCACAAAGGGATATGCTTCAAGTACTTGTGGTAGAAATCCAGATACAGCAACGTCACCTGAGCTCCAGTATCCAGTAGTGCTTGTTTACAGATGCCCTCGACTTGTACAGAGACTAGGGGGAGGGCCCCACTAAGTTCTGTGGTAGGTTCCTCACAGGTGGCTCTATAGTTTGTGCCCTAACCAACCGCTTTGGAGGCGATGGAGTTGGTCTAACTATTCGTTCAGTAAGGTGTGCATTGATCTCCTGCTTCTGTTTTCCCTTCCCTGAGGATTTTGATTCTTTTGCTCATTTAGGTAAAAAAGGGGTAAACAGATGACTTGCATCCTTTCCTTTTCTTGCTTCTTTTCTTGGTTTGGAGAGCAGTTTACCTTCGGGACTCTCAATTAGCTCCTTCACTGAGGTGTCTGAAGTTTCCCGCCGGCTTTCAGAAGAGTTATTTTTGTAATGCTCTCAGAACTTCAGTGAGTAATTGAGGGCTGATACCAGACTTGGGGTACTTAGCTCGAAAGTGTCCAAACTCTCCACACCCATAACATCTCTTCTCTCGCCCCTGGTATGGTTTTTGCTCACCTTGATGATTCCCTTGTTCTTGGACCTTCACTTGGGTCTCCATCACTCGCATCAGAGCATGATACATTTTGGTTTGGGCTTGAGTTACCTGGGCCATCAATTTGGTTGACCCAAGTTCAGCCACTGTGTCAGGAAGGTCCCGGTAGAAGACACAGTATTGGCCGCTCTGGCGCGCACCTGTGCGTGCTAGAGCGCATACGCCTGTGTGAATTAGTGTGCGTGCGCCTGTTTACCTGCCTTTGTGTGTTTGATCTCCTGAACGACCCAGCTTGACCTTTGGATTCTCCTTGCTCTCCGCCTGCATCTGACCTCGGCCTGCCTCTGACTTTGAACCTGCCTGCTCCTCTGGTACCTTGCTGCCTGCCTGTTGTTGACCCGGCCTGTGACCTGATCTGTTTGCCTTGCTCCTGCTCCAGTATCATCCATCTGTACACCTGCCAGCCTGCCTGCTCCCTCTGGAATCCACTAACTTTTGAACTGAGTACGGACTGTTTAATCCAGCTTCTGGGTGCCCGGTTGGTGATCACCTCTATGACATCAGGAACCCCAGAGCCGCCCTTCCTGCAACTAACCTGCCAGGCTCTCATACCACTTTGCACTCCTGTGCCTCCTGTCTGCTCTACCAGGGGCCGCAAGTCAGATACGAGAGACCTGCCTCTGCACTATTGGGCTCATCGGTCAGGTGAGTGAGAATCTGACACACTGGCTTATTAGTGTCAGAAAGGGCCAATTCCACTGGTTCAGACTAAGTTCCACTGTCTCCATTCGAGAAATCCATCTCCGCATGAACAGCTCGAGTCACCACTTTGTTTCCGGCCATAGAGCCCAATTCTCTCGATTGTTGGCTTTTCTCTTCTAATAGAGCCTCCTCCTCTCGTACTTCTCCTATCAGTTCAGGGTATGTGGATACCACTTGAGTTCTCTTCAGTAGTAACTTCAATACAATAGGATGATTTGGCCAAGCCCCTTGCAGAATCCGGGCCAGGTGGGCCTGGTCAACATCTTTGGGGTCAATACCCCTCTTGAGGATAATTTGATGCAGCATCCTGTCTACTCGAGAGATGTATTCGGACAGACTCTATCGCTTCTGCTGATGGATGTGGTTGAATTTGTATATCAGGTCTGCGGTAGTTTCAACCCTCCCAAATACAGCATAAAGAGCATCTATGTAGTCCATGGCGACACAAGTTTTCTCTTGCCCATCCTCAGATTACGGATCAACCATTCGGCTCATATCCATGTAGAAAGAGAGAGGAGGGGCACTGGCCCCTTGAGAGTCCATGGCGACACAATCTTGCCCATCCTCAGATTACGAATCACATCAGCCACTGGACCTCGAAGACTCTCACTAAGCCGTTGTCGTTTCATAGCCTCTGAAACACTCCATTCTTCCATAGCCCACAGAGCCTGACTCATCCACATTTCAAACTCATCTTCCCCCACAGGAGTTGGCAGTTGTTCTGAGAAGAACCTAAGTCTTCAATAGCTCTGGTTGGCATTTCCAGATCCATTCTCCACTAAGCTATCAACCAATCGGCTCATATCCATGTAGAAAGAGAGAGGAGGGGCACTGGCCCCTTGAGAGTCAGCTCCCACAGGAATGGGACCCTGCTCCTGAGTTTTGGTTGAGGGCTGCTCTCCCCCCACCTTGAGTGGGAACACTTTAGCAATCACCCCTTCAGCTAGCCATACCTCTTCCTCCTGAAAGCACATAGGTACCTTGTCCTGCCATTCTAGTAGTACCCTGACTTGATCCATCTCATATGTGGCTTCAGTTTCCACAGTGTAGGCCCGGTGTCCTGGGACCAGAGCTCTCAGCCACCTTCTGATCTCTCTCTTGGTGTGCTAACTTCCTATGATCTCCAGAACAGTGCTCTTCTCTGTTGGAGCTCCCTGACTCCTGCCCCAAGCAACCGCGGCCATCAAAGTGACTTCCCACGTAGATTGTGGCTCTTGTCTAGGTCAGTTATGGCCAGCTGCAGATAGCATCTCGGACGAGCCCCCAAATGTAGCACGACCCCCAAGAGGCTGCCTGGATTTACCCGCTCATCTGCACTGCCATGACCTGATGAACATTCCAACTCACCTGACACTCTGGGTTCAGATATCTTTGCACCACTTCAAAGCAATAAGGCCCCTTTCACACGGACGGCTGTTCTGCCGCAGTTTAGCATGTTTATTTTGTCTGTGAAACTTCAAGACTCCAGGCACAGCGATCAGCTGCATTTGTACAGTGCGATTACCTGCGTTTACGAGCGTTTATGTGCGGTTGCGTTTAGCTGCAGTACATTCCAAAAGCATTCCCATAGCAACCCTTTTGTTTCCAAGGGAATTGTTCCCTTGAATCTACCCATGATGCATTTCGGTCCTCTGCATTGCAAACCACCTTTTTCTAGTTTCTTTGTTCACTGGCTGAGTGTGTGTTGGAGTTTCGTAGGGAGAGGAGTGATCAGTGTATTGTGCCAGATTTTTTGGATTTTTTGGAAAATGAATGTGAATATGAGCGGTTTGCTGGCAATGCTCATATTGCTGATGATGAGGATGAAGAGGAGAAGAGCGATCGAGTGTAGGCGACGTCCCCGTCGTTACTGGGTCCATCCCTTGACCTCCCAGCGTCTATCGATTGGCTACTTTGCCCTGATGTTCGGTGAGCTGAGGACTCACGGGGACAAGTTCTTTAATTACACGAGGATGTCGGTGGCAACCTTCGATGAACTGTTGGAACTTTTTAGAGGACGCCTGAGTAGAACCAGGACCAACATGAGAAGAAGCATTAGTGCAGAAGAACGGCTGTTACTTACTTTAAGGTAGGTTTCCATATGTTGAACACATGCTCATGTACATGCAGGTGTACCAATATTATTGACAATAGTGTGTATGTATGTATGTATATATATATATATTTTTTTGAATTGTTATCAATTTTGTATTGCAGATACCTTGCCACTGGTGCCAGTTTCACCTCCCTCCATCATCAATTCCTAATGGGAATTTCCACTGTAGCTACAATAGTACATGATACTTGCCTTGTTATTTGGGAAAAGCTTAAAACCAGAGTCATGCCGGAACCAACATCCAGTCTGTGGGAGGAAATAGCGGAAGAATTTTGGGAGAAGACTAACTTCCCAAATTGCATTGGGGTATTAGATGGGAGACATATCCGACTCATCAAGCCACCAAACTCAGGTTCCCGCTATTTTAACTATAAAAAGTACTTCTCCATTGTCCTCCTGGGACTCAGCGATGCCAACATGAGATTCATTGCTGTGGATGTCGGAGCTTACGGGAGTTCTGGCGATTCCAGAATCTTCCGTAATTCCATGTTGGGCCAGCGATTTGAATATGGGGAATTTAATGTGCCACAGGCAAGGCCTCTTCCTGGTACTGCTATGCCCGATCTTCCCTTGGTAGTGCTTGGAGATATGGCATTTGCCTTATCCACCCACCTTCTCAGGCCCTATACGAGGCATGGTCTCACTGCCAGGAGGCGCATTTTTAATTATGGTCTCAGCAGAGCTCGGAGAATGGTGGAGTGCGCATTTGGTATTTGCACTGCCAAATGGCGTGTATTGATGACAGCCATGCACCTTGAAGTGGATCATGCGGTCAATGTAGTTTTGGCATGTTGTGTTCTCCACAACTTTTTGAGAGGTGAGGAGATTCTGTCCACCGAATCCCCGTTACCGCTTTATGAAGAACCCATAGGTCATGTTACTGGCACTCGTCCCACTAATCAAGCCCTACAAGTGCGTGAGGATTTTGCTGACTATTTTTTGACCGAAGATGGACAGGTCCCATGGCAAAATGACTATGTGTAAAGTTTTTATTTGTTACCCATGTTGCAGCAACCTGCTTGTTAGATCCGTTTCCATTTCTGTTTGGAATAAAGTAGTCTACAATGTTTTACAATTATAAATTGTTTTTATTTTTTAACTTTGTACTGAGGTGGTACTTTGCCCAAAAAGTAAGCTGTTTCTCCTCAAAAGAACATATGTACCAACGCCAGTTTTTTTTTTTTTTTTTGGGCGGAGTTTGTGACGCTTTGAAAATACATACCGCAGGTTCTTGAGTGGATGGTATATATTCTTGGGATGAAACTGTATCGGAAATGGTTTCTTGACTGGTGTCAGCGTCTTCTGGTGACAAACTTTCACGCCTTGCGCTTGCTCTCGCAGGAACACTTGACACAGTTCTAGGTAACAAAAACAACATAAAAGTAAAAAAAAAAATATTGTCATGTGTACACTACACCCTCGGAGCTGGGGGAACATTGTTTAGCACATTCTAATCAATGGGACCGTGCAGCTATACTGCCCACAAAACGTTAAGTTAAATATACTTATGGGCGCATCTCGGTGGTACGCCTCAAAAAAGACAAAGCCTCTGCATGGGGGTTAGGCCTGCGACGGGTTGAGGGTGCTCCGCTTCTCTCCGCAGCCTTCTCTTCGTTGACTTCTTTTTTGTACCGGTCACGTAGGGACCTCCAACGTGTATAAACCTCCTTTCCTGCAATATATATTTAAGGGGGTAAAAAGTCTGTGATGCAGTGCTGTATCGCTAAACAACGGCCTGGTCAAAGGGGGTAAAAAGTCAGTGATGCAGTGCTGTATCGCTAAACAACGGCCTGGTCAAAGGGGGTAAAAAGTCAGTGATGCAGTGCTGTATCGCTAAACAACGGCCTGGTCAAAGGGGGTAAAAAGTCAGTGATGCAGTGCTGTATCGCTAAACAACGGCCTGGTCAAAGGGGGTAAAAAGTCAGTGATGCAGTGATGTATCACTAAACAATGGCCATGGTCAAAGGGGGTAAATGTTCAGCTTGTGATTAGGAAACAGCTATGATGCATGTGGACCCTGCTTCACCACAAACCTTGCACTCACCTCGGTTATCCTGTTCTGTCGCAGACATATCCTCCCAATTTGGTGTAACATATCGGTAAACTTCCTCCCACTTCGACCTCTTCAAAACTCTGTCTGCATATCCTGGGCATTCTGGGTCCCATAGCTCCGAGCGGGCATGCATCAGGGCTATAATGGCCTCATGGGAGATGTCTCGAGCCGCCATGCTTTCTTCTCCCCTTTTCTTTCCTCTATCCATATGTACTTCCTGTGTCATTTCCCAGGTACACCTGTTGATTTTTATGTGCTTCCGGGTGAAATTTTTATTTTTCTCACGCCGCTATCCGCAGTTGAAACAAAAGACTGCGATTACCTGCGGTTATGTGCATATAGCTGGGCTACATCGCACCTGGACGCATTCAATTCTATTTTTTCTATTTGCACGGAACCGCATGTAACGAAATCGCAGCTAAACGCTGTGTGTGAATGGGGCCATAGGAAAGCATTGTGTGCTTTTAGCTGCGGTAGAAAACTAGAAAATCCGCAGCTAAAAGCACCATTCTATCCGTCCGTGTGAAAGGGGCCTTAGTCAGACAACTCTGTGCATTTATATTCTGATAATGTTTACTAGGACAGTTCAAAGTAGATATTTTCACAGAAAGGAGGTAATAGATCTGCTGAGTTTTAGGAAACAGTGCCAACTCAGCAAAGGAATTCTTCCCAATAACACAAGTCAAGATATTTGCAAACAGTATATTATATACTGTGGAGTACTGCTTGCACCTGAAAGGATAAACAAGGTTAAATAGTTATACAGAACACTTCTAATAGGGGAAGACCTCGAACAGCCTATAAACCTTAAAGAGAGGTCAGACTTAATGGCAATAGTATAAGGGCCCTTGAAGCAATAATGACAGCAATGTCCCTGTTGCAGATCTGATGGTTTTCACCGGCACGTAGGAGTGTGTTAATTGTATCCAATAAGGTGTAATAGCCAGCGATAAGATTTCTTGAAATGGTAGAGGATAAAGGTGTCTATGCACAGTGTTCAAGATAGGTTCAGTAAAGTGTTTCTAGGGTAAAGATGTCTGTGCAGTGTCCCAGTGAAACCATAAGAAAAGATTTGTAAAAGGTGGGCGATTGCCCTCTCACCAACGACCAGGCTGATTTAATGCCTTCCGGACAGCAGCCCCTGAAGCGACACACGTGCAGCGCATCCGCCGCTACGATCTCCCACTGTGAAGCATAGAACACAGGTTGGTAGGCGACTGAAGTGGTGCTGGATGGATGTCTGACAAACAGCAAGCAGTGCTGGGCCCTTCTCATCAGGGTTGGAATGTTTGCACTGCGTGGTAGGCCGCGACTTCTCTCTCAATGCACAGAGAGGTCCGTCTCACGTAAGGCCCAGGAGGAAGAGACCACAGGGCCGGGCTTTGACTTCTTATATAGTTCCTCCCAGCAATCTGTCCGATGGCAGCAAACATCCTTGGGATGTGTAATCCAGGCATAGCATCACGCAAAGCAAATATCAGTCTGTACAACTACTCGTCCCACAATCCCTTTAGCTTGGCTCACTAATATGATGTCAATTGATAACACTGAGCACTAGAGGGACATGCAATGCATAGAAATACCAAAGTAACACTGTACTTTATAATTGTAGTCCACATAGCTACATCTGTATAGGGGTACAGGGCAGGAAGATTATGTTTGGATTTCATAAACAGCAATTTAGTTATTCTTTGGAAATCTGTTTCAAGGTAGAGCAACAAATGGCAGACCTAGCATCATAATAATGTGTGTGTCAGTAAGGTGTATAGAATTTGTGGCAACTCTGACAGAATGGTGGTAAGCATGTCTTCTACAAAGTGGCAGAGTTTTAGGCCTAGTTCACACCTGTGGGATTTCAAATGCATTTCCTGAGGTGCTTCAATGCTCAACAATAAGATTCACATTATATTCAATGGTGCTTGTTTACACCTAAGTATGTTGCTTGCATTTTGAAAAATCATTTGAGCTTCTTTGGGGCAGAGTTGCAAATTTTTTGACCCCTATAGATTTTATTGGGAGTACCTGAAAATGCGCAGAATGCATATTTCTTGCAAAATGTATTGCCTCCAGGTAAGAGATGTTAATTCAGAAAATTTGTGTGACAGTTCATATGGAAAACATCAGCTGTTTGAAGGTTCAACCATCACCACACCAAGTGATTCTGCGCCCTTAGGAGTTGCACTCACCGGATTCCCAATTAACAAACGCCTTTGTATATGTTATGCCTTTACGATCTCTGCCTAAGCACACCTGCTCGGATCTCCAAGAACGATCATCCAAAAGATTTCAGACTTTCTGGTCCTATGATTCGCTTGGGTTAAGCATGCAAAAACCCTTTAATAGGCTTGGGCATGAGGAAGGAAAAGAATGGTCATAGTGTGAATCTGTAAAACTTTTATTCATAAAAATAACCCCTTTCCCTTATGCCTATGCACTTACAAACATATTATAAAAAGAGGCGTTCAGTATAAAATATTGCACTGTGTAATGAGTTCCTATACTCTCACCACCTCTCGTGGAGATCCAATCATTCGTGGTGGTTCTCGGGAGGAGATCGGAGCCAGCGACAGATGCAGCAAGCCGTGTAGTCTTTGTCAATAGGCGTGGCTCACACGGTACAGACTTGCAACTTTATAGTCCCCCAGTAATGAACATTAACCCCTCCCAAACATCGGTACACGATCCTCAGTAGTTCCCACCACGAAACGATCAGATCCACATTGTACAGACCTATTGGTGCTCTCCACCAAGGGTCAAGAGGCATTCTCATAGTCTGAGAGGATGGTGACTGCAGGGACCCCCACATCAACAAACCAGGGCTTGTTCATGAAAACACATTGCCATATCTGTGGGAATTACCAAAGTGAGATCAATGTCCATACATATGAAAGGCTCAACATATTAATTCATAATTAATTAGTATAATACACTTCGTAAAATTTAAACCACAATAAAAACTAAGTGTATTAGCGGACATCTACATCATAAAAAAACTCTATTATTTAACATATATCTGTTCGGTAATGTAAACAATGAGTTAATCTGTGACATCTATTGGCTTTGTATATACACTATTTAGTCTGTGGACATCATTATTTTAAATGTATCAGCACCGCGGGGACCAAATTCTAAACAATTCCAAAAATATACGCAAAATAAAATAAAGATAAAAATCGGTTCTAAAATATTCAAATTATTAATAGAATAAAATAGAATCAACTCATCTTCAAGAGACTGGACATTAAACTTATAACATTTAGTGATGATTTGTGATTCCCGCACTCCAATCCAACATTCAGGGTATACCCACCATGAAGAGAACCCATGTGGGGAGGGGAGTTATTGGTAAATTTAAAACAAACGGGACATGCAATATAAGGTGAATATGTTAGTGGTTAACCCACATTCAATCCCATAATTAAGGTGGATCGTAATGCCTGAGACTTATGTCAGAGACAGACCCAATGATATAACATGTAACGTGAACTGAATCCCAATAATTTACCATGTAATGTGAACTCGAACAATAGTCTCTAATGAAGCAATCGGGTTCAACGTTCAAACCTGTAGGCTGGAGAGTGTTGGTGAGATATGTCCATTTTTTCTCACTCTTGGATATCTCTCTTATCATATTTGAACCCCTCCATGAAGGACTTAATTTCTCTATGCCACAGAACAACAGACCTGAAGGGTCTCTATTGTGCTTGCATCTAAAATTAAGTGACACACTGTGATCCAGTCCGAACCTATATTGTTCACTATAGATCAGGCCGGGGGATTAGACGTCTTTTTATGGACTTTCGGGAGGGTGTATATTGTCAGTATACGATTAAAACTCGGTACCAGATATCTTTTTTCCTTTTTTGATAATACCTTATTATCAAACCCGTAATCAACAAGGTTCATTAAATCTTGCCTATACCCTCTAGTAGGATCTCCCTTCAATCGAGTATATGTGTTCTCATCTGTTAACATCTCCTATAGTTGGGAGTGATAAAATTCTTTAGTCATAATAACCTCTCCTCCCCCTTTGTCTGCCAGGCGGACTATGATATCATTTCGTTTTTCCAAAGCACTAATCCCCTCTTGTATATATCTCGGATTCGTATTCCGTTTGGGAACAATTTTCTCCAAGTCCTTAAGAACTAATTGTTTGAATACTTCTATGAATACCTCTGTAAATTAAAAAGTTTGCAGGGCTATGCAATGCTGCTGCCAGAGTACCTGGAGAATTTTCCCAACACAGCAATGGAAAAATGGGTGGAGGATGTGGGTGATATAGACGGGGATCAGTGGTCAGAGGCCCTGGAATCGGTCCACCTTTGTTCTTTAAATTTAACCCAAAGACTGTCCCAACTATATATGTTATTGAGGGTTCATAGAACCCCACTTAAATTGTTTTCTCTTGGACTTCAAGGGAGCTACTGGGGACCTGATACATCTCATACTGGGGACCTGATACATCTCATACTGGGGACCTGATACATCTCATTTGGCGGTGCCCAAAGTTGCACCGCTTTTGGACTGGCATAGTTAACACCATCAACAATGCTTTTCAAGTAACCATCTCACTGTGCTTATTGGATATACTGGATGAGGTTATAATGGACAAATATGTCAGAGAGGCGGTGTTCACAGCACTGTTCCAAGCCTGAAAGCTGATCTTGCAACATTGGGTGTCTGAAACCTATCCAACTTTATAGATGTGGTTAACCAATATGGGATCAACTTTGAGATATGAGCGCTTAATATATAAGCATAGAGGCAGCCCGATCTGGTTCAATAAGATCTGGGGATGCTGGCTAGCTACCCCTGGCTTGGCTCCATTAGACCTAATCCTAGGCTATTGACATAACATGGAAACTCAACCGCTTAGTGTGTCCTCACCCTTGGAGTGAATTTTAATTTAAAGTACTGGGGAAGAGATAGGATGAGAATGTCTTCCTAAACCATATCTAGGGATGCATACACTGTGAGATATAACGACTAATGACATCTCAGGTTCAATCAGTTTTATAAACCTGCTTTCGCTATGTGCAAGAACATTATTCTACTTTGTATTCTGTGATGGTATTGTATAAATGTACTTCGGAATGTGGGTTGTTTATTGTGCTGTTAAAAGTTGTTGTTAAACTTTATTCTGATTTAAAAAAAAAAAAAAAGTTTGTAGTGCTTTCATGAATAGAGCTCAAGGTTTCTGACTACATACACACCACTGAAATGTGATGAAAATGCCTTACTGAATCACTTTCACTGTTCCCTGCTATAGCACTTTCAATATTATTTGTTCTTTTAATAACCTGAAATTGCAGTTTGCTTACAACATTTCTTTTACATAAGCCAGGTTTTGGAAGGGATCTCATTTATCGCTTGTTTCCATGTTAAAGCGGCACTAAACCACCTGTTCTTCAACTTGTTCGATTAACCTTTGACTAGAAATCCTGGAAGCTGATTGGTTTCTATGCAGAGCTGCACCAAATGTGGCACTCTCCAGTTTAAGTAAATCAACTCCTCTCTCTTTTGCAATAAAACTTTTTTGCCTTCCTTCAAACTTTTTTTTTCCTAATTGTACCCTGACTTCTAGACATCTGTAAGATGCTAGGAATAGGAACCAGGTCCTAAGATGTTGAAACTTAAATGCTCATGCATAAGAGGTACACTATATTGCCAAAAATATTGGGACGCCTGCCTTTACACGCACATGAATTTTATTGGAATCCCAGTTTAATTCCCCATACACGCGGTCGGATATTCCGATGGAAAAAGTCCAATCGGATTATGTTGTCGGAAAATCTGATTGTGTGTGGGCTCTAGTGGGGAATTTGAGAGCAGGATCTAAAATTTTCCGACAACAAAATCCGATTGGACTTTTTCCGATCTTGTGTAGAGAATTCCGACGCACAAAGTGCCACCCATGCTCAGAAGAAATTTGGAGACAAAAGCTATTGGCTACTGGCCTCTACATAGTCCCGTCGTACGTGTTGTACGTCACCTCGTTCGGAATGATCAGATTTTCCGACAACTTTGTCCGACTGTGTGTGTGCTACACAAGTTTTGGACAAAATCCGTCTGAAAAAATTGGACAGATTTTGTGGTCGGAATGTCCGACCGTGTGTACGGGGCATTAGTCCGTAGGGTTCAATACTGAGTAAGCCCACCCTTTGCAGCTATAACTGTTCAACTCTTCTGGGAAGGCTGTCCAAAAGGTTTAAGAGTGTGTCTGGGAATGTTTGACTATTCTCCCAGAAGCGCATTTGTGAGGTTAGGCACTGATGTTGGACAAGAAGGCCTGGCTCACAGTCTCCACTCAAATTCATCCCAGAGGTGTTCTATAGCCTCAACCCCAAAATCGCTTATCTGTATCTTAATAGACCTTGTTTGTGCACTGGTGTGCAGTCATGTTGGAACAGGAAGGGGCCATCCCCAAATTGTTCCCACAAAGTTGGGAGCGTGAATTTGTCCAAAATGTCCTGGTATGCTGACGCCTTAAGAGTTCCCTTCACTGGAACTAAGGGGCCAAGCCCAACCCATGAAAAACAACCCAACACCATAATCCCCCCTCCACCAAATGTTTTAGAGGGGTGGCTCAATACTTTTGACAATATAGGGTGGATGAGTGGGTTGCTTTATGGTATGGGGCTCCCAGGAAGCTGTTCACCCTGCTGTATGAGGAGTTCTGAGGAAGAGTATTACTAATGGCAATTCTGGGAAAGACTCAAAAGAGTAGGATTCCAGTAAAAGTTATTACGCAAAATCTTGCATTTCATTTTTCTTTTCTACTGTCTGCTTCTGCTATTTTTCTGCTAATTTTTCAAAGCATAAAATATCAAAGAGGAAAAATAAAATGCAAAAAAATATAAAAAAAAAAAAACAGTAACACCTCCCTAACAAAAGTCCAAACATCCTCCCCCCACTGAAAATGTATTACACCCAGTTAAGAGTAGCGAAAAAGAAATGCAACATTTTAGAGGTAAAATAGTGGATAGGTAATTTTTCCTGTTAATCTATAGACAAAGGAAATTGGATTTTATCATGCTAACAGCAACACAGTAACAAAGGAGAGTGAAATTCTAAGGAAAATGAACGGCTTCAGATTTTTGAAACAAATCTACTTTTAGCTTACAGCTGCTTTTGCACATTGCGCCCTCCGGTGGTCACAAACAGCATTACAATAGTTTAAAAGACTGTAAGCTAGTGGAAAAATCTTGATAGTAAATTTGATATATGTTTGTGGTAGCTAAGGGATTGTAAATCAAAGGAAAATAGGTAGGATTATTCAATAAAAAAATGTGACAAATGTGATTTGCTCTTAAGGGACACCTAGTAAATTGAACACAAAGCAAAGGCCATGATGAGCTGTCTATTGCTAAGCCTTACATTGCAATTTTCCTGTTTTCTTTTACTATTAAAAAAAACTGCATGCCCCTCTCTTCCTAGAGGTACCAGACTGAAACACCTTGTACCCCGTCTACTTAAATTAAGCAGAATTATCACACAGTGAAATAAAAACTTGAATTTTCTCTAACCATAGGTATGCAGTTTAAATTTTTTGTTACTGACTGGTGAAAAAGTATGCATGTTTGGGTTATCTGAGCATGTAATTACTCTTATATAGGTAGCAAATACTATAGTGATAAGCTGCAATTTTTTGTGGTGTGTTGCATTTAACAATTTTGTGGCACTCTGATTTCTGGGATATTTTGGTGTTTTGGCAGCCCATTATTTTCATTTGACTGCCTTAATGCAACTGCAAAACATATTAAACTAGTTAAAAATGTATACTTACAACAAAAATATGTGAACTAGGCTTTCTTATGCTATTATCAAGGTAACAATCCTTGGCCCAATTAATTAGGACTGTTGCACAACTTCGTATGACGGTTATGTGCGTTGTGTTAAGCCAGGCGATTTATTTTGAATAAGTTGCCAACACATCCAAGTGCACCAAGTACCTGATTCTTTTTTTTATCAAACACAGTTCACTACAATGCTAAGTAGTTTGTTTCCATATGTTTCAGCACACTGAACGCACAATAATGGACCGCCTTAGTACCTTGGTATATCACTCAAAATGAAGGGAATATGCTAATATGTGCATGCTGCAGTACTGTGCAATGTGGGAACACATGCATTACCCAGTTAGCAAGCAATTGTGCTGCAAGTTTGAAAATGACTTGCTAAGAGATTGCTAGACTTGTCAGGCTTCACAAGTTTGTTGCACAATTGCAGCAAGTCTGCATTGCATGACCCCAGATCAACATTCTTTGCAAACTTTCTGCAAGTCTGCTGCAAGTTCTGGTTCAGTTATGTTTTGTAATAGTCATCCCACCACAGGGGTCACTGTGGCTGAATTTTTACGCTGTAGACTTGCAGAGCTCTTGCTGTAGACTCACCACTGCAACTTTGCTCTTGCTGCAGATTTGCCATGCAAATTTGCTACAAATTGCAAAAGTGTCAACTAGAACTTGTGCTTCAAGTGCTCTGCAAGTGTACAACTTGCCAGTGAAAATGTGCAGCAAGTTAACAAGACTTACATTTCAACACTGCCACAAATTTGTGGTAAGTTATCCTTGCTATCTGGGTTACCACAATGTAAAGGGGTCAAGCTGGAAGAGGCAATAACAGGTACATTACAAATGATTTCTAAATAAGAGCAATCAGTTGATATACCTATAAGCTTAATGAACATGTCAGATCTTGAGATCATTTTTAGAAAAGTATGTGCATTAAGTGTCCTACACACAGGAAAGGTCTTCTTCATTTGTTGATTTAAAAGACATTCAGCAGGCCTCTGCTAAAAAAATATTTTAGCTTTAAGTATATTTACATTTTCTTGGAAACGGTAGGGACGAGTTAAAACCAGCTTTTCGTTTGCAATTGGGGAGATTTTCCTTGACCTCCCGTCCTCTTAACAAAACAGGAAGTGAGATCAAATCCCCCAAAATGAGGGGTAATACCCTCTAAGACAGTTTCAGTTGCAGTGACAATGGTCACCGGGACAAACAGGGAGAGTGAACCTGCCTAATGAGGGCACAGACAGCAATTAAATTCTAACAAGGGTTCTAACCCTTCCCTACTTTGGCTTTAAATACATGTTAAGAATTCTTTTATTGCACGTGACAGTCATGTTTGAGTAATCAAGGTCTTGGTGCTCTCACAGCTAATGCTTCTGTGCTACAGCCCAGGCTGCTCCAGTTATAGCCTTCCAATCAGTGTATCATCAATCTCCTATATTTTTACTGGGTCTTTTTGTATTTAAAGTAGAACTTTTTTCCATAAAAAAATAATGTGCTACAGCTTTTAATTATTAGCTAATTTGTACTTACAGGTTTATCTTAATCCCAATGCAAAGTACCACAGATGTTTATCCTGCCAGTGAAATCCACCTAATGCAGCTTCATGTGATGGTGTGGCAACAATGCTGCACTGCTCCTGAACTCAGAGCAGAGTTGCCTGGTTGTACTATAGTGGAAAGGATGATGTTGCAGGGGGTGTGTCAGCAGTGTCACTGCATGTAGCTTGTCAATCAATGCCTGACCACCCCCAGTCCTGCCCACTGCTCTCTGGATTGACAGCACTGTCTCTTTTGCTGAAACTATGTGAGCTGCAGTGTCTGGGAAGGGAGTGCGTAAGACACAAAGAATGATTTGGCTCAGTCAGGAAAGCTAAAGACAGATTTTTGTTTTCTTTATAAGGCTTGTACATCATATAGTAACTGGATTTGGAACTTATTTGCACTGTCATGCTGGAGCCTTTAGTAATTCCTAAATAGACAACACTTAGGTTTCTAAAGCACTGAATATCATAAACAATTGAAAGATTTATTTTTCATGAAAAATACTTATTTTCATCCTTTTTTCAGGTAGACCAACTTCCTGGTAGTAACAATAGTGGACCAAGTGTATGCTGGTACAGAGATTGTTTACCGATTGAGCCTCTGAAGCAGCCAGCACAGTCCGGTAAAACCGGTCAGGCGTTCTTTCTGACCACCTCTCATGTTGTGACACTAATAAGCTATACCCTATGGACTCAAGGCATGGCAATTTTGTGACAAATTCTGCGATGAAAGGGAATCTACAACATCCTAGGATTGGATAAGTACTTTTGCACTTTATCTTACTGGGACAGTGATGCTTGCAGGATATACATTGTGGATTATAATTTCAGAGGGATCCCACAAGTTCAACATTGGCAGCAGTGTCTTTTTCATAGATCTTGGATCAACTATACAGTGCGAGGGAGGGAATCTAGGTTGCAGAGTGTCCTTTACAGCTGAACATGTATACTCATTCCATTGACATTGACCCTGTTCCTGGTATATGAACCTCCTCTGGACCACTGTTACCAATTATCAAACACCAAGCCAAATATCGCTGTTCCTCTGGGCTATCCCTCTGTTTTGTTTTGCCTACCTATGTAATTTCATTTAGGACTTGATCCACGTTCATCACGCATTCAGGATTCCCCACATCTAATTTTCCTTGCAGGAGACCACCTCATTACACCACAGTGTTAATTCATTGGAGCCTTCTCATTGGAGGTTTTGTGGTTCTATAGGCATAGGTGGTGTGCTGAGTGTGCCTGGGCATTAGCATTATGGCTCTGTGTGCCAACGGAGAGATGGGAAAGACCGGCTCTGCCATAAGAGAAGTTCAAGTGCTTCTGCACTTTTCTTTCACTGTGCCCTCGGGGGGGTCAATGTGGCAGTACAGTGGTTAGCACACTGGGGCAGCACAGTGGTGTAGTGGTTAGCACTCTCACCTAGCAGTAACAAGGGTCACTGGTTCAAATCCCAACCATGACACTACCTGCCTGGAGTTTGCATGTTCTCCCTGTGCCTGTGTGGGATTCCTCCGGGTACTCCAGTTTCGTCCCACAATCCAAAGACATGCAGGTAGGTTAATTGGCTTCTGTCCAAAATTGGCCCTAGTATATGAATGGGGACCTTGGATTGTGGGCTCCTTGAGGGTAGGGAATGTGCAATGTACAGGGATAGGGACAATTCTAGACACTCACTCAGGATGGACTGGTGTCTTTATTCAACCTTACTAACTATGAAACTATATATATATATATATGTACATATTACACACAAACATGTGTTTGAGCTTTGGGGTGCACACCCTAATGCAATAGGCTGTGTACACTTATGACTATAGGGTATTCATGCCATTTAGAGTACTTTACGGTCTGATTTTTACAATAGTGGTGGTCATGCATTTTATTATTGTACATGGCTTGTGTATGTGTCTTTATGTGGCTTTTTTTTAATTTTCATTTTTGATTTAATACATTTACATTTTTGATATGAGCAGTCAGCTGTATAGATTCATTTTTTTGGAGACGGTTGAGCTATATCAGGTTTTTTATTCTTGAGTTATACAACTACTTGCAGTCTCCACCAGTAGGAGCAAAATTAGGAGGCTGTTGTCACCTTATAACAGGAAGTGCCTGGACAAAATCCTTAATGGCATGATCAACAGGTACTATTTTAATGAATGCTGCAGGTTTATAAAGATTGAAAAAGACTTTTGGAATTGCATTAACAAGGTAAAGGTAAGGGTAAAGGTAAAGATATTTTAGTGATTGGGGTTAGAGCTACTTTAAACAAGAAGCGATTTCAAATTCCTTTTTGTTGTTCAACTCTGCCCATTGAAAACTGGTAGAAGACCCTCAGATACAGTTTGGAAAGTTTGTGTTTGACTTTATTTGCGATATAAATTATTATTGCGTACTAAAATATTTTTTTGTTTGCACACAGAATTCCTTGCCTATGCTCAAATAGCTTGATGTTTTGTGGATTTGACTGGATATAACTTCACCTTTTGACTTTACTGATAAAGGTAGCATCAGTAACATTTTCTAGACATGAAAAAGATGTTGTGTCTGGTCACAAAATGTCTCATCTCCCGGAGTTATTCCTGGATGAGTGCTGCTTATTTATTTTCATGAAAGAGTCAAAAGGTCACTTGCTGAATTTTTAAAGGAGATCTCTGGTCATAGTATTCGCTTTCATTTTATAACATCAGCATTGTAATAATAATACAGACAATAGTTATTTTTGACAATCCAATATAAGCTTACTTAAAAAAAATCTCTTTTCATGTTTCTCCTGTCATGTTCTGCCTATCTGCTGACCATCTCTTTCCACAACTTCCTAGATTCCCTCCATGCTTTTTTATATTATGACCAATGATACGCTTTAAAATGTTTTTTTTGCTTTAATGTCTGCTGCATTATAGCAGCCCTTTAATTTTTCCATCATTTTCCCAGATACATAAACAGGTCATTTGTAGGATAAAATCTTAATCCTGTGGGTTGTTTTAGGGCTATTAGGATTCACTTCAGCAACCTTATTAATTTACAATGCCATAGGCCAAATTTAATTAGAAATCAATAAATTAAAAAAAAATTGTATAACCAAGGAATAAGTTATTCCTTATGCAAATCTAGGATGGACGAGCAAATTATTTTTGGAAGTGAGAAGTGTGATTGGTGTGAACTTGGCTCACTTTGAAAGTTTTACAATAACCAATAGCATTTGTAGTTCAATAGTCACAGGGCAAAAATTTGCAAAAAAGGTTATGTTCTGTTTATACAGATTTAATTTACAGGAGGCATACATAATAGATTGTTTTAAATCCATAAAAGTCTGAACGTGCATATTTAGGATATCTATACCAAACAAATAAATGTCTGTGATGGGATCAGACATTGGTGAATGTTTTCAAGAAGCATTTACATTATTTTTAAGGCTTTTTGTTTGTAATTACATGGGATAGTCAGATTTACTAATTCTATATTTTGTGTTTGTTGCACTACATAGAACACACAGGGGTTGATTTACTAAAACTGGAGAGTGCAATATCTGGTGCAGCTGTGCATAGAAACCAATCAGCTTCCAGGTTTCATTGTCAAAGCTCAATTGAACAAGTTGAAGTTAGAAGCTGATTGGCTACAATGCACAGCTGCACCAGATTTTGCACTCTCCAATTTTAGTAAATCAACCCCACAGTCACAGCCTGGTTTTGCAAGAGATCAGTCCAATATCGTATGAACAGATATGTCATTGATTTAAATCTTTGTACAGCCTGCTTTATAGACATTGCTATATCACATACACAAGCCTTTTGAGTAAAGTAGGGAAGCTATGATGGTTTATTAATTGAAGTAATCACATTTTTCAACTTTAGATTGGTTGTTATGGGTTAATGTAGTTTGCTCTTTGCTAATGAAGCATGATGATTGCCTATAGCAGTCATTCTCAGCCAGGTTTCCAGTGTTTCTTGGGTACCTGCAGAAGCTTCTAAGGGTTCCTTGACTTGTAGGTGATTGACCTCCCAGTTGATGGTGCCTGCATAGTTCCAGGACCAAACTAGAAGCGTGAAACCAATGGACTTTTCAGCTGTCTGTAAGGGTGGTATTCTAACCACCAATGTAAAGCCCCATACACACTATCAGATTTTCTGCAGATTTTTGTCTTCAAATTTACCAAAACCATATAATATGAGGTCAAACCTTAGGAGTTTAAATTTGTATGCAATCAGGCAGGCCCTTGCACTACATGGTTTTGGTAAATCTGAAGACAAAAATAAGCAGAAAATCTGATAGTGTGTATGGGCTTAAGGGGAGTGGTCTACTCACTGACCAACTATGTAAGGGGCATTTTCCTTATTGACCCTCATGAATCGGATTCGGTAAGCGTTCTCAGGGACCTGTAGGTATAGTGATTGTTTTTTCAATTGGATGAGATAGATGAACTAGGCAGTCTAGAAAATATTTTGGGGGTTCAAAAGTTGAGAAATACTGGCCTTTAGTTAAGTTGACCATACGGGTTACAATCAAATTATGCAATCTACTTTTGATCTTCAAATAAATATGTTGCACCTGCGTTAAAGGATACAAATTAGTTCAATAGGCAGGTCCTCACATTTCGTAGTTTTGGTTTATCTTTAGCTGGCCATACACATTAAACTATCATTAGATTTGCCAAAACTTTGCACTACGAGAGCTTCCCTAAACAATCCATTCAATTTGTATCCAATCAGAAAGGCCATTGTACTACATAAATGATGGCAGAGTGAAAGGAAATTGTACAAATAGATTGCAATGTGTATAGCAAACATAGAGGAGATTGAACAATCAGATTGTAACATGAACTAAAAAAAAAAAGATTGTACAATCAGATTGTATTGTATATGGACATCTTTAGACCTCTTTCTTACTTTTGCACTTTAAGGCCTCTATTACAGAACTTTAAATTGCACCTAAAACACACAATAGTTCTCAGTATTACAGTTTTGTTTTTTATACATTTTTTTGAAAGATGCCTTTTAAAAAAAAAAAAACGGCTATGGTTTTCAGCAAGGAATTTTTATTTTTTTTTCTAAACACAGAATGCTACTACATGTAAAATTCTCTATGCATACGTGTTCCATGTATATTAACACATACAGATGAAGATAAAATGCAAGACCCCTGGCAAACATAAAACGCAGGTTATAACGAATGCAAAACTGCATGAAAGCATTTTAAATACATGCCACAACCTGCAAAAATATACTTGAATACAAATGAATAGAAATGATTGTATAGTAGTATACAATAGTATTGTATAGTGTATAGTATGGTATTGTAAATTATTGTAAGTGTAAAATAGGTAAAAAAAAAAGACTTCTAATTAGGTATTGGAGGAAAATGATTAAGATCAAATATTTTCTTGACATAACATATGCTCTTTGCACAGTACTTGTAAGGGTTTGCCATACTGACACTAGCAGGGCCACCGCCACCGTCCTACCAGTGATAACCAGAAGTGAACCAGTCGCTGACCATTTCACAAAGTCTGACTTGTTTTACTCCATAATTGCAAAACAATCCTTCTGCAACATTTTTGCCACAAAACAGATGCCATTGTCAGCACGCACATTAGAAAGTGCAATCTGCTTTGAAGTTTTTTTTTTTCCTTTCCCTAATGGCTGTAAAGTGAAAGAAAGTGTCTTCCTATTTCTTAATTCAATCATAGAAAGGAGGCTTGGTAAAAAGCCCACAGATTTTGCCCAAAGTGTGACAGAGTTCTCTTTGTGTTTGCTTATCCTCTGCTGTCACACACTTTAATTCGCTCCTCTTTATCAGGCATTCAAAACTTTCTTCAATGACATTCAATAAGGTTCAAACTGCAGAAGGAAAAAAAAAAAAAACTGGTTATTTTTGAGATATTCTTCCCAGTGGCTTTGGCTGGGTGTCCATGGAAAGGGGGAGTTAACTCTTTTGCCCCCAGGCAGCTCTGCAGGAACCTTGCCTGAGGGCGGAGAGGACTGCAGGTGCAAAACTGGTTTTCTGCCCCCTAAAGCACATAATATGGTCATTTTATCCGCCGCTTATCCATCTTCTCAGCATCAGTCCATCAATTATGCAAAGCAATGGGTTTTTTGTGCCTTAATAGCCCATATCATTATTAATATGTATTACCTGTTAAACAGATTTATATATACTAATACTCTCTAAATGAATATATTACATGTGGGTCCCTGTGGAAAAGGTCTTATTTTCTGCTTGTTTTGTGTGAAACGTATCGTGTGCAGACTCTTCTCTCCGCACACAATGTGCCAACAAAATGTGCGTTTAAACAAAAGCGCTACTTTTCATTGCCAAAATGGAGCTGGACATACAAATTATAGTATATAGTTTAGCGAAATGATGGACCTTTCTGTAATTAAAGAAAAACTCATAATATTAACAACAAAAGCAACAATTATAATACCAAACAAAATGCCTAATTGAAAACAACATATGCTAAACTAAGCACACATACAAAGTGGGCCTGATTTACTAAGAATACTGGGTCTTACATTTTATGGGACAGTTAGGGATGTTTTATTCTGATTTGCTAACAGCTAAACATGAAGCAGGTTCCCAGACAAGGACAGGCACAAATATACATGGCTTTAATATCATCTCTCTGAGTATTTATTACCACACCTCTCAAAAACATGCAAATAAGAAATGTACACACTCACACCACTTATTTTAGGTTGAAAGGTACAAAGATGATATTATGTAACTATTCAATGTCAAAATTAATCATAAAATAAAATTGTAAGGTGTATGGATAGATTCAATCTTATGAACAATTTTATACAGTGCCAACCAATGTCCATGAATACTCTGTATTCTGTCTGAGACATTTTGATTTCACCATGATTGTGTGAACCTAATATAATGTCCAAGTAAAAAGTAACACATGTGGCCAACTTTAAAACTGAATATAATTTGTATTTTATGATTTTTATATGTTACTATGCTTTAAAGAAATGGTATTGTTAGTTATTTGGTTGAAAATGATAGCAATGTATATAAAAAAATGTGTTTTTTGCAATGAGTTAAATTATTATTAATATTTCATTTATTTATTGTCTATGTTGCTATCATACTTAGAAAGTTATATTTATAATAATGACTGCATTGTCTAATTATACTCTAATTATATTTGTAAACTTACATATCTAAAAGCTATGCTGAAGCTGTAACGCTACTTTGCATAAGACAATTATATATGTATTTATAATCTAACCTTTTTTTTTTTTTTTTAATGATGATTTAAAACAATAAAAAACAGTAAACGGATACCCTTATTGATATTGCCCCACTTTCATTTATTTAATTTTACATGCATTCATTTAAATTTGAACAGTTTATCCCACATTACAAACACTGACTGCACATGAATAGGTCAGACTGTACACAGTTCATATTTTTATATCTATCAATTTGTTTTGAATTCACAAAATCTTATCATTTTTTTAAATACTGCTTTTGTCTGCAATATTTCTGTTTTAACTTTTAAAATGTGTACATTTTTGGAATAAAATAGAATCAGCCTAGTAGGCTACATCCCAAAAAGCTGATCATTAAGGAAGACTTTGTTCTCCCATTCTGATATGTAATCTTGTGTCCAGGATCCAGCAGTAATATTAGTATTCAATACTAATCTGTGTGCTGTACTGTACCTATACCTACTGTATATTATACTTATGTTGTTTATATGCATGTGCATGAATGTCTGATCACATTTATTCACATTTATTCACCTTCTAAGTGGCAGCTGATTGCTGACCACTAAAAAGGACTTTGTTCACTCATTCTGATATGTAATCTTTTGTCCAGGATCCTTCAGTAATATTAGCATGTACTACTAATCTGTGTGCTGTACTCTATCTATACCTATATTTTACTGATGTTGTTTATATGCATGTGAATGAATGTCTGATCACATTTATTCACCTTCTAAGTGGCAGCTGACAACTAAGAAGGATTTTTTCACCTATTCTGATATGTAATTTTGTGTCCTGGACCCTGCAGTTATAATAGCACTTAATACTAATCTGTGTGCTGTACTGTACCTATATCTATATTTTACTATACTGTTGTTTATATGCATGTGAATGAATGTCTGATCACATTTATTCACCTTCCAAGTGGTAGCTGACCACTAAGAATTACTTTGCTCACCTACTCTGATATGTAATTTTGTGTCCTGGACCCTGCAGTTATATTAGTATTTAATACTAATCTGTGTGCTGTACTGTACCTATACCTATATTTTACTATACTGTTGTTTATATGCATGTGAATGAATGTCTGCTTGTGCTCATGTATAAGCCTTTGTGTAATTGTCTATTTGGTGGTGGTTAAGATTAAAAAATAAATAAATAAAAAAACATACAAAGGAAGATTGAAATTTGGGTGTACAGAACATTTAAAAACATTATTAGATTGTATCTAGTGTCGTAATCACTTTAATGTTGCTTTATTACTATCTTTGTAAGGTGGCCTTGGGTGTTCTGAAAGGTGCCCATAAATAAAATGTATTATTATTATTTCTCATGTAAGTAACAAAAAATAAAAAAAATAAAGCAATAAAAGAAGAAAGGACAGCTGAAGATTTGGTTGTACAGATTCAGAACATTGAACAAAATTATACAAACTTTCCAAATGATGCCATTTAGTGACTTAGGTCTCTAAAGAAGGATAACTTCAGTTCCCAGGCTGGAATAAATGTATATAGTATATACTGTAATCCGGGAGGGAGAGATCCGGGGCTGCTCTCACTAAGGACATGGTAAGTGCAGCGAAGCAGGATTCTACAGGTGGCTGAAGAATAGAGAATAGGGTTGACCCTTACCACGCTTCCAATAATACCCAAACACTATTTTCATATATCAGCAATAGGGGGAAACCTTCTTATATTCAGCAACGCAAAATGCAGAGAGATAAAAGAATATTAAATAGCCAGGGAATAGGAAAATAAATCCCAGAGAGGGGAGATGAGGGTGGGAGACGGCCTGGGTGGGGCTGACAAGAATAGAGTACATTATGCAGTTCATTTAGTTAACAAGTGAAATAATGAAGAAGCGTGCAGAGGGAATGCCAAGAGAAAAGCCACAAAAAGAGGCTATTGAGAGTGCTGGTCGCATCACATGGCGAGGAGAAGGCTATATAAGTTGAGGGAGTGGAGTTTCAGCACCACACTGCTGGCCAGCACCCTCCTGTGCTCAGCTCTCTCCTGTGCTCAGCTCTCTCCTGTGCTCAGCTCTCTCCTGTGCTCAGCTCTCTGGAGACACTCCTAGAAGACAACTAGAGGACAGCTCAGTCTGGGGACTTGGACACAGCACACCAGAGCTCAACACCGATCACAACTAGGAGCAATGCTCATAGAACTCTGAAAAGAAGAAAAACTTCAGAAGAAGCTTAAGGTGCAGCACCCACAATCTCTTCTCCAGCACACCAAGCTTAGGGTGCAGCACTCAACATCTCTTCTCCAGTGCACTGATCCTACAAAACTACCCCCCCCCCCCAGGACTCAGCTCTGCACCTCCAGAGCCTGCACATCTTGCACCCATGCCTCGCTCCTTTCTAGTAGACTCCCTTATCTTAAGGGAATCCAATGAGAAGAAGGATGAAAACAGCCCACCTCTGTTCCCCTATGCAATGCACCCCTCTCACCCCCTGCATGGACTGTCTGCTGGCTCCTGCCACTCTCGAAAATCAGGACTGCTGTGCGTGTGCCCAATGTGTGTGGCAGCCTCCCAGCTCCATGCCCCTCCACCGGGCATCCCACTGCTCAAGGCATCGTTCTCCTCCTTCAGCTCGCAGTATTGCCCGTCAGCCATTGGCAGGCAACATTCGGGATCCTCACCCCTCAACCTGAGCCATGGTCCAGCCATATACCAGGCGGCATACCCCATGCCAGATCCCAGACAGTTCCACTGCATCTCTGTCGGTAGGTCACTTGTTGCTACAAAGTTCATGGGTGCTTGTTGAAAAGTTTTTTTTTAGTTTTTATGTGTATGTACTGTTCTTTGTATAGTTTATTTAATGCAAATCTTTTTTTTTCTCCAAATAAGTTATATTATGGTATTCATTTTGCAAAAACGTAATCTGATGAAGAATTGAAAGAGCGTTGCGCATCTCCGGCATATGCTTAGCAATAATCAGTTGCATGTCTTAACCCATCTATGACTTTAGCAAAGAGGCTTTAGCACTAACACCTTGACATTGAGTATATATGCTTAGCAATAATTAGCTGTGTTTGTTAACAACCCATTTATGACTTTATCAATGACACTTTGGCGCTAACACCTTGACATGAGTACACCATTGTGCCTAAACAGCCTATCCATGACTTTAGCAATGAAGCTTTAGCGCTTACACCTTGACATTGAGTATATATGCTTAGCAATAATCATTTGTGTGTGTTAACAGCCCATGCATGACTTTAAGTACATATGCTTATAGCCAAAACCAGTTATGTGTCTAAGCAGCCCAAGCATGACTTTAGCGATGAAGCTTTAGCACTTACCACTGAGTATACATGCTTATTAATCAGCTGTGTGCCTAAACAGCCCATTCACAAAAATGGTGAATGGGCTGTTTAGGCACACAACTGAGTAATAAGCAATGACACTTTAGACCTAGCAGCTATATATTAAGTATACATGCTTAGCCACAACCAGCTACGTGCCTAAACAGCCCATGCATGGCTTTAGCAAATAAGCTTTAGCGCTAGCAGATTGGCATTGAGTACATATGCTCAGCCACAACTAGTTGGGCAACTAAAAACTCGAGTATGACTTTAGGAATAAAACTTTAGTGCTAACAGCTTGACACAGTCCATTTACTTAGCCATAACTAGTTGGGCATCTAAAAATTCAGACTTTAGCAATGAAGCTTTAGCCTAGCTGCTTGACATTGAGTCCTAATGCTTATCCATAGTTGGGCATCTAAAAACCCCAGTACGACTTTAGCAATGAAGCTTTAGTTCTAGCAGCTTGACATTGAGACCAAATGCTTATCCATAGTTGGGCATCTAAAAACCCCAGTACGACTTTAGCAATGAAGCTTTAGTTCTAGCAGCTTGACATTGAGACCAAATGCTTAGCCATAACTAGTTGTGCGCCTAAACAGCCCATGTATGACTTTAGCGCTGGCAGCTTGACATTGAGGGTGCTCACCCTAGGATGAAGAGTCACCTGCTTGGACCAAATGTTTTCTTACTTTGACTGATGGTTGTTCTTCTCCCTTGTAGACACATCTTCCAGCCAGTTGCCCAGCAGTAAGAGGATGCGCACAGCTTTCACCAGCACCCAGCTCCTAGAACTGGAGAGAGAATTCGCCTCCAACATGTACCTATCCCGACTCAGGCGTATAGAGATCGCCACCTACCTCAACCTGTCCGAGAAGCAGGTGAAGATATGGTTCCAGAACAGAAGGGTCAAGCACAAGAAGGAAGGGAAGGGCAGCTCACACCGGGGCAGTCCTCACAACTGCAAATGTTCATCATTTCCATCCGCAAAGTGCCTGGAGGATGAGGAGGATGATGACTCTCTCTTGTCACCTTCTTCCTCAGAAAAGGAGGACAGAGACCTTTCTCCGAGCCCATGATCCCACCAAGAGACCTTTCTCCGAGCCCATGATCCCACCACCCAAGCATAGACTTTCCTTAAACTTTGTATATACTGTACAGAATTCCAGCTGCGAACTCACCCAGCTTGATTGTCCTTGTATGTAGGTATCGGGCAGTGATTCTCTATTCGTTCAGGTTCCTGACTTCTAAGGTTACAGATATCTTGTATGTGTCTAGAGAGTGACCCTTTACCTGCGAATTATTCCCATCCACACATTGCGCCAAACTGGTCCCCAATCTCTGTAAATAGCTCTGAATCCTGTCTGTCTTTGTAAAAAATATGTCTCACTGTATTGTTCCTGTATATTATATATATTTATTTATTTATGTATAAGAAATAAAAAACTTTTTTTTCAACAAATAAAATAGAGTCATGTGTCCTATTAAGGTTACAATTGTAATTGTTGAAATGTTATACTTACTTAATGACAGGTTTTATCTACATTTTCCTAATGTTCAGGTATGGTTATTACATCAATTCTGATATTTGGTCCCTATCCTATAAACATCAAACAGTTTTAAACAGTGCAATATAAAATATTGGTACTATGCATATCAAAAGAGCTACAAACAGATAATCCTGGTTAAATAATCGAAGAAGTTAAACATATCAGAATATTGTCATATACAGATCCTGTTAAATTATAATACGATATTAATTATTCTGATTAGAAGATATCAGTAACAGAAGATGAAAAGTGAATCTCCCAGCTGGAAAAAAATATTGGATACAATTTGCAAGGGAAATAAAAACAGAAAGTGAATAATAAACCATGATGATTTAGAATAGGATAGAACTATGTACATTAATGAGAAAGAAGAGACAATTTCTATTAGCAGGAATATTATGAGAATTGAGTAAAATTTGGGGGGAAATTCTGCATTCAGCTATGCAAGTCAAGCATAATTAGAAGTAACATTTACACTCAAAGTGGTGGCCATTTGAGGGAAAGGCAAAAATGATTTTAGCTTTTTTTTAGTGTTTTACCCCCTTTCCTAGAGTATAGAGAATATAGAGGGGAGATCCAAGATTCAAGATCAAGGTTTGCTTAGCATTTTCAGGATTTTCTAGAAAAAGTGTACCCATTAATAAAACAGGGAAATATTAAAAAACACATTTTGTCATAGTACATCAAAGTATTTTTCATTAACAGATAAATTCAGTATTTTGTTTATTTATTATATACACTAAAACATAAGCAAGTAATGACCAAAAGTGGATTGACTTTTGGAAATAAACACATTGTCCATTTTATTAGCATGCTGTTTATGGATAAGAACAGAAAAAAAATCTGTAAAAAATATATAAAATTAATTCATAAATATATATATATATATATATATATATATATATATATATATATATATATATATAGATTAGAAATATAAACAAATACATCTATGGGGCATGCTGCGGCTTGCGACACCACTGATATGCACTGGGTCTTCTAACTGTGCAAACATGAGCGATATTTACATGACCATTGGGTCTGCAGGGCCTTCACATATTCCCAATCCTCAAGAATCTTTCCTAATGTCCTATGGGGAGTGGGGGGGGGGGGGGGGGGCTCATTGGCTGCAGTCTGTGGACCTTCGTGGGGTATAGTAGCACCATGAAAGGGAAGTCAGAGAGAAAAAGGGTATCTTTGTGTGAATAGTCCTACTTTGAAGCAGGACACACACACTTCAGGTTCAACAGGGTTTGGAAGTTTGTTCTAGTAGCCAATGAAATCCCTTCAATAACACAAAAACAGTACTGTCTGGTATCCTCCTATGGTATGAAAGTAAAGCCTTTCAGTTGTGCTCCCCTAGAGTACAAAGATACAACACCTGTAGGTGTGCTTCTAAAGCGTACAAGGGTAGAGTGCTGAGGGTTTTTTTCTAGGTTTATGCTCCTGGATTTTCAGGGTAGAGTGCACTGAGTGTTTGCCTTGTGTGGGAGGTTAAAGTTCTGCAGGTGTACTAATTTTGAGTGTTGGGGTAGAGTGTTGCCATGGAGTGTCAAGATAGACTGTTGCGAGAGTACCCCCATTGGAGTGTTAGAGTAGAGTGCTGCATGAGTACTATCCTGGAGTACGCTGTGCTCTGGGTATATGCCACTCTTTTTTCAGAGTAAAGTGCGCTGGGTATTTGCCCCTGGGGTGTTAAGGTAGAGTGCCTGAGGTGTACTCCCTTGGAGTGTCATGGTAGAGTGCGTTGAAAGTCCTCCCCTGAATTGTCAGAGAAGAGTGTTGTGTGAGTATTTTCCTGGAGTTTTTGTGTAGAATGCTCTGGGTATATGCGCCAAGAGTGTGAAAGTAGAGGGCCCTGTAGTACCTCTCTTGGGGTGTCAGGGTAAAGTGTTGTGAGAGTATTTCTCTAGAGTGTTAGAGTAGAGTGCAGTTAGAGTACTTTCCTGGATTGTCAATGTAGAGCACTGTGAGGGTACTACACTGAAATGTCACAGTACAGTGCTATGTGAGTACTCACCTGGAGTGTCAGGGTAGTGTGCTGTGTAAGTACTCTCCTGGAATAACAAGGTAGAATGATCTGAGCATATGCCACTAGAATGGTATAGTAGAGTGCTGTGAGAGTATTCCCCTTGACTGTCACGGTAGAGTGCTGTGAGAGTATTCCCCTGGAGTGTGATGGTAGGGTGCTGTGTAAGTACTAACCTGGAGTAAGGGATAAAGTGCTATGAGCATATGCCCCTTGAGTGTCATGGTAGAGTGCTGTGAGAGTATTCCCCTGGAGTGTGACGGTAGGGTGCTGTGAGAGTATTCCCCTGGAGTGTGGGTGCTGTGTGAGTACTAACCTGGAGTAAGGGGTAAAGTGCTATGAGCATATGCCCCTTGAGTGTCATGGTAGAGTGCTGTGAGAGTATTCCCCTGGAGTGTGACGGTAGGGTGCTGTGTGAGTACTAACCTGGAGTAAGGGGTAAAGTGCTATGAGTAAATGCCCCTTGAGTGTCATGGTAGAGTGCTGTGAGAGTATTCCCCTGGAGTGTGACGGTAGGGTGCTGTGTGAGTACTAACCTGGAGTAAGGGGTAAAGTGCTATGAGTAAATGCCCCTTGAGTGTCATGGTAGAGTGCTGTGAGAGTGCTGTGAGTTTGCTTTTATGCTTTAAAATCATGCTGCCATCTGTGTATAGTTAGTGCTTTTAAAACCCTTTTTAAAGTGGTATTAAACCCCAAACCAAAAAATGTGATTGAAGCTTACCAATCAGTAAATGTAGTAGCTGCATTCCCTTTCTTTCCTTTAGGCTTTTTTCCCCTCTGTCCTCACCAACCAGTAACACACCTCCTGTAGTAGAGTGTCCCCACTCTGGTTGAAGGAGTAACAGGAGCACCTGTGGACAGCAGCATTGTTAATCTGGGGGAGGCTAATGTACAAGCAGGTTTCGATAAACTAACAAATTTAAGCCAAAATCTAGCTACAATTTTTAATCAGTCACAGCAACAGTTTTTTTTATTCTTTCGGAATACATTTTTACATTTTTTTTTTAAATGAATAAAAGCTGATCATTGTAAGAACCCCTGTCAGTGATAAATGGTTTGCCTCAAGGGCTACTTCTACATCTAAATAAAAATGCTACATGCTGCATCTGTAGGACAGCTTGTTCTGTTGAAAAATAACAGACTTACTGGCTAGATCACCAGTTTAAAATAAAGGAAAGAAAGCCTGAAAAAGAAACCTAATACAGCCATCACATCTAAGATTTGGTAAGCTGCAATATAATAAATGTTTACTTTGGGGTTTAATACCGCTTATTGAGGTTGATTTACTAAAGGCAAATATACTGTGCACTTTAACCACTTTAGCCCCGGAAGATTTGGCTGCTGAATGACCAGAGCATTTTTTGCGATTCAGCACTGCATTGCTTTAACTGACAATCGCGCGGTCGTGTGGCGCTGTACCCAAACAAAATTGACGTCCTTTTTTTCCCACAAATAGCGCTTTCTTTTGGTGGTATTTGATCACCTCTGCGGTTTTTATTTTTTGCGCTATAAACAAAAAAAGAACGACAATTTTGAAAATAACACAATGTTTTGTACTTTATGCTATAATAAATATCCACATTATTTTTCAAAAAAGCAAATTTTTTTCTCAGTTTAGGCCGATGCATTCTTCTACATATTTTTGGTAATTAAAATTGCAATAAGCGTATAGTGATTGGTTTGCGCAAAAGTTATAGCGTCTACAAAATAGGGGATAGATTTATAGCATGTTTTATTATTTTATTTTTTTTACTAGAAATGGCGGCAATCTGCGATTTTTTTTTGTGACTGAGACATCATGGTGGACAGATCGGACACTTTTGACACATTTTTGGGACCATTGGCATTTATACAGCGATCAGTGCTATAGAAATGCATTGATTACTGTAAAAAAATGTCACTGGCAGTGAAGGGGTTAACACTAGGGGCGACCAAGGGGTTAACTGTGTTCCCTAGTGTGTACTCTAACTGAAGGGGGGATGGGATTGTCTAGGGGAGATGACATATCGCTGTTCATATTTTATATGAACAAACGATCAGTCTCTTCTCCCCTCAGAGAACCGGGATTTCTGTGTTTACACACAGAGATCCAGGTTCTCGCCGTGTCACGAGCGATCGCGACCGCCGGGCACTCTGGGGCGAGCAGCAGGCAGAGCGCACACGCCCCTAGTGGCCAAAAAAAAGCGACGTAACATAACGGCAATTCGTGCAGCTAAGCCATGTTGCCGCAGTACAACTACGGCGGCTGGTTGGAAAGCAGTTAAGTGGACTTGGAAGTGCATTTGCTCTAGATCTAAGGGGGAGATCTGAAACGAGGGGAAGCTCTGCTGATTTCTATCATCCAATCATGTGCAAGCAAAAATGCTTTTTTATTTTCCTTGCATGTCCCCCTCAGATCTACAGCGATTGCACTTACAATTGCATTTTCAGTGAACTTGTAGTGCACAGTGGATTTGCCTTTAGTAAATCAACCCCCATGTTTTTAACACCTTTACAGAAAAACACATAGAGCTGCCAGAGCTCTCTACTTTGCTGCATGCCCAACCGCTAGAGATAAATATTCAACGTGCCTGCACAGATGCACAGAGGGCAGATTTTTAAATTACATTATAAAATTGGTCTGGTTGTTGACAGACAAAATATTACTTTATGTAATGAGTGAACTGCTGCATATCCTAGTGTTCTTTTGTTTGTCAGAACCCTCTTAACATGACATATGTATACTTACCTCTCCAATATCAAATAAGCCAAAGAAAGTAATATAAACAAAATGACAACAGCAAATCGAAAGCGTGCAAATGATATTTTTGTTGGACACATAGAATAATGCACAATGTATTAGGGTCCTCCTCATAATGCAATATTTAAAATAAATCTGTCTATCTATCTATCTATCTATCTATCTATCTATCTATCTATCTATCTATCTATCTATCTATCTATCCTCAGACTAGAAGTATGAGGGTTAACAGCTTAGAAATATATATTGGTGGCAGTTATTATGTAAACATGCGTCCTTCAGAGTAGCCCACAGGGAGCACTAATGGTTTGGGATTTACATATATCTCTGCTTAAACACAATTGTAGAGTAAAGCCTTAAATCCAGGATTGTTAGTGGTCCTCAAGGACTGGTTAGAGTAGCTCTAATCCAGTAGTAGACCACTTTCATCACTGCACCGGGCTGGATGGCCATTGTCACCATTATACACTGCTGATATACATAAGCTGAAGCATGAAGGCTTAAAATTCAGTTATATCATGGAGCGACAGCTCTAGTCGCCTCAGAGGAGGGACGCTAAATTAATGTATAGATATGCTAAAAAGTGACTAAGGAAGCAAGGAAATATCATTTTCAGACCCGTGTTAAAAAGTTGCAACTATAAAATGCAATTTATCTTATGAAAAAGTGGAATTGCAGAAAGCATCAGATCATACTACCCTGCCCATCTGCCCCCTTAACGTGAATCCTACTGAATTTAAAAATTTTTTGCCCTATACACACGGTCAGACATTCTGACCACAAAATCCGTCTGATTTTTTCAGACGGATTTTGGCCGAAACTCGTGTTGCATACACAGGTTCGGACAAAGTTGTCGGTTTCTATGCAGAAGTGACCCTGATTTTGCACTTTTCAACTTTAGTAAATAAACCCCATTGTGTACTTAAAAGTGGGGTATGCCTGTACAGTATATACTCGAGTATAAGCCGAGGCACCTAATTTTACCACAAAAAAACTGGGAAAACGTATTGACTCGAGTATAAGCCTAGGGTGAGAAATGTGCAACTACTGTAAGTGGAAAAGAGGGTCAACAATGCCCATTTGCAGCCTCACTGCCCATTTGCAGCCTCACTGTCCATTTGCATGCCTCACTGTGCCCATTTGCAGCCATAGGTGTGATAGGAGTGATAAATAATCACCAACTTTGGGGGATACTCGAACGCCCAAATATTTAAGTTCTGAAATCCGAGCTATAGGGACCAAAGGTGATGCCTGTGCCTGAGCCCCATCATCAATAGCCATGACATTGAACTTCTCCCAATTAACTTGTAGGCCCGAAAAATTCGCGAAAGTGCCTAAAATCTCAAATGCTGCTTCCAGTGATGGTCTGGGATCCTCCAAGAAAAGAACCATGTTGTCCGCATATAGGGCGGTGCATTCTCGAATGCCACCTATCTCAAGGGATTTAACCTCTGTGGATGCTCGTAGAGCAATGGCTATGGGTTCAATGACCAAAGCAAATAAAGCTGGGGAAAGTGGGCGTAGAAGATTACATTTTGGCCTACGTTTATGAAGACATTCGATTTTAATACATTTTTTAAATACTTTAACCCTTCGTGATCTGTTTTACTGTTTAAAGTTCATTTGTAACCAGAGTCTTTCAAGGTAGAAGTTTAGACTCATTTATTTTTTTACTTAGAGAACTGCACACCAGCTTGGGCAATGTGTAGTGGTCCCTCTCTCTATGTCTGAGAACAGTTATCATTCAATGCATGCCGTGAATGTCACTGTTTTGGGAAACAGTTAAATCGATCGTATAACCACTTAAGTACCGGGAGAGATTTGCCCCCTTAATGACCAGGCCATTTTTTGCGATACGACACTGCGTCGCTTTAACTGACAATATTTGGTGGTATTTGATCACCTCTGCGGTTTTTATTTTTTGCGCTATAAACAAAAAAAGAGTGATAATTTTGAAAAAAAAACTATATTTTTAACTTTTTTCTATAATAAATACCCCCCCCCCCCCCAAAAAAAAATATTCTTCATCATTTTAGGCCAATATGTCTTCTGCTACAGTACATATTTTTTGGAAAAAAAATCACAATAAGCGTATATTGATTGGTTTGCGCAAAAGCTATAGCGTCTACAAAATAGGGGATAGATTTATGGCATTTTTATTATTTTATGTTTTTACTAATAATGGCGATGATCTGCGAATTTAAGCGGGCATGCAACATTGCGGCAGACAGATCGGACACTTTTGAATCATTTTTCCGACCATTGACACTTATACAGCGATCAGTGCTATTAAAATTCACTGATTACTGTGTAAATGTCACTGGTAGGGAAGGGGTTAATACTAGGGGGCGACCAAGGGGTTAAATGCATTCCCTGGGAGGTGTTTCTAACTGTGGGGGGATGACACTGACTGGAGAAGGAGAGAGATCGTTGTTCCTAATCACTAGGAACAGCAGATCTGTCTCTCCTTCCCTGTCAGAACGGGGATCTTACATTGACAGATATCCGTTCTGGCTCTCTGTGGAGCGATCGGCTGCCGGCCACATGCATCGGCTCCGGTGTCACGCTGCAGGCATGGGCGCGTGCCCCCTAGAGCTCTTAAAGTGGCCAATGTACAATGACAACGATTCGCCCAGAAGAGCCAACCTGTCGCAGTAAGGTCCTTAAGTGGTTAAGTTTTGCTTTCATATGAAGGTTTTATATGGGGTAAAGTGATATTGTTTTTGTACAGATGAATTCCTATGAAGTATACATAAGACAACTGCTAACTGACAGTTTTGTGTCTCAATCAGTCAATGGGCTATGCCACACCTGCAACTATCTAGCAAAGATTTGTATTAGTTACATATGTTGGTATATTGTGATGTGTGGCTGGATATAGAGTGGCTGCTGTAGCTGACTACAGTAGTTATCCAGACTGCTACAAATGACTGGTGTGCCAGGATCATCTTCAGCTGTACTGGATAATATAAGTACTGTAACTATTGAAGATGGTGATTTTGTAGCTAGTTCTAAGTATTGCAAAAAGTCAATTGAGCAGTAGCTGAGCTACCAATTACTTGACATTTTAGGGACGCTAATGTAAGAGCCAAATTATTTTTTGCAATTTGTAGCAGCTACAGAAATGCTTTCCTGAAAGAGGATCTTCAGCCAGGTTCCAAAAAATGAAGTCAGGAGCTGCAAAAACTGTAGCTGTTGTTTTTTCATAAACAGACACTCACCTGTCCAGAGATCCAGCGCCATCCTCGGGCCAAGCTCTTTGCCAGTCTTTTGGTCCTGGCATGTTTATTGTGGAAATGCGCAGCACTTTGTGAATGGTCCTGAAGACTCCTGGGACCTGTGACGTGTCCCAGAAGGTTGCGGGTGGGTGGGACCGAACTAGGCCACAACTAGGTACCCGCTCCACAAATATGGAACTTCCCCTTTTTCTGTGAAGTTTTAATTTTTATTGCTTGGAAACATTTGCAGTTGATAAGGATTACTGTTGCACGCTGCAATGTGTAGCTCAATTACTAAGCACAGGATTGGGAGGAAGCAGAGGGCAGCCAAAGCACCTACCTCGTGTACTGTGCTGAGGCAAGGCCCAGTTAAGTGGGATCCTCTCTGATCTCCATATTACAGTTCAGTTCTGCAGAACACACAGGGCGAGTGTCCACTCTGTATTAAGGGCTCTGTGTGCTCCAAACAGCTGTCATACCAACAGCAGAGCTCTGCTAATTACATGGGAAGGGCCTAGGTTCTGCTCCTGCTCTGCATTCATTTGTAAATTAAAGTTTCTGCTGTATTCTTCGTTCATAAATTAAAGTGTTAAAAAAAGTATTATTTTATTACCCCTTCTTTCATTTATGAAGATCCCACACATTTAATTCTTTGAATTCTATGACAGGTATTCACTATGCCCTGTGAGTAGGTACTGCTGTGTCACATATTTCACAGAGCCTGCCTTCTGAACTACAGAGATGAAGAAAAGAGGAGTTTCAGAAGGTGGAGTAAGTATAGGAATAATTGTTTGCTAACAGCAAGGTACCATGGGGTGCTAAGGTTATTTAGCTCACCAGACATCTATTATTGAAAAATCACTTTTTGATGGGTTGTCCTCTTTGACTTGCCAGGCCCGAAATCATTTTCAGGTTGACCCCCTCTGTGTTTTATTTTGATCTTACTTTTTATATTGAAGAGTGCAACAGGAATACTTCACACCAGTGGCGGCCGGTCCAGTAGGAATGCAAGGACGCCCCCCCCCCCCCAAAGTTTTAATTAATAGGAACGCGATTAATAGAACGATTAATTTTAAAATAAATGATAATATCTTAAAGTTAAAAAATGTTAGTCATATTATGATTTCTTTAAAAATAAATTGTTCTATGTGTGTGCAGTGCACTATGCCTGACTAAATGAAGTCTATTAGGTCCATCAATGTTAAACAGGCATGAGATTAGAGCCTGAGGCTTGTTTTACATTGTGCTCGGGGCACAGAGGACTGCACCCGAACTTTGACTTTAGCGAATAAAAATTTGCCATCACGTCACTTCTGGTTTCATGTCCTGGCCAATCAGGAGCCTGAAGATGGAGCATGGAAGCTGCCAGGTTTCGAGAGCTGTGACAGCCGAGAATGGAGGCTCTGTTTGTAGGTAAGTACCTGGAGGGGTTTGCACCCCCCAAAAAAATGTATCACCAGCCGCCACTCCTGCACACACTCTAAACCACAAAACACCTGCTATTAGGTACATGTGCCTACTAACTTTATTAGCCAGACAGACCTTTACTGTGGAGCCCTTTGGATAGATGAGGCATTGTTTTCAAAGATGGAGGTGAGCCCAAAAGTTGTGGAAAGATGAGCCTTTAGTAATCCCTTGGGCTATTAGGATAATTAGGATAATGGTGATTGCAGGCACATGGTGGTGACTTAGGCCAGCCATAGACAGTTTGAATCTCGACAGATTCAGTAGGAACTGGCCGAGATTCTAACCATGTGTGACCAGGCTGAATATACCAAGTTGATCAATCTATCAACTTGGGTATAACCAACCTGCCAGATTCACTTGTGATTATTGCTAGCGGCTGCTATAGCCGCTAGAAATATTCACTGACTTCTTCTGACGGGGACGGCTTCCCTGTGGTTGCAGGAAATAAATTTGCTCTGTCTATGGCCAGCCTTTGTATTGACGATATAGCATTCACAAACAAGTCTATGGAAATGCAAAACCCATTTTAAACAGGTCAAATGCTGGTCACAGGGAGGTCAATTAAAAGAAAAATACACCTGTCATTGATATCTGAATGATCTCAGAAGCCTCTTAAACTGATGTCAAACTGATAACATTTACACAAGAACAAAGCCCATCGACAAAGGCTCTTAACATTTGAAAATTCTGGAATGGTGTAAAGGTTTACTTTCAAGGTAATCTCTCCCAAAGAAAAGAACATATGGACTTGCAGAAGTTCAATAACTAAAGTAACATGACTGTTTGTATAAGGCTATCAGTATCCAAAAAGATGTTACAATGTGATATTAGATGTGATCTGGGGCAGCCATGTTGAGTGAGGACTTTGCTACCGGGCTGAAGCCTGAAGTTATGCTTTTCTATAGCTGATTGCCTGTCAATGACACCATAAAATGATCATAAATGTAAAAGCTGTTGAAGAAAATGTAAGCAGAGATCAAAGGTTTGGTCCGACCAAAAGTTTAGAGTTAACTTTGCCTGTTTAGCGCTGTACTCTTTGCTTGTACGGCGGGAGTTTTTCTTCAGACAGCTTCCTGTCAATGGTTGTTAAAGCGTTTGTTAACCCAAAAAAAAAAAAAAAGAATGTTATATGACACAGTGCTTGTCCTGTTTTATTTGGTCCCCTGTAGCAGCTAAAAAACCTGACCGATCATGCCAGTTTCTCCCCACCCCTCTTTTAACTGACCACGGTGTATCATGGCTGCTGAGACCAGACACCGTGGTCAGTTTAGGTGCCTCTGTCATCAGTAGCCTGCTATCTGCTCTCCTCTCTGCTCCTGTGTCCTCCTCCCCGCTCCCCTCTCTGTCTGTGTATGAGCCGCCCCTCCCCCCTCTTGCTGCTCTCATAACACTAACCTGTATACACCATCAGCACTGCCTCCTATTGCAGTGCCCCCTCTGTGAATGATTTATAAATATAAATGTTGTAAATACCTAATTTAAGAGCCGAGATTGCGATCACCAGCCAGCTCTCTCCTCCTCTCCTCCTCCCCTCCAGGCTGACATCAGCAGAGGAATCTCAGCCCTGCACATGGCATCTCCCAGAGGAGAAAAGGAGAAAGCTGGCCAGTCATGTGATCGCAATCTCGGCAGTGAAATTAGGTATATGCAGCATTTATTTTTATAAATCACACACAGAGGGGGATACTACCATAGCAGGCAGCACTGATGGTGTATTCAGGTTAGAGTGGCTTAACAACCACTTTAAGGAAGCAGTGGGGTACTACATCTTGCATGTTCTTAGCAACCAGTGATGTCACCCAGCCCTATTTATTTGCTGACTGGGAATCCCTGGCCATGTAAACAAAGGGGCAGGAATAGTGCAGACATCACTGACCAAATATGGCCATGTGGCCATATTTGGACAATGACATAGACCAAATATGGCCATGTCCATATTTGGTCAATGACATCACCCAGGAGACCCTGCCTCTTTGTTTACTGTTAGCAGCAGGAACTACAGGAGCAGATATTGTCAGCAATGATGAGGATTTTTTATTTCAGCCATGCAGCAGGCATTGTTCATCATGATTGACGTAGATCTGCATTGCTGGACAATATGATTGATAATAGGTTTATATTGTGGGACTTTTTTTTTTTAAGTAAAGGACTATTCAAAAGCTGTGTAAACATGTTTATTTACTTTTACCCCTTACTCATTTGCATGGGGGACCAGTATCTGAGGGCTCCCTTATTGTTAGAGCCTTCTGCTTGCCACTCTCTACAACCACTAATATTTACCTCTATATTAGACTTGCATCTAAGATAAGGTCTGGTATAGATGAATAGAATCCCCATCCATGTGTTTACAAAGAGAAATAAAGTGGCTATAGCTGTCATTTATCAGCAATTTATATGGCATTTTTCTTTGTAAATGTCAGTTTTGCTGTAGTAGGTTGTATGCATTTCACAGATGTGACACTTCACAGGCAGTTTAAGAGTATCCCCCTGGCATGCTATTTAAAGGAATTTTGAAATTTTAATGTCACCTTTTTGGCTGTTCCCCTCAAATAGGATTTTTACAAGAAATGTTAAACTTTGGTATGTTACCCAGGGCAGTGCCCAGTTCCCCAAGCCATTTGTTTGGCAATGCCTTGCCTAATAGCCTAGCAATTGGTCATCACTCTTTTTGAACATTTGACTCCCATTGACTTTATTGGGGTTTAATTTAGCACTTGAACTTCAGTGAGGTTCACCAAATCCACCTCCAACCAAACCCAGGTATGTTCAGCTTTTTCCTATTTCCGAATCCTGTGAAATGTAACTTCTTCTCCCTCTATTTCTTGCATTTACCAGTTACATTCTATCTTCTAAGGCTAGCCATAAACGGCTTGGTTTTCTCTTGTTCAGCCCAGGGACTGAATGAGAGAAAATCAATTGATGTTAACTGCATGGATGGAGAAATACCAACTGCTGGCTAATGTATTCAGGTAGCCAATGCCATGACACCTGTAGCTGCCTGAATGCCTGAACAGTGGCTCTAATAGGATGCAATTACCGTTCAGCCAATAATTTTCCACTAGGCTCAGTCGATTTTTAAATAAATGTTTGTTAAACTGGGTGGCAGCAAGCTTGTTGCAGGATCGCCATATACTTACAAATGGGCCTGGAATAAGTTTGTCCCCCTTCAGAAATACCTGGGTGTATTACCCAAAAACTTGGCAGGCGGTCTCTTATGCTGGTACCTGAATGCATCATAAGGTTTAGTTTTCATCTTAAATAGGTACATATTTACAGATCAATGAATGAATAGCTAACTCCATCAAAAACATGTTTCAGCATTTTTGTAGGCATGTCTCTACCAGTGAGATCTTCCAGATAAGCATGTCGTTCACCAAAGCCTTAAAAAATGAAAAGCAAGATAGATTCATTCCATCTGCTGCCCTCTATTTAATATAAAATAAATGAAAGAATAAATCTAGCAATGAACACCTTTTATGAGGCTTTGGGCAGATTTGGGAGATCATGTGAAGAAAGCCGTTGCTGGAGTTCTCCAGACTGTATAAGTAATTAAGTAGGTGGGTTATATCCCCTGTGTCGAGATTCAACCAAAACAGCTAACATGCCTTTTAGGTAAATACAACTGCTCAACTTCTCTAGTAAATACCAAAATAAGTAAATATATTTAAAATCACACAATAAGAGTGTGCATAAATGATCCAAGTCCACCCTGAATTGACAACCCAAAGTGACACTCAGGTGAGGATTTGGTGACATCCTGGAAACAACAACTATTTCTGACTTTGGAAAGGCTTTTAATTTTATCCAGAGATTTTCCAACTGGATACCTTACAGATCATACCCTATTCTCAATTATTGTGTTAACTACATATCATTATTCTGCTGATTTTAGCTGCACATCATTGCTCTAAACCATCTCACTGATAGTGACAATGGTGGACCATGGTCATGCAATATGTGTCAGCATTGCTGCTTGTAGTGCTTATTACATAGTTTCATAGTAAGTCTGAAAGAAAAAACACACAAGTCCATCCAATTCAACCCACAGAGAAAAAAAACCCACATCAAAACCCACATCAAATCCTATACTCACAGTTGGTCCAGAGGAAGGCAAGAAGCAGTTGGATATTTCCTGGATCAACCTTACTTATAAATGTTAGTATCCATTTATATTTTGAGCATTTAGGAAAGAATCCAGGCCTTTTTTTAAAACAACCTACTCAGTGGCGTCACTAAGGTTGGTGTCACCTGGTGCAGTAAAGCATGGTGTCAACCCCCACCCCCTATTTTTGGGCCAGCAGGCCAGAGTTGGAGCTCGTTTGGCGTGCATTGTGGCGGTCAATAAGGCCTAGAGGATAGCAGGTAAGGCACTTCCTAATGGCTCAGTCCCTAGGAACAGTAATGGATAACAGCCAACAGGCCCTCTTACCAGACCCAGAAAAACTGCAGCAGTGATTCCTCTGGCTGGACATTCGCTCACTCTAGGTTGCCCAGGGCGAATCTGGTCTGTAGTGTAGCATGTCTTTACCCTGGCAGTGGCTCAGTCTTTCTCCCTCTGGTGGTGCTGGCAGTGTGGCTCTCTCTCTGGTGATGAGGTAACAGTGTGGCTCCCTATCTGATGGTGCTGGGCAGGGTGGCTCTCTCTCTGGTGGTGCTGAGCAGCGTGCCTCTCTTTCTGGTGGTGTTGGGTAGCGTGGCTCTCTCTCTGGTGGTGCTGGGCATCAGTGTGGCTCTCTCTCTGGTGGTGCGGGTACAGCATGGCTCTCTCTCTCGTGGTGTGAGGCAGCAGTGTGGCTCCCTCTCTGATGTTGCTGGGCAGCGTGGCTCTCTTTCTGGTGGTGTTGGGCAGGGTGGCTCTCTTTCTGGTGGTGTTGGGCAGCGTGGCTCTCTCTCTGGTGGTGTTTGGTAGAATGGCTCTTTCTTTGGTGGTGTTGGGTAGCATGGCTCTCTCTCTGGTGGTGTTGGGTAGCATGGCTCTCTCTCTCTGGGGGTGTTGGGCAGCTTGGCTCTCTCTCTGGTGGTGTGGGTACAGCGTGACTCCCTCCCTGGTGGTGCTGGGCAGTGGGGCTCTCTCTCTCTGGTGGTGCTGGGCAGTGTGGCTCTCTCTCTCTGGTGGTGTGGGTACAGCGCGACTCCCTCCCTGGTGGTGCTGGGCAGTGTGGCTCTCTCTCTCTCTGGTGCTGGGCAGTGAGGCTCTCTCTTTGGTGGTGCGGGTACAGCGTGGCTCTCTCCCTGGTGGTGTTGGGCAGCAGCCTGGCTGCCTCTTTGGTGGTGCTGGGCAGCATGGCTCTCTCTCTGGTGGTGCTGAGCAGCATGGCTCTCTCTATCTGGTGGTGCTGGGCAGCAGTGTGACTCTCTCTCTCTGGTGGTGCGGGTACAGCATGGCTCTCTCAACAATGGCACCCACTACAACTGCTTCATGGTATCACCCTTCTGGCGGGTGTCACCTGGGTCTGGGCAGATCGCACCCCCCATAGTGACACCACTGAATCTACTGAGCTGGCCAGAACCAGCTCTTGAGGGAGTCTATTCCACATTTTCACAGCTCTTACTGTAATGAAGCCTTTCTGTTTTTGGAGGTTAAATCTCTTTTCCTCCAGACGTAAATATAAGTAAATAAAGTGAATAACTCAACACCAAGTTCACTATATGGACCACTTATGTATTTATACATGTTGATCATATCCCCAGGGCAGTTTTTTCCACTGGGCATGCTGGGCAGTTGCCCGGGGGCCCCACTTGTCTGGGGGGCCCCATCCAGGGCTGATCCTCAGCGCTGCAATCTGCTGCTTAAATTGACTGACTGCACTGGTTGCTCACTTCACCGGCCGGCATCTCGCTAGCAACCAGTGATGTCAATCAGAGGCCGCGGCTGCCCCAGCATTCATAGCGCACCGCGGCTGCCCCAGTGGCTAGTGAACAGCCTCCACCCACCTCTGCCATGTTCTTCAGACAACATGGAGAGGGAGCGGAAAGACGGCCCTTGATAGCTGGCGCTGCCTTGCTGCTGTGAGTGACACACTGTACTGCACCAGGCCGGCGGCCTCAAGTAAGTCTAACAATGTCTACTTAAGTAAGTTCAAGTTGTGCATCAAACACAGCCACTGTCTTTGCCCCTCAAAAGCTGCCACTGTGCCCATCAAACAGCCACTGTGCCCATCAAACAGCCACTTTGCCCATCAAAGCTGCCACTGTGCCCATCAAAGCTGCCACTGTGCCCATCAAACACAGCCACTGTGCCCATCAAAACTGCCACTGTGCCCATTAAATGCTGCCACTGTGCCCAAACACTGCCACTGTGCCCAAACGCTGCCACTGTGCCCACCAAACTCGTGTTATATTGTCAAAACGTTTTAATTGTTTAACATGTTAATGTTTAAACACTGATTTTGTTGGAAGTACCAATAAATATAGCCTTATTGATCATTTGCATTTTTATTCTCGTGCGTGATCGTGTAGACAGGGCCCCAGTGCACTGTATTGCCTGGGGGCCTATAATGCTCTTAAGATGGCCCTGCATATCCCCCTTAATCTCCTCTTCTCAAAAGAGAATACATTCAGTTCCTCTAATCTTTCCTCATAGCTGAGCTCTTCCATGCCTCTTATCTGTTTGGTTGACCTTCTCTGCACTTTCTCCAATTCCCCGATATCCTTTTTGTGAACTGGTGCCCAAAACTGAACTGCAGATGAGGTCTTACTAACAATTTGTACAGGGGCAAAATGATCTCTCTCTCTCTCTCTCTCTGGAGTCCATGCCTCTCTTCATACAAGAAAGGACTTTGCCTGCTTTGGAAACCACAGCTTGGCATTGCATGTTATTATTAAGCTTATGATCTACCAAAGCCCCCAGATCCTTCTCCACTACGGATTCCCCCAGTTGTACTCCCCCTAGTATGTATGATACATGCATATTCTTAGCCCCCAAGTGCATAACTTTACATTTATCAACATTAATCGCTTGCCGACCAGCCGCTGTCATTATACTGTGGCAGGTTGGCACGGCTGCGTGAATCGCCGTAGGTGTATGTTGGCCATTTTAAGAGCGATAGTGGGCACACGCGTGCACCCGCGGTGTGATGTTTAAGCCAATACGCGTGGCCGTCAGCCGTGATCGCTCCACAGAGAGCCATAAAGGGGATCTGTGTATGCATACAAACAGATCTCCGTTCTGACAGGGGAGTAGAGAGAGATCTGCTGTTCCTAGTGATCAGGAACAGCAATCTTTCTCCTCCACCAGTCAGTCCCCTCCCCCCACAGTTAGAAACATCTCCCTAGTGGCTATTTTTAGCTCTGATCACCATATATATGTCAATGGTCCCAAAAAAGTGTCAACGTTTTCGATCTGTCTGCTGCAATGTCGCAGTCCTGCTAAAAATCGCAGATCGCTGCTATTACTAGTAAAAAATAAATAAATAATAAAAATGCCATAAATCTATCCCCTATTTTGTAGACTCTATAACTTTTGCGCAAACCAATCAATATACGCTTATTGTGATTTTTTTTAATCAAAAATATGTAGAAGAATACATATTGGCCTAAACTGATGAAAAAATTTGTTTTCTTACATTTTTTTGGGAACATTTATTATAGCAAAAATATTGTTTTTTTTTTTCAAAATCGTCAGTCTTTTTTTGTTTATAGTGCAAAAAATTAAATCCGCAGAGGTGATAAAATACTCCCAAAAGAAAGCTCTACTTGTGGGAAAATAAGGACATACATTTTGTTTGGGTACCACGTTGCACGACTGTGCAATTGTCAGTTTAAGCGACGCAGTGCTGTAGCGCACAAAATGGCCTGGGTCATTAAGGGGGGAAATGCTTCCAGTCCTTAAGTGGTTAAACTTTATCAAGACAGCATTTGACAAGGAGACAACGTGTAATGAAAATTTGGAGACTATTTTAACCGCACGATCTTACTGATTAGATTGGAACTGGGAATCATTTGTATGCCTATGTGACCCTTGTGACATCTAAAATATAAAAATGATTATACCAGGACTCTTAACAAATAAAGGAATGTTCATCAGCTGAAGCTTTTGAATAAGATCTCATGTCTGCCACTAACTTTACATTTTAAATTGTGTTAAAAGAATTACTAATTCATATGCAGTGAGTGGAATTTTCTGCAGAAAGTAATTCCTCACATTTTCTATTCAATTCATCCATTCAACTCAGAAACACCATTAACATAGCTTTGGACACATTTTTATTTTATTTTGTTTAGCGATTGCAAAAAAAAAAATAAACATTGGACATGTACATTGTATAAAATGAAATATAGACATTGTATATTTTACATGTTTTTCTATAGAATGGATGCTAATGAGAGCTATATTACCCAGTTATACAGTATTTCCCCATATTTGCTCAAAATGTAAAATGCATTCTAAACATAAGTACCATCTAGTCTGCGGCATCTGAAATAAGTGGCCCTTTTTTGGAGTCATACAAAATCAGCACACGCGCGAGTAACGGCGGTGCATGCTGGGCCATCTAAAGTTCCTGTGGGTGTTTCACATGCAGGCAAAACATAGGAATAGCAAACATAAAAAAAAAATTTTTTTTACAGAGAGCAGAACCGCTTTAATAATAATAATAATAATATTATTAGATTGCCAGATATCTATTGGAGAATTCACCATCAAAATTAGGCAAATGTTTAATATCATTGCAAGTAAATACTCAATTGTTCCAGGCAGGTAAGCATTCCTGATAGGTTATGTTAAGAGTATGTATTAATATAAATCAGGTATTATGATGTAACTTTTGTTCTAAGCCCCCATACACACGGTCGGAAATTCCGACGGAAAATGTCCATTTGGACCATGTTGTCAGAAAATCCACCCGTGTGTGGGCTCAATCTGACTTTTTCCGTCGGAATTTCCGACGGAAAAAATTTGAGAGCAGGATCTCATATTTTCCGACAACAAAATCCGATCTGACTTTTTCCGACCGTGTGTAGGGAATTCCGACGGACATTCCACGCATGCTCAGATCAAATTACGAGACCAAAGCTATTGGCTACTAGCCTCTATGTAGTTCCGTAGTATGCAACGAACGTCACCACGTTCGGAACGATCGGATTATCCGTCAACTTTGTCCGACCGTGTGTATGCAACACCAGTTTCGGACAATGAGCTATGAGTAAGCACTAGTTGTGGTGCGAAACGCGTCAGCTCTGTACCCCCCTTTTTTGCCGTGTATGGATTGCAGTGTTTTTTTGCTTTTAAATAAACTTTTTGGATTTTATTTTCTCGGTGTGCGGCTGTCCGGAGTTCTTCCTTTTTTGATTTCCAATCATTGTGCTATTAGCCAGCACCTGGGGCTCCCACACAGGAGCAGGAGCATTCGCTTGGGAAGGAGAGTCTTGGAGCGGTGGTTGTTTGTTTCTCATTCGGACAAAATCCGTCGGAAAAAAACGGACGGATTTTGTGGTCGGAATTTCCGACCGTGTGTACGGGGGCTTAGAGAGCATAGCTTTACGGTAACATCTGCATATCTGGCAGGCTGAATAAAAAAATGGAGGTGCATATGGTGAGCTTTTCCCTCCCTGTAACTGTAATGCTTATACTAAAACTATCTATAACTCTGACACCAATCCTTGTGCTATTTCTATAACCGAACTCTATCAATAACCCTATCTGTAACCCTAACATTATTCCTCACACTGACCCTCTTTTAACCTTAATAATAACCCTGCTCATTACCCTAACACTAACCCTCCCTGTAACACTAATATTAATTATAACACTAACCACTCTTAACCTAAACACTAACTCTTTCTGTTACCCTAACACCAACCTTCCCTACTATCCCTAACCCTAACCCTCCTTATAACCTCATCCCTAACACCAACCCTCCCTGTGACCTCCATACATAACCCTAACCCTTCCTATTACCCTAACACTAACCTTCCCTGCTATTCCAACCCTAACAGTAACTATCCTTATATTCTCATCCCTAACACCAACCCTCCCTATAACCTCCAAATATAACACTAACCCTTCCTATTACCCTAACACTAACCTTCCCTGCTATCCTGACACTAAGCCTCCTTATAACCTCATCCCTAATACCAGCCCTCCCTGTAACCTCCAAACATAACACTAAACCTTATTATTACCCTATCATCAACCTTTCCTGCTATCCCAACCTTAACACTAACCCTCCTTATAACCTCATCCCTAACACCAACCCTCCCTGTGACCTCCAAACATAACCCTAACCCTTCCTATTACCCTAACACTAACTTTCCCTGCTATTCCAACCCTAACACTAACCCTCCTTATAACCTCATCCCTAACACCAACCCTCCCTGTGACCTCCAAACATAACCCTTCCTATTACCCTAATACTAACCTTCCCTGCTATTCCAACCCTAACATTAACTCTCCTTATAACCTCATCCCTAACACCAACCCTCCCTATAACCTCCAAATATAACACTAACCCTTCCTATTACCCTAACACTAACCTTCCCTGCTATCCTGACAATAAGCCTCCTTATAACCTCATCCCTAATACCAACCCTCCCTGTAACCTCCAAACATAACACTAAACCTTATTATTACCCTAACATCAACCGTTCCTGCTATCCCAACCTTAACACCTTCATCCCTAACACCAACCCTCCCTGTGACCTCCACATATAACCCTAGCCCTTCCTATTACCCTAACACTAACCTTCCCTGCTATTCCAACCCTAACAATAACCCTCCTTATAACCTCATCCCTAACGCCAACCCTCCCTGTGACCTCCAAACATAACTCTAACCCTTCCTATCACCCTAACACTAACCTTCCCTGCTATTCCAACCCTAACATTAACTCTCCTTATAACATCATCCCTAACACCAACCCTCCCTATAACCTCCAAATATAACACTAACCTTCCCTGCCATCCTGACACTAAGCCTCCTTATAACCTCATCCCTAATACCAACCCTCCCTGTAACCTCCAAACATAACACTAACCCTTATTGTTACCCTAACATCAACATTTCCTGCTATCCCAACCCTAACACTAACCCTCCTTATAACCTCATCCCTAACAAAAACCCTCCCTGTAACCTCCAACCATAACCCTAACCCTTCCTATTACCCTAACATTAACCTACCCTGCTATCCCAACACTAACCCGCCTTATAACCTCATACCCAACACCAACCATCCTTGTAACCTCCAAATATAACACTTACCCTCCCTATTACCCTAACACTATCCCTCCCTGCTATCCAAACCCTAATATTAACCCTCCTTATAACCTCATCCCTAACACCAACCCTCTCTGTAACCTCTAAAAATAACACTAACCCTTCCTGTTACCCTAACACTAACCTTCCCTGCTATCCCCACCCTAACAATAACCCTCCTTATAACCTCATCCCCAACACCAACCATTCCTGTAACCTCCAAACATAACCCTAACCCTTGCACTAGCCTCGCCTGTATACCCAGCTCCCACACTAACCCCCCTTGTTATCCTAGCCCTAACACTAACCCTCACACTAGAAGTTCCTGTATCTTTAATTCAAACACTAACCCTCCCTTTAACCTCACACCTAATACTAACCCTCTTTGCAATGTAACCCTTCCTAATGAAAATATAACACCTGATTTACATACTCACCTCTTCTGCATAAGGATCCACTGCTCCAAAGACCAACCCTTGCAAGAAATAAAAAATAAAAACCAGTACAGGGATCCCAGTCTATTATTTTGTAAATTGGGATGCCTCCCTGAGAATAACTGGCACTGGGTCATGTGCACATTACATTGCTGCACTGCTAGCACCTGCTGCACTCCTCACTCTGACATGGCTGGGAAGCACAGTAGCTGTTGTAAGTCCTTCTGCCTTACCACGCTGTAGTCCCAGGTTCAAATCCTGGTCAGGACACTATCTCCATGTGTGTTCTCTCTTTACTTGCAAGGGTTGCTTTGGGTTCTTCCCACACTCTAAAGACAGGGTGGTAGGTTAATTGGCTCCTTTCCTAATTGGTCCTATGTATATAAAATAGGGAGTGGGACTTTGGATTGTAAGTTCTTAAAAGCAGGGACTGATGTAAATATACATTATGTAAATGGATGCAAAAATTGTTGGTGCAATTGTGATCCAGATGCATCACTGGATTAAAATTCCACAATGTTCACATAAATAATATTTGATATATTTAGCAGTAATCTGATCAGTTTTAGGATTTTTAGAAGGTGAGGACTGGCTGGGTAATTTTTTTTTTTGGCCATAAACCGAGTAAAAATCAAATGCATGCCATGGAAGTCTCTGTTTAACAGAATAGGTAACTGTGAATACAACTACAGTAGCAGCATTGTTGGAACTGCTGAAAATGACTGTAGTCTTCAGGGTAGCACATGGCTGGCAATACTGATTACTTTCAAATTGTTTCACTTGTGGCATTCATAATAGGAACAGTGTAATCCAGGGTGCTGGGTGCTGGCAGTGCTCCTATTTGCTGTTAATTATATGTAGCTGTGACCCATCCAGTATTCACTATGGGAAATACAAGCGCCTTGCCTTCCTGTAGCACTATGAAATAAAATATTTTTCCTTGTAATATTTTCTGCAAGCCATGGTTTTTAGAGTTAATTGTGCATTGAACAATTAAAATAGTGCATTTAATGTTATAGAGCCCTTAAAAACAGTATTTGTAAAGGGTCATGTTTTATGTATAAATTGGTGAATTCACCATGTAAACTAAAATTATAATAAAAATAATATAATAAAAGCTCACTATTTGTATTATGCTCTCTCTCTCTCCCTCTGTCCTGTTCCAAATCCTGCTGCTGAAAACATTTAACAATTAACATTTTTATGTGTATATTTACACATTTATATGTATATTTATATATATATATATATATATATATATATATATATATATATATATATATATACACACATATTTATATATACGGTACCTCACAAAAATGAGTACACCCCTCACATTTTTGTAAATATTTTATTATTTCGTTTCATGTGACAACACTGAAGAAATCACACTTTGCTACAATGTAATGTAGTGAGTGTACAGCTTGTATAACAGTGTAAATTTGCTGTCCCCTCAAAATAACTCAACACACAGCCATTAATGTCTAAACCACTGGCAAAAAAAGTGAGTACACCCCTAGTAAAGTAAAAATGTCCAAATTGGGCCCAATTAGCCATTTTCCCTCCCGGTGCAATGTGACTTGTTAGTGTTACAAGGTCTCAGGTATGAATGGGAGCAGGATGTGTTAAATTTGGTTTTATCGCTCTCACTCTTTCATACTGGTCACTGGAAGTTCAATATGGCACCTTATGGCAAAGAACTCTCTGAGGATCTGAAAACAAGAATTGTTGCTCTACATAAAGATGGCCTAGGCTATAAGAAGATTGCCAAGACCCTGAAACTGAACAGCAGCACGGTGGCCAAGACCATACATCGGTTTAACAGGACAGGTTCCACTCAGAACAGGCCTCGCCATGGTCGACCAAAGAAGTTGAGTGCATGTGCTCAGCGTCATATCCAGAGGTTTGGGAAATAGACGTATGAGTGCTGCCAGGATTGCTGCAGAAGTTGAAGGAGTGGGGGGGGGGGGGGGGTCAGCCTGTCAGTGCTTAGACCATACACCGTACACTGCATCAAATTGGTCTGCATGGCTGATGTCCCAGAAGGAAGCCTCTAAAGATGATGCACAAAAAGCCCACAAATAGTTTGCTGAAGACAAGCAGACTAAGGACATGGATTACTGGAACCATGTCCTGTGGTCTGATGAGACCAAGATAAACATATTTGGTTCAGATAGTGTCAAGCTTGTGTGGCGGCATCCAGGTGAGGAGTACAAAGACAAGTGTGTCTTGCCTACAGTCAAGCATGGTGGTGGGAGTATCATGGTCTGGGGCTGCATGAGTGCTGCTGGCACTGGGGAGCTACAGTTCATTGAGGAAAGCATAAATGCCAACATGTACTGTGACATACTGAAGCAGAGCATGATCCCCTCCCTTCAGAGACTGGGCCGCAGGGCAGTATACCAACATGATAACGACCCCAAACACACCTCCAAGACGACCACTGCCTTGCTAAAGAAGCTAAGGGTAAAGGTGATGAACTGGCCAAGCATTTCTCCAGACCTAAACCCTATTGAAAATCTGTGGAGCATTATCAAACGGAAGGTGGAGGAGCGTAAGGTCTCTAACATCCACCAGATCTGTGATGTCTTCATGGAGGAGTACAAGAGGACTCCAGTGGCAACCTGTGAAGCTCTGGTTAACTCCATGCCCAAGAGGGTTAAGGCATGCTGGAAAATAATGGTGGTCAAACAAAATATTGCCACTTTGCACCGAATTTTGACATTTTCACTTAGGGGTGTACTCACTTTACTTGCCACCAGTTTAGACATTAATGGCTGTGTGTTGAGATATTTTGAGGGGACAGCAAATTTACACTGCTATACAAGCTGTACACTCACTACTTTACATTGTGGTAAAGTGTCATTCCTTGAGTGTTGACATATGAAAAGATATAATAAAATAATTACAAAAATGTGAGGGGTGTACTCACTTTTGTGAGATACTGTATGTGTATATATATATATATATATATATATATATATTATATATATAAATATATATATAATGTGTGTGACAATAAAGCAATATATATGTATTGTATA